>JAESUZ010000837.1:0-726640 GCA_017311185.1 Proteles cristata cristata
AACACTATCATTTAAAAAAAGATTTTGAGGGGAGGAGGAAGTAGAGTTAGATGGTTAATCACGCATACTGAACTGGAAGTCTATAATTAAAATAACTATCAATATGACTTTAGTCTAATAGCATAAGGAATTAACATATTTAAATTTTACAATTTGTAAATTGCTATTAGATAAGGTACCTTGTATACTTAAATGTGGCAATTCTTGTACCACATCTCATTGCTGTCTTCTTGCAGACAGGAGGGCAAGTGCTATAGAGAATTTTTTCAATGTTTTATTTATTTCTAGGAGAGAGAGAGAGACAGCATGAGCAGGGGAGGGTCAGAGAGAGAGGGAGTCACAGACTGAAACAGGCTCCAGGCTCCGAGCTGGCAGTCAGCACAGAGCCCGACGTGGGGCTCGAACCCACGAACAGCGAGATCATGACCTGAGCGAAAGTCGGACACTTAACCGACTAAGCCACCCAGGTGCCCCTAGAGAATTTTTTCAATAACTAAACTTTCCTTCCTTTTTTTTTTTTTTTTTCTGGTCTAACTATAGAGATTAAACGACACTCAAGCTCAGGCATCCAGGATTCAGAGTTAGGTATGATTAAAGGTAATTAGCTTTACTTTGCGTTAGGTCCAGGTCTGGGCTAGCCAGTAGACAGACAGAATAAGGGCTCAGGGCAGCAGGGAAACTGGAGCATACCCACATGTACATGTGCAGGTGTTGATTTGGGTCCTTTGGGAAGCAGAGGTAATTAGATGTACACGAGATTTATTGGGGGAAACACCTGTGAAAGTTAAGGAGGAGAAAGCTGGAGAAGGTGGGGGAGCTTTCAGACTGCAGTGTGGGTCCAACACTTTTGAAAGAGAGAGGGCAGGAAGGAGTAAGAAAAGCCTCAGACAGTAGGATTTTTCCAAGAAAGGTTCATCCGAATTGATATGAATTCTCAAACTGAAGTCACCTACTGGGAGTCCCAGTGGGCCTGGGTTAGTATCTCTTTTAAGCTCTTTTATTGGCTGAACTTGTCCTTAATGCAGATACAGTGGGGATCTGTATTACCAAAGTAGGGACACCAGCTAGAATCATTAGCAATTTTTGCTCCCTAGAGCAGGAGATCTGAGGGGCACATTTTCATGATAGCTTGACACATAATTAAAAAATAATTTTTAAATGTTTATTTATTTTTTTTTACTTGGCAATATAACTCTTTTTATTTTTATTTTTATTTTTTTTACAAATAGTTTATTGTCAAATTAGTTTCCACATAACACCTGGTGCTCATCCCCACAAGTGTCCTCCTCCATCCCCATCACCCCCCTCCCTCCCACCCCTACATCCATCAATTCTCAGTTTTTGTCAGCATTCAAGATTCTCTCATGGTTTGCCTCTCTCCCTTTCCCCCACCATTTCCTCCCTTCTTCTCCCCCTTGTTCCTCAGTTACTTTCCTCCTAATCCTCCTATATGTGCAAACATATGATATTTATCCTTCTCCGCCTGACTTATTTCACTCAGCATAACACTCTCAAGGTCCATCCGTGCTATTGCTGGGTCCTAGGGGAGTTCTAGTGTTAGTTTCCTTAGGAACCTCCACACTGTTTTCCAGAGGGGCTGCACCAGTTTACATTCCCACCAACAGTGTAGGAGGGGGCCCGTTTCTCCACATCCTCGCCAGCATCTAGAGTTCTCTGATTTGCTCATTTTAGCCACTCTGACTGGTGTGAGGTGGTATCTCAGTGTCGTTTTGATTTGTATTTCCCCTGATGAGGAGGGATGCTGAGCATCGTTTCATGTGTCTGTTGGCCATCTGGATGTCCTCTTTGGAGAAGTGTCTCTTCATGTCTTCTGCCCATTTCTTCACTGGGTTGTTTGTTTTTCGGGTGTGGAGTTTGGTGAGTTCCTTATAGATGCTGTATATTAACCCTTTATCTGATATGTCATTTGCAACTATCTTTTCCCATTCCGTTGGTTGCCTATTAATTTTCTGGGTTGTTTCCTTGGCTGTGCAGAAGCTTTTAATCTTGATGAGGTCCCAATCATTTATTTTTGCTCTTGATTCCCTTGCTTTTGGGGCTGTGTCAAGTAAGAAGTTGCTGCGGTGGAGGTCAAGGAGGTTGTTTCCTGTTTTCTCCTCTAGGGTGTTGATAGTTTCCTGTCTCACGTTCAGGTCCTTTATCCATTTTGAGTTTATTTTTGTGCATGGTGTGAGAAAATGATCTAGTTTCATTCTGCATGTTGCTGTCCAGTTCTCCCAACACCATCTGTTAAAAAAGCTGTCTTTTTTCCATTGGATATTCTTTCCTGCTTTGTCAAAGATAAGTTGGCTGTATACTTTTGGGTCCACTTCTGAGTTCTCGATTCTGTTCCATTGGTCTATGTGTCTGTTTTTGTGCCAATACCATACTGTCTTGATGATGACAGCTTTGTAGTAGAGGCTGAAGTCTGGGATGGTGATCCCTCCCGTTTTGGTTTTATTTTTCAGGATTACTTTGGCTATTCGGGGTCTTTTGGGGTTCCATACAAATTTTTGGATAGTTTGTTCTAGTTTTGAGAAGTATGCTGGTGCAATTTTGATTGGAATTGCATTGAATGTGTAGAGTGCTTTCGGTAGTAATGACATCTTAACTATATTTATTCTTCTATCCATGAGCATGGAATGTTTTTCCATTTCTTTGTGTCTTCTTCAATTTCCTTCATAAGTTTTCTATAGTTTTCATCATACAGATCTCTTGTATTCTTGGTTAGGTTTATTCCGAGGTATTTTATGGTTTTTTGTGCAATTGTGAATGGGATCAGTTTCTTGATTTCTCTTTCTCTTGCTTCATTGTTGGTGTATAAAAATGCAACCGATTTCTGTACATTGATTTTGTACCCTGCGACTTGGCTGAATTCTTGGATCAGTTCTAGTAGGCTTCTAGTGGTGTCTGTCGGGTTTTCTATGTAGAGTATGATCCTGTCAATAGATGTAGAAAAAGCATTTGACAAAATACAGCATCCCTTCATAATAAAGACTCTAGAGAAAGTCGGGATAGAAGGAACCTACTTAAACATCATAAAAGCCATCTATGAGAAGCCTTCAGCTAACGTCAACCTCAATGGGGAAAAACTGAGAGCTTTCCCCCTGAGATCAGGAACACGACAGGGATGTCCACTCTCACCACTGTTGTTTAACACAGTGCTGGAAGTCCTAGCATCAGCCATCAGACACCAAAAGGAAATCAAAGGCATCAGAATTGGCAAAGAGGAAGTCAAACTTTCACTCTTCGCAGATGAAATGTTTATTTACTCTTGAGAGAGAGAGACAGAGCATGAGTGAGTGAAGGGCAGAGAGAAAAGGAGACACAGAATCTGAAACAGGCTCCAGGCTCAGAGCCATCAGCACAGAGCCTAGTGCAGGGCTTGAACTCACAAACTGTGAGATCATGACTCGAGCCCAATTCGGATGCTTAATCAACTGAGCCACCCAGGCACCCCAATGCAATCTTTTTTAAATTAAGTATTTACTTCGTCATATAAAAATCTAAATAATTGTCATAAAAAATAAGGAATTTTCTGTCTTATGTTTATTCTATAGGCAGATACTGGTTTTTTAAAAATTTATATGAAGTTGGGTTGAACCTCATAATCTATTCAGCTCTTCAAGTCTTTATTAGGCCCCTGACTTAATAATGATAAAAACAACAAGAATAAGTTTGCTTTGTCTCTTTCTTGATTTGGTCTTATTCACTTGGTAAGATTTCTTTGCCAACAGCAATGCCCGGTACTGGGCTGTGTACATATGTTGTCTTAACACATGCTACCAATGTAAAGGGTGAAGTATATAGGATTGACTTACTGTTCTTCTTATTGATGATATTTCTTTCAGAAACCGTAGGAAAACAATGACTAATCTTGATTAAAAGATAAAAGATGGGGCGCCTGAGTGGCTCAGTTGGTTAAGCGTCTGACTCTTGGTTTCTGCTCAGGTCCTCATCTCACTGTGAGTTTGAGTCCTATGTCAGGCTCTGCACTGGCAGCATGGAGCCTGCTTAGGATTCTCTGTCTCCCTTTCTCTCTGCCCTTATCGCTCTCTCTCAAAAGAAAAAAAATAAATAAATATTTTGAAAGATAAAAGAAAAAAATACAGTTTATTCAGGCTGAGAAAACAGAGAATACATTTTTCTATCACTAAATGGCTTCTTGCCCTGAACCTCGGAACCTTTCTGGATCCGACATATCTTTGTCAATAAGAAGCAAAAGTGAGTTTATATATAATCTCTTACATCCCTCCGAGCTCGAATGGTTTGGGTCTGCAGCGAAGACTTGGTTACTCTGAGGGAAAGCTATTTTTCTCACTGATTGGTTCTATTCTCTGCCTTGACGGTACTGTACTTTTTACAGCGTGGTCCCAGTGAGGAAGAACATCTGGCGGACTGCAAAGCAGCGCTTATTTTTAGTCAGTGATAAGCTGCAGATGTTGGATTTTTTTTAAAAAATCTGTGCTTCATGCAATACAAGGGAATTTGTTCGCCCCTTATTATCGCCCCTGCTCTACTTCTGCCAACAAAACATTGCTTATAAGCTCATGTCTGGAAAATTTAGCAGTTTTCTCTTGATGGACGATTTGGACAACACTGTTAGAATTAACGTCCTGAGAGAAATATCCAGATTGACGGACTAATTTAGTCGGTCTAAATCTATACTTCTATTTTACAGTGCAGGGAGTGGGGGGCTGGGCAAAGCCTCTCTTCAAATAGTTCAAAGAGAATCTGTCGTTTCTCCTTTGGCGTTGACCCCTTTGCACTGCATTTATTTGTTTACTTGTCTGTCTCCCTAACTAGATGGTCAGTTCTTAAGTTCAAAAACTATGTCCTATTTGTCACTCCATTCACAGCACCAAAGCATAATGCCAGTCACATAATGGATACTTGGTTATGTTTGCTGAGCAATGAGCAAGTGGATGGAAGAATACATTTAATAAGTAACTGGTTAAAGACTTTGTCGACTTATAGTTCTAGAGAGTTTTCTCAGAGATCATCCAGTATTTTCCCTATGCTTTCACCTGATTCTTCAATGGGAATCCTCTTGCTGTAGTGCTTTAATAATCAACAAATACGTATGGAGTATTTATTCTGTTCCGGGTACTGTTCAAGAAGCTAAGGGTAGAATAGTGAATTTAAGAGCTTGGGTCCTTCCTTCTGGAGACTGGAGTTCTAGGAGGGAATCAGAAAATAACCATGTTTAAAGAGAATAAATATAATTCCAGGTACTAACAAGTTATTCAGAAAAATGCCATAGACTATGGAAGTCACTGATGCTGTTTATGGATGCTTCCAGTCCTCCCTCTGGGAATATGGTAGAATAGCAGCTTCCCACCATCCTGAGTTACGTATGCTTGTGGTGACTCAACTTTTGACGAGTTAAGCATAAGCAGGAAGGACAAGCATTGCTTCTGGGTGGAAGCTTTAAGAGCCTGTGCTGGAACCGCCAATGTTCCTGTCTTGGCCTCCCGCCTATAGTTAACAGCGATGTGTAACTGGTGGAGGACCTGACAGCATAGTTCCTGCAGGAAGAAATGCCAGAGCAGAGTCCACAGCTGACTTGTGATGCAGGAAGTAAACCAGGGTCCCGGACCCAATTCCAGTGTGTGTGTTGGGGGGTGGTGAGGGCAGGCGGCTTTCCACACAATGCCAAGCAATTCTCAGATACCAGCAGGTGGCTGAAAATTCAACTCAATTCTGACACTATCTACTCAGAAATTGTATTCGGTTCCTCAGGCTAAGGGTTAGTCAGAAGCCAAGGCTGTTACCTATGTCCTGAGTGACCAGGTACAGACTGGAGGTTCCAACAACCTCTTCCAACTCTGGATGCCAATCCACAAGTGCTGGTTGGCATCACCTGTACCTCTAACTGACTGGATATAAATCAGAGATGCTTGTGACCCCCTCCTTGGGTTTGATCAACTTGCTAGAGAGAACCCAGAAAACCCATTTACTCACTAGATTACTGATTTATTTTTAAAAGGACATAACTCAAGAACAGCTTAATGGATGATGCGCAGACGGCAAGGTCTGAGGAAAAGGCATGCCCTCTCTAGGTTTGCCACTCTGCTGACATCTCTGTGTGTTCACCAGTCCAGAAGCTCTCAGAACTGTCTTCTTGGTTTTTTATGAAGGTTTCACTACACAGGTCTGACATAGTAAGTCATTGGCCATTGGTGGCTAATTCAACCCACAGCCTCTCTCCCTTTCCTGGAGGTCAGGGAATAGGATTGAAAGTTCCAAACTTCTAATCACATGGTTGGCTTTCCTGGGAACAAGCCCCCATCCTTAGGCACAGTCTAAACACACATCATTAACAAAACAGAAGATACCTTTCTCACTCTCCATACTTAGGGGGTCTCAAGGGTTTGGGGCAACTGTGAGCCAGGAACAGTGGACAAAAGACCAAATATATCTGAGAAACACATATTTGCATATATATAATCTTCGTATATTTCTTGTAAGTCACAACTGCAATATGGCGGGGAGCAAGGACTCAACCTTGTATGTGATAAGCTACTGGTTTTGGAAGGTGTTTTTTTCCTGCAGCATAATCTGTCTCACCCTTACTGATTCACAGGGTGATAGAATGGATGGCAGGGGGCTCACATAGGTGGGACGATTGGGAGAGGAGGTGGACAGGAAAGACATTTCTAATGAAATAACTCTTGAGCAAAATTACATTTGAGCATAATTGGAGTGATCAGGAGGAGTGAGACTTCTGACGATCAGGGGAGAGGCTTACAGGCAGAGAGATGATCCTATGCCCAGTCCAAGAGGAAGAGGCAGATTTGGCTCATGCAACGAACAGAAGAAGAGTCAGTGTGCCTGGGATGAGTAGCACAAGGGAGGCGCGTAGTACTCAGATTAGGTGGTGCTTCAAAAACTGTGATCAGGAATGTGGATGGGAAGCCATTGACCTGATTTGCCTTTGTAAAAGCTGTGTGATATTGGGTGGTGAAGAGGTTATCCCTACATAAGCAGGGTGTCCAGTAAGGAAGGCATTGTAGTCCTCTAGGGAGGAGGGGATGGTGACTTTAATTCAGATGATGATGAGAGAGTTGGTGAGATGTGGTCATTGTCATTATTTGAAGATGTCATGAAAATCTCATCCACACTATCCTTTAGAAACCTATCTTTATTTTGCTGTACAAACAGGAGGTGATACTGAGGTTTTATGAGGAAACATTGAAATCTAATTTCACAAGCAAATTACTTTTACACGGATGGGGTCTGCTCTCAGTTCAGACGCACCAACCTAGGAATCTCTATAGTATATGTAAAATTCAGACAAAATAAAAAGAAGCAGTACCTTGAAATTTTATATTCGAGAGACATTCATTTTATTTAGCAGAGCACTTATGCAATATGTAGAAATTTTTTGTTTGTCTGGTGTTATTTCTTCAAAGACATCATGTTTGAGTGAAGGAAATGAAAAGACAACTTGGAATTGGAGCCTCGGTCCCAGTTGGATATCTGGTCCTGCTCCCGACTAGCTCTTTGATCTTGAGACTCAGTTTATTTACCCGTAAATGAGCGTAACATGCTTTTCGGGACCAGTTCTGATGCTGGGGCTTGAGATTCTCATTCAGTTAGACATGCTAATTTTTTAGAAGACCACAAAATATCTAAATGGCAAACCAATACTATCCCTGGTGGCTTGCCTTCTTCACAAAGACAAGTTAGGGTCTTTATTTTTAAGTTATCATGTGTCCTGTGCACAATACTATGTGAAATAAGTGTAGGTAGTTCTATTTTACATTTGAGAAAACTAGAGCCTTCTTTGGAATCTGATGTCTCCTAGAGCTTTGGGTAACAAAAGGTCAAGTACCAACTAGGTATCAAATGTTGTGCTAGATTTTAGGATGCAAAAATAAATATGTGGTCACCATTCTCAAATAATAAAATAACTCTTATTAATTGTCAACATTCATTAAGTGCTTGCCATGTGCCGGGAACAATGTCAACTTTCATTATTTCACTTAATCCTCTTGGTGACATTATAGAGTATGTATCATCATTATCTTTATTGAGCCATTTGGGAAATAAGTAGAGGCTTTGATTTAATCAAGTCTGAGGGCCCAGTAAGGGGGGGGGGAGTTGTCGGGGCTTGAACCCCAGGTTATCTAGATGCCTTCAATCTCAAGGATTCCCAGTACGTACTTGGCATGTTGCTGGGTGAATTCCTAAAGCTGTTGGCTCTCTCCCCAGGGGAATTGGGAAAAATGAGCAGTTTTTGTGGCAGAAAAGCAGAATTCAAGCTTCTCTGCTACCAGGAAGCCTCATAGTTCCCTCTTGAGTCTGCCTTCAGAAAATAAGAGTGAATAAAAAAGCTTCTTACTCTAGGTCAGTCAAACGTGGCAAGTCTTTAAATTTTGCCATGTGGATGCCAGCAAGGACAGCTAGACAGACCATGAGGACCAAGTCTTGACTTTGAAGTTTGGCTAGAAGTTTGCTATCTGGCTGAGTCACACTCTTCCTCTTTCTGTCACCCAGAAACCAGCCCAGTATGAAGTCTATGTGGACCCACAATTGAGAACATATGACTATCCTTAGACTTCCAGGGAATGAGAATGACATACAGCAGACTTTGGAATTTCACAGCAGTATGCACACTGGATATTTGGATATTTAGATGTTTGGGGTTCAGGATGCTGATTAGAGTGACTTGCCATGAATCGAACTGTGCTCTTAGATGGGAAATATTTATGTTTCTGTTTCTTCCTCTGCATGCCCATTTCTAGCTCTCAAAATATCTTCTTCCTTCTAAAGCAAAGATGTGATCATTTGGTTAAAAATGTTCATAGCCTGTCATGACCTTAGATAAATATTTAAACCTCTTTATATGTGTCAACATGAAGCCACATTTCTGTCATTGCTATTCTTCTCTCCCACCTTCTTCTCAGATTACTTGACAATCCTGAAATGTGCCACACACTTTGACGTGTTTGGGCTCTGAACACTTCCCTCCCCACCTTCTGCTCAGAACCACATGCCCTCTGACCTCAACTTCCCAGGATTCTGTCTAATTATTCCCATTCTTGGCCTCTACCACAGCTCCCTGGTTTCCTTCCTTGGCCATTCGTGGTGTAACTTCAAAGCTGGGCCACACCTTTTCATGTCTCTGTCTAGAGTACTTAACACAGGGCCTGGGATAGTAGCTGTGCAATAAGTATTAACAAATGAGCTACATCTTTGCTATTTATGTGGCTCTTTTCTGGTCCCAGTGTCTCTTTTCTTTCAGTGTCTGTCGTCTCTACCACCCTTTCCCCATAAACCAGACCTTTTCTCCTCTCTCTATTCCACTGGCTTTGCTCTAGTGTTTCTCTTCCTACTCAGCTAGGTGAGTCCCCACTCTGACTTGGTGAATTTTTCTCTATGCTTCTTTCTTCCTAAAATATTTGGCTCACTCATTTGCAGCTCAGGGTTCAGAAGCATGAGAATGTTCTTTTTAACCCTTCCTTAGGACTATCTTCTCTAAAACAACTAGAAAATCCAACCAGAAGAAAGAACTGAATTTTCAGTTCTTCTTTGGGCTGGAGGCCATTAATTCATTACCCCCTACCCAGACAATGGCACATAGCCACCGTTCATATTTGGAATATGGGTGTTTCTGAGCTATGTCGACTCAAAGACTCAGGTCAAGAGATGACGGGCACATTAGCTTCATTTTACAAATACATAGATAAGCAGTAAGGCTTGTGAAAAGCCATGTAGCTTTGAGGGACAGATTCTGGACTATGCAAGCATGCAACTCTAGTTAAGAATGCCATAACTCATTCATCAGTGGAAATCATATTATAAATATTCTACGCTCTATACCAGGTGCTGTGACAACACTGATGAATATCATTTCTTGGTTTTTGTCAACTTCATCAGGGAATCTAACAGTTACAACACAATGTAAGAAGTTTCATCCTAGAAGCTGTCCAGACGGACTAATTCAGTACCAGAGGATATCTAGAATCAGTCTGCCATAATCGGTTCAGATTTTCACAAACTCTATCCGGGCATTGTCTTCAAGGAAAACTGTCTGGTGGCATAGCTTTTTATTCTGAGACATTCTGCTAATTCCTGAAATTGAGGATAAACCCTCTTGAAACAAAGTTCTTTTAAGAGCTTCAGCAACAGGAAACCCTCTGGGACCCCCTGTTAAGCATCTATAGTGACTGCTTGAGGTGGTCTGGAGACTCAGAATCTGGGGTCACATCAGTGTGCACATTATTGCTTTCTCCCTGCTCCCAAGTGTTCCTAGGAGATTTGGGGTGTGTTTGATGTTTGGGGTGCAGCTTCTCAGCATCCTGTGCTTCCCTCGAATGCACAAAATCTTTGACAAGACATGTAATTCCCTCTTTTGCTCAATTTCATTGAAGAATATCTTCTTTATTCTCCATCCATCAGTTTGGGCCCCATGGCTAGAGGGGATTTAATTGTTATTTTGTCCTCCCTACCACCTTTTTCTTGTTTCTCCTCTTGCTAGAGAAGGACTCTGTGTGTCCACTGAGTTTCTAAGGCTCAGCCAGTACAATCCTTTGTTCACACATGCCCATTTCACTGTCTCATCATGCTAAGGGAGACACCGCTAGTGGCTGAATGATTCCCGGGCGCATTGTCGGAAGTCGATCAGTGGAGCCCAAATTAATTGCAAGCAAGCACATTACACAAGCCCTGCCCTAATGAATCTTTAGTTTTTAAACCTAAAGACTTGAATGGTAGTCTGTGAAATTTTAAAAATATAGAAAAAGAAATATTTAAAAATATAGAAAATGGAAGAAATACTAATATGCATTCTCAGCAGCCAGAATACACGTTCACATTTAGCCCATTGACTTCCAGTCATTTTGTTCCCACACAGAATAGTTTTTAAATTATGGCAGTAATATATATGCAGATTGTATTTACCCTTTTCAAAAAAATCTAGAGCATTTTGTTAAGGTTTGAAGCCCGAGTTGACTTCTCTGTGTCTCTACACTCCCAAACACTACTTCACCCCAAACCCACACATATCCGTTGAAGGATAGCATTATTTTGAGTTGGGATAAATCTTTCCAGTGTTTTCTATACTATATATTCAAATAATAGAAAATGTATAGTATAATTTTTCAAATCACGTGTATGCTTAGTAATGCATGTAACATTCTGTCACTTTCTTTTTAACTTAAAAGAACTATTTGGATGGGCCCCTGGGTGGCTCAGTCAGCTGAGCATCTGACTTTGGCTCAGGTCATATCATGGTTCATAAATTCCAGCCCCACATCGGGCTCTCTGCTGTCAGTGCAGAGCCCACTTCAGAGCCTCTGTCTCCCTCTCTCTTTGCCTCTCCCCTGCTCTTTCTCAAAAATAAATAAATAAATAATTTTTTTTAAAACAAAGAGCTATTTGGAGATCTTTTCCTGCTGTTTCATGTAGATTAGTTCAGTTTTCTGAATCGCCACTTCATCATATGTACCGGCTACTTTTAATCCAGTCTCTGTTGTTAAACGTTCAGGTTGTTTCCAATTTCTCCCCATATCAACAATGCTGTCAGGGTTGTCCTATGCTCTCACTGCGCTTATTTCTCTAGAATAGGGATCCCAAACACAATCACCAGATTATACAGTAAACATATTTAAAAATTTTTATTGATCATGTGTGAGAATGTTCTCTGCTGGGGAATGCAATGGCGGGCTTGCATACCCTTAAATTACATAATCCCTTTAGCTGCATATTGGATCTGTTATGTGTACCAAAAACAGTTAGAAGGACCCCGTGAAACAATGAGAGACTAAGTTTCATAATAACTTGGACGTTTTGTATGGAAACCGTAAAGAACTTAAACGTTTTCAGTTGCGATGTTAGGAAGACTTTGACAAGCTGAACGTAGTTCAGACTTCTGGGGGAAGAACCTAAAATTGGACGCTGTAGCAGCCTTAAAACAACTTGGCCCTCAGCTATTGTTGACTGTGCTCCCTTCCAAAAGTTTTTATTTATTATTTTTTAAAGATTTTTATTTATTGATTGATATTTATTTATTTATTTATTTATTTATTTCTTTATTACAAATAGTTTATTGTCAAATCAGTTTCCACATAACACCCAGTGCTCATCCCCACAAGTGCCCTCCTCCATGCCCACCCCTCCCCCCCCGCACATCCATCAGTCCTCAGTTTTTGTCAGCATTCAAGAGTCTCTCATGGTTTGCCTCTCTCCCTTTACCCCACCATTTCCGCCCTTCTTCTCCCCCTTGGTCCTCTGTTAAGTTCCTCCTAATCCTCCTATACGTGCACACATATGATATTTGTCCTTCTCTGCCTGACTTATTTCGCTCAGCATAACACCCTCAAGGTCCATCCATGTTGCTACCCATGGCCAGATTTCATTGTTTCTCATTGCCATGTAGTATTCCATGGTATAGATAAACCACATCTTCTTGATCCGTTCATCTGTTGATGGACACTTAGGCTCTTTCCATGTTTTAGCTATTGTGGAGAGTGCTGCTATGAACATTGGGGTACATGTGCTCCTATGCATCAGCATTTCTGTATCCCTTGGGTAAATTCCTAGCAGTGCTATTGCTGGGTCATAGGGGAGTTCTATTGTTAGTTTCCTGAGGAACCTCCACACTGTTTTCCAGAGGGGCTGCACCAGTTTACATTCCCACCAACAGTGTAGGAGGGTGCCCGTTTCTCCACATCCTCGCCAGCATCTAGAGTTCTCTGATTTGCTCATTTTAGCCACTCTGACTGGCGTGAAAAGTTTTTAAAGCAGCCGATTCTGTTACTCAAATGAGATCTTGGCAGGAAGCCCATGGTACCCTACAAAGGTCAGCGGGGCTGCTCTGCAGGGGTGGAGACCTGTGGGCCCATGTCCCTGTTGGCCTCGAGTCCATGCATCCCAGCAATCTCCACCAGGGGTCACTAAGGAGCACCAGTGAGACACTTCTGGAAAACCAGTGGTTAGTTCAATCTTACTATTTTTCTGATGAAGATGATGAAGATTTCTGATGAAGATGATGAAGAGCTGTGACCTCCTCATGTGTTCTAGAACTATCCAAAACTTAGGGCTGCCTTCTCTTCCTCAGCCATGCTTTTCTTTGATCCAGGACATTAAGTGAAAGCAATAATGTCCCCAAACTCCTTATTCAAGACAATGCTAAGCAACATTCAGGAGTTATCTGTGTTGTTGTCAGCTTTCCATCAAAGGTGGGACTTCCTCCTCTCTACTCCACCCCCACCTGGTTGCTGACATCAAGCTGACAGAACTCAGTGGGACCTAAGGCAGAGACACTGAGGTTCACCTGAAACTCATGGCTTGAGAATAGGCAGGGATTCTGATACCTTTCATTAGCTCCTTAAAGCCCAGGTGATGTCCAAACCCGTGTTTATGACTTCATTGGTGCATAGTGAATGAGGTAGCCCCTTTTCCCCATCATAATATAATTTTTAGAGAGAGAAAAAGTTGGCCCTCAAGTATTTCGAATGTCCTATGTTTTTACCCTTTACTGAAATATGCATAATTTATCTCCTGTGACAGGTTATCTGGGGCTTGGTGAGATTGATTAAGAACAATTGACAGTCATATTTGGCTAAGGTTTTCCTTCCTTCCTTCCTTCCTTCCTTCCTTTCTTTCTTTCTTTCTTTCTCTCTCTCTTTCTTCATTTTTAAATTCCTAAAGACTATCAAACTTTCAAGTCCACAATGGGAGATTTGACCCAGCATCCCTGGGATCCCACAGTCATGCAGCTTTCAGAGGTAGTCAGCCTTTTAAGTGATTCCCAAACTCCAAAGTAGCATATTAGTCTTTCATTTTAAGTATAGTATTTTTTTTCCCCCAGAAGTACGGTGTAGCTGTCCTTGTGCTGATAGAACTAAAGCCATGTGGAGAGTCTCGGCAAGGGGGGTAGGGCATTTTCTATAAATTAAGAACTACCTGCTTATATACAAATAAAGCTCCCTTAACTCTAAATCCTGTGCGACGGTGTTTTTCAACGGTGTCCTGTGGTCCATGCATGTGCCCTGAATGTCTTACAGGTGGCCAGATACGCAGCCGCAGAGCTTTGGTGGGTGGAATCTGCCAGCTTGAGGTTTTCAGGGCACAAGCGGCTTCCCCTGTCTACCCAGTGTGCCCTACCAATATTGCTATTTTCTGCCTGAGCCATGGTGCGAGAGAAGGGTGGGAAACTGCAGGAATCACCTACGCAAGCAGTGGGCTGCCCTCTCTCCTTGGCTTTCCTGCCCACGCTCTGGCCCCTCTGTGGATTAGCTGCCGAGCCTCCAGCTCTCGATTCAGACCCTTCCCTTCTTTCTATGTTCTCAATTTCACTTAAAGGAGTTACCATCTCAGACAGCCAGCTTTCAAATGGCAGACTCTTGAACTCATTTGCCTCTCAACTGCTAACACAGGCACAGGATTGGACCTCTTCCTGAAACTTCCCCCACACTCTTTCCTCACTGTCCCTCTCCTGGATCAGTCTCCATCCTGTTTCCTAGATAATTGCACCTGTCTCCCTCTCTTGTATTTCTTACCTTTTGCCAATTATGCCTTTCAAAGATAGCACTTATTTCCATAAAGACCACCCCCAATGCTATATAACCTACAGAATAGAGTTCGAACTCCTTAGCATGGAAATTAAAAAATTTCATGATTTTGTCTCAATATATTTTTTGGGGGTGTCTTTTTCCCTTCCATGAAATTCCTAAAAAAATTACTGTCCTTGTTTTTATCCGTAAGTTCATTTTTTCCTGGCTATAAACTCTGCTTACAACCCTTACCCCTCTTCCCACAGAATGAAGATTCTTTTCATGTGAAAGACTAAATAAAAATACTGCCTCCTCTGTTGATTCTTCCACCACTCCTGATTCTTTTAAAAAATAGTCTCCTTTTTAGGCCCTCTGGAACATACAACTTTTGTTGTCAATTCCTGTTTACCCTTTTCATTTGTTTTATATTTTTCTAGGCCATCTACCTCCTATTCACCCACTTAAATCATAAGTTCTGTGAGTGCAGAGAATGTCTTCCATCGTTCTGTGTCTCTACAGTGATATTCATGATACCTTGTAACAAGAAAGTGCTCCATGCGCGTTGGGCAAGTGGACGCATGCTTAATACACTAGAGTTCTGGTGTGTGAGCTGGTGCACTATGGAGTCCTTGAGGGAAGGAGCTGGTTGGTGTCTTTGCGTCCCCTGTAGGAGCATGGGAGTAAGAAGTCAGGCTGGGGCGGGGGAAGGGGAGGAGCTGCCTGCCTTTGAATCGCACATCTGGCACTTTCTAGCTCTGTACCTTGGGTCATTTCATTAACTTCTCTGTGTCCACTTATGCAACTGTAAAATGGGGACGATCCTTCATGTCTGCAACAAATATGTATCTGCTAGAAGCTGCAGATGTGGAACAAAGGCCAGGAAAATCGGCAAAATGCTTGCTGTAATGAAGCTTCCATCACAGTGAGAAAGACAGAGGGAAAGATAGAATAATGCCAGCGGGTTGCATGCCTTCTAAAGGAAAATAAAGGGCAAGGGGAGACAGGATGATGAAGTTCGCTGTTTCAGAGACCTGGACAGCATGGAAGGGAACCACAGAGACCATATGGGGAAAAAGCACTTCCAGCAAAGGGAACCTGCCAGTATAAAAGTCGGCAGAGATATCAGAAGAGCTGAAAGTGATGAGGATGAACTGAGTGACCACAGAGTAAAAACGCTAACTTCTCGTCTGGCATGATTTCAGGCACATAGTAGCATCTTTACGAATACTTATTAAAGGATTGATTAGAAAGAAAACCAATGTGCCAATATTTGTTGAGTTTCTAATATGAACCACTGTGTCGGGAGCTTTCCAATATCGCCGTCAGGGATCAGAAGTGCCATGTGAGTACTCCAGACCTCGATTTCCAGAACTCGTGGCTGGGCTGCTTATGGGCTGTGTGACCTTGAGTGAGTCACTTAATCTCTCTGTGACTCAGTTTGCTTGTTTGTAAAATAAGGCTAATAACAATCCCTTTTTCCTAGGGCTAATGTAAGGATTGAATGAGTCACTATCTGGGAAGCATTCACCAGAGGACCTGGTCCTAGGCTGGGCCCTCTCCCATTCTTATCTTAAGGATGGGGATACTTGAGAACAGATGGTGTAAGAGACTTGCCCTAGGCACCCCAGTCAGTGAAAGCAGTGAAAAGTCAGTCAGGGAGATACCAAATCAGGTCTTTCTCAGTGCTTAGCCCACAACCTTTCCCACGCATACTGCGAGTGTAGTGGGGATGAGGGAGGTAGTTTCTCACCCCACTCCCCGGAGGATGACCCCCTTCATGGAATCTCAAGAACAGTGAGGCTCAGCGCTCAGGGCATTTTCCCAGCTGGCTTTCTGAATTGGCCCTAATGTTCTTTAATTATGCCACATCCACAGTCTCTGAGGGGGGACTTCCGGTGGGTGATGCCTATGTTTAGGCCCATAAAATCTCCAAATGTTTCAGGGCAAGTGCTGTAGATTCCCCTCCACCTCCTCCTCAGTAAAGTGTGATTTTCACTAAAAGTCTATTTACTGCCCCAAGAGTCCCCCACGCTTACTTTCTGGTTGTCGGAGGATTTAGCTTTCACTCTGAACCACACACACCCACAGAGAGACACCCCAGTGTCTCAGCATGGGGTTTTGCACCAAATCCCTCAATTCTGACATACGTTATTTATCTCTATTTCTGATGACTTTCACCCTTGAATGGCAGTTTCACTGGGCTGTTTTGTCTCTGCAGATGGCAAGCTGGCCATTCTCCATCTGGAGCTGGTACTGGGGGTGTTTTGCGTTTGAAAGTTTGATGAGGGGGAAAAAGAAAGGGAATTCTGTTTCTGGCCAATCGTGACCTTTCTTGTCTTTCTCTTATATTTCTTTCCCGGTTCTTCCTTTTCCTTTTTGACAGGATCCCTGTGCATTCGCTCTTCATCTCCATGGGTCTGGAATCTGCGTGATCCCAGAGCTGCAGCTTTCTGGTAATTATTCAGCAACAACAGACCAAAAGAGAGGGAGGGAGGGAGAAAGACTTTGTGAGTACAATCATTCGAGAAAACAAATATCTCATGATAACATATTTTGCTTGTTCCAAATTGGTTTGGAGTTGTTTTACTCATCGGAAATGCCAAAAGACAAATGGGGCCTTGTAGAGATGAATGTGAAGTTTGCATATTTACAAACAGGCTTGTGGTGTTGAGGCTGTGAAGGCACACCCTTCCCGCCTACTCATTACACCAGAATTTGTCCTTTTATACCAGTGTTATCAAATAAGCTGCTAATGGATGGGGAAGGGTTGGTTAGGAAGGCTTGAGTTCTCTATATAAGAGACTTTAAAGATACTCTAACCTGAGACCCTCATTTTACCAATGAAAGCCCAGAGCATGAATGATAGGATCCAAGCCTCACCAGCTAGTGAGTGACACAGGGATTGCTAAAACCCAGCCTATGATTCACTTAATTCTTCTGTGTTGATGGACTGAAATAAAAAGAAATGATATTTAGAACTTTTATTCGATGTTATAAACATTGGGATGCAATGCATCATTTAAGAGAAAATTAAGATTCAAGCAACCATAGACACAAACTAGATTTAAGACACTGTCTTATCTACTGGTTTCTAAATTGCAGTCTTTGGAGCCTTCAGCATCCTGAGAAGGTGGGTTGGAGACCTCAGGCAGGAGAGGAAGAGCCTCAAGTGGCTGGAGCCTGAGCAGTTTCTCCCCTCATTCCCTCTTACCCCTAGCCTGCACCCATTATTAAATCAGAACAACTTGGCTTTTATCGTTTTATACTTTACTTAGAATTCATTTTTTCAAATGTGTTGCAATCAAAGAAATTTGTAAAAGAACTGATGGAGTTCCACCTGCCCATTTGCAGAGGAGCAGAGAAACAATTTTCTCAAAGTCATTAATGAGAGGTGAAGCACAGACACGACCACAAGTTCCTGAAATACTCACCCAGTGGACCTTCTCTTAATCAGATGCTGCAGAGCTGTCGTGTGATGAGACCTTAAGGGTAGGGAGATACACGGGTCAGATCTTGTCTCCTCTGGCCTGGTACCAGGTGCAAGGTAAATCAGGAATACCAACCAAATGGGGGAAAAAAAAAACCACGGGTTTTAACTGGCTCATATGGGAACACATTTAATAATTAATGAAAGACTATACGGGTGGGTTTTCCTCAATTTACCAAGAGAAGAACACAAAACAAGTCTTAAAGGAGAAAAAGTGACTCAGATTCAACCTAAAAGTTATCAGACCACAGAGGAGCCAGGAAGGGGGTATCCAATGCAATGGATCAGGTGGATACAGAGTTAGGAGGTCCAGGCAGCAGTAGTCAGGGGATGGCCAGGGGACCAATAAGTGTCCCCTGAAAGCCAGGTAGAAGGAAGAGGAATTGACTGGTACTGGCCAAAGGGCTGGGTGTTTCAGTGGTCAGTTTTTGACTACTTTTCTTTTCTTTTTTTTTTTTTTTAATGTTTATTTTTCAGAAAGAAAGACACAAGAGTGTGAGTGGGGGAGGGGCAGAGAGACAGGAGACACAGAATCTGAAGCTGGCTCCAGGCTCTGAGCTGTCAGCACAAAGCCTGAGGCAGGGCTCAGACTCCTCGACTGCAAGACCGTGACCTGTACTGAAGTCAAACACTTAACCGACTGAGCCACCCACGTGGCCCCTGGCCAATATTCTTAAGTTTTCTTTCTTACGGCAACCTATGTCCCAAGGACCTTCTCAACAACCACTGCAGCTGGGGGCTGGTCAGTTCACAGATTTATAAGCACACTGTCTTTGGTCTTTGAATTGTCACTTGTGGACAGCCCATTATTCTTAACTTCAGCACACACTTAGATTTTCCAATTCTGTCCCATTCTGTACAATTGACACCATATTTGCCAAGTCTTTGGATTGTTTATTGAACTTCAAGTTACCACTGCCTAGATCTTTGTTAGACCAAGAGGTACCCCATCCCAGAGCAGGACCAAAATGATTCAGGAGAATGAGTGTGGTTCTTTAGCTTGAGGTAAGGGGTTTAGGATGAACACTTGTTTTGTCTTTCTAAAAGAGCCCTTAGAAACTGAGGACTGATGGGTGTGGGGGGGGGAGGGAGAAGATGGGCATGGAGGAGGGCACTTGTGGGGATGAGCACTGGGTGTTATATGGAAACCAACTTGACAATAAACTATTTGTAAAAACAAAAAACAAAAAACAAAGTAAAGTTAGCCATTAGTAAAAAAAAAAAATTAAAGCACTAATTAAAAAAGATATATGTTCCCCTGTGTTCATTGCAGCATTGTTTACAATAAACACAATATGGAAGCAACCCAAGGGTCCATGAATGGTTGCATGGATAAAAGAGATGTGATACACACACACATATACACACACCCCACAATGTAATAATACTCATCCATAAAAAAGAATGAGACCTTAACCGTTTGTAGCAACATGGATGGATCTAGAGGGTAAAATGCTAAGTGAAAAATGTGAAAGACAAATACCATTTGATTTCACTCATCTGTGGAATTTAAGAAACTAAACCAATGAATGAACAAACAAAAAACCAGACTGTTGACAATAAACTATTTGTAAAAAATAAAAAAATAAAAAAAAAAATAAATAAATAAATAAAAATTAAACAAAACAAAACAAAACAAAACCAGACTGTTAACTACAGGGAACAAACTGACGGTTACCAGAGGGAAGTTGGATGGGGGGATGGGTAAAATAGGTGATGGGGATTAAGAGGGCACTTATTGTTACAAGCACTGAGTAATTAACACATAGCATTGTTGAATCATTACATTGCATACCTGAAACCAACATAACATAGTATGTTAATTATACTTCAATTAAAAACGAGAGAGAGAAGCGAGGGCCCTAGCAAAAGGGCAATGTTTTTTTAATCTAACCAAAGACATTGTTTAAAAGTCAATCATTGCTGCCACTCTTCACTCCTTTCCTTGTTAGAATTCTACATCTGCACCCTGTGCCATGGGACCTTGTGGCAGTTGTGACTAGAGTAGATAAAAACATGGTCATTGGGCTTGGCCATGTAACTTGCTTTGAATGTTAACGGACTTACAGATCAAGCCTTAAATGTGTTGGTATTAAATACACTGTGTAGAGCACTTTGGTCTATTGTGTTCCTGCCATTTGTGATAGGAACAAGCTCTGAGTAGGCACTTGTTCAAGGAGAATGGAGTCTGAAGCAGACCTGAATCCAAACTGCAGCCCAAAGCAGTGCAAACCCAGCTAAGCCTAAATGAGATCAGCAGAATCCCAGCCAACCCACAGATCTGGCTGCAAGATAACTCAGTGTCTGTTGTTGTGAGCCACCGAGATTTTACATTTCTTTGTTATACCTCGTTATTGCTGATTGAAACGACTGTCATTCACCTGAAAGTTCTGCATCACGGGAGACGACACTGTGGTTACAAGCTTACCTCTGGAGTCAGGATGCTGGAGTCTGAATCCTGACTTGGTTATTTATGAGCAATATAACCTTGAAAAAATTAGTTAATGACTCTGTGTTTCTTTCCCTGTGAAAGGTGGATCATGACCATGACTACCCGAGTGACCCTCGTTACTTGTAGATTCCGTCTATTTGCAAATTCACCGACTCATTGAAGTTTCCTTGTGGGCTCCAAATCCACACTCGTGGTGCTTTCACCATCATTCATGACCATGTGCAGACAGGTGAAAAATTTGTTCCTTGATGTGCATGTTTCCAGCCGAGGCTGAAAAAGCCAATGCTCTAGCTTCTTGTTTCAGCTCCCACACTGTAAGCAAATGTCCTCGCTGTGGTTTAGTTAGTGGCATGTTTTTTACATTTTTGTGTTTTCTGTTAGTGGAGTCAGTTTAAGATGCCCCAAATGTAGACCTGAAGCACGAATTATTGTTCCTGAGCTCAAGAATGCTGTGATGTGCCTTCTGGAGGAAGTAAGCATATTAGACAAGTTTTAGTCACAAATTCTAGTGCTGTTGATGGTGAGTTCAATGTCAACGAATCAACTATATACATTAAATAAGGTATCTCTCAACAGAGGCACACATAATACAAGGTTAGGTATTGATCAGTTGACAAAAACGTTGCAAGCAAAGGCTCCCAGGAACCTGAACCTGCATTTCCCCTAGAAACAGCAGTTGAGTGCTCACTAATGCAAAAAGTAACTGCTGCTGTGAATAATGCGAATTGACTTTCTAGAACATAACTGCCATTAATAATAGGAATCGACTGTACTTACCTCATAAGGTTCTTGTGAAGTTTGAATAAGATAAGTTATGTAAGGTACTTTGGTACCTAGAGCACAGGAAATGTTTATAAATATTATCTATTATTTAATCATCCTCAAGAGCCTGTAAGGCAATCATAAGAGACTAAAAATTACGTGAGTTGAAACTATAGTGATATGGGTACAGTTACTGACATGTTGAAACATAGAACTTTCATTGATTCTGCAACAGGGAAGAATTAAGAATGAAAGTGACTGACAGGTAGTGTCAATGCAGAAAGGGGAAGAGCATGTCATCCAGTGATTTTTAGCAGAGATCCCAAGAGACCAAGAGATATTTGGAAAGATATTCAGACCTGTGACCATTTCTGTAGATAACCTGAAACCTAAAATGGTTTGGTCCAGTGGCTTATTTCTTGTACATTCTGCCACACTGGTTGAGAGATTTTAATCACCAGATTTCTCTGCGGGGCCACAGTGAATGGAGAAAGCCGCAGGTCTTTATTTCTGGCATTTCCTGCACAACTGGAGATAGAATTGTTGTCACAGCCTGCTCCTGGCACCTCCTCAGAGATTGAGAGTAATAACCACAATTAAAAGATGACTATACAAGCACTACCTTGTAAATTTTCAGAAGCAGAGCCTTGAGGGTTTCTGGTGAGTTCTTTAAACAACCTTTAAAAAACCTCTGAGACATAACTGAAGCATGATTTTCATCATGTTTCTTGTGTGTAGGGGTCACCGAAACTCCTGAGCCTGTAGATTTAGAGTTTTAAATCTCTGGTTTGCTTGCAACTGTCCAGGTTTTTACCATCGAAAGTCCCTACATCCTATGAAAGTTTTGAGTCCCAGCAAAAAAGAACAGTTGGTTGCCTATTAACACATGGCCCCCAAACTTAGTGGCTACAAATGTCAATTAATTATCATCTCCTACATTTTTGTGGGTTTTCTATGATTTGTTGGGTGGTTCTTGTCTGGGGTCTCTTGTTCAGCTGTGATTAACTGTGGCTGCAAGCTTGTCTGTGCGAGGTAGGGGTGCCCACCACCCAAGATTGTTAAGTTCAGTGAGGTCATAGATATAAAAAGCTTCATGCAGAGTGTCTTGGTGGCTCAGTCAGTTGCGTGCCCAACTTTTTTTTTTTAAGAGAGAGAGAGGAAGCACATCCATGAATGGAAGAGAGAGGCAGAAGTAAAGAGAGTGAGCAGGCTCCTCACTTAGCACAGAGCCTGACTCAGGTCTTGATCCCACAACCTTGGTGTCACGACCTGAGCTGAAATCAGGAGGCAGATACTCAAGTGACTGAGCCACCCAGGTGTCTTGGGTGTCTGACTCTTGATTTCAGCTCAGGTCTTGATCTCAAGGTTCAAGCCTCATGTTGGGCTCTGTGCTGGGCAGTTAGCCTACTTTAAAAAATGAAAAATAAATGAAACACGTTATGCAAAGTGGGAAATAAGCTGAGCTGGTGGTGAATGTAGAAGGAGGCAACTGATGACTCTAATTGTCAGAATGGCTAAAATGAGCAACACAAGAAACAACAGGTGTTGATGAGGATGCAGAGAAATGGGAAAACTTTTGCACTGCTGGTGGGAATGCAAGTCAATGCAGCCACTCTGGAGAAAAAATACGGAGATTTCTCCAAAATCTAAAAATAGAACTACCCTGTGATCCAACAATTGCACTATTAGGTATTGACCCAAAGGGTCCAAAAATACAGAATCAAAGGGCTACATACACCCTAATGTTTATAGCAGCATTATCATTAATAACCAAACTATGGAAAGAGCCCGTGTCCATCAACTGCTGAATGTGTAAAAAGATGTATTATATACAGCCAAATATTACTCAGCCACCAAAAAGAATGAAACCGTGCCATTTGCAATGACACGGATGGAGCTAGAATGTATTATGCTAAGTGAAATATACCATATGATGTCATTCACAAGTGGAATTTAAGAAACAAAACAAATGAACAAATGGGAAACAGGGAAAAAAAGGAGAGAAGGAAACAAATCACGGAGACTCGTAATGATAGAGAACAAACTGACGGTTTATGGAGGGAGGCGGATGGGGATGGGCTAGACAGGTGATGGGTACTAAGGAGGACACTTGTAATGATAATGATGAGCACTGCCGTTGTATGGAAGTGATGAATCACTGTAGTCTACTCCTGAAACCAATAGTGTACTGTATGTTAACTAACTAAAATTTAAATTAAAAGGGAAGGAAACAAAAGGACTGGACCAGAGAGGTCAAGGAGCTGTCTCACTGATCACTTTTGTTGCCTGTACACTAAGGAGTAGAGACTGGGTATGAAAACTTGCTGCTTTGACTGCAATAGTCATGCTATTCTGCCTCGGAAGTCAAATCAGAATGTGAGACTAATCAAACCTTAAATTCCTTGTCAACTCAACGTTCTAGGTCTCTCATAGGCCTTGCATGAGAGAACGAGATTCAATTTCTGTTCACTAACTCCTCTGTTTGTGGCTAAAAAGTCTTATTTTCTGGGAAATGTCCTGGATATCCCTGTTCCTCCTCTGGACCAGAAGAGATGCCTATAATATCATGCACACACTTTATGATAATCACTTTTGCAATTATTTTCTTAAAATCGATTTTGCCTAGACTGTGAGTTCACTGATGAGTACCCATGTCCAGTACAGGGTCACTGTGTAGAAAGTATCACTTAAGTATTGGTTAAAATAATTAATTCCTTAAAACTCTATATACTGATTTTAAATTTTCTTCAAAATGTGAGAGAATTGATTTTGATGATGGTGAATGTCAGCATTGTATTCCAAGATTGAGGTTGCTTTATTTTATTTATTTTTTATTTTTTTTAATATTTTTTATTTATTTCTAGGAGAAAGAGAGAGACAACGTGAGCAGGGGAGGGTCAGAGAGAGAGGGAGACACAGACTCTGAAACAGGCTCCAGGCTCTGAGCTGGCAGTCAGCACAGAGCCTGACGTGGGGCTTGAACCCATGAACCGCGAGATCATGACCTAAGCGAAAGTCAGATGCTTAACCGACTAAGCCACCCAGGTGCCCCGGTTGTTTGATTTTATATCTTCCACTGTAAACAAGATAGATAGCAAAGCATAAATTGGTCAATTTCAACTCTATCTTTGGAATACAGACTCAAAGAAGGTAATACAAATTCTCATGATATTTGAGCATGTCAAGGAAAAGTTGTAAATTAAAACCTATTTCAAATTGAATATTTGAAGTGTCTATATCTAACAAAGCCTTCCTGTTTTTTTGTTGTGCAATTTAAGCAAAATTCTTACTTTAAAATCATGTGATGGGGCACCAGGATGACTTAGTCAGTTAGCATCTGACTCTTGATTTCAGCTCAGGTCATGATCTCATGGTCATGAGATCAAGTCCCGTGTCGAGCCCTCACTGAGCATGGAGCCTGAATAGGATTCTTTCTCCCTCTTCCCTTCTCCCCCACTCACCCACACACACACTGTCCCCACCCAACAAAAATTTTAAAAAAAAATCAAAGTGTGTTGGATGTCACAAAGTGTCGCCTGGGTGGCTCAGTCGGTTAGCTGTCCAACTTCAGTTCAGGTCATGATTTCAGGGTTCATGGGTTCAAGCCCTGTGTCAGCTCTGTGCTGACAGCTCAGACACTGACACCTGCTCTTGATTCTGTGTTTCCCTCTCTTTCTGCCCCTCCCCCACCCATACCGTGTCTCTCTCTCAAAAACAAACATTACATTTTTTAATAATAAAATAATAAAGTGTGTGACATACTTTAGGGTGACCTTTTCTGATAGAAGTATTTAACTCTGTTTTTGGAATATACCCAGTTTTCCCAAATTCTGTTTATAACACTAAAATATTCAGAAAATAAGAAGGAAAACAGTAAAGAAATAGCTTTCATGCCCCAAACAAAAACAATCCCCTTCCCAACTCTTGATATGTTGGCATCAACAAAAATCTACTGCCTTTTTGGCTCCTCACTGAGAATCAAGAATCCAATTAAGCTAAGCAATTTTGAATGACTTAATTAAGGAACATTTTTTTAATTGAATAAAAAATAGGCTGATAAACCTGAATAGGTTAGAAAATTAACTTGAGAGGGTACCAGTGCACCAGTTTCTATTTTCCATGGGTCCCATAAAGTTTAATAAGCCCTGTTTTCCATCTTTCTGTGCCTAACGGAGTCATAGTTTACCAAAATAGAGACGATTATGTACAAGTTAAATCGACTTTTTGAGTGCTCTGGGGCCCTAAGTTGTCACATAAAACCCCTCTCCTATTTGCCAGATGGGCCAGTGAGCCCCAAAATCGACAGTCTGAATGGGTCTTCCTCCGGAGAACTCCAGAGAGTTGATGGTCCAGCTAAAACTGAAAGCCTGGTAGGCCAGCTCTCAGTTGAGTACATTTTAATTTGTTTGTCTGTGTTTTAGTTTCTGAGGATGTGGAGAGAGGAAGAGAGAGTACAGGGTTAGAAAGATGCATTTGTTTTCAGGGTTTTTCCTTTGCAACCTTATTTACATGCTTGAGATCATCTTTTATTTGTAATCTATCTGCTCACTTTTTAACTTAATATGATGATAAAATCACTTTTCATGTGGCTTATGATTTATTTTTAAGTGAGATCTATACCCAGCATGTGCCTTGGACTCTCCACTCTGAGATCAAGAGTCCCATGCTCTATGGACTGAGTCAGCCAGGCGCCCCTGCATATGAAATCTTCATACACATTGGTTTTAGTGGTTATATATTTTCCTGTTGAATGAGTGTGCCATTATTTATGAAATTGAACCATAAGACACTGCCATTTTTGGAGCTTAAAGGTGATCAACAGTAGCAAGTTCATACCTTTGAAACCGTAACTCTCCATTCTATGTTATAGGATCTGTTAAGATTCATAAATTAGCTGCAGTGGATAATTTGAGGGTTTACATTTGATTGACTCAGTTTTGCCATAAACACCCCCCATGTGCCAGAGTATTACCAGCTACTTTCTTCTGGGGAGAAGAGAGCCTTGTTGCTAGTCTCCAAGAGGGCTGGTGGGAATCAGTAATACTCTCTACCTTCTGTCCAGATCTTGGAAAAAATGGAAAAGAAATGGTTCCAAAGAGCCCAACACTTCTCACCCACAGTTTGTGGGTAAGCACCTCTGTGGGCCTGTGGGAAGGCCAGAAAAACAAGCTCCTCTAATTGGGATAGTGTGCTCTGCAGAGTTATATGTGTTGTAAATTGTATCTTTTAACTCTATTAAAAGAACCTATAGCTTCTGTTCTGATCTGTGAACATCTGTCCATCAAACACATCACCAACACCCTATGACAATGGGATAATATTTCAGCACATGAAGCTATTTGGAATCAGTTCCTCAAGAGGGATTTCTGAAAGGAATTTCTATGCTAACAGATGAAAACATTTTGAAGGCTCTTTCTGTGTGTTGCATATTGATTTCCAGAAGGGTTATGTCCACCAATAATTCACCAAAAAGCTGGCTTTGCCACATGATCACCAGCATTAGGTGGCATCATTAAAAAATAAAAATCTCTGTTGGTTCTCTTGGCGACCCAGTTTGATACCTTCACTATTAGAAATGATAGTTCCATCCCCTTATTCTCACCCCTCAGTCTTTGCTGAGAGTTTAAATTTGGGGACAAACACTTGCAGGGAATCAGGAAAGCAAAGCTTGCCTTTTATACTGCTGCTTTTGGATCTTCAGATGGTCAGCTTCTCCTCCTCTGTCTCCCCCTCCTCCTCCTCCTCCTCCTCCTCCTTCTTCTTCTTCAGCATTGAAGTGGACATCACCAAATAGTAAAGCCTGACTTTCTACTACTCCATTTGAATTCAGAAATGCTTGAGAGATTAAAACTTTTCTTTGCCTAGAAACTAAGCAGGTTGGGAGAGCACTGATAGTTTTTAGGGTTGGAGAATAAGCATAGTGCCTTTAAATGAATGTCAGTCATCACCAGGACTCTTGGCTAATATTTATCCAACCATAATCACTCTTGCACATGTATTTTGCTAGATCAAATGAACTAGGGAATGGAAAGAAGCCATGGACAGATTTCACAAAGCTGAACCAGCTGCATTCTTTGAGGATTAGGCAACACCACAGAGTAGTAGGAAGGTTAGGGATTCCGAATGAGGTTGCTTATCGCTGTACTGGCCTCTGTCAATTACTAGCTCTGTGGTTTAGAAGTCTCTTTTCTTTACTGAATCCCAGTGTTCTTATCACTGAGCACAATGTGGCTGAGAAGATTCGTGAGATCATGACTGCAAAGCATGTCACCATGCTAGTGAGGAGCCTCCCAATGCAGTGCCTCAGAGCACAAGCCTTACACACACAGACCCGCATTCAAATACTGTTTACATGGGATGATTTTTCAAAACTCTTTGGGATTCACTTTCATTTGGCAAAATGATGATACCTACACTGACAGATGCAGTGAAAAATCAAAGGAGATAATATATGGGTAGTATTTAACCTTGTGTCTGATATATGGTAAATGTTAACTGAATGGTGGTCGATTTCTATTGTGAGATTATAATATTTTCCCTCACTCTGCTTTCGTCAAGCACCTAGAATCCTGCCACAGAGTCCTTTTTCAATTCAGATATTAATATGTACCCCAGTGTGCTTTCCAAACCCTAGCTGCTTGTCAAAAAATGAATACTGTGTGTCACTTTGATCTACTGTTGTTTTCAGAATACCTTCGTGGTGGCAGGTTGTTTTTCTGTAAGTGTCACAAAAATACTTATTAATAGATGTTAATCCTTGAGGCTCTCTTTCTATTAACAATGTCTAACTGTTTATATTTTGAAGCTGCAATTTCTTTTAGATGCCTTAAGCATTCTTAATTAAATCTCCCCTTTTCACCAGCTGAGTGTTTGACCTTGAATGAAAAATCAATCAGAAGAAAGACTGTATGTATATATGTATGTGTGTATACAAAGACAGATATGCATAAAGAAAGATGATAGATGATGATGATGGATAGATAAACAGACAGACATGGAGGCCTACATTTAATTACCCAAATGAGAAATTATTATGCCATAAAACTTTGGTCCTTTTAAGTAGATGTTTTTTGTTTTTACAGTTAGGTTTCTATGCAAAACATGAGCCTCCTTTGCCAATTCCTGTCTAGCTACTAAAAAAATGTGGTCATGTCTTAATAGTTAACCTCCAGATCCTAAGATCTAACCAATTTCTATAGGTTAGCAAAAACTAAATAACAGTTTTACGTGTCTGTCACTTAAAGAAGAGATATATTAGTTTGACTAAAAGGACACTTGTTACAACAGGAATTGTATTAAATGCCTATCAAAACCAGGGATTTACCTAAGGTCAGTCTTGTCCTTGTTATTTGGCCCAAATATGCCTTTCAACATCAGATTTAGCCTTTCAAAGGCTGTATGACTGAATTTCCACTTTATTTCTCCCACCCTGATATAATTGTATTAGAAAATAGCTAGATGAAAAAGCATTAGAAAGAAAAATATAAGTAAAGGTAATCAGCTTAGCTCTGCTTGACTCGCAGCATGAGAACCAGGCTCCTTCATTGTCTTCATCATACACATAATGGTTGGAACTGCAGTAGTTACTGCACTGAGGACCTTTGGATCTGACTGTGGAGACTCTGGATCTTCCTACCCTACTCTTGGGACAGCATGAGAGATGACATTCTGAGAAGCTGCCATGAAGTTCCAGGTGATGAAATGCCGAAAGTGCAGTGAAGTCATTGTCTTACGCAGTGAAATTTGACC
This sequence comes from Proteles cristata cristata, assembly GCA_017311185.1. NCBI lineage: Eukaryota > Metazoa > Chordata > Mammalia > Carnivora > Hyaenidae > Proteles > Proteles cristata. The sequence continues at coordinate 28,955 of JAESUZ010000837.1, forward strand.
AACTGGAGAGAGAAGATGGGAGACAGCGAACACATCAGCTATTTGATTCCTCCCACTGAGAGCCTAACTAGGTACTCCCTACATGACACAGCAGCTGGCTATGTCTTTCCTGGGGGTATGGATGGCTTCATAATTCACCAACTTGCATCTTTCCCTGTTTTATGTCCTTTTCTCCTCCTCTTGTTTCATTGGACTTACATCTCCTGATAAGCCATCAACACTTGAGCTTTGATTCAGGCTATTTAGTAGGGAAACTGAGCTAAGACACTTGATTCCAGGAGTAGTCCTAGAAAACGGACCTCGAGTTTGAGATTTAGCTGTGAGACTGACCCTCTACAAGCAATTAGAAACCTGTTGTTACAAGTAGGTGCAGCGTTTATAACCTCCGTCATGTAATGGCATCACAATTATCAAAATGTTCATCTGTAGATAATAATACATGAAGCATAGGATGAGACTGTCATTAAAGAATCAAGTAACTTCTGTATTAGTCCATATAATGGACAAGATAATTAAAGATTACAGAGTGTGGTACCTCCTTTTGCCAGCATTGGGGCAAGCAGGAAAGGGAAGGTTTAATATAGTTAATTACTGACATCATGGTTGCTATGAAAATCAGAAAGCCATCATGGCAGTTTTATTTTATTTTTTTAAGTGTTTATTTACTTATTTGAGAGAGAGAAAGAGAGAGAGGACCAGGGAGGAGCAGAGAGATAGGAGAGAGAGAACCCCAAGCAGGCTCTGCACTGTCAGCAGAGAACCTGATCTGATGTGGGACTCAATCTCAGGGACTGTAAGATCATGACCTGAGCTGAAATAAAAAGTCGGGTGCTTAACCAAATGAGCCATCCAAATGCCCTTATCATGGCAATTTTAAAGAGATTTACATCTCTTTCCCCACAGGGTTGTGTAATGCAAGATAATGCTTACTCTTTTCAGTGCCCAGCATAACCACACTGAACTGAGTGTTGGACAACAATCAGAGCTGAGTCTCATCTCAGAACAATAAGGAAATTATAGTCCCTTAGCCAGAAAAAAAATACTCCACATCTCAAAAGAATTACAGGAGTTGGTTAATAAATAGATACCAGTGGGGAAAGACGAGTACATGTAGGAATGGATTTGAGGGCTCTATACCCAAGAATATTGAATATCATATTGGAAAAACAAGAGTTCATTCACAAGTGGGCACGAAGATGCTGTTTGGGATTTGGCGTTCTGGGAAGAACTATCTCAAATTATCGCTAGTAATATCATGAATGATTCTAAAGCCTGGACTTATTAATAGTCAACAGTATTTAAAGTAGAGATTTCAAAACTTCCTTCTTGTACTCTTGGGGAAATACTGAGGAGTCTTAAAGAGGCTGAAATGATAGTAGATTCATTATACAATCTGAGAATCCATCACTTGATTGTATTCCCTGGAAGGCCAGAGCACACCATTCCTGTTAGGACAATAAAGAAAGCACCAAAGAGGGGCACCTGGGTGGCTCAGTCGGTTAAGCTTCCAACTTTGGCTCAGGTCATAATCTCACGGTTCATGGGTTCGAGCCCCATGCCAGGCTCTGTGCTGACAACTAGTTCAGAGCCAGGAGCCTGTCTTCAGATTCTGTATCTCCATTTCTCTCTGACCTTCCCCTGATTACACTGTCTCTCTTTCTCAAAAATAAATAAAACATTAAAAAATTAAAAAAAAAAAAAGAAAGTACTGATGAGAGGGTTGTTAGTGCCTTTGAGATAGGCTGTCTTCTACAGGCCATGGGATTGAACCCCTGGATATATTTTGGACATGATAGGATTCTGGACTAGCAGAGGCCAGGTTTTAAGACTTAACCATCATAAGCAAAGTAGATGTAATGGGGGTCAAGTTTGGAGTAGCAATAATGGTATGTTGACCAAATCTATGGCCATGGGCATAATTTCATAATATTCTGGGAAGGTAGTAGATGGGTACTTAATAGAAAGAAAAACTTTTATCTGGTGAACAAAAGGCTGATATCAGCCATCAGAATGGAAAATCACAGAACCACATCACAAAATCAAAATCACTTGCAGGTCCCAGATCTAACTCAGTTTATGCTCTTATAACCCATTGATCAAGGGGAGACCAGTCTTCTGCAAAAAAGATCCTGTCATGCCACCAAATGCATACTGAGCACTATCCCAGTTCTTCCCCAGAGAAATCTGGGCTATTTCCAGAGTAAATATGTAGTGGGGAAGTAAACAACCAGAGTTCTTAAAGATAGTTAAATACAGGGTCTAAATTGCTACTGGTATCAGGAAAACTACGGATCCAAATTTGTGCTCAGTTAGAGTAGGACTTATGAAAACTACATGGAAAATGATCTTGGCTATTGTCTTTCTTAAAATGGATACAATGGGTCCACATATTCATACTATATATATGGTCACTCATCATCCTATGCTCCTTGAACTGCTCCCAAAATGAATAACTGGGAGTGTGTTACCAGTCTTGACATATGAGGAAATCAAGGCACCAAGAGTTTTAAATAATTTCCCCAAACCTACCCAGGTCCTAGTGGGACCTGAAGGTCCATTTTCTTCATCCAAAGCCAGATACGAAATGTGCCTTTAAGGATTACTACCTCAGTTATCCTTTTAAAAAAATGATTTGCTGGCATCAGAACATCTTCAATTTAAGAATTCCTATAAGTTTTTACATGGAGAGATACCTACATCAGATAGCCTTACCCACAGTGGGGCCCTAGATAGCTAAGCAGCCCCTCTATGGGAACTAATTTTATAACAAGAATAGTTTTGAAGCTGAGTGTTCTATATATCACAAGTAGTCAGGGTGGAAGGGTTTTGATGCTCTCCTAGAGAGGAAAGATGATGGGAAAAAAAAAACCCAGCCCTGTATTTCTTAGAAGATAAGACAGAGCTAGCTTTTGTCACTTGAGAATGGATAAAAGGAAGACAGCATCAGGCTGTGCCTCATTCTCTTTTTCAAAGTTGCTGACTCTCTTATAAAAATAAGTGCTGTACAGGCCTCATTTTATCAGAACTGCAGCTGGTCTGCTTGGATCCCACTGGAAGACAGGAGGTGACTAAAAATACAAGTTCAGTCCAGCTAACTCAGGTATCTCATTAACCTTGACAATACTTAAAAAGGGCCACAATTTAAGATTTTATAAAACACAACCAGGAATATTAACATAACAATAAATATTGCTGGGGCAGAAGCATTCTTAGAATTTTTGACACGAACATATGTGAACTCCACACAACAGATAAATTGGAAGTACAACGGTCACGTGATTCTAGTATTAATTAACAATGCATCCTTGCTGTACTATAATGGTTAGGATAAGCTAATGTTAGTGTCTGCAACCTACGCCTTGCTAAATCCACAGAGTTAAGTTCTCCTCTAGTTCAAGGGCTATAATTATGTATATTCATATTTCTATGATTTGTTCTATACAAATTTTACAGAATGATATTTGAATATGTTTTTAGCTTATTTTTTGAACTAAGGTATAATTTGCATGCAGTAATTTCCTTTTCTTGGTTTTAGCCAAGTTTTGAGAAATGCATACAGTCTTGTAAGCCCAACCCAAATTGAGATATAAAGATATTGAACTCGTCCATCCCCTCCGAAAAATCTTCGTGTACCACTCTTGTGGTCAACACCACCATGTTAGCTCAGGAGTTCTATGAATGGAGCATCCAATATGTAGATTCTGAGTCTGGTTTTTCTCACTTAGCATAACGCAACTAAGCATGCTCCACACGGCTGTGGGTTTTTCCTTCCTTCCACTTGACAAATAGTATTCTACTGCATGGATGTACCACAATTTTTTTAATCCATTGATCAGGTGAAGGCCATTTGAGTCTTTCCAATATGGGACTATTAATCACGAAGCCATTATACATAGCAAGATACAAGTTCTTGTTTGAATAAAAGTTTTCATATCTCTTGTTTAAGTACCTCAGAGTGGAATGGAGCGGTGTAGTCTGTGGATATTTAACTTTGTAGAAAACTGCCAAACTTTCCCCAAAAGGGAAAACATGTTGCACACTGACGGTGTGGCTGGAGTAAAGTGGTGGGGAGAAAGGAATAGGAAGACGTGGTCAAATAGGTCACAGGGAGTGACAGGTGCAGGGCATTGTCAGCCACTGAGGTTTAGTCTGAACGGAACAGAAACCACTGAAGAGTTTGGCACATGGGAAAGATATGAATTACCTTGTATCTTGAGAGAGTGGCTATAGCTGCTGTGCTGAGTGGGAACGAGGGAGGTCACTGTGGAAGCAGAGAGAGCAGTTAGCAGACAGCGGGATAGTTATGACAACAGCAATGCTGAGAACAAACTGATGGATGTGGGGGGGTGATGGGCATGAAGGAGGGCACTTATGGGTATGAGCACTGGGTGTTATATGGAAACCAACTTGACAATAAACTATTTATAAAAACAAAAAAAAAAGACAACAGGATGGAGTGTATTATGTCAGTGTATTTACACTGGAAAATGTGAGCCATAGAAAAATATAATTTACTGTGTAAGTAAAGCATGACAATGTATTGTGAGCTTTATAAAATATGTAGAAGCAAATAGCACAAGGATAGGAGGGGTAAATATTAGCATTCAGCTTTGATTCCCGTGCTCCCGTGGTGCATGAAGTAGCAAGATATTATGCGGACCTGGGCCACGAGGATGTAAAGATGCATTTATAAACTTCAGAGCTGTGATACACAAAGTACAGTCATCTTTAATCTGACAGGGGGTACACACGAGGAACCTGTAACTAACACACCTAACGGTTTTCCCCCAAAACAGAAAAAAATAAGGGCAGGGATAACTGCTCTCAACATGGCTGCTCCAAATTGTCCATCCTAAGTAAATTAGAAACTGGAAGGGATGCCTGGATGGCTCAGCTGGTTAAGTATCTGACTTCAGCTCAGGTCATGATTTCACAGTTTGTAATTTCAAGCCTCATTTTGGGCTCTGTGTGACAGCTCAGAGCCTGGAGCCTGTTTCAGATTCTGTGTCTCCCTCTCTCTCTGCCCTTTTCCCCACTTTCTGTGTGTCTGTCTGTCTGTCTGTCTCATTAAAAAAGTTTAAGAAAAAAGAAAATGGATTTACTCTTAAGTCTGAAACAACCAAGAACTAGACAGAGTAGATAAAACTATGTATGTCCATATGTATAGAATGCATGTATATTTAAATGTATGTATGTGATATCTATAGTGAGTATGTATGTATATTTACACAAGCATATGTAGATAATTCACAGAAAAAAAATAAGAAGAAAGAGCCGTACAGAGAGAGAACTCTGGAGATTTACAGAGCCTCCCTCATTTCCAACAGACTAGTGATGTGTATGTGCATGTAAGGAAGCTCTGTGTGGTCAAAGAAAGAACTATCTGAAGGGATTGGAGATAAATATCCAGTACTCATGTGGGGCTAGAAAGTGCCTTTTCTCACCATTAAGTCTGAAAAAGATTGAGAACCACAGGACATGGGGTAACGTATGTACACAGGTCTTATATTTGTGCTGAGAGTAAGTAGTAGATTGAACATTGCTCTGATACCATTTAACACATTTCAAGGAAAAACTCAAAAGGATTGAATATTTGAAGTAACCTAAATGCTTACCAAAGCAAAATCCCATTAAACTACACCCAGCACTAAAAAGGTAAAATTCACAATGTCTGGCATCCAGTGAAAATTACGAGTCATGCAAAGAATCACAAAAATATGGCCCATGTCAGGAGAAAAATAAATCCTTTGCAACTAACCTAGAACTGATGCAAATATTTCAATTAACAAACAAGGACATCAAAACAGTTATTATTGCTGTTTGCCATTTATAGAAAAATTTAACTAGAGTCAGTCATAAAAATAGAAACATAAAACATTGAACTTGGGGAGATGAATATATCAATGTTTGAATTTTGTATTTTTATTACAATGGATGTGGACTGATATTACAGAAGAATATATTAGTGAAATTGAAGATAAAGCAATACACTATCCAAAAGGAAACATGCAGAGAAGAGAGTTTTAATTAATGACTTAGTGAGTCATTAATTAAACCACACTCATGAGGTTTCATATCTGAGTAACTTTTAACTATATGTAAATCTACAATTATCTCAAAATAAAATGTTTAATTTAAAATCATGCCCTATTCATCACAATCCCAGATCTTAACCAATGTTGCAAAGCTGTAATCATCAAGACAGTATGATATTGGCACAAAAACAGACACACAGATCAATGAAATAGAATGGAGAACCCAGAATTGGATTCTCAAATGTATGGCCACCTAATCTTTAATAAAGCAGGAAAGAGTATCCAATGGAAAAAAGACAGTCTCTTTAGCATATAGTGCTTGAAGAACTAGGCAGCTACCTGCAGAAAAGTAAACCTGGACCACCTTCTTACACCATACACAAAAAATAAACTCAAAATGGATGAAAGACCTAAATGTGAGACAGGGAACTGTCAAAATCCTACAGAAGAAAACTGGAAGCAACTTCTTTAATTTTGGCCTCAGCAACTTCTTACTTGACAGGTCTCCAGAGGCAAGAGAAATAAAAGCAAAAATGAACAATTGGGACCTCACCAAGATAAAAAGCTTCTGCACAGCAATGGAAACAGTCAACAAAACTAAAAGTCAACCAACTGAATGGGAGAAGATATTTGCAAATGATATATCGGATAAAGAGTTAGTATCCAAAATCTATAAAGAACTTACCAAACTCAACACCCAAAAAACAGAAATCCAGTGAAGAAATGGGAAGAAGACATGAATCAACACTTTTCCCAAGAAGACATCCAGATGGCCAACAGACACATGAAAAGATGCTCAACATTGCTCATCATCAGGGAAATCAAAACAGGAATGAGACACCTCACACCAGTCAAAATGACTAAAATTAACAACTCAGAAAACAATAGAATTTGGGAAGGTTGTAGAGAAAGGGGAACCCTATTGCACTGTCAGTGGGAGTGCAAACTGGTGCCGCTGTTCTGGAAAACAGTGTAGAGTTTCCTTAAATAATTAAAAATAGAACTACCCTACAACCCAGCAATTGCACTCCTAGGAATTTATCCAAAGGATACAGGAATGCTGATTCAAAGAGCCACATGCAACCCAACATTTATAGTAGCCCTACCAACAATAGCCAAATTATGGAAAGAGCCCAAATGTCCCTAACCTGATGAATAGATTAAAACGTGGTATATATATAAAATGCACTACTACTCAGCAATGAAAAAGATTGAAATCTTGCCATTTGCAACAACATGGATCAAACTGGAGGGCATTATGCTACATGAAATAAGTCCATCAGAGAAAGACAGATGCTATACAATTTCATTCAAATGTGGAATTTTAGAAACTTAACAGATGATCATAGTGGAAAGGAGGGAAAAATGAGATAAAAACAGAGAGAGAGGGAAACCAGAAGAGACCCTTAAATACAGAGAATAAACTGAGGGTTGATGGTGGGGATGGGCTAAATGGGCAATGGGCATTAAGGAAGGCATTTGTTGGGATGAACACTGGGTGTTATATGTAAGGGATGAACCACTGACTTCTACTCCTGAGACCAAGACTACACTGTATGTTAACTAACTTCAGAATAAAAAATAATCATGCCATATTATTAAGAAAAATTTAACCCTCATCAGTCTTAGTAAAAAAACCTTCAGTTTTCATTAAAACATAATGAGCATAGAATAGGAGAAATATTTGCAATATACACTTACAGAACAGGGAAAATATTTTCAGTATATAAACCCGAAAGAGGAATTTTGTCCAGGATATATAACACTTCTTGCAACTGTGTAGAAATGAAAGAAGCACATTTAAAAATTTGGCAGGAGATTTGAACGAACACTTCAAAAGTAAGACATGTGAATGGTCAATAAACAAATGAAAAGATACTCAAATCAATAGTTAACAAGGAAATGCAAACCGAAATGACAGTAAGAACATGACATACCTGCTCTGATGGGTAAAATTCAAAAGCTCATCCTTCCCGTAGGTGATGAGGACTGGGGGGATTGGGGTACATGTCTGCAAATGACTGTCACAAAGAGGTGTTGATTATCAATGCTTATGGTGGGAATTAAATTGGGGATGTGCATCTGACTGGTGGTTTCTGCTTAGGTCATGATCTCATGGTTTAGTGAGCTGGAGCGTTGGGTTCTGCACTGGCAGTATGGTGCCTGCTTGGGATTCTCTCTCTTTCCCTCTTTCTGCCCCTTCCCCACTTGCACTGTCTCTGTCTCTCTCTCAAAATAAATAAATAAACTTAAACTTAAAAAGTAGGAGGGCTGGGGAAGAAAAAGGGAGAGTGACCTACCAGTCCAAAGTGATCAAAAAGGACTGTAGGCCAAATAGCACACGGGAGAAAAGTCCACCTACTAAACAGTGTTGGAGGCTAAAGTATTTTCAAGGGAGAGACAGATTTCTGCAGAGCTCCAGGGTAAAGGAAACACTCAGAAAATTGAGTGAGAGTCTGGGGAATTTTTATAATAACTGGCTGTAAGTCCAGTGGGTTCGTGGGAGGGTTTCTGGGGTTGAGGAGACATGAAAGATGGACCCAAAAAGGGGATACCCACAGTTGTAGCAACATCCTTCAAAGATGCTGTGGCACTCTCATCTTCATGTGGGGTTGATAACGAGGTACAAAGAGATTGCTGTGAACATCTCCAGATGAGTAGCAAGGGTCTAGACGTGAACGTTGGGAAAGAGAGGCAAAGAGGTTAGCTTCCACTTTTTTTTTTCAATAAATAAAATTATTACTTTCTAAATTGAATATTTTAGGTAATCTCATATATATATAATTAAATGTGTGTTCTAGTTAATAAATTGACTTCCAATCATGCATAGTTTTATTTTTTTTCCTCCCTCATGGTATGTACTTATTAAATTGGATTAAATTAATTTACAAAAAAATTAATTTGAACATAAAGCATTTATCTAAAAATAGGGCCAGGGGTAAACTAATTTCTCTACAGCATTAGTCTATGATTTAAGGAAAATACAAAAAGTATAATGAAAGATAATAAAATAAGAAATAGGAGCATAATCCAAGAAGACAAAAGAAAAGTTGGCAAGAAAATCCCAATGCTATTTTCCAAATTCTGAGTTTACCAGTAAAACCAGATTTTATTCCAGCAATTGTCCTTAGAACGTCTTAGCCTTAGTTTCCAACTTGCCAAGAACATTGATATTTATCTTATGATTCAATATTTTTAAATTACAAAAATGTCATATAAGTACAATGTCTAGAACACACACACACACACACACACGCGCGCGCGCGCGCGCGCAAAGATCCATTTCAACACATGGGGAGTGTACCATGATTTTGTTGTTATCATTTGGGAATAAATTTTCAAAAAGATATGAGATGTGATTTAACTTTAATTGTATTTCATTGATTTTTAAATCTTTTTTAAAAATATAATTTATTGTCAAGTTCGCTAACATACAGTGTATACAGTGTGCTCTTGGCTTTGAAGGTAGATTTCTGTGATTCGTTGCTTACATACAAAACCCAGTGCTCATCTCAACAAATGCCCTCCTCAGTGCCCATCACTCATTTTCCCCTCTCCCCCACCCACCCCCATCAATCCTCAGTTTGTTCTCTGTATTTAAGAGTCTCTTACGGTTTGCCTCCCTCCCTCTCTGTTTGTAGCTGTTTTTCCCCTTCCATTCCTCCATGGTCTTCTGTTAAGTTTCTCAAGTTCCACATATGAGTGAAAACATATCATATCGGTCTTTCTCTGACTGACTTATTTCACTTAGCATAATACCCTCCAGTTCCATCCATGTTGTGGCAAATATCAGGATTTCATTCTTTCTCATTGTCAAGCAGTATTCCATTGTATATATAAACCACATCGTCTTTAGCCATTCATTAGTTTAGGACATTTGGGTTCTTTCCATAATTTGGCTACTGTTGAAAGTGATGCTATAAACATTGGGTACATGTACCCCTTAGAATCAGCACTCCTATGTCCTTTGGATAAATTTATAGTAGTGTAACTGCTGGGTTGAGGGTAGTTCTCTCTTCAATTTTTTGAGGAACCTCCAAACTAGTTTCCAGAGCGGCTGCACCAGTATGCATTTCCACTAACAGTGCAAGAAAGTTCCCATTTCTCCACATCCTCACTAACATCTGTTGTTTCCTGAGATGCTAATTTTAGCCATTCAGACTGCCGTGAAGTGGTATCTCAATGTGGTTTGATTTGCATTTTTTTTGATGATGAGTGATGTCAAGCACCTTTTCAGGTGTCTGTTGGCCATCTGGATGTCTTCTCGGGAAAAGTGTCGATTCATGTCTTCTTCCCATTTCTTCACTGGATTTTTGTTTTTGGGGTGTTGAGTTTGATAAGTTCTTTACAGATTTTGGATACTAACCCTTTATCCAATATGTCACTTGCAAATATCTTTTCCCATTTAGTCGGTTGAGTTTTAGTTTTGTTGACTATTTCCATTGCTGTGCAGAAGCTTTTTATCTTGGTGAGGTCCCAATAGTTCATTTTTGCTTTTATTTCTCTTGCCTTCAGAGACATATTGAGTCAGACGTTGCTGCAGCTGAGATCAAAGAGGTTGTTATCTGTCTTCTCCTCCAGGGTTTTGATGGTTTCCTGTCTCACATTTAGGTCTTTCATCCATTTTGAGTTTATTTTTGTGTGTGGTGTAAGAAAGTGGTCCAGCTTCATTCTTCTGCATGTTGCTGTCCTGTTCTTCCAGCACCATTTGCTAGAGACTTTTTTCCATTGGATACTCTTTCCTGCTTTATTAAAGATTAATTGGCCATAGATTTGTGGGTTCAATTCTGAGTTCTCTATTTTATTCCATTGATCTGTGTGTCTGTTTTTGTGCCAATACCATATTGTCTTGATGATTACAGTTTTGTAGCAAAGGCTAAAGTCAAGGATTGTGATATCTCCAGCTTTGGTTTTCTTTTTCAACATTACATTGGCTATTTAGGGTCTTTTCTGGTTCCATATAAATTCTAGGATTGTTTGTTCTAGCTTTGGGAAGAATGCCAGTGCAATTTTGATTGTGATTACATTGGATGTGTAGACTATTTTGTGTAGTATTGACATTTTAAGAATATTTGTTCTTCCAATCCATGAGCATAGAATGTTTTCCCCTTTCTTCATGTCTTCTCCAATTTCTTTCGTAAATGTTCTATAGTTTTCAGCATACAGATCTTTTGAATCTTTGGTTAGGTTTATTCCAAGGTATTTCATGGTTCTCAGTGCAATTGTAAATGGGATCGATTACTTGATTTCTCTTCCTGTTGCTTCATTATTAGCGTATAGAAATGCAACCAATTTCTGTACATTTATTTTGCATCCTGTGACTTTGCTGAATTCGTGTATCAGTTCTAGCAGCTTTTTGGTGGAGTCTTTGGGTTTTCCATGTAGAATATCATGTCATCTGCAAAAAGTGAAAGTTTGACTTCTTTGCCAATTTGGATGCCTTTTATTTCATTCTGTTGTCTAATGGCTGAGATCAGCACTTCCAACACTATGTTAAACAACAGTGGCGTCAGGAGGTCTCAAGGGGAAAGCTTTCAGTTTTTCCCCATTGAGGATGATATTAGATGTGGGCTTTTTATATTTGGCTTTATGATGTTATGTTATGTTCCTTCTATCCCAACTTTATTGAAGGTTTTTTTTATTAAGAAAGGAGGATATATTTTGTCAAATGCTTTTTCGTGCTCGCTTCGGCAGCACATATACAAATGCTTTTTCTACATCTATTGACAGATGATGCACATTCTATTAATGTGATGTATCACATTGATTGGTTTGTGAGTATTGAACCAGCCTGCAGTCCAGGAATGGATCCCACTTGATCATGGTAAATAATTCTTTAATATAATGTTGAATTCGATTTGCTAGTATCTTGTTGAGAATTTTTGCAGCCATGTTCATCAGGGATATTGGCCTGGAATTCTCCTTTTTAGTTGACTCTGTCTGGTTTGGGAGCCAAGGTAATGCTGGCTTCATAAAATGAGTCTAGAAGCGTTCCTTCCATTTCTATTTTTGTGGAACAGCTTGAGAAGGATAGGTATTAACCCTGCTATAAATGTCTGGTAGAATTCCCCTGGGAAGCCATCTGGCCCAGGACTTTTATTTGTTGACAGGTTTTTGATAATTGATTCAATTTCTTCGCTGGTTATGGGGCTTTTCAAATTTTCAGTTTCTTCCCATTTGAGTTTTGGTAGTGTGTGGGTGTCCAGGAATTTGTCCATTTCAGGCGAGTTGTCCAGTGTGTTGGCATATAATTTTTCATAGTATTCGCTAATAATTGTTTTTATTTCTGTGGTGTTCATTGTGATCTCTCCTCTTTCATTCATGATTTTATCTATTTGGGTTCTCTCTCTCTTCTTTTTGAGAAGTCTGGCTGGGGGTTTATAAACTTAAAAAAGAAACCCAGCTCTTATTCATTGATCTGTTCTACTGTTTTTGTGGGGAAGTTCGGTATTATTTATTTCTGCTCTAATCTTTATTATTTCTCTTTTTCTGCTGGATTTGGGGTTTCTTTGTTGTTCTGCTTTAGTTCCTTTCGGTGTGAGTTTAAGTTTTGTATTAGGGAAGTTTCTTGAGATAGGCCTGGATTGCAATGTACTTTCCCCTTAGGACTGCCTTTGCTGAATCCCAAAGAGTTTGGACTGTCATATTTTCATTTTCATTTGCTTCAATATAATTTTTTATTTCTTCTTTAATTGCCTGGTTGAACCATTCATTCTTTAGTAGGGTGTTCTTTAACCTCCATGCACCTGGAGGCTTTCCAAATTTTTCTTGTGGTTGATTTCAAGTTTCATAGCATTATGATCTGAAAATATGCATCGTATGATCTCAATTCTTTTATGTTTATTGAGGGCTGTTTTGTGACCCAGTATGTGATCACATTCTCCATGTGCGCTTGAGAATATTCCATGCGCACTTGAGAAGAATGTGTATTCTGCTGCTTTTGGATGAAAAGTTCTGAATGTATCTGTCAAGTCCATCTGGCCATCATTCAAAGCCATTGTTTCCTTATTGATTTTTTACCTAGTTGATCTGTCCATTGCTGTAAGTGGAGTATTAAAGTCCCCTGAAATTACCATATTCCTACCAATAAGATTGCTTATGTTTGTGATTAATTGGTTTATATATTTGGGTGCTTTCAAAGTGGGAAAATAAACTTTTACAATTGTCAGCTCTTCTTGTTAGATAGACCCCATGATTATGATATAATGTCCTTCTTCATCCCTTGTTACAACCTTTAGTTTAAAATCTAGTTTGTCTGATATAAGTATGGCTACTCCAGCTTTCTTTTGACTTCCAGTAGTATGATAGATGGTTCTCCATCCCTTCACTTTCAATCTGACGGTGTTCTCAGTTCTAAAATAGGTCTCTTGTAGACAGCATATATATGGATCTTATATTTTCATCCATCTGATACCCTATGTCTTTTAATTGGAGCACTTAGTGCATTTACATTCAGAGGGACTGTTGAAGGATATGGATTTAGTGTCACTATGCTATCTGTAGGTTTCGTGCTTGTGGTGATGTCTCTAGTCCTTTGTAGACTTTGCAGTGTTCCATTTACAGAATCCCCCTTAGGATCTTTTGCAGGGCTGATTTAGTGGTCATGAAGTCCTTCAGTTTTTCTTTAGCCAGGGAAGCCTTTATCTCTCCTTCTATTCTGAATGATGGTTTTGCTGGATAAAGGAATCTTGACTGCATATTTTCCCTATTAAGCACATTGAATATTTCCTGCCACTTCCTTCTGGCCTGCCAAGTTTTAGTGGGCAAACTGCTACCACCCTTATGTGTCTATCATTATAGGTTAAGGCCTGTTTGTCCCTAGCTGCTTTTACAGTTCTCTATTTATCTTTGTATTTTGCCAGTTTCACTATGCTATGCTGTGGAGAAGACCTATTCTTATTAAATCTGAAGGGAATTCTCTGTGCCCCCTGGATTTGAATGTCTGCCTTCTTCCCCAAATTAGGGAATTTCTTAGCTATAATTTGTTCAAATAAACCTTCTGTGCATTTCTCTCTCTTCTTCTTCTGGAACTCTTATGATATGGATATTATTATGTTTTATTGAATCACTTAGTTCTCTAATTCCTCCCTTGTGGTCTAGTATTTTCTTGTCTCTCTTTTTTTCAGTTTCATCATTTTCCATAATTTTATCTTCTAATTCACTTATTCTCCCCTCTGCTTCCATCCTTGATGTCACTGTAACTATTTTATTTTGCACCTCATTACAGCATTTCTTAATTTGTCATGAGTATTCCTTATTTCCTTGATCTCTGCAGCAATAGATTCTCTGCTGTCTTCTATACTTTTTTCAAGCCCAGCTATTAATCTTATGACTATTATTCCAAATTCATATATATTGTTTATATCTTTCTTTGAGCAATTTTATAGCTGTCATTCCTTCCTGGAATTTCTTTTGAGGAGAATTCTTCCATTTCATTATTTTGGCTAGTTTTCTGCCCCTTATGTGTTTTAATAGCTTGTGGTGTGTACTGCATCTGGAAGCACTATTATATTAAAAAGGGGTCATACACTGTCCAAGGCCTGGCCCTTCAGAAGTTGTTTTTAGAGTGTGTTGTGTGCTCTCTGTTGTTATGACTCTGGTTGCTTTATTTCCCTATACATAATGGTGGTTTGTGTCTTCCACCAAGTGTGCTGTGATTTGTTCATTAAATTAACCCTGGAAAAAAAATTTTAAAACGTTTGGGAGGGGAGAAAAACCTTATCCCATACAAAGAGAGAAATGATAGGGGTGGAGAAAAAGAAAAGGAAAAAAATTGCAGAAAATCAAAGAAATTATATGGCTTAATCCAAAGAGAGAGGGAAATAAAGAAGGAGATACAGAAGAGGTGTTAAAATAATAGATTAAAAATGTCCTAGTAAACAAATCAACAACCAGAATAGAGAAAGGAAAGAATAAGAGGAAGAAAAAGAAGGAAAAATAACAACAACTATATATTTTTTAAAGAATTGATCAAGAATCAAATCAGAAAATGCAAAAAAAAAAAAAAAATACTACCTGCTGGGCAAATACCTGATGGTGGCTTGGAGCCCAGTGGCTATCCTGGCCTGAGGAGGTGCTCTCTGGTTTGGTGAGTATCAATCTTGCTCCATTAGATATGCAATTATCAGGTATGGAGGAGGGTGGTTTGGTGTAGACGCATCCTGCTTCCACTCTGGGCCTGCTGTGCATTCTCTGAAGCCCCACCCTATTGGTGATGGTGAGAAAAATGGTGATACCCTGTCTCTCCCCATCCCCCCTCCTGTTGTCCCAAACCACTCTGTTCATGCTGTCCTTACAGTGCTGTGTGGGCGCCAGCAGGCCATTTTGTGCAATGACTTAAAGGATCCCATTCCATGTGCCCCCAGTTCGGGGAAGTGCCATCTCTGCCCAGCCATCAACAGAAGACCTCTGGCTCCTCATGGTGCTGTGGGGGCACAAGTGCACTGGTTTGTACTGTATCTCCCAAGATTTTGGCTAGGATTCAAACCCCAATGTCTTACAGGATCCCAATCCATGAACCCTGATTCCGGGGCAGTGCATCCACCCAGCCAGCACTCCAACAAAGAGCCTCTGGCTGGCAGGTGCATGCAGGCCTCTTGTCCTTGGAGGCTACAGACCTTCTTCTCTCAGGGAGAGGACTGCTCTCTCTGACTGCTCTCTCTGACTGTGTCTGAGATGGCTACCAGCCTGGGGCTGGCTCCCCTACTCCCAAAGTTGCAAACAGGATGGCAGCAGACCCCAGTCTGGAGAAAACCCCAGAACCCTTGAATGAGATAGAAATTGGTTCTTCGATTTTTCCTTTCCCTAGGCCTTGGTTCTTCTCCTATCCAAATACAGTCCTATGCTTCCACAGCCTCTCTTTCTCTTCCTTTTGATCCTTCCTCTCCATTTTATCTCTCTCAGATCACAATCACCCATCTATGGCCCATCATGTTGTACTCATGGGCCCCTGGAGATGTTTCTTCACTCTGTAGCCTGGATTCCTGGAATTCCCAGTCTTCTGGCCTCAAGACTGCTGCATTTGAAGGATGAGGAAACTTCAGGTCCCCCTATTTCTCCACGATGTTGACTCATTTTTATGATCAGTTTGCCCCCATTTTGAAGAGGTACCAGGGGCCCTGGACTTCTTTTACCTGAGACAGAAACTGTTTTGTTTAAACGTTTGTTATTTGGTGTTTTTCTAGTATGTGTATCTGAACCAAATCACACTTGATACAGTTTGTTTTGTGATGTGCTCTGAGGTTAGAACCACAATTGAATTGATTAGGCTGTCATGCTATCCAAGTTGAGCTCTGACTGGGAGATGAATTAGCATAAGACAGTTCATAGAGACAAAACAAATTCACCTCAGCTTAGACTCAAGAACTGAGAATTCCTTTCACAGAGGGACTTGGAAAGTTTTCAAAGCAAGTGGTAAATTGGAGTCTTTAGAAAATGACCTTGTTATTTTGATTGGGATTGCACTGAATGTGTAGATTGCTTTGGGTAGTAATGACATTTTAACAATATGCATGGATTGAACTTGAGGGTGTTATGCTGAGCAAAATAAGTCAGATAGAGAAAGACAGATGCCATATGCTTCCACTTATAAAAGGATCAGGAGAAACTTCACAGTTTTGGGGGACAATAAGGGAGGGAAAGTAGTTGGGGAGAGGGAGGGAGGCAAACCATGAGAGGCTCTTGAATATTGAGAACAAAAGGAAGGCTGATGGGGGTGGGGAAAGAAGGGGGGTGATGGGCATTGAGGAGGGCACTTGTTGGGATCAGCACTAGGTGTTGTATGGAACCCAACTTGACAGTAAACTATGAAAGAATAAAGAAACAAAACATTAACGACAAAAAACCCCCACCAATTAGCAGGTAAGATGGAGGCTTTTGAAACTGAATAAATAAAAACGTCTCATTTAAAAGAAAAAAGAGAGAGAAAAGAAAATGACCCTGCTACAACAAGCCACTGTTTTGGTTTCCATGTGGTTTAGCAAAGTTGAAAGACACTCATTCTCTTGTACCTCTGATGGCGTCACCCCACCTTCATTACCAGTGAGTTAGTAGGCTCAATAGGTGACTAAGCTGAAGCTTCTGTTCTTCCCAAGCTGTTACATTCAGATAAAGTTGCTCCTTAGGAGTAACAGACACACAAACAGCATCACAGGAGGAAAGATACCCAGCAGTGCTGGGAAACTGATGGATGAAGCCAGCGGTCTCCGTATCTCCAAACATCTGCTGTCTCTCAGCAGGGGTCATCCATCAGTGCATGACTGAAAGGGGCCGAGCATCCTTGGGGTTCTGCTCCATGTCTTGGTTTCCAGATGCCTCGCTAAAGATGGCAATTATTATCATGCCTGAGTGGCCAGTCCTCCCACATCTCAGGCGGGTCTGAATGCTTGATGGATCCATTAATCTTGGCTCTGGTGAAGGGCAGCATACATTTCAATTAAGATGTGGCCAGAAATCTCCCCTGAACAATGCCACACAGGCAGTGAGGACAGAGGACTTAGAGTTAGGTGGCTTGGTTCAAGTCCTAGTTTATTCACCTACAGATTTTTGAGTCTGAAGAAGTCACTTAGCTGTTACAAATCTGTTTTCCATGTGATGAGTGACTCAGACTCACTTAACGGGCACCTACTAAGAGCTAAAGGCTATGTTAGGAAGAGGTCCAAGAAAGACACAGTTCCTGTAACATAGGTTACTGACGATATTAGATATTCTTTGGATATAGTTTTGAGGAAATTTAAACAATGAGGTATATAAAAGGACTTAAGAGCTTAAAGTACTCAATAAATATGAGGTGATGCTACAGTTCTTGAAGATGCTGATCTGACAAATAACATTTAGTAGCAAGCTTAAATTTATTAGGGATGCTCTAATGCTTGGCATGGTAGAGATTTCTAGTATTTGTTTATATTTGGTTCTCCAGTCCTTCGTGGTCAATGGGAGGATTACACTTCTCTACTCACTTGTACTTGGACCAGACCATGTGCCTAGCTTTGACCAATAGGACGTGATCAGAGGTGAGATGTATTATTTGGGGCCAAAGTACATAATTGTTAGTGTGACATTTTAGGTAGTCTTGTCCTCTGCCTTGGCAATCAAGGATGTCTTCATTTCCAAGTGATGTAACCACAGGATGCTGTGGTCTCTGTAGCTTTGAATTGACCTGGAGATATTTCCAGATCTGCAGGAGATTTTTCACGGAGAAGAAATATATTCTTATTGGTTTGAACCATTTAAATTTGGATGTTGCTTATCATCGTCTCATAGATTAGATTAGGTCTTGGTTGGATGAAAGGACTCCACATAATTTGTCCTACTGGAAACAATGATGCAATTTTAGAGCAGTATAATTGGGCTATTTTTATTTACACAAGAAATCTGATCTTTTGTCTGCAGCCCATAATCAGTGCCACATCTCAGGTTCTGCAGAGCTACCTTTCCCTTGGTCCTTGCATTAGCCAAGTGTTCAAAGTCGTGTTTCTAGATTTAGGTCACCAAAGATTTAAATCCTGGCTTTGCCATTCATTTGTTTTGTGACCTTGCACAACCGACCAACTGACCTCTCTGAATCCTTATTTTCCTCAACTACAAAATGAAGATATTCATGTCTCTTACCAGTCAGGATCGAGGTGGGGATTAAATGAAATGATGGATGTAAAACATTTAGCCTGCTGTGTAGCAAGTGATTAAAAACTGATGTTTACTATTGTTGATGTTTCTCATTTCATAGGTGCAAGTTCTTTTTGTTTGTTTTTAAATTTACATCCAAGTTAGTTAGCATATAGTCAAATAATGATTTCAGGAATAGATTCCAGTGATTCATCCTCTATGTATAACACCCAGTGCTCATCCCAACAAGTGTCTTCCTTAATGCCCTTTATCCATTTAGCCTATTCCCCCACCCACAATGCCTCCAGCAACCCTCAGGTTGTCCTCTGTATTTAAGAGTCTCTTGTGTTTTGTTCCCCTCATTGTTTTTTATATTATTTTTTGCTTTCCTTCCCTTATGTTCTCCTGTTTTGTATCTTAAATTCCTCATATAAGTGAAGTCATGTGATACTTATCTTTCTCTGACTGACTAATATCGCTTAGCATAATACCTTCCAGTTCCATCTACGTTAGTTACAAATATAAATGCAAGTTCTAAATGAAATGTAAATCCGCTCCTTTTTTTAGAGTTAACTGTGGGCATGGCTTTTCTATCCCTGTGGAGATTGTAAATTCCCAGAAGAAAGAGGCTATAGGTAGGGCCTATCAGGTAGTCCCTCGACAGCACTACTGTTTATTTTCATGTGCTGCTGTAATTGAAGGAAACCAAACTAGGCACAGGACCTTTGTCATTGTTGCCATTATTTAAAATATGCACAGAGATGCTACTATGACTTTGGCAGTTATCTTCTTCAAGCTGGACATAAAGCCACTATGTTATAAAGGCTAATGCTACCTAAAACAGGCAAGCAGAGAAAAACTGAATTAAGAGTTGAAGCTGATGAATGAGCAGGTACATATGCATTATAAGCATCACTGCCCTGATCCTTGTTCAGGCTGCATTCATCACTCCTTGGTCGCTGGAATAGCTTCCTGGTCTCCCTCCCTTTTCTCCAGTCTTTTCAATATAGTATGTTCTGAATCTACAATGCAAAACTGATCGTGTTATTCCTCCCCTTAAAGCTCTACAATGACCCTCTCATAGCCCTCAAGATAGAGCTCAGTCTTCTTAGTACAGTAAGGCCCTCTGTGATCTGCTGCACTGCTTTCTGTCTTCTTTCACCTCTTCCCTTGAGTCTGTGCCCCAGCCTCATTGAATTACTTTCAAGGGCTTGACTGTATCTTGGCTCTCTTATTGCTACTCCCTTGTCCACAACTCCTTTCTTCTCTGTTCTAGGTTCTCTTCTCGTTACCCACCCCCCTCCAGTTTGCTTAGCTAACTGCCTTGTCTTTAGCTTAAATGTCACATCAGTGCTTCTTCAAATTTAAGGTACCTACAGTTGACCTAAGGATGCTGTTGCAATAGAGATTCTGAGGAAATATCTCTGAGTTAGACCAATATTCTGCATTTCTAACATGGTCCCAGGTGATGCCGCTGCTGCTGGTTGATCTGGGAAGCACACGCTGAGTAGCTGGAACAAGTGACTTACACTAAGTATTGACTATGTGGTATTCCATCATGCTTTTAGAGAAGCTCTCTCTTCCATAGTTTTTAAAATGTCTATTTATTTTGAATGAGGTAGACAGGGAGAGAGAGAGAGAGAGAGAGAATGAGTAGGGGATGGGCAGAGAAATGGGGAAAGAGAGAATCCCAAGCAAGGTCCATACTGTCAGTACAGAGCCAGACACAAAGCTTGAAACTATGAATGGTGAAATCATGACTTGAGCAGAAATCAAGAACTGGATGCTTAACTGACTGAGCCACCCAGATGCCCCTTCATTCCATATTATATTGCACCATGATTGCATGTTTGCATTTATAAATTCCCCTCAACTTCAAGCTACATGGTAGCGAAGGCAACATCTAGATTTGCCATTATGTTTTACCTTTGTACCCCAAGTACCTGCCACAGTACTTAACCACAGAGTGGTATCTCAATAAGCATTTGCTGAATGAGTGATTGACAAGGGGTTTTGAAGAAACCCCCTTTGTCTCAAAAAAAAAAAAAAAAAGAAAATTATGTCTATTTGAGGACCACGGTTATGTCTTTCTGTGGTAGACAAGATGTATTTCCAAGATGTCCTTTCAATTAAAGACTTGCTGCCATGTGGAGAGTGCATCTAGAGACTGATCAAGGTTGGGTAAATGTCTTGGCCAGTTGTACTGATGTGGGACCATTCCAATAGGCAACATTTGCTCTTGTGTACCCTGTCTTGTTGGCCGAGCTTCTGATGGATCTGCATTGGAGTGTGGCTTCTCTCTTTGCTCATCCCTGCTCCTTCCACCTTCTTGGGACAGGTCTCGATTTTTACTAAACATTTTGCAGTCCCAGCTCCATCTTCAGTGTCTTCCTTCGGATATACAATTTTCTCCACTTCTTCACCTTCTCATCCCCACTGTCACTTGTCACAGTGTCTAACACATTATAGATAATAATAATCTTCCAATTAAATTCAGGAAAGAAACCCACAACTGAGTTCCTGTCCTGCGTTGGGTATAGTTCTAAGTTCATGGAATATGTCAGTCAACAAGAGACAATGACCTGACCTCCAGATTTTGAGATAATAGACAATTAATAAGAAAATCTCTGCATTTTTCTGTATTTAGTATGTAATAGGGTGATATATATTATGAGAAAATAAAGAGAAGTGTCAGGTCAGGGGGATGAACGATGTAGGTGGTGAAAAAATGTCAAGGGCTGTAATTTTATATATGAAAACAGCGTGGTTTGGGTGCCCGCAGTCAGAAGGTAACAGCTGCTTAAGGCTTAAAGGAAGTGATTTTGTTGTGCATTTATTCTGTTTTATGGAATTACTCACCAGCCAAACCTTCACAGTTATCTACTGTACTTATATATCCTATGTTTGCCTATGCACAGAACACTCAAAGAACGTGTTAAGAAAGGTATCCAAGAAATCCAACATAATGTTGATGTTCTCTGAGAAGAAGTAGATGTCTGAAGAAAAATGATTAGGAAGAACTGTGAGGCATTTATATTAATTTCCTATTGAACTAAAGATACTTAACACTAAAATTCAAATAATTGCATAGAAGTTCCTGACTGTAGAACACACGTGCCCATAGCAGGTTCCCTGACTCTTGTATTGAACATTCAAATGTGGATTTGAATTTAGGGTGATTGTGGACAGTGACCAGACTTCTCTCTTTTCTTTTCTTTAAAATACCATCTTATTCTAATTAAGCGTTGGCTCCAATTTTTCTGCACCAAAGCCTTTCTTGCTTTTCCAGACTCTGAGTACAGCATTCAACTTTCCTCCTTCTCTGTGTGCCCCAGAGTCAGATAACAAGAAAACAATCTAAAGTGACTCCTTACGATCTTTTAAAGTGCTCCTGTCTTCAGCAGATTGAATGGAGATAATAAAATCTATGCTGTAAAATCTGTCATGTGCATTCAGTGAGTTAATTCATGCTAAAGTACTTCTTCATAAACAACAGAGAGCTGTAGAGATTAGGGCTTTACAAAAAAGTTGTAGGATTCACCATCTTCTCCTACTCGAGGAAATGAGGAAGGAGCAGGGAAGACGTAGCGGAAGCCAGCCTGGGTCTATATCCTGGTTGCTCTGACAGGAAGCTCCTCCAGCCCCTGCCCACTTCCATGGGGTGGGATGCAGAACCTCAGGATCCAGTGCTGCTCCTGAGGCAGAGAACCTTCCTCCAAGAATATAGAAGCTGCTTGATCATTTACAGGAAAAAAAGAGCCCTGACTGGGAAGAAGACTCAGGGTTCTCGATAGGGCAATTGTCTTCCCTTAATGTTCCTCTCTTCGTTTTCATTCTTGCTTAACCCAGCCTTCTAAAATATTTCTCTTTATTGGACAATAGGAAGGGGAATATTGTGTTCTCCTTGGTGTGGCAGGAAGAAAACCCTCAAAACTCAATGCAATTGCATTAACATCTTCAAACTTATTAGACACTCCCCTCCACTCACCCCAGGAATTTTATCTGTGTGCAGAATGGCAGGGAAGAAATGGTTTCAGTTATGGGAAGGACTCTGATGTGGAAGGAAAATCAGGCTTGTTGTGTGTAGCCCTCAAGGGCCAGAAAAGAATCGATGGGTGAAAGTTTAGCGACATGAGTTCAGATCAATATTGGAGTACTGTGGCTACAAAGCTCTAAGGCTACAAAGATTAAAGCAACATATTCTCTATTCTCGTGGAACTCAAAATAGAGTAGGGGAAATGAACAAGAAATGAACATACAAAATAATATGATGACTACATATAAAGTTCCCGTGCCCATCTCAGTAGGAATAATTGGAACACAAAATGCCATTTATTCCACCTTGAAAATTTTGTGGACATTCTGGACTTCCAGAATCCTACTCTACACCATCTCCATTATTACCACGTGGTCTAAGACACTACAGTAGCATCTCCTGGATTACTGGCTTGCTGATTCCCAGACAATCTATCTGTTTTCTACATAGCAACCAAAAGGATCCTGCTAAAACACAAGGTTGCAATTTCATATCTAGAGATGGTAGAGGACCTGATGCAGATCCAGCCTCTTGCTGGATAAAATATATGAAAGAGCAGTTTTTTATACCTACAGATTCATAGAAAATGCATTCTTTTTAATCTTATTAATATTATAATTTGGTTATATGTTCAAATGGTAGTATTTTATTTTATATTTTTTGTCTGAACTCCGGTTTAGTTAACATACAGTGTTATTATTAGTTGCAGGTGTAAAATATAGTGATTCAACAATTCTATACATTACTCAGTGCTCATCAAGATATGTATACTCTTAATCCCCTTCACTTATTTCACCCATTCCCCCCACCCACCTCCCTTCTGGCAACAATCAGCTTGTTCTCTGTATTTTTGTTTATTTGTTCATGTGCTTTATTTCTTAAATTCCACATGTGAATGAAATCATATGGTATTTGTTTTTCTCTATCTCACTTATTTCACTTAGAATTTTACCCTCTAGATCCATCCATGTTGTTGCTGATGATTAAGATCTCATTCTTTTTAAAAATGACTGAATAATATCCCAGTGTGTGTGTGTGTGTGTGTGTGTGTGTGTGTGTGTGTGTATCACATCTTTTTATCCATTCCTCTATTCATGGACATTTGGGTTGCTTCCATATCTTGGCTATTGTAAATAATACTGCAATAAACATATTTTTTCAAATTATTTTTTTATTTTCTTAGGGCAAATACTCAGAAGTGGAATTAGTGGATTGTATACTTCTTGTAAAAATTTCTTTTCAAAATTTTAATTCCAGTACAGTTAACATGCAACGTTATACTAGTTTCAGGTGTATAATATAGTGATTCATCAATTCTATCTATACATTACTCAGTGTCCCATACTTTTTTCCAGAGTGGCTACACCAATTTACATTTCCACAAACAGTGCACATGGGTTCCCTTTTCTCCACATCCTTGCCAACACTAGTAGCTGGAAATTTTAAGAGGAATCCTTGCAGAACAGAAGCAGTTAGACCCAAGATAAGACTATAATTTCATGCTATGTCCTTGGATGTCAATTATGATCATGTGGAGCATATCCCCAGGAAACCAGTACAAAATTCAGACAAAGACCACGGGAAAATCTAATCCAAAAAGATAGAGCTTCATTGAGACTGACCTGTGAATGTGTTGGGTTTTGTTTTAATTCAGTGTATCCCCCAATTCTAAACTCAGGTGACAAAAACCTGTAGCTTCAGAGGTTTGAAGTCTCAGAGGACAAAGCTTTAAACTAGCAGAATGCCTGAAAATTATGAGAGATTCCTGGGAAGCAATAAAACGCAGAAGAGGTGAACCCCATCACTGCCCAAATCTTTTAAAAATCTTTTTAAAAAGTTTATTCATTTTGAGAGAGAGAGAGAGAGAGAGTGAGTGAGCGAGCAGGGGAGGGGCAGAGAGAAAGGGAGAAAGAATCCAAAACAGGCTGCTCACTGTCAGCACAGAGCCTGATGCAAGTCTTGAACTCATGAGCTGTGAGATCATGACCTGAGCCAAAATCAAGAATCAGACTCTTAAATGAATGAGCCACCCAGGTGCCCCATGCTGCCCAAATCTTTGGATGAATGCCAAGTTATGCATTCTTTCCTTATTTTCAGGGCTTGTCTTATCATTTCCTACCTTTGGTACTTTGCTCAAGCCATCTATTTCTTCATAAAAATACATCTCCTATACATACCTTCCATAATCTTATCCTTTTTAAATAATTCCCTCTATATTATGAGCTACATGAAGGTAGGGACTGTGTCTGTTTTGTCCGGTGATGATGCTTTAGTGCTTCTTAGGAACCTTCTACATGATCTTGATGATGATAGTATAGGCACAGTACATATTTGTTGAATAAATGATAAATTGAGACTATTCACGATAGCCCTAACTCTTACAGTGGAATTGTGGTGGAGGTCCTTTATAAACCTCAACATGGGGGATCCATAATTAAGGTAGGTAAGAAAAAAAAGCACTGGTTTTAAATAAAGAGGACGATGGAGAAGGTATACCTGAAGTCATGTGAATGGGTTGAGAATGGCCTTATGGAATTGGGGACCTTAAGTGAGGTACAGGGTTTAAGAAAATAATGCATCAAGAGAAAGGGCTTGACATTCATTCACATAGAGGGAGTGAGACGTGGAGCTCTGCACAGCAGTGATCCTGTGATGTTGGAAAACCTGGTATGCCCCCATCAATTGTCATGCATTCTACCAGTGGTTTGTTATTAATAATCATATAGGATGTATGAATGATGCACTTTGTATATTTTAAAACAAAGTGGATTCAAGACTAAGTCAGTGATAAAGCGGCTCTCGCTCACTTGCCTTCAGATGTATTTTCTTGAATGGGTCAGAAAAAGTTGGGGTTTATGTTGATGCATACTTTGGGTCTACATGTACTCCCGAGTGTTTGCACAGGAAAATGCCTTCAGTCATGGACTTGAACAGAATACAGGTAGGGAAGCACTGCTCTGAGTTATAGGTGAGTGTTGGAAGACAGTGGAAGGCCTGAGCCTGGGGTGCTTTGGGGCAACAATGGAGTTGGATTTTCAGGTCTGGGAAAACTTATACTTGATGCCGCGATAACCAGCGAGTTCTCCAATTGACCTCAACTGTCTCATAGCATGTGACAATTTCAAGGGTGGCAGAGATGAACTAGAAACAGCTTGTCCCCAAGAAGTCTGAAGTACTTAGGAAGACTTAAAATTCTTCCTGGAGGCTTGACTTTCATGCTTCCTATTCAAAGAGTGACTGCCTGAAGGACTTCAATGTAGGTCCTCCTCCATCATTTGTATTAATATAAGGAAAGATATTTACACTTGCTTGTTGTACGCCCTCTCTGTCCTGTAAACTCTGTGAGAAGAGGGACCATTTCTTTTTATTCAGGTGTACTCTGAGTTTGATACAGTTCCCAGTATAAAGAAGCACTCAAAATATTTACTGAACAAATGAATGAAAGGATTAATGAATAAAAGAATGAGTGAGTGAATAAATATCTCTTTTAAAGCTTTGGAAACATTCTGTTTGGAGAGAAGAGGTTATTTTCAAAAGCTGCTCCAGGGGCCCATGAGAAAGAAGTATTGGGAAGTCTTTTCTGATCACCATGCCTTTGTCCAGCAGCACCAGCTGCGACAAATTCACTCTTGTTTCCCAGGGATTGACTTCAGAGCTCATGTAATAAAGGCTGTGGTGACTTTAATGAGAGAATTGCCTGGACACATTGAATGCCTAGCAGGCAGCTCCTGAACACAGCAAGGGATAAATACCAGATGGCAATCTTTCAAAGCCCAGAAGCACTTCACACCAGGCTCATCACAAACTACCCACTATTTAGACTGAAACCATCATCAGTGTCTTTAAATGCCAAAGGAGACAGTAATAACTAGACTCCCAATTCTAGGGTATTTATGTGTGCACTTAGTGGTGGCTTGGGAATTACGGTGTTGTGTGGTTGCTGACCATGGGGCTAAGGCAGAGGGCCTCGGCTGGAGCAAGATCAACTTAAGTTACCAACATATGACTTTGGAAAGTCAATTCACCTACCTTGAGCCTTAGTTTACTCATCTACCCAATGGTAATTTTCCAATAAACTATGAAGGATAAAATGACATGTGAGGACACTCCAGTTGTGGGTGTTAAAATATACTTTATGTCTATTTGTTTTTCAAATAATATTTAAGTATTCTTCTATTTTAGTTTAAATATTAAAAATGATTTGAGACAAACAAGAAGATATAAAATGCTCGAAGAAGATATACAAGGAAGCATAAAGAATATTAAATTTAGGGTGCCTGTGTGGCTCCTTTGGTTGAGTGTCTGACTGTTGATTTCAGCTTAGGTCATGATCTCAGGGTCATGGGGTCAAGCTCTGTATCGGGTTCTGCCCTGAGCATGGAGCCTACATAAGATTCTCTCTCTCCCAAATAAATGTAAATAATAATAATAATAATAATAATAATAAAAGTGAATATCCATGAATCTACCATCCATGTTAAGAAGTATAGTCTTTTCTTTACAGGTGACCCTTCTATATTTATCATATTAGCTGTATCTTTCTCTTTCCCTCAACAGAGGTAATAACTATCCCGAATTTGATGTTAATCTCTCTTGGATTTCTTCATAATTTACTATTACTTCACCTACTGTGAAACCATATAAATCATATTATACTAAATGTATTCTGTAATTCACTTTTCTGGAGGCTGATTCTATGTGAGTTTCTCCCATATGGATATGTAGAACTTGGCCCACTCATTCTCACTCCTACACCATGGTCTTTTAAGTGAATATATAACAATTTATATACAATCTTCTGCGGGTGGACATTTAGAATATTTTGAGACTTTTTTCCCCTGCTAGATACATATATAAATTCTTTAGATTTTGCCAAAATATTCTTCAAATGAGTTGTAGCAATTTATATTCCCACAAGGGAAGCTGTGAATAAGAACTCCTTTTGTTCCTCATCTTTGCCAAAGCTTGGTATGGTCATATGGGCACTGTTGTGCATATCTGTATGGTATGGAATACTGGTCCATTGTAGCCTTAACCTTCCTTTTCCTGGTTGCCAATGTAGTTCTGATGTAGAACTTTCTTTTTATATATACAGACAGGCCATTGGTGATTTTTTTTCTAAATGTTACCCATTTTCATTTTAATTAGTTAGAAATGCTTGTTTATTAAATACAGAGAGCAAACTGAGGACAGATGGGGGCCAGGGGGAGGGGAAAATGGGTGATGGGCATTGAGGAGGGCATATGTTGGGATGAGCACTGGGTGTTGTATGTAAGCAATGAATCATGGGAATCTATCCCCAAAACCAAAAGCACACTGTACATACTGTATATTAGCTAACTGACAATAAATTATATTAAAAAAATAAAATAAATAAAATAAAAAGGAACATACCATTGATATACATACATTATATATATGTATATATAATATATGTATGTATACATATATAATATATGTATATATGTATATATAACATATGTATGCATATGTGTATATATATATATGCATATGTATGTGTGTATGTATGTATTTATTTTGGGGAGAGCACAAGTAAGAGGGGCAGAGAGAGGGTGACAGAGATCCAAGGTGGGCTTTGTGCTGAGAGGCTGACAACAGTGAGCCCCATGTGTAGCTCAAACTCACAAGCCCTGAGATCATGACCTGAGCTGAAGCTGGATGCTCAACTGACTGAGCCATCTAGATGCCACTAGAAATGTTTTTAGTAAAAATAACCAAAACCCAAATAAGTTGGGTTTTTTCCCCATATAAGGAGAGTATGAAGGAGGGCAGTTCAGCCATCAGTGCTCTATGCTGATTCTGATGGTGGATTCTTCCAACTATAGCGTGATAGGCTTCTCACTTCATGGTCACAAGATGACTGCAGCATCTTCAGTGTAGCATCATGGTCTCAGGCAGTCAGAGAAGCTCTCGTTTCAGAAAAGCAAAACTTTCTCAGAAACCTTCAGGATATGTGTGCTTATATTTTAAGGGCCTAGTGATGTCATATGTGAAAAAATTCTCATGAAATAAGGCAATTGAGTATTAAGCTAAGAAAATTAGCCCCAACTACAAATAAAAGTACTCTCAGTAAGAAAGGACAGGAAAAAAGCCTGCTGATTGTGCAATCAGCAGTGTCTGCCACAAAAGCATTTGTCCATTTTATGCTTTTTTTTGGTCTTTTTCTTTTTGGTTTATTGAAGTTTTGATTTCTTATGGATACAAATTCTTTGTTGGTGTTACTGCTACAAATATCTTATTATTTAATGAATAATATATGATCATTTCAATAGATGTGAAAAAACATTTGATAAAATTAAACATAGATTCATAATAAATCTCTTAAACTAGGAATTTAAAATGTGTTCTCTACATGATGAAAATAATTATTAAAAAACATACAGTAAATATTTTTCAAAATAGAAAAACATTAGAAAAATTAGAGTCTGAAATAAGACAAAGACAGTAATGGACATATATTCAGCATCATATTTCAGGTTTTAGATAGAGTATTATAAACAAGAATAATAAAGAAATGGAAAGTAAAAAAATAAAAACATCTCAGGGATGATACTATTAGTCATATATAAAACCCAAAATAGCTTGTCTATAGACAAATTTAAAAAATCGAAGTTTGGTAATATAGCTTGATATAAGATACAAAGTCTCAAATTACTAGAAACAAAACTAAAAGCAGTCACAATTTAGAGAAATCCCAGAGAATATTAAGGACTTAAGGATAAATCTAACAAAACACTTGCAAAAGCTGTATAGAAAAGCTTATAAATCCTGAAGAGACTTTGAAAAGACCTAAATATGTCAAGATACACATATTATGCCCATAAATCAGAACAAAACTTAACATCAAAAAGGTAGATTTTCTGTAAATTGAACTAAAAGTCAATGCAATTTTTATCAAAATCTCACTGGCAATCTTTACAAGCTAACTCTAAAACATATATGGAGGACCACAGGATCTAGAAGAATGAGATATTTCTGAAAAAGAAGAGCAGAGAGAGGGAAATTGAGTTCCAAGATGTTAGAGTTGATTATGAAGTTTTAGCAGTTATTACCATGTGGAATTGGTAATTGAATAAACAAATGAACCAATGAATATCATGGAGACCCAGAAGTAGATCCAATTACCTAGAATGTGAGTATAAGTCAGAGGTGAGATGTTATGTCAATGAGTAAAGAGAGAGGGCTCAACAAATGAAACAAGAAATGGTCACTCGTTGGAGAAAAATCTGACAATGGTGATTTCGCTAGCTTATGTTCTATGTCAAAAGGACCTCTAGGATCAGAAATTAAATTGCAATGGCAATGTTTAAAAATTTTTGGAAAATCCAGGTCATCATCTTTCTGACACTGAAATAGGCAAGAGTTGTTAACATAAGACTCAAAAAAGCACTATCTTTAAAAGGAAAAAAGTAGATGTGAATATAATAAAATTAAATTGTTCCTACCAAAAGGATATTAATGATAAACAGGAAAGGTATAGACAGGTAGGAAGTGGATGTAAGACACACAACTAAGGAAGGACTCCTATGAAATAAAAACTATAACAACAAAAACAAATTGCCCAACACAAAAATTGGCATAAAATAAAAGCAGGAATTTCAAAGAGGAGGAATTAATACTCAGTAATAGATAAGAAGACAGAAAGCCTGTTTTAATGATCATAAAAATGCATTCAATAGATACAGTTTATATTCATTTGATTAAAAAAATATTCAAAAGTCTGATAAAAACCAAATTTTGAAGAATATATGAATTTTTATGACTGATGGAATAGCAAATTGGAAGACATTTGACACTTTTGTCAAACTAGACATACACACAGCCTAAAATCCATCAACTTGATGCCCAGGTATAAATCAAAAAAACAAAACAAAACCAAAATTATAATGTACATGTCTCTATCAGCAATAACATATACAAGTGTTTATAACAGCAATGTTCCCAATGGCAAAAACTCAAAACAATCTAAATACAAGTCACTAGTAGTGAGGAGGAAGAAACTGTGTGAATAATATTCATACAATGGAATGGTATATGGCTTCCCTTTTATGAAAATTGCCTAAATGCATATTCTTTCAGAATACATATGGATGAGGATTAAGCCATGTAAAAAAGAAAGCAGTGTAAAAAGTGTACATAGAAGTCAAGACAGTGGTTATTCTGAGCGAGGGGAGCAGGGAGATCAGATGGACAAGGAACACATTAAGTATAACAGAGTCAAGATTCTAGAGTTTGTGTTTGATGGAAGGTTTTCATTTCTAAGAAATCAAACAATAATCAAGATCCGTGGGTGAATCAAAGTAAGTGATACACATATACACACATATATTTGGTCAATCGCTGTCTCCCACCATTCTCTGGGGCTGTCAACTTTCTACTTACTTTGTTTATAGTAGGATATTTTTATGGACACACATTTTAATTTCTAATATAGGCATATGTGCCAATCTTTTTCTTATTCATGCCTTTGCATATTGTTTGAAAAATCTCTAGACCTATTTATTTTGCATAATTGAATTTTTATAACCACTGGTGAGCATCTTCCCAATTTCATTTTTTGACTTACAAGTAGATAAAGAAGTGTGAACATATATTTAATGGCACATTATTCATCCTTAAAAAGAGGGAAACACAGTCATATTGGACAACATGGATGAACCTGGAAGACGTTATGCCAAGGAAAATAAACCAGTCATGGAGGAATGGATATTGCATGATTCTACTTCTATGAGGTAGTTAAAACAAACTCCTAGAAACAGAGAGTGTAATGGTGGTATTCTTTCGGAACAGAGGATCTGAAGTGGGCTCTGCACTGACAGCAGGAACCCCTACGCAGGGCTCAAATTCATGAACTGTGAGATCATGACCTGAGCCAAAGTCAGATACTCAACTGAGCCTCCCAGGTTCCCCATAGTGGTATTCTTATATGGAATTCTTACACCACCTTTAGGGATTAGATGTTATCTGCACAATTCCATAAGGAAAATAATTATTTTGAGCCTACCTGCAGGTTATTGATTTTTGCATTATGCTCGGGCCCACCTTAGACACCTAGGGTCTAGGGAGATGTGTGAGGTTTGGATAGGTGGGATCTAGAGAGGGAACAAGACATGACCCAGGCCCTCTGCGGGGGTAAGTGGCCCCTGTGACGGCTGCCTCAATGCATTGCATAATATAAGAGCTTCCTTTGACTCCAGAGGATACTTGAAGCCTCAGAGATTCAGGAATCTTACCCTTTTCTGACTGAGAGCAGGAAAATGAATTGGTCCTCAACATAATTGAGCCAACAATTTCTCAGGCCTCCCTCACCTGTCTTCTTAGATGTTAAGGAGCAAAGGCATGCACTTCAAGGCGAGACTGTTTGAGGGCCTTGTGCATCAACGTTTTGCATCTGGGACTCAACCTGCTAATCCAGGACACTTGGTATCTTGGTGAGCAGCTAACCAGTCTTTCTGCTCCTGAGCACACACGTATAGCCTGTGACGTGCAGCACCGATTTAGAAAGTTAGTCCTCTGGTGGCTGTTGGCAGTCTATTTGGGGATTCTTTAAGGAAACATGTTTGTTGAATAACAGCTTTGGTCTACTTTGCACCTTGGGTTCTGATTCGCTGACAAATGAACTCCTTTGGTCTAATCCGTTGCTAGGAACTCAGGACCCAGTGTGGATTGGAGCTCAAAGTCTTTATTCTGCATCATTTGGTGTCAGGCACCGGGCTGGGAGCTCTCAGAGACACAATGACAAGTCAGAAAGAGTCACTGCCATCTAATTGGAATAGAGCTCATTATTTTCTTGTGTCCTCAGTCCCCCTCATGTTAGAAAAGACTTCCCCGCTTCCAGTGCCTTCACACAATATTTTCTGATAAGATGTTGCTTCTGTATAAGGCTTGAAGCTGCCTTGAGCAAACAAGTAGGTGAGAAGAACTCAGAGCAATACCATTGCTAGAGACTAAATGTCTGTTTCCCTTCCCTTCTGTTTCATTCATATGTTGAAACCTAATTCCCAGTGAGGTGGGGCCTCTGGGAGTGATCAGGTCACAAGAGAGAAGCCATTACGAATGAACTTGTGCCATTTATACCACACAAGGACACAGCGAGAAGGCAAGATGGCCAACTAGGACAGGGATCCTCACCAGACATCGAATCTTCCAGCGGTGCCTTGATCTATGACTTCCAGCCTCCAGACGTGTGAGATGTAAGTTATTGTTGCTTATAAGCCATCCAGTCTATGGTGTATTGAACGAACTAAGATGAGAATGAAGGTAATTTCAGCTTTAGCATAAGCAAGTAAGAAATGACCTAGAAAGTGGTAATGAGAAGCAGAATGAGTGCTTCATTTGCAGGAGTATTTTTAAATGTTGCAAAAGTAGTCTGTACAAATGAACACACCTTAGGGCTAATGCTGAGATGGAGGACAGGGAAGGCGGCCCCAGCAGATGCACCGGAAGGAAAAGCTAGATGGTCACTGTGGTCAGATCTTTACTCCTCCATCCTGGGGGTGATTGACAAGAGAATGGCCTCGCCCTATCAGCAGGCGGTAGATAGGGAGCAAGCCACAATTAATGCAGAGAGCTTTCATCAATTTACATTTAACTTCCTGGAATCCCTCAGCCCGGTGGGGGTGGGGGGAGAGATTGAATTTCATTCAGACCTCTGCTCAAATGTTATCTTCATAATAAGGACTTCCCTGACCAATATCCCCTTATCCATCTCTGTCCCTTTAATTCTCTTTATTTTTCACCTCGCCATTTACTCCCACCTAACAAATGTGTCTGTGTGTGTTGGTTTACCGCTCCATTCCTAGCATCTAGAACAGTGTCTAAAAGGGGTCTAAAATATCCACTTTTTTGTCATGGGATCTAGGTTTTGTTAAAGTTGTTCCTCTGACTCATACAGACCGCTATTTTCTTGGTCCATACTTGAGCTACTTCCAACTAGTCTCTAAGATGAGGTCTCTTTGGCCTCCACTCCCTAGTAGACAGGCCCTTTTCAGAGCCCAGCTCAGAACTCCCTTGGAGTTCCTGACATCAGCAGCCACTTTAATCAAAAGCACCTACAAAAGAGCCAAGCAACTCTTTCCTGACAGTTTAGTTTTCAAGAAATATTTTATATTTGTATTTTCCTTCCTGTACTCTGATCCAATTAAGCATATGGGGATGGGAGGGAAGGAAATACATAGCCAGAATTACATTTAATTTTGCAGCAAAGACCTGAACGCTAGCAAAGATGCACAGAAACATGCAAATTAGATCCCCAAAGGCTGGTGCCCATAATAAACCAATTAACAGGTCTTGAAATTTGTCAACCTGCAGTCTTCAGGTGAAGTGAAGAAACACATCTTGAAAGCTGGAGAAATGGACAAATTGGCAAGGCCATGTCAGACTTCCCTGCTCAAGCTGAGACTAGTTCTCTGTAGGCTAAAAAAAATGAAAAAGGCACAATACAGGCAAAATCAATTGTATGACTTCACAATTAGAGCTGCTTTTCATGGTGATGAAAGATGTATTAAAAAAAGAAAAAGAAAAGAAACAGAAATTGGCCACAAAGTCTTGACAAGTACCAAAAGTCCATACATTTTGGGCAACATTCTCTAACCATAATGAAATACGTTGCCAGAAACAACAGAAAGCTACATTTAGAAACAGACTTAAACAAACAAAAGTACTTGAAAATAATTTCTCGGTACCAAAAAAAAACATTTCCAGAAAACACAAATATTAGCAAGTAATCAGACATGTGAAATGATGGGATTAAATATCAAAATTTACGGGATTAGCCAAAGTATAGAGAAAAACCCTGATATGAATGCACATATAGGGAAATAAGAAAGATTGAATATTAGCAAGCTAAGCATCATACAAAGATGTTAAAACGAGGATCAACAAGAGTAGCAACGTAAGGCCAAAGAAAGAACAAGAAAGGAAATAAAACTCGGAACAGAAACTATTTTCTTCATTTATAAGGAAAGCAACAGAAGAGGTAATCAGCTGAACCCAAAGCTAGACTTTTCAAAATATCATTAAAACAGACATTTTGGCAAGTTGGAACTAGTTGAAGAAAGGAAACAATATGAGAAATCAAAATATGGGAAATGAAAGATAACTAGTAGGAGACAGGAGGGAATGGTCTGAAAAATTCCCCCTCGACTCTTCCACCTCTACAGACAGGATTGTTAGAATGAACTCTAGCCTTCCACTCTGCATTTGTCTTGGGGAAAAAAAACAGCAAGCAACTTATGTTGCTTTTTAGACAACCAGGCTAAAACAGTAGGTGTTAAATACAGAGAACAAACTGCAGGTTGATGGGGGAGGGGACAAGGGAGAAGGGAAAATGGGTGATGGGCACTGAGGAGGGCACTTGTTGGGATGAGCGCTGGGTGTTGTGTGTAAGTAATGATTCACGGGAATCTACTCCCAAAACCAAGAGCACACGGTGTACACTGCATGTTAGCCAACCTGATAATAAATTATATTTTAAAAATAAAATAAAAAAATAAAACAACAGGTGTTTAATAGGTGCTGAGCAATCAATTTTGTTGCATTTAAGAACTACTGGGATCCTGGAACTGACAGATCGGAAGACTCCTTTCTGGTCCTTCTCCAGCCACATCCAGCCCATGAGGAGAAGTGCCTTCAGTGCGACTGGGTTTTCTCACCTGGATCCTTACGAGGGAGGCCCTCCATGAGCACCCAAGCGAATACTTCGTACAGTACCCGGCACTCTCTCTTGCTTTATTTTTTCTTATTTCTTAACCCATCTTTGTATATATATGATTCACATATTTGTCTCTTTCTTCTCCCAGATTTTAAACCCTATAGGGTCATGATTATATTCCTTTGTCCAGTGTGTATCATATTACTTACGTAGTATGTTAACATGTGAATTATGTAATACTTCATTCAATTCTCCCCCAACATGTATAAAGAACACACCATTTTCACGTCTGTTTTACAAATGAAGAAAATGAGGTGCAGAAGAATCAAGACATTTACCCGCAGGTCACATAGCCAGGCAACATTAAAGAGTTTTAACCACTATGGAGTGGAGGAGTGGAATCATCGGGGTTCATTTAAACTATGGGAGAGGACTGTCACCAGGAAGGCGTGTCCAATGAGAATTTACCTGTTCCGGAACTAAGTCTGAGAAACTCCAACATGACAGACAGGAGTCCAGATAAGGTAGCCGCAGAGATCACTGGGGACTAGTGTCCTTGACTGTAGAAGGAAAGCCCAGAAGTCAAGGAGAAGACTCTATTTTCTTTTCTGTGATTAAGAACAGAACCAAAAGTTTGGTTCCTCTTAGCTTTCCCTGAGCGAACGCTGTTTGTCCTCATTGTGACTTCCACTTAGAACACTAGGTTCCACTTTCACAAATGGGCTGAGGAGAGCACACTGTCACTGGAACTTCATGACCTCCTATCCATTCACTTTGGCCTGAACTGCACTCAGATCCTTGCATACGCTACAAATGTCCCTCCGTCTATGGATTTTCAAAGGATGAATGAATAAGTCACAAAGTTTGTTTTCATAAACCACAGGCACATGTGTATTAGTTTTCTAGGGCTACCACAGCAAAGTACCATGGGTGCAGAGACCAAACGACAGAAAGGTATTGTTTAGCAGTTCTGGAGTCTAGATGTCTGCGATCGTGGACCATGAGTTCTCTGTAGGTTCTAGGGAATGAGTGATGTGTTCCAGGTTTAGACTCCAGTGGTCCCTTGGCTTGCACAGCAAAACCTCAATCTCCACAAGGTGTTCTTTGTGTGTGTGTGTGTGTCTGTCTCCAAATTTCCCATTTTTATGAAGACCTCAGTTCTATTGGATTAGAAGCCCACACACCACTTTCCATATGACCTCATCTTAAAACAATTGTTTTTCATGTTTATTTATTTTCAGAGAGAAGGACAGAGCATGAGCAAGGGAGGGGCAGAGAGAGAGGGAGACCCAGAATCTGAAGCAGGCTCCCGTCTCTGAGCTGTCAGCACAGAGCCAGACATGTCAGTATGACTTCATCTTAACCAGTTACCTCTGCAATGACCCTATTTCAAAATAAGGTCACATTCTGAGGTATTGATGGTTACAACTTCAACACATAACTTTTAAGGGGACACAATTCAGCCCACAACAGCACGAATGTTCTTCCTCATTAGTCCAAAACACCATTCTTATTTAGGTATCCCTTCCTTTCTTTCCATCACTAATGTCAGCATTGGGAGTTATTACCACACCAGTGCAGATGACTGGCCCTGGGTCCAGACTGCTTGGTTTCAAAACCAAATTCCACTAACCAGCTCTGTCATTTTGGGCAAGCAATTTTTCCTCTCGATTCTCAGCTTCCTCATTGATAAACACTTATAAACATGGGACAGTAACAGCCTCCAATCCACTGGGCTATTGTGGGAAATGAAGGCATTAGAATCCAAGAAGCATTTAATTACCTGGCATATAGTGAGTTCTGGATATACTTTTTCTTTTTATTATATTCTTACCACCTTGCATTCAGGTGGGGTTTTAAGTAATCTCTTCGCCCAAAATGGGACTCGAACCTACACTCCCTAGATCAAGAGTCATAGTTCTGCCTGAGCTAGCCAGGCATCCCCTGGTGGGGTTGTAATTTCTATAGCATGTCCCTGTTGTCTAACATCATTTTATCAACCCAGAATCCTAAGAGTTAGGCCAGTATTCTCAGTGCTCCCTTCAGATGCATGCAGGTACAAAGGTGCAGGAAAACAAAGTGCTTGTTTGAGGAAAACCAAGTAGGCAACGGCAAAACAGAACCAGACCCCAGGGGACTGTCGGGCTGTTCTCTTCAATCGACTGGCTGCATGGTTAAGAAGACTACATTTAAATATCAAGATTCTATGGGCCATGCCTTGGACCGTGCCTCTTAGTGGACCATGCCTTATGCCTTGAAGCAAATTCTTAAGTCTAATAAACCCCGAGCTGAGAAAATACATGGGAGACTCGCGATTTATAGACATGTGCTGTCTAGTCTTTTCTTTGGAAATCTACTTCGTTAGAGTCTCTGGCAGTTCTATGAAATTTGTCTATAATATGTTATTCCTGAAACCTTCAGGAGTGGGGAGGATTGCAAATTACATGAGCTGCTCTGGCCTTCTGGAAATTCTGGAAAGAAAAGTGATGACATTACGTTAGCTTTTGAAATTCACCCAGAAATGAAATGACTCCTTTTTATTTTTTCCTCCTTTAAGGCTTTTACCATGGACCGCATGAGTGTCTGAGTTTTTGAAATTGCTCTGCATTCGCAATTAGAACTCCCACAGTGCCTGAGGAATCTAATTATGGTTAGGAAGTCGTGGAACAATATGTGAACCTATCCTGATCAAAACAATATTTTACCAAGTTCACCGAAGATTAAGGCTGAATAATGCGGCAGTGTGAAATTCTCAATTATGCATTCAGTTCCAAGGAAAAAGGTGCTTCTTTCCCAGAAATTTGCAGTTTTTCTCACCCTAGAAATATTGAATATGAACCCTCTGAGATTTCTGGAAAACGCAGTTCTAAACATGAATAAACAAGATGGAATAACTCCACTACAGTTCCTAAGGTGACCCTTTCATCAGTGACACATGGTAGCTACATTTATCACCGCCATCACTTGGTGATGTATATAAGTGTTGAGTCACTATGTAGTACCCCTGAAACAATATATTTGTATGTCAACTACACCTCAATAAAAATCAGACAAACAGCTTAAGAAACAAGTAGGTATGAGAAGGTGCTGTGGGCCAGTGGAGAAGTGTGACCAACCCAGTATTCTAGGGTTATGAATCTTTGCTCCAATTCTTTCTTCTTACTCCTGAGCATAGTCCCCCCCAAACCCTGCCCTCTGCCCTGGGCTTTACTTCTCTCTCTGTTGCTGGCATGATAACACTATCAGATGGTGAATAGTACTCCCTCAGCTCTATGATTTAATAGTTCTATAGTTCTCGGAATTAACGATATTATTATAGTCAAGGTTTTCCAATTTGAGATTTCTAAATCAATACAATTTAAACAAACTAAGTAACAAAAAGTCTGATAAAAATTGCCTTTTTTTTTTTTAACAATCAGAGGTTGTTTCCTCCAAGTAAAGATACTTTCAAAAAGTACTCCCATCTACAAAAATCATAACTGTATTACATAAAAGATAGGACAATTTAGGACCAAAATTTGAAAAGCAGCAAAGATCATCTCCAATAAGGAAAAGACTATTGGCAAATTTATGGCACCCAGAGCACACACACGCATGCGTGCACATGCATAGTCGTCCCTATTCTTATCATTTTTCATGGTCTGGTGAGAATTTTATCATGCGCCAGCCTTTGTGAACCTTTGGGGGGGTGTAAAATGAGTAGAAGTAAAATTGACAAATGTATCAGGATGATCAAATTCAACTTGTACCCTAGAAAAACGTTGACTTAACCAATTTCCCTTGCACACACAAAAAGAAAAAAAGAACACAAAATCCATGGGAAAGAAAAAATCAGATGAGTCAGTTTAACACCTATTGGTGTCTATATGATAGAATACAAGGTGATATCTAGATATCTGTCAAATTTTAATTATGCAAGAAGGATAATGTTGGAAAATGTGAGGAAAAAATCAGCTAGAAAGGAAAGATTTCACAAGGGCAAAGGAAAGTAAAGCATGTTTAGCACCCATTGGTCCAGTATGATCCGGTGGTACAAGGAGGTGCCTGCACACATCTAATTTGAGCAGGAACCTACATGGAGTGAAAACAGGTAGCCATGGAAGGAGAAAGGCTTTTTTTGATTTAATTTAATTTTTATTTCAGAAACATATAAATCCAAGTATGTTTGAGAACTTCTGGGCAAGTTCCAATCTGTAGTTTTTTGAAACTGATTGCAGTTAACATTAGCGAAGTTAATAAATCTTGTGCTTGTAAAAGCTCATTGCTTTATATTTTCTGCCCATCAGTTAACACCATTGCCTGGAGGAGAAAGCCTGCCTGGTTTGAGCCAGAGTTTTCCAGGCCACTAGGAGGGGAAAATGGTTATGTCTGCCTCTCCTTTCTCAGAAGATGGCATCTTGAACAGACAGGAAGTTAGTTTAGCACCAGCAGTCAGTAGGAAAGAATGCCTCGCACCTCTCAAAAAGAAACTTCTCTCCATCTCTTGTCCATTTAGTTAGAATTATTTACTCAGCAAGTACTATGTGGCTGCCATATTCCAGGCACTGTAGATATAACAATAGAAAAATCAGGGCTCTGCTTTTTTGAAGTTTCCAGCGAATGGGTGAGAGCGAAGATGAACCTATAAATTATAAGACAGGGTGAGAAGTTATCATCTCAGAAAGGACATTGACTTCAGGAGTGCATGCATAATCCCGATATTCCTGCCTGAAGTGGTGATAGTGGAATGGAAGCAAAA
The DNA here is from genome assembly GCA_017311185.1 of Proteles cristata cristata. Lineage (NCBI taxonomy): Eukaryota > Metazoa > Chordata > Mammalia > Carnivora > Hyaenidae > Proteles > Proteles cristata. Next base: position 69,040 of record JAESUZ010000837.1, read on the forward strand.
GGGAAAATTACGTATGAAGTTGTTGGATGATAAAGCAGGCATGGAGTATTCCAAGAATGGCAAACTCTGGAAGCTGATGGATGCATTCCTTATTATTCTTTTAAGGGAACAAGGAAGTCCATCTAGGAATACAGAGAGCAAAAAGGAAGACACAGCAAATTTTTATGAGTTGCTAACATGGTGTAGTTTAGGGCCAGGATAAGTGGATTTCCTGGAACGTTGCTGCACTTTCTGCTACAGGATTAGAAAGTTTTACCAACAGAGAACCCTCCCTCTGTGCACTGTCAGAACCACGCGTGCTGGTGTACCCATTTCACTGACTCTGAGGCTTTCAGAGGCTCATTCATCCCAGACTGTGGGCTCCTCTCAGCCCCAAGCTCTGATTTTCCATTCTAACTGCAGTGGTGGGGTGAGGGGCATTTGGTGGTTCTCCATCATTCTCTTTTCGAGTTCCTGGTACATTCTAAACCATGAGTAATTTTCTTTTCACTTGCTTTGTTTTTCTTATCAGCCAGAATCTGGTATCTGCACAGCGCTCAGCATTGTTACATCCCATCTCATCTCTACTGAACCCTGAAGATGTACCAGGGCAATGTGCAGTAGTAGAAGCCTCTTCGTCCTTGAGCTCTTCGTTATGAAGCAGACATCCTGTTTATGACTTTCGAAACGATTCCTCCTCCTTCCTACCAGCCTTCTCAGCAGTAAGAATCACCCACCAGGAGGAGTGCCTAGGTATTAAAATCAAACACGGACTTTTACAAGGGCTGGGTAGGGAAATTCTCTTGTACTTGTTTGAACAAACCCCTTCAGTCACAAAATCTGGATCTCTTTTGCTACTTTGAATTCCAATGCAATGCAGAAATCTCTGTTACAACATCCCTGATTGAGTTGCCATGTCTTGTTTGAACACCTTTGCAAACTATGAGCTCACTACCTTAGAAAGTAGCTGGTTTTCCAGCAAGTTAGTGCCCATTAGGAAATACTACTTTCTTATATTCACATGAAACCTGCTTTCTGATAACTCTTATCCTATCTCTTAATTCTTAAACAACACAGAACATTTCTATCCCCTGTCCACATAAGATCACTCTGTATATTTGAAGTTAGCTGTGAAGAAAGTCATATACCTGGAGAGGTTAAGAGGCATGCACAAGTCCATATAAAATGTCCATATGCTCAGAATAACCAATGTCCTTATTTAAAAAACACAAAATTGTACAGCATGATTCTATAATTACACTTTGAAAATATACTGAATTACACAGGAATCTTTCTTTCCACATTAACTGGCTATAGAACCCTACTTATTTTTTTAAGGTTTTGTTTGAATTAATATATCTGTCTCTTTCCTTCTTTGGAATATCTGCATTTGCTAATTTCGGCGTGCTTCTCTGGGACAACTCCTCACTTATTCCACTGCCTTTAACCTATAGTGACCTATTGGCAAAGTAAGCAAAATAGCAAACTAGGAATCAATAGGATTTGAGTAGTGCTTGTTGGTGGAAAGGGAGAGGATGCAGCCGGCCATAGGCGGCACATTTTAACTTTTAAAATCTGCTTTTCTATTCTGACATCCTATTAATTATACTGTCTCATCACTCACACAGCCTTTCATTCAAGTAATGGCAATTATGTTCAGAGTGTTTAAGGTGATGTATCCAATGAGACGGGCAGTTCCAGATGCTTTGAGAGTCACAGAGGTCCTCTTTTAGTAATTAGGTCAAGTAACTGTCCCTCTTAAAGGGTTCTTGAGTGCCTTTTAGCAGTTCCTTAAATTCCCTCTGCTTGTTTGTGGCCTATAAAATCTTACCAGCCCACTCCATGCAGTGTGAAATTGCAAAATATCTCATTGAATCGGACTCTGCCAGTTTCTATTTTAATGCATGAAGAAAATCCTCTAGTGCAAGCATTTGATTTCCCTTGTTGGGGGCAATGAACTCCTTTGAGACTATCATAGTCAACTCTTTCCCCAGAAAAAATTGCTTTTTGTGTTGCTATATACAGATTCATGGATCTCGAGACCCAACCGTGAAATGCTTAACACCCAGTGACACAAATTTACACCAATCTGAAAGAATCTTAAAATCCTCACATCAGCAATACAACCTCATAATGGAGTTGGTTTCGCTGACACCTGGTTTCCCCAAATGGGTTGAGATCCTGGTTTCCCTAAATGGTAAATGAGACCTCCTTTCCAGACCTGGCCAGGTATTTTCGCCATGTTGCTGCTTGAGGTCCAGCTCCCCGTGCCCTGATCCCTGAAACCATCAAGGCTACTTTGCCCAAAGGAATATCTCCTATAAATGTGTGTGCTGGACACCCTAGAAAGATCTGTCTACCATAAATACAGTAAGATCAACACTCAACCCCTTAGTAATAACACAAATCTCCACAATGACACAAATTATTCAGCTCTGGCTGCCATCTTTTATTGAACCCAGATCTGTCTGATTTTAAAGACCACTGAGCTTTTCTCTATGTTTACTACTATATATATTACCCCAACTCTCTCTCTCTCTTTGTTTTGGAGGAAGGGTGGATAAGGAATGATTCTTTAAGTCTTCAATCCTGATCATGTAGTAACTTCTCAATAAGCACTGTGGATAAGGAATGATTCTTTAAGCCTTCAATCATGATCATGTAATAACTTCTCAATAAACACGGGTAGAATGAAGTCTGAGGCTCAGAAAGAGAATATCAGTCTCTTTTCTGGACTGCAGGCAATAACCCTCAACCTGCAACACCATCCCTGCTCTCCTGGAATAAAGCCTCAGAGTTTTCACCCCAGGGTCTCTGGGAGTCTGATCCCAAGAAGGCCTGGAGTGTACACACTTCTACAAGAGCTCTGCAGCCTGAAAAATGCTGGGAAAAAACGCACAGAGCTAAATTTTGCTGTTGAAGGAGGCACTCTTGAGCTCTAAGGGTTTAGTTACTTATGCCAAAACAAAAGAGCCAATTTAATAGGATAATTGCCTGTGAACGGGAATTAAATAGAATCAAAAGAAAAATTGAAGCCACAATATTCTCTTGCCTGCTGGAGGAACAAAGCTAATTGTTTTCTATCTGAAGTTTCTTTCGGGATGTCTCATCCCAGCCAATTTTTCAAGTCATTTGAATTACACAGCAGATACTCATTCTAAACAGTAAGGGAGTAAAATTTCTCTAATTCTGGATTTTAGAGTTGATTGTTTAACTTGAATGCACTGCTTTGGGTTGAAAAAGGCGATCAGAAGGTTGAGGCTAGAAAAATGGAACATCGTGAACTGTCGTAGAAAGTTCAGTCCTCGCACGATAACCCAGTTTGATAATGCTGCCAACACCCCTTTTTGTAATAATGGGTTTTTTTTAAAAGAGAAACTGGGTTTAGCACAAGGAGAATATAGTCGTGCTGCACTAGGCAGTTGTCACAGCATACTTGAAACACTGTGATAAGTTATTAACAGCTAACTTTGTAAGGCGCTCGGGGAAAACTGATAATACCCTGAGTTAGCGGGGTCCTAGGGGAGAGGCCCTCCTGTGCATTGTAGACATGAACGAGCACCATGGCAAAGTCTCTGAGGACACCTTGGTGACACACACAGGGCCTTAAGAACCATGTTTTCTGTGACAAAACTCTCACGCCTCAGAAGTGCATTCCAAGACAAGAGCCGTCCGAGTGCAGCAAAGATGTTAGTATTGAAATTTTTTGTTTTTGTTTTAACTTGAACTTCTGGAAATGACATGCATATTTAACATGGAGATTAGCTAAATACAGTATAGTGTTCATGAGGGTACGCTCTGCAGCCATAAGTGAAATTTTGGACCCCTGTTTATTAACATGTCTCCTCTGTATGGTTATTGAGTTGTTTGGTGAAAGAAATGAAATGGAGTAGAGAATCTGGAAATATGACGTCTAACACCTTCGCACAGGCACCTTTTTCTAAGTTGCACTTGGACCAAGATGTGACTTAAATCTCTTTACATGCTAGATACCATGTTCCAGGAAACTTCTCTTATGATTTTGCCAACTGGTCTTCAAATTATTCTAAGATAATCTGAGGCTCAAAGGACCCCAGACATTGAGGGAATAAGTCATAAAAACTTTATATGTTTATTTTAGGGGACCATTGGTGTTTCAAGGGAAGATAGCCTCTGAAATGTTTGCTTCTTTGGTATGAAACTCCCAAGAGAATTTGGGGATACAGAAATAAGTGATAAAATGAAACCGTGATGTGGGTGGGATTGTACAGAGAGCATGCAGGGTGAGGAAGTCAGAGGAATAGAGCATAAACCCACCCAAGGACTCTCTGTACACAAGGGGTGGGGGAGGGATATTGGAATACCAGCCAGCAAAGCCAACTGAATTGAACCATCTGAGGACAAGGGACAAACAAGGGACAAAGCTAGAACTATGGAGAGGGACTTTACCAAGGCTGCAGAGGTCAGGTAGACTGAAGACTGAAACATATTGACTATCCCCAACCACCAGAGGCCACAGGTGACCTGGCTGAGGGCCTTTCATGGGAGAAAGAAGGGAAGGCCAGATTGAAGTGGGGTCAGAGGCACGGAGTCAAGAAGAGGGGCCAGAGAATGCACACAGCTTTTCATATTTGATCACATAGAGAAGAGGGTAAAGAATTAGCTAAAGGGGAATGAGAAGTTGCTGGAAGTTATGTTCCCACTTCTCCCCATTTTCCCTTATGTGTTTAACCAAGGGAGAGGATTTTAAAATATTTAAATGCTTTTGGAAGGAGCCAGTTTCTGAAGGAAGAGGGCATAATGGAGTACATTCTCAGCTGTGGGGGTGGGAGGTGTGGGCCACTGCACACAAGTAGATCGTGCTTTGATGGGAGACAAGACTTGCTTTCCACCATATGCAGATAAAGGATAGGGAAAGAGTTTGCCAGCACAGGATTGCAGAAGGGATGGGACTGAGTGACAGTAGAAACAATGGAATGAGGAAAGCAGACTGGCTGAGGGGTAATGTCCACGGCACAAGGGAGACCACACACCTTCACTGTCCAGAGGCATCAGCCCATGAGGCTGTATCATTTCCTCTGGCATCATCCAATCAATAACCCAGGTGGAGAGAGCAGGACTATGGTCTCATCCTCTGCCCAGTGAAGTTAAACAACTAGGCCAATATCACACAATGAGTTCCTTCATTAACAACTATTTATTGCACATTTTAATGAGTCGGGCAATGTATTTTAAGCACCTTTAGACAAATAGATATCCTTGCTACATTCCCAAAGTCTACACTTAATGGAGTTTCCATTTTAGTGGATTTCATTTTAGAATCAGACTCATACTTGTAAAAATTAAAAGCTTCTCAGGGTGCCTGGGTGGCTCAGTTGGTTAGGCGTCCAACTTCAGCTCAGGTCATGATCTCCCCTTTCGTGAGTTCGAGCCCTGTGTTGGGCTCTGTGCTGACAGCTCTGAACTTGGTGCCTTCTTTGGATTCTGTGTCTTCCTCTCCCTCTGCCCCTCCCCTGCTCACACTCTGTCTCTTTCTCAAAAATAAATAAAATTTTAAAAAATATTTTCAATTTCCTAGTGATGAATCTTTCTTCTAGCCTAACGGAGAAAAACATAAAGCCTTAAACTTTTAAAGTAAACACATAAAATGTCAGTGGAATTAAAGTTTATGACATATACTTACAGCACAGCACAGGCTATACTCTTGGACTCTAACAGCACATTTTCTTAATAATGCACAAAACTTTTGACACTAGTTTTTCTCCTTCTAGACTCTGTGCTCCTTTAATTAAGGGCATGCTTATGATTCAAGCTTATGTTTTCAATGCCTAGCACAATATCTGGGATATATTATTATGCCTAATAAAAGTTTGTTGAATTAATGGTTGAATTCATTTAAACATGACAGATAAATGGAAACAGTGATATATAGTAAGAAGCTGAATGTCACACAACGGAAAATATCATTTCTCAGGATTATCTTTCATCATGTTCAGCACTAGACATATCTAGAACTCATTAGCAATGCCAGATACATCCATTATTACCACACTGTATAAAAGAAAAAGAAAATCAGCAACATAAAAATTCTGCATAGTGACCATAAAAATATGGAAAATCTAGTAGAGGAATTATAACTCTAACAAAGTTAATTTCAGCAATTTTTACTCAAGCTGCAAGTTTTGGGGTGTTTTACCAACCTTCAAACTCTTGAACTTTCAATAAATTTTGAGTGGAAGATTCACTTAGCTGTGAAATACAGTTACGACCTTGATGTAGTCTGGGTAATTTGGGGCCATAAAACTACGAGGAACAGAAAATATAAGGTTGTTCGTAGTGGCTGTTTTCCTGAAAATAAAAAACAAAAACTGGTGAGCTAGGAGAGGTCTCATTTTCACATTTTTTTGGTCTTTATGATCTGAGTAAATCACTGAAATTCACCAATGCTCTGTTTGATTATATGTAACATGAGCATTCGATTAGTAATGAATATGACAGTTGTTTAATTAATGTGTTTGGAAATTTTGCAAAGAACATAGTTTTTAGAGACCTGATTCATATCCTGGCTCTGCCACTGGTGTGTGTGTGTGTGTGTGTGTGTGTGTGTGTGTGTGTGTGTGTGTGCCTGTAATCTATTTAGTTCTCCTAGTTTCAGATTTCTTAAGATAACACTTCCTAGGCATGGTCATTCACAGTTCCCTTTTGTGATTCCTCCGTAAACACCATTTTTCAAGAAGAAAACTCTTTCCACATAAGCTGCAATGTTCTTGGTCATGTAGTGTTACCCTTTAGACCCACAGAAGATTAAACCAGTGGGAGAAAGTAACTATATTAACTGCCTGTCCAAAGTGGAATAATGTTGATGATCTAATCCAATCAGATCTCCCTTGGCAGATATTTTTTTATATGGTACTACTTACTATCTAGTAAACACTGGGCAAACCGTAACTCATTTAATATGGTTAACAAGTTATGAGACAAGCCCTAATATTACTCGGCTTTACAGATAAGGAAACAGGCATGAACTGTCCCAAGAGGTAGGAATTGACAAAACCAAGATTTGACCTAGGCATCCTGGTTCTAAGTTTGTGCTTTTTACTACTAGAGCACACTAGACAAAAATGTGATTTATAGAAAAAAAAAGACAATTTGCATCAGGAGCAGAATTAAAAATATTTATCATTAGGCGTCTGGATGGCTAGGTGAATTGAGTGTCTAACTCTTGGTTTCGCCTAAAGTCATGATCTTATGGTTCATGGGCTCCAGACTCACACTGAGCTCTGCACTGACAGCACAGAGCCTGCTTGGAATTCTCTGTCTCCCTCTCTCTGTGTCCTTCTCCCACTCTTCTCTCTCTCAAAAATAGACTTTTAAAAAATAAAAAATATTTCCCTAGTCCTTTCAGTTTATTCGTTCAGAATATTTCCTGAGGACCTGGCACTCTGCTCAGTTCTGGGGCTATGGTGCTGGTCAACAGCTGAAACAAACATGGTTCCTGGCCTTCTAGAGCTAGCTACGTGGGGGAGGAAGATGGGACAGTGATATGCCATCACAAAAGTAAATGTAGATAATGAAGCTTCATAATGAAAATATATTTGCACACATGCTTCTCTCTTCTAGTCCGGGCTCCAGAGGCAACCTCCAAGGATAGGATAGTTCCTTCTCTGTGGGATAGGCTCAATAAATATCCTTTGAATGAAATTCATTCAGAAGTGAAATGCATGTTAAAAAAAAAAAACTCTTGGTTTTGAGGGGCACCTGGGTGGCTTAGTCGGTTAAGGGTCCGACTTTCACTTAGGTCATGATCTCGCGGTTCGTGGGTTCGAGTCCCGCTGACTGCCAATACAGAGCCTGGAGCCTGTTTCAGAGTCTGTGACTCCCTCTCTCTCTGACCCTCCTCTGCTCACGCTGTCTCTCTCTCTCTCTCCTAGAAATAAATAAAAATATTTTTTAAAAAAACTCTTGGTTTTGAAAAAGAAGAAAAATATTGAAATATAGGTAAATAAGGATTAAATGATATTGAAAGAAAGTTTGTGAATATTTACAAAAGATAAGTCTCAGTTTCCTATAATATTAATTTTTGGGAAAGTCTTGTTTCCTCATTTCTGTGTAATATAGATGAAGTGCTATTAAGCATATTTTCCCCCTCCCTTTTAAATATCTCTATGATAAACAATAAAAAATAAGTAAGTGGTAATATTTGGGGCCACATAATGAAAACATGTGGTTTTATTGTCAAGGTGAAGGGACAAAGATTCAAAATGTTGACACTTGCACCATAAATAAAGCAAACATAATGGCCCCAGTATCTATATGAATAATTATTAAACTGCTCAGCCTGTTTTCAGGGGTCTCCACAACCCCCATTTAACCATCTCTCTTCTCCACACTCCCTGTGCTCCATGCATAGACTTTCTGCTCTGCAGGTTCCCTTCTTAGCCTTGACCCCTCTCTCATAATGGTCCATGATCTTGGTGGTGTCTCCATCACTGTTTTCCTGTCTTACCCATCTATGAAGGCCAGCAAAGCTCTGCTTCTCCTGGGATTGCTTCTGTCTTAGAAATCCATTAATTCTTCCTGATTTCCTGACTTTTGTTTTATGTTTTTTTTTAAAATATGCTCTGCCCATGATACCTCCTTACATCCTTCTATGTATCTAGTACATATGTGCCATGCAGGATGACAATCTCAGAAATGTCGGCAATGCCTTTTGGTCCATACTGTGAAGTAAGCCTCTGTACAATTCTAGATTTAAGTACTACATTTATTGTTCATTGTGTGGCGGCTGAATATACTGGTCCTGGCCACATCAGAAAAAGATTGCATTTTCTATCTCCATCACGTTACAGTTGGGTCTTGGCACTAAATGATGCTCAGAATAATGGGGACAAATGATTTTGCTTTCCCTGTGCTCTTCCCTTACAGCTGGATGTAAAGGATTCTAGTGAGTAGAGCCACATGAAGGAAAGAGGCTGGGCCTCTCAGCCATTGCTCTCTTGGGGGATAGCTACCAGGACAGCCATCAGACTTTATAGCACCATGATAGGAGGAGAAACACAATGTTATGGTGGTAAGCCACTAAGAGTTTAGGGCACTGGCTAGTATGACGTTTACTGGCTGATTCAAAGTGAAAGAGGGGGAATCACTACCATCATCATAATTATTTTATAATTGTAAAATTAAATAAATGTAACATTGTTTTAAGTGCTTATTTAATGTTTTTTTTTTTTTTTTTTTTATTTCTAGGAGAGAGGAAGACAGCGTGAACAGGGGAGGGTCAGAGAGAGAGGGAGTCACAGACTGAAACAGGCTCCAGGCTCCGAGCTGGCAGTCAGCACAGAGCCCGACGCGGGGCTCGAACCCACGAACCGCGAGATCATGACCTAAGCGAAAGTCGGACGCTTAACCGACTAAGCCACCCAGGCGCCCCATTAAGTGCTTATTTAGTACTTATCACTTAATTTCTTAATTTATCGCATCCTAGCTTTTATGCTATGTACATCTGTATATGAATTAATTTGATTCTCCAAAGTATATAAACTATGTGTTTTTTTTTTTTTAATAAATAAAGACATTGGAGCAGTAAAATAAGGGATCTGCCAATACTCAACCTCTGCAATCTACTTGCCCAGCTGCTAGGTGTTCACCTGCTGGAAGAGGAAGATCAAGAACAATCTTGCCTCAATAACCACCATGTTCCAATGACTGTGCTAGAGACTGGGGCCATGAAGATAGCATGTTGGTTAGGGCAGTCAGGACCAGACAGGGTAACAAATGACCCCACACAGTGTTTCAAGTTATGGGTAAGAGTTCTTGAAAAGACACCGAGGTCTCCCATCCAGATACACATGAGCCTTTTGGAAACATGTCACTGAACGGGGTTACCATTAAAGAGGATAAACATGCAACCAGACACTCTGCTCTTTACAATGAATCTATTTGCTCTTACTTGAAATCAAGTTTAAGTTGTTAACATCTCCAATGATACACATGCAAAGTTTGAAGAAAAAAAAAAAGACTGGTTCAAATCCAAAACATTAGTCTTTTATTTTCTCCCATAAATAGCATGTTGCCAACTGAAATCAGGCATTAACTAAGCTATGACTCAGTAATGTGCAGCGTAGAAGTCAAGTACTATGAGTAAAAGCAGCAATTATTCTTCAGGAGGTAACCAATTTGTCAAAAGAGACGTAAACGAATTCGATTTTTCCCTGTCGACTATAAATATTTAGCATTTCTGAACACAACCCATTTCAGCTGGTGACTAACAACTATTCGATTTATTTATCAAAATAGACTTGCCTCTCGTCCCTGAACTATTGGAACATTTACAATAGTAATGCACCTTGGGCAGGTGCCTTGTTCCTAGGCTTCATACCAGAAACCAGAACAGTTAGACCGGGTGATGTGTGAGTCTCTGCCATTCCACCTGGTGTTAGTTCTATCTATGGCACAGCAGACAGTACCCTGGGCATAGTCAGAGGGTTGGGCCAAGTTCTAATCTATGTCTTCACCAGCATTGAATTAAAGGAAGTATTTGTATTTTCTAAGTTTGAGTTTTATCACTTGTAAAGTGATGATAATAATTCCTACCACTTCAAGCATATGTGATAATCAAAATAAATATTTGGAAAATGATTTGTGAAGTGGTAAGTGAGATCTATCTATCTACCTACCTACCTACCTCTCTATTCCTCTATCATCTATCTATCTATCCATCTATCATCTTTCTATCTACCTCTCTCTATCCATCTATCCATCTATCATCTTTCTATCTACCTCTCTATCCATCTATCCATCTATCATCTATCTATCTACCTCTCTGTCTGTCTGTCTGTCTATCGATCAATCATCATCTATCTGTCTACCTACCTACCTACCTCTCTATCTATCTACCTCTCTATTCCTCTATCATCTATCTATCTATCCATCTATCACCTTTCTATCTACCTCTCTCTCTCTCTCTCTATCTATCTATCTATAACTGTATCTATTTACGTATATATAATGTCACCTATAATTGTCAAAAACATATATGTCATATGAAATAGTCATTGAGGGTCCCCCACATGCCATGCACCATACTAATCTCTACAGATACAAGGATGCCAACAAGAAGCTCCTGCCTTCTGGATGTTCATTGTAGTGAGGGGAGTTTACAGGTGATGCGCTAATAATAGAGAATCTTCATTATGCACTTGTTATGTTCAGGCTCTGTGCTAATCTCTCTCTTTGATTTATTCACTTGACAAACACTTGCTGGGAGCCCATTAGTACCAGGCACTGTGATGTCACTTGCATCTTCTCACATCACCATGTTGTATTAATCTTCATACTCGATTCCGGGACAGGCTATTTTGCAATGCTTCTTTCAACAAGAAGGATGTTGAACCCTTAAAGATTCTGTAGCTTTGGTCGACCTCAAAAAGCTAACAATTAGAAAAGCTGGGTTAGGATCTTAAGCTTTTCTGAATTTAAAGTCTGTATCTTGGTGTACCTGGGTGGCTCAGTCGGTTAAACTTCTGACTCTCGATTTTGACTCAGGTCATGATCTCACGGTTTGTGAGTCTGAGCCTGCAATCAGGCTTGGGATTCTCTCTCTGCTTTCCCTCTCTCTCTCTCTCTCTGCCCCTCCCCTGCTCTTTCTCACCTTCTATGTCAAAGTAAATAAATAAACTTAAAAAAATAATAAAATAAAACCTGTATCTTTACCTAAAAATGAGCTGCCCAGGAAGAAGGCAATCAGGAAGGCTTCAAGGAATGGAGAGGAGAGATGTAATCTTGATGAAAGAGATCTTCAGGTAGATAGGAGATGTGGGAGCCCTTTCTAAGATGAAGAGTGCAGCAAATGTAAATTCGTGGATGCATGAAACAGCTTGTCACCTTTGGGGAATCTGAGATGTCACGAAATAAGTAGCCCTTTCATATGTGCCAGGCAGTTATTATTTTCTTCAAAACTGCCCCACGATTGGTCGGGTGCGTATGTTCTTTCCCTCCTTTGACCTCCCCACGACCCCTCTAATTACTTTGTCCTCTTCCTCCCAATGTATCATTTTTTTGAGATTCAAAAGAGAAATGAGTCTGCCTTTCTCAGAACTGGTTGAAGGATTTTTCAGATACTCTGGACAGCAGCCTGCATTGGTTTCAGCGCAGAAAATACACACTACCAAAAATAAACTCGTCTCTGTCTCCAGCTCTGCAGCTGGATGAAACCAAGCAGATGGCAATGAGGCCAAGAGCAGCCTCCATCCACAGAACACCTTGAAACAGTACAGAAAGGGCCCCACAGCTCCATCAGGGCAAGTTTGCTGTGTAAGCGTGTGCGTGTATACATGTGCCTGTGTGTGCACACAATGCCTTCAAACTATCCACAGGGAAAGTAGATCGGAAAGTTTATGCAGGAGGAACACCCAGTTCAACTTGCCCTGTGCCCTGTACATGGAAGTTAGGATGGTGGTCCAGCGCGGTAGTTAAGGGTAAGGGCTCTGGAGCCAGGCTATCTGGGACTTCACCCCACTTCTGCTATTTCCTGGCTGTATGATTTGGGGCAACTACAGCTTTGCCTTCTTCAGAACAAAGACAACAACTGTACGTATCTCCTAGGGAATAAATGGGATAATGCATGTGTCCAGCTTCCAGAGGTGATATACACATGAGAGCTTTTTGGGGTTTTTTGTTTTGTTTTGTTTTGTTTTGTTTTGCTTTGCTTTGTTTTTTAGTTTGGGAGTTATTATTACTTTATGGAACACCTTCTTTTTTCATTGTTGTTGTTGTCATTTCTAATCATGGAAGAAACACATAATGTATCTGGCATTATTCTTGCTTTATTACTGAGGAAAGGGAGACCCACAATGTGAGGATGACTTATCAAAGTTCACAGAGCAGAAAGAGAAATAGAATTTGAAACCAAATTCATCAGATTCTAAAGTCCATGCTTATTCTGCAGATTCTGGGTGACTCAGAGAGTTAAAATACACCCAGGGATAACAGAACAGGGAGCAGAAGCTTGGGCAAAACAAATCAAGAATATCAATGTGGTGTAACACAGAGGGTACAGTGAAGAATTAGTTCTGGCTTTGAATACTAACTCTGCTACTTATGGTGAGGGTCTCAGAAATTCATTTTCTTTCACTGAGACTCAGCTTCCTCACTTTTAAAAAGGGGTTTTATAGGAGTTTAAAAGTGACCTCAAAGGGCTTTTGTTGAAATTGTCTCAGCTCCATCTTTAATTCCCCAAGGAATAGTTTTGCCCCTTGACTAAATCAACTCTTGTAGATATTAATCATACCAGGAAACTCTCACTGCAGTCTAGATTATGTTGAGGGTTTCAGGTTCGCCTTTTTGATTATGGGGTTATGCTTTTCCCGCATGCTTGGGTGTACCCCCTGCCCCATAAAGTCAGAACCCTTAACTCTAACACTGAGCACAGTGTTAAAGGCAGAACCCTTAACTCTAACACTGAGCACAGTGTTAAAGGCAGAACCTTTAACTCTAATACAGAGCACATGGAATGAGCAAGCTCCATAGAAATATTACTATTCTTATTTCTTCACAATCTGGCTCCAAGTCCAAGGTTTGACCAACTCTGCTTAGTTACCACCCCTGGACCTCAAAAGCTCAAGTGGTAAATTTATGAAGCAGAATGGGAATACAGCAAGAACATGATTTTTCAATTTTTTAGCACTCAAAATAAGTGATCAAAAGTTAAAATGTGGCTACCTGTCTTTTCTAGCTCCTGGTTATTTTCCACCAAAGCTGAAGAAGGACAGAGGCCAATGATTCCATTCCTTCTAAGAGATCCTTAAAATGGATGTTGCATGGAAACTATCTAAGCTCCACACTCTCTGCTCTTGTGTAAGTGCTCTTGTGGCCTGGCTTAAAGGAAATCATCTCTAGGGAACTTCACCGTCATTAGCTGCAGGACACAACTCATGGATCGAGGCACCCACCCTCCTGGTAAGGGGGATCAGAGGTGTGAAAGCTCTGAGGGGAGGACAATGCACTAATCAGCCACAGATCATCAGACACCCTAGTTCTCTCTCCTGGCCTCCCTTTCCTCTGTAAAACAAGATATTTAATTGAGGTGAAGTCTGAGGGCGTTTCCAGGAGTAAAAATTCACAGTTGCATCTTGGTCAGAAAGTCAAAGGTGTGCAGGTTTGCAAGAGCCCTAGAAGTCATTGAGGGAAATCATCTTTTGGTGCGTGCATTACTCTCTTCTACAACCGGGTGAGCAAAGTATTCCTGTTCTGCTCTGACACTGTTCTAAAAGTTACAGTCCCATCCCTTCCATCCTATACCCTCAAGCACATTGCTGAAGGTAAGGTGACAATTCAATCCTAGCTGCCAGGAGTTAAAGTTCAGCCTTCTGAGGTACTTTAAAACAAGACAGCATGCAGAGTTTACACAAGGTATAGTTTGTAAGTATGCTTCCTCTAGTCTATATTCCCTTTCTAAGGCATAATAGCACATCTTTTTTTTTTTTTAAGAAAAACATTTTATTTATTTATTTATTTATTTATTTTTACAAATAGTTTATTGTCAAATTAGTTTCCACATAACACCCAGTGCTCATCCCCACAAGTGCCCCCCTCCGTGCCCATCCCTCCTCCCCCCACATCCATCAGTCCTCAGTTTTTGTCAGCATTCAAGAGTCTCTCATGGTTTGCCTCTCTCCTTTCCCCCCACCATTTCCACCCTTCTTCTCCCCCTTGGTCCTCTGTTAAGTTCCTCCTAATCCTCCTATACGTGCACACATATGATATTTGTCCTTCTCTGCCTGACTTATTTCGCTCAGCATAACACCTCAAGGTCCATCCATGTTGCTACACATGGCCAGATTTCATTGTTTCTCATTGCCATGTAGTATTCCATGGTATAGATAAACCACATCTTCTTGATCCATTCATCTGTTGATGGACACTTAGGCTCTTTCCAGGTTAAGAAAAATATTTTAAATTAGAAAATTGAAATATGTTTGACATACAACAAATTTGCAAATGGTAGATTAATAAGTCCAGCACAGTATGTGCTAGAATTTTGGGGATCAGAGGGACCCAGGCTCAATCCCTAACTCTGCCTTTTATTATTCGTGTGACTGTAATGCCTTGAGCTTCTCTTTCATCATCTGCACAGTGAGAATAATTACTCTATACATTTTTTTATCATCCCCATTATTAATTGTATCTGTCAACATTTGAAAGTTGGGGTAAAGACAGGAAAGCTGGTTTCAGTATCTTCTTGCTCTTCAAGGCTCACAGCATGCATATTTTTTAAACTGTTTCTTACGCAAAGTATATCCTTGTAATAGTCAACAGGACTCAGAGAGAAGAGAGTTTTGATTTATAAAATCTGTCACCTTAGGTAACATAAAGTATTAATTGCCAAGGCAAAAAAAATTATGTCTCAAATCCTCTCTGTGAATTTATGAGGAAACAAGCCAAAGAAAGAGATCACTCCCCTGCGTCTCGTGAACTGACATGAGGGACAGAATTGGCTAATGAGAAGCAAAACCAGAAAAGTTTTGGATGGGGAAGATTGCCAGTGGAAATAATAAAGAACGGGTCCCTGGTCACAGACAAGGCAGGTCTTCGAGGTCCAGTCCTACTCCTTCTGATTGGTAGAGCTGGCATCTCACACAGAGGTGCTGTGGCCACAAGGAGCCATTGCTGTGGGGTCTTCTGTGGGCCAGGTCCATCCTGGGGAGCTGTGCAGACACCTCCACATCTCTGAGCCAGTCTGCTAGGGCTGCTCTGACAAAGCGCTACAGACTAGGTGGCTAAACAAAGGAAAATTTTTTCCTGTCAGTTCCAGGAGCCAGAAATCCAATATCAAGTGTTGACAGGGTTGGTATCTTCTGACAGCACTTTCCTTGGCTTATAGATGGCTATGTTCCTGTATTTTCACATAATCTTCCTTCTGTGTCTGGGTCCAAACTTTCTTTTCTTACTAGGGTGCCAAGCATCTTGGATCAAGGTCTACCCTACCTACCTCATTTTAGCTTAATAACGTCCTTAAAGATCCTACTTCCAAATACAGTTCCATTTTGAAGTACTGGGGTTTAGGGCTTCAACATACACGTTTTTGGGGCAGGAAACAACTTCCAATTCCCACTCTATGGCTAAGAGAATGGGATTGTGTGATTGGTGCCATTTCTATCTTTTCCTTTTGATTCACATACACAATCACTGGACTTTTCTAAGTACCCTGTGTTGATGAGTAACTGAGTCAATCAAAGGAGGTGGATACACTTGAAAGAGTTGAAATAGCTTCTGAATTACAAAAGTCAGCTCCTGAAAATATCAGTATGTGACTCATTTTATTGGATACTGCCTGAGTGTCAGGCATTCCTTTTGTGCTGAAGTCACAGTTAAAAAGGAAAGGCCTTCACTCTCGTGAAGTCTAAGGTATGAAGCATTAAAGGAGTAAACAAAAAGCAAGCAAGTCTTATTTGGGTCAATGATTCAAAGGAAGATGGGTGATACGGGAGCGTCTACTAATTCTAAACAGTGGGTTTGTGTTATTCAGATGTAAGGGATAGGAAGAGAAGGGGCGCTATTTTGGAAAGAGTAAAGTCTTTGAGAGAATAACTGACCTTCCTTGGGAGAGCCTCACCATGGTAGCTTGATTGGAATTTTAAGTGCCAGGAGGCCAGGGTGAAAGATGAGGCAAGACTTTCACATGAGGGACCTCGGATGGCAGACATGGAGTCTGGACGTCAGCCTGAGAGGATCAAGGAGACTCTGAAGAGTCTGAAGCTAGAGAGTAGCCCTTGAAATTCCTGCTGCTTCATAGGTACTGATGGTGGTGCTGCCAGAGCCTAAGGGGAAGCTCAGTAGGGGTACTGGTAGACCAGTACCTTCGACCAAACTTAAATAATCCATAAGTCTTTGTCCAGGCTAATTACACTCACAGCAGGCTTACACACACAGGCATTAGTCGTAGGCATTGCTTAGAATAAGTGACAGTATATAATCATTACCTTTTCCCATCAATATATGTTAGCTACTTCTATCACGTCCTGCTTATCATTCCAGTTTTCACACCTCTCTCATATTCAAGACTATTTAGGTGCGAAGCATCAAACCTATTTATAAAATACTATCTTCTATATTTCATCCATTCATTTGTTCATTTATTTATGTGACAAACATTTTTTGAGGAGCTATGATATGCCAAGTACTCTTCTGGGAGATAGAGAAATGAGCAAGGCATGGTCCTTAACAATGGCTTCCTTCTACCATTACATTCTCACACTACCTACTTAAAGTTCTCAGTAAGCCAACACCCTCACCACCCTCATTTTTTCTAGGTTATAACAGACTGCAGACTAGAAGGGAACAACCTGCTGGGGGTTAAGACTGAATGATGACTGAAAATAGGGAAAAGACCAATCTTCAACCAGGAAGGTACAGATCATCTAATGTGTATTGTCTGGAGATACTTTCATTCCATAGCTAAAATAATTTATGCATGTGTGTAATGGTGATGGATACTTTGCAAAAGGCTCAATCCTTTCTTACTCCTTTCCTCTTTTAATTAATCACCAGGTTTTATCAATCCCATCTCTCCATCATTTTCTTTCTTTCTTTTTTTTTTTTTACAAATAGTTTATTGTCAAATTAGTTTCCACATAACACCCAGTGCTCATCCCCACAAGTGTCCTCCTCCATGCCCATCCCCCCTCCTCCCCCACATCCACCAGTCCTCAGTTTTTGTCAGCATTCAAGAGTCTCTCATGGTTTGCCTCTCTCCCTTCCCCCACCATTTCCGCCCTTCTTCTCCCCCTTGTTCCTCCATCAAGTTCCTCCTAATCCTCCTATACGTGCAAACATATGATATTTGTCCTTCTCTGCCTGACTTATTTCGCTCAGCATAACACCCTCAAGGTCCATCCATGTTGCTACACATGGCCAGATTTCATTGTTTCTCATTGCCATGTAGTATTCCATGGTATAGATAAACCACATCTTCTTGATCCATTCGTCCGTTGATGGACACTTAGGCTCTTTCCATGTTTTAGCTATTGTGGAGAGTGCTGCTATGAACATTGGGGTACATGTGCTCCTATGCATCAGCATTTCTGTATCCCTTGGGTAAATTCCTAGCAGTGCTATTGCTGGGTCATAGGGGAGTTCTATTGTTAGTTTCCTTAGGAACCTCCACACTGTTTTCCAGAGGGGCTGTACCAGTTTACATTCCCACCAACAGTGTAGGAGGGTGCCCGTTTCTCCACATCCTCGCCAGCATCTAGAGTTCTCTGATTTGCTCATTTTAGCCACTCTGACTGGTGTGAGGTGGTATCTCAGTGTGGTTTTGATTTGTATTTCCCCGATGAGGAGGGATGCTGAGCATCGTTTCATGTGTCTGTTGGCCATCTGGATGTCCTCTTTGGAGAAGTGTCTGTTCATATCTTCTGCCCATTTCTTCACTGGGTTGTTTGTTTTTTGGGCGTGTAGTTTGGTGAGTTCCTTATAGATTCTGGATATTAACCTTTATCTGATATGTCATTTGCAACTATCTTTTCCCATTCCGTTGGTTGCCTATTCGTTTTCTGGGTTGTTTCCTTTGCTGTGCAGAAGCTTTTAATCTTGATGAGGTCCCAATCGTTTATTTTTGTTCTTGATTCCCTTGTTTTTGGGGATGTGTCAAGTAAGAAGTTGCTGCAGTGAAGGTCAAAGAAGTTGTTTCCTGCTTTCTCCTCTAGGGTGTTGATAGTTTCCTGTCTCACGTTCAGGTCCTTTATCCATTTTGAGTTAATTTTTGTGCATGGTGTGAGAAAATGATCTAGTTTCATTCTTCCGCATGTTGCTGTCCAATTCTCCCAACACCATCTGTTAAAAAGGCTGTCTTTTTTCCATTGGATATTCTTTCCTGCTTTGTCAAAGATCAGTTGGCTGTATACTTTTGGGTCCACTTCTGAGTTCTCAATTCTGTTCCATTGGTCTATGTGTCTGTTTTTGTGCCAATACCATACTGTCTTGATGATGACAGCTTTGTAGTAGAGGCTAAAGCCTGGGATGGTGATCCCTCCCGTTTTGGTTTTATTTTTCAGTATTCCTTTGGCTATTCGGGGTCTTTTGTGGTTCCATACAAATTTTTGGATAGTTTGTTCTAGTTTTGAGAAGTATGCTGGTGCAATTTTGATTGGAATTGCATTGAATGTGTAGAGTGCTTTAGGTAGTAATGACATCTTAACTATATTTATTCTTCCTACCCATGAGCATGGAATGTTTTTCCATTTCTTTGTGTCTTCTTCAATTTCCTTCATAAGTTTTCTATAGTTTCCTTCATTTTCTATGTTCATACCTTCCTCTCTCTATTTCCCCTGCTACCATCTTGGATCACACCCATATCATCTTTTGCCTGGATTATTGCACTAATTTCCGACCAGTCATATCTCTTTCCAACAGCTCTAATCCCAATCTATTTCCCTGGAAGTTGTCAAGCTGATCTCTTAGAGATGCAGCTGTTACTGACTACTTTTTTTCTTTTTAACCAGAATTTTTCAGGGACTCCCCTATTGCCATTGATGTGTCCTTCAAACTGCCAAAGTTCTTCATGATTGGTCCCTGCAGCCCATCCAGTCTCATCCCAAAACAGAGGACGATTCATTCCTCTAAGTCATGTGGGGCTTCCTGTGGTTTAGACCTCCAGGCATTAGCCCATGCTTCTCACCACCCAAGACTTTTTCCCTCCACCACACATCCAGAAAAACCATATTCACTTTTCACAAGTCCATGCAGCTGTTACTTTGAATTGTCTTCTCTAATTACCCTAGCCCAAATATATGGACCTGTACCATCCCTTGCCCCTATACTTCAGGAAGATTTTACCAGAGCTACTATTTATAATGTCCACTCTGACATGTCTGTTCTGTGCAGCCCCAGACACTGGGCATGTTAGGGCCAGATCCAGGTCTTCTCTATCTCCAATCACTAAACCTCAAACAATGTCTGCTGTAGAGTATTTGTCCAATAAATTTGTGTCCATAAATAACAAAACAAAACAAAAACAATAAATGGATGTATAGTGAATAAATCTGTTTCCTTCAGACAGGGAAATGGGTAGTGGTTTAGCAAAGTTTCCATCTCAAATGGTTACAACTTCGTTAAAATGTTTTGGGTGTTTTCACAGAGAACTGCCAATATTTGGTAAGATTCATTGATTCAGAATATGTCCAATTAGAGCTTCTAGGGTTCTGTACTACTGTGGATTGTTTAGCATCTACTGCCCCAGACAGATAGATGGGTGAATTCTTGAGATAATGGCCACGCCTTCTCCATCCCTGTATCACTCACAATCATTTATAAAAATAAGTGTGCTTTATAAATTATTATTTTTTTAACATTATTTTTTAAAATTGTGGTAAAATATACATAACATGAAACTGACCATTTTAAATTTTTTTAATGTTTTATTTATTACTGAGAGAGAGAGAGAAGACAGCATGAGCAGGGGAGGGCCAGAGAGAGAGGGAGATGCAGAACCGGAAACAGCCTTCAGGCTCTGAGATGGCTGTCAACACAGAGCCCAATGCGGGGCTTGAACCCATGAACCGTGAGACCATGAACTGAGCTGAAGTAGGACATCTAACCAACTGAGCCACCCAGGCACCCCCTGACCATTTTAACCATTTTTAACTGTACAGTCCAGTGGCATCAAGTACATTCATACTGTAACACAACCATTACCACCGTCCATTTCAAGAATTTTTCATCTTCCCAAACTCAAATTCTGTCCCCATTAAACACTAGCTCCTCTTTATCCCTTTCCCCAGCCTATGGGAACTTAGTAAGCAGACCAGAAATCACTATGTGTCTCTATGAATTTGACTATCTAGCCACCTTATTTATGTGGAATCATACAATATTTGTCCTTTTGTGGCTGGTGTATTTCACTTAGCCTTACAGTTTTAAAGTTCACCCACGTTATAGCATGGTGTCAGAATTTCATTCATTTATAAGACAAAGCAATATTCCATCGTATGAATGTGTCATATTTTATTTATTTATTCACTCACTGATAGACATTTAGATTGTCTCCACCTTTGGGCTATTATGAAAAATGTTGCTATAAACATTGGGATACAAATATTTGAGTCCTTGTCTTCAATTCCTTTGAGTATATACCCGAAAATGGAGTTGATGGATGATATGGGAATTCTATATTTAAATTTTTGAGGAACCTCCATACTGTCTTCCACAGTCCCACCAGCAGAGCACAAAAGTTACAATTTCTCCATTTTCTTGCCCATGCTTATTTTTTGTCATTTATTTTTATAATAGCCATCCCTAATATGTGTTGCTTTATAAATACTTGTAAATGAATGAACAAGTAAGCATAACCGACTGGGGCCCTAGAAAACAAAGACCCAGCAGGCAAGTTGGTAAAATAAATGTAGCTGCAGGGCTGTGATGTCTTGTAAGAGCACACACTTTCAGAATGGTTTCCCCATCCGTAAAATGGTTTCCCCATCTGTTAAATGGATTTAACGATACCAGGTATGCAATGTTATTTTGACAAACAAACAAAAAATAAATGTTAGTGAATGTGCTCCTGGGAGCACTACTCGATAACCTGTGAATAGTGTGATTGTTCCAGTTTTAACTAGTGAGGTACCAGCAAGGCTTATGTGGCACCGTCTATCAACACCATTCTCTCCACCCCAACATTCAGACAAGGACACTCTGCATTTTTATTCCCTTAGGAATGAGGGAGGACATGGGTGGGTGGGGTGAGGGGGGTCGTGGTCAGGAGTCTGTGATCTGCAGCCTGAATCCTCCTGTTTTGAGCAGGTGACCTGGCGTAAGTTACTGCACCTACATGTGCTTTTATTTCCTTTCCCTCAAAAATAGGAAACAAGTACCTCCAAGCCGGGTGGTGAGAAACAAATGGAACAAATACGGAAGTATGAACGACCTGCAATACATAATAGCCACACTAAACACTAAATCTCTGTTCTCTACAGGGTGAACATGGGTGTCAACTATTCAATGGGAGAAACTAATCTGGGCTTTCATGCAAATCATCCACTGTGTTCCCTCTCTCCCAACCTGCCAGGGAGGATCAGTGAGATAATGCATGTGTTTAATTCCCTTGAAAGTGCTTTGCAAAGTATAAAGCACTATAAAATGCAGGTTGTCATTACAATTCTTATTAGGGGTCTGATTCAATGCTGTTAAAATTCGACAGCAGGCAGGATGGGAAAGGCAGGCAGATTTCCAAACAGATAATAACTTTTATCAGCATCAGACTGTGTCCAAAGCATGTGTGTCCTTCTGATCAGCAATGAAAATGGCTGCAATTAATCTGACAGCCAAGCCAAGCCATGAATTAATGGGAAATCATTCTCTAAGGGACATTTTCCCCCATGAATGGGGAAAAAATGACTCACATTGTCAGGCAGATATGTTAGTTATGCTGACTTAGAAACTGGTATTGGGGCAACTTCATATGTGAGTATTACCAGGGTAATCTCCTCATACATGGGAGATGTTGGGGCGTCATCAGGGGGGCACCCAGGCAATCATCGTGCAGGTGGGGAAACTGATCAGAGGTGAAGCAACACATTCTAGGTTACCCAGATGGTAGCAAAGGAAACCAGACCTAGAATTCATGTTTCCTGAATGCGGCACCAAAAAGAATAATGAACTCAATGTGAAACACAGTAATTCGAGTCTAGACTTTGCTGCTCTTAAGAGTCTGACCTCGTACAAAGTTGTCATTTTGAGGTTATCATTTTATACGTGCAGGACATGCATTTCAGTTCCTATTTTGCACATTTGACCTAAAATTCCTTCTTCAAAATCTTAACTGGTTATCACGTGTGGGTTATTTCCCCATTAGCTGGCCTTATTTGGGATCCACGTTTGGCATAGAGCAGTGCCTCTTGCGCACAATGTGCTGGAGAAGCACATTCTCAGTTCCAGTCCTGATTCAGAGAATTGGGGTGGTCCCTGGGTTGCAGTTCTGATTTCTCCTGTGATGCTGTTGCTGCTGGCCCATGGACTGCCCTTTAAGGTTCAAGGGCAGAGAGAATGCAGAGACCATCTCCCACACAGACCCTTGGACATTTCATTATCCGAAGGATGTCCACCAGCATCAGGGAAATATGTTGAGGCTTGCTCCAAACTCACATCAAGAAATCAAAGATGGACAAAGGTTGATGTATGTTAAGACTTACGTCCTTGACGCAAGATGCTTCTCCATACTTCAGGTTAGCCTTCTTCCTATCACTGTAACAATTACCATTACACAATAAACAGCGGGGGCCTCGTGAGGATAAATATCCTGAACAAATCTGTGACTTCGACTTTGTTTCTAATTAGGAGTAATTGTTTTCAGGCATTGATCTCCTCGTTTTTCAGGGGACTGTATCTCCTCATTAGCCGTGGACAGTTTCCTAACTAGCTAGGAATCTTTTGATCTCTTAATGGCAAGAAAAGTACTTAGATCCATCTATGTCTTCTTTGTGGCTCACCCCAGCTGCTTTTTAGAATCTCTTTCTTTTTCTCCAGCTGAAGAAAAAGATGCCATTGAGTCCATAATGATGACGGTAAGCATTCATTAAGTGCTTACAATGCACAAGGCAGTGTTTTCGGCATTTTGCTCTAAGACTTTGTTCATCTTTATGACAGCAAAATAGATATTATATCAGTTGCTATTATTAACCAAATTACACATCTGATCTCATAAGTGGGGAGTCAAGATTTAAATCTGAATAATCTGAATCCAAAGGCCACACCCATAACATCCACATGATTCAAATAAACTTCAAATTCCTATGGCAAAGTTCTGCCATGATACGACTTCACATAAACACAGCCTCTCCTCCCTTATCCTTCACCTTACATGTCAAGCCCTACTTATGTCTTCACTCTGAGCTTAAGTAGGATTTCTAGCAAATTCTCTTCAGAACCCTCAGGTTGGTAGAAATGCTTCTCTGCTCCAATGAAATCATGCCAGTCTCTGAACATTTTCTCCTTCAGGACCACCTTAACATTACCTTTTCTGACTCCTCGCTTACAACCATCACACTTGAATTTGAACAAGATGTGTTTTAGTATCTTGTCCAAATGTAATTATTTCCCTCAAATGCTTCGCTTTCTTTCTCTAGCACTTAACACATCTTTCAAGACATGTTCTGTGTGCACATCTGTCTCCCCATTCACTCTGAAGAACTTGGAGGCTGTGAAACCCATCCCCCTTATCTCTGGATTCCCAAGGCCTAACACTTACCACTTGATAGATACCTCTGCACAGTTTACCGATGGGAAAACAGGGGCCCACGTCACCCAGTGACCTAGGGACAGACTCAGGGCCTGTATGCTTGTTGCATGATTCCAAACCACTGATCATTCCCCTGTGCTCTTCACATAAAATTCACATATAGCAGACCATGGATGGCTGCCATGCACATACTTTTCAAAATTCGAACTGAGAGAACCAGAGAATTCTAATCCACATATCATGAATGGGAAAGTTACTATTCTAGAGAATCCAAAGGGGAGTATTTGAGAAAACTTAAATCTGTTGACACCATATTTGAAAAGCCTTCTGACCTTATTCGAGTGGAAAGAATGGGAGGCACTGTATCAGAAGTTGTTTGGAAGTATCGGTGCCCAATCTCACATGAACAGGCCTGCCAGGTCTTGTTTCACCTCCATTCAAAGCTAATATTTGGGACTAAAGGACAATTGTTTCCTTTTCAAGTGCTTCTGAGTTGGTCAGGCCATTATCTGTGGCATAAAGCACAGACTATGCACACTTCAAGTATCATTTCGGGCTCACACCTACTATGGAATCTCCACTAAGAAAAATGGTTGGGTTTAATGAACATTATTTTTTGGCTATAGAGTCAGTCATGTCTTGGGAAAGAAGTAAATTTCACACAATCATCCATCACTTGATTATCCATTCAGCAAACCAACAAACATCCATTCGTTCAGTCAACACTTTTATTTAAAATATGACTGTTGAGTTTTTCATGTACAGGTGCTAAGCATTGGGCAGGGTGGACATGGAGTGGTGACTGAAACAGACAAAGTACCTGCTCTCTGTTTTCTTTCTAAAGGCTGGAAATATAAACATGGTTATTCCTTCCCTCATGGGACTAAAAAATCATTCATTCTTTCATTTATTAATTCCACAAGTGCATGTGGAGAATCCACATACACTTGCACTTCTGCCTGCTGTGGCTATGATTGGCTAGTTCACAGAACAAAGAATTTGTTCAAAGAACAAGGAGCAAGCAGGCTGATTTCACATGCATATTCTATCACACACGTATGGTTCCTAACCACAGCCTTGTCTTTTTTTTTTAACTAATGCAGAATCTACAAGGAGCTCAAGAAGGAAGAGTTGCCCGGCATAATGTAGCATAAAAGGAAGGGGAAATGCAGGAAAAATCAGGCCTGTCACACTATGCCTACTCTGCTCCATTTCAACTGTACTGCTGGACTCAACACGTGACATTTTTCATGTATTCAGTGCATGATTAACATGATAGTGGAAGCCATCTTCCAACTTACTAGATATGTATTAGGTATTTTATATGCATTGAATGTTTTGAGGTGCAGCTGAAAGAACATAGGACCCTTCTTCTCAAGTGCTTTCATACTTTTTAAGAACTGGCATTCCAAAATGATGGTCTCAGTGGGTGGTGCTCCTTTGGGAAGCCTATACTTGTACCTGCCCTAAACACATCTTATGTTCTTTGATTTCTTCAGATTTCTCCATCTTGACTTTATTCAGTCATACTGTTTTAGTCCTTTGAGGCTGATATAACAAAATGACACATACTTTGCAGCCTCTAAACAACAGAAATGTATTTCTCACAATTCTAGACCCTGGAAGTCTGAGATCAGGGTGCCAGCATGGTTGGGTGAGGGCTCTCTTCCCAGTCACAGATTTCTCATAGCTTCTTCGCATGGCAGAAAGGGTGAGGGAGCTCTCTGGGGGCTCTTTTATAAGGGCACTAATTTCAATCATGAAGGCTCCACCCTTGTGATTTAATCACCTATCCAAGGCCCTGCCTGCTAACACCATCACATTGGGTATCAGAACTCCAGCATTTGGATTTGTTGGGGGAGAGGGGGAGAAACACAGATGTTCAGACCATAGCTGCAATTTCTCTTGTAACTTCTAGCAATTACCCTTTGTTTGAATCCTGGTGTCCTTGGGTGTTAGTTTTCCCTAGCTGGGTTTTAGCAACAGTAACAAGATAAACTATAAGATTTTGTCCATTTCTTCTTTCTTCCTGGGTTAAGATTGAGGTAGTCAAGACAAAGGGCCAAGGTAAAGCGGTCCAGACACAGTACATCAATCACCATGAGGAGCAATTTGGAACCACGGAACAGGCTGAACTTACCAGAGTCTCAAGTCTGGTTAGTTAGCCTTAAGTTAGATTTCTGACAATATGACCTACCCAGCCTCTAATTTGTCCTTCCTGCATAACATGCATGGTGGCATCTTTCATGGCTCCATTTATATCATCTGGTCACACCTTATTGCTCTGGCTGTCACTATGGGAACCCCTTATGGGCAGGTGTATTCTGACCCCACTCTCCCTCAGCTAGGTGGGACATCTGATAGGTGCCTGCTTGGCCATTCCCACACATGCCCACACCAAAATATTCTACAAAGTCAGCCCCCTCCTGAGGTTATGGGGCTGAAATTGTTGTACAAATATTCACCTCTCCCATGCCTTGGCAGGGGGCATGGGGGGGGGGCAGGTCTGAGGTATGTTCCACATGGTTCCTCTGAAGTCCCCAGTGAAACTGAACTCCAGAGGTCCAGAGCAGTAACCAACTTCCATAACTCACAATAACATTGGCTTCCTTGTCTTTGCTTTTACTCTTTCTTGCCTTTGCACTCTCATCCCCTGGTATTGGTCCCTGGTGTCTGGTTCCATTTTTATGGGAATCTAAGCTATAACAAGTAGAGCAATGTTTTGCAATCCTTTTATGGACACAGGACATGACAAAAGTAAGGAAAATATTCATAGGCCAACCCATGGAGAAGATACATATTCAGAGAGGTGAGCAAGCAGCCAGGTCTGGGGCTACCCTGGGGGCACCTGCTGACTTGTGATGACCCCAAAGTGATAGTTTTACAGAAAGCCATGGAAAAAAAGAGATAAAACTTACACCAATACAACGGAAGATATGGATTTGAGTGCCCCCCTCCTCCACATAAAACTAGATCTCCTGAAATATGACATCCTCAGAAAAGAGATAGACCAAGGAATGAACACCCAGATAAAAGAGATGATAAGAAAATTTATTTGTATTTGCCTTAGCTCTTACAAAGGGCAAAAGAAACCAGTCTCCTATGAGGGTTTATAATTATGCATTACTGATCATGACATCTAAGAGCTAGAATTAGACTTCTTCTGTAAAATATATTTCAAAGGAGTCCTAGACCTGTAGAATCCAGATTTCCACAATTCTGGGTCATCCTGAAAATGTGCTTTCTCTTAATTTGCTTTAACCCCTTCCATTTTGTGCCATGATTCTTCCAAACTTTCTTCAGTCTACTTAAAAGCCACTTACCTTACATTTAAAAAACTGTTACAGAATTTGCGTATGTTTTCTAGAGTGTAAAAGACATGAAAGTCTTTTGAGTGATGTTAATCAAATAATGGAAAATTCTTAGAATGTAATATCCTTCAGACTACTGTGTTTACTCTTAAAAAATTCTTCTGATGTTTTATGGTGATTTGATTACGATAGAACAATGCTCCATTGGTTGGAAAAACATTGAATGAATAAGAAGTAATATACTTGAAATTACTGTAGGAGTAGATTCTTACTGGCCCCAAATAGAATCTATATTGATTTTCTTTTAAAACGTGTGGCTTAGAAAGGAAGGTAATAACCAACTCGATTCAAATAGAGATTGAAATATTTTAGCCTGTTTTGAAATTGGCTGAGAAAAGAACTGTCCACAAACACTTTCACAAATAGAGTGTGTCCTTTGGCAGAGCTGGGGAATAAAGCAGTGACTTTGCTATTTTTATCGGATTGGTGAGTGTGACTAACATTTTGACACATGAGTGGGAGGTCCTGGTTCTATAGCAAGGTGTTAGTGGAAAACAGAATTCCATTCTTCCCTGCCTATTTTACCTCGGTGAATCTGTTGACACAGCCCCAGGCCAACAGGTGGTTTAACATACCTTCTGGGTGAGAGCCAATATATGCCTTCTACAAAATGTATCTGAGCAGCAAGAAGACAGGGATCATATTCTTGTCTTTGGTTTTTCTTTCTAGCATTATTGAGATATAACTGACATATAACACTGTGTAAGCGTAGAGTGTACATGTGTTAATCTGATACATTTATATATTGTCAAATGATTATCACCACAGCGTAGCTAACACTTCCATCCTATCCCATAATTAAACATGTTTTTTTTTTTTTCTGGTGAAAGTAATTAAGATCTACTCTCTCAGCAACTTTCAAGTATTTAATACCATATTATTAGCTATAATCACCGTGCTGTACATTAGATCTTCAGAACTTGTTTATCCAGAAGTGTGGGCCCTTTGACCAATATCTTCTCATTTCCCCAACACCTTAGCCCCTCGTATCCACCACACCACTTTGTTTCTCTGAACTGGCCTTTTTGGATTCTACACGTAAGTGATATCCTTTATTCTTGATTTATCTATTCCAGTTTTTGATCTGGCTTCATTCCTGGGCTCACAACTTCAAACTCACTTCCAGAATTGATGTTGTTACCTCTTGAAAGAGTGAGTGGCTGTTCACAAACTACTCTCCATCTCCATCTTAATGCTGCCTCTTACAGCTTGTAAGTCAGAAGACTTCTTTTTTGAATGAGATTAATTTGTTGCCACTTATTCAGATTTGTTTTATGGCCTGATACCTGGTCCATTTTTATGCAGGTTCTGTTTGTGCTTTAGAAGAATGTATGCTTTCTATTTAAGGACATAGGGTTCTACATTTGTCCATTGGCTGAATTGTTCCTTGTTGCATTGTTCATATCACCTATATGTTGTTAATGTTGTATCTGTTCCTCTGTCAATTACTGAGGGAAGTTAGTGAATTCAAACTCTCACTGTGTTGGTGGATTTGTCCATTCCCACCTTGAATTTTATTGATTTTAGGACTTGTTCTATTTTTTATATGAAGTGTGACTTACAGTCATCGTATAGTGAAGCTTTATGTCTAATAATGAGTTTTTCCTGAAAATCTGTTTGCTTGATTTTAATATAACTCTATAAATTTTGTTGTTGCGGCTTAAAGTTTGCCCAACATATATTTCTCTACCCTTTTAAATTCAGCTTTTCAGTCTTAACTGAAAAATACTATTTTTAGTATTAACTTATCTATGTATTCTTATAGATAGTATGTAGTTAAGTAGTTCATTTTCTCCCCCTCTATTGGTAAGAGTTTTTCATCCTACAAACTACTTAAGTCATTACAGATTCATTTTGATTCACTTTACGATCTTATTTTGTGTTTTCTATAGAGCTTGCTTTTTCTAAGCTTTTTTCTCCCTTTCTGCTTTCTTTCGAGTGACCAGATTTTGTTTTCATTTATTATCCTTCCATTTATTCAAGATTACGGATTCTATGCCTTCTTTTAGGTTATGCTTCAAATGTTAATACTCACACTAAAGAGATTCTAATATAAATACATTTTCCTACGTGTTACTTCAAAATTATAAGAACACAAAACACTTAACCTCTCAGTATTGCCGTCCTCTCCTACATGTTATATATATTGTCTGTATTTTCATTTCTCTTCATTTTCTGTGACAAAATAAACCATTAATTGTTCTGTTATTGTTTTACTGTTTTATAGAAATTATTTATTCTGGTTGATGCTTCTGCCTTTTGTTTTGCTTTGTTTCTACCTATCATTTTTGTTGAAACTTAGTCCTTCCTTCTGAATTCAATGTCCTGCTATTTGCAATTCATCTTTTAGAATAAGTTCATTAAATGAGGTTCTGTTGCTGGTGAACTGGGGCAGTGCCACACACTGATTACACATACTGGAGGGAAAGTGGATTCAAAACCCAGCTGTTACTAAACCTGTGATTAACTCCCCCCCTCATGCCTCAGTCTCCTTATTTGTAAGATGAGGACGTCAATAATATCTGTCTTGTGGAGTACTTGGGAGAAATGAGTATGTTGCATATGTAAAATGCTTACTATAGTTTCTGTTACAAATCAAACATTTAATATTATTTTTAAGGATTTGGGAAAATGATTCTTCAATAAAGGACAAACAATCAGTGTCATTATAAAACAAAGTCATTTGAAGGGTTAAGGTGTTGAGCAAATACATAATACCATTAAATGTTAGGCATATATTGTTGTAAATTTCTTGTCTCACACCTCTTCCCAAGGCTTTATCATGACATTGTGTCCCTTGATTTAATCAATTTTGATATACTTCCCCTACACAAGGACATTTCTTTCCTTAGCACATTGCTTTTAGACGTTATTAAAAAGTGTTATCATGTCTACCTCAGTCCAACCTGCTGATATCTGCACAAACAGCAGCCCCCTTAGGGCTGCAAAACATGTATGTCCAGAGGGCTTCATTTTGTCATCTTTCTTCATCAGATAAATGCATTTCTCATAGGAATATCCCTCCTAACTCATTTGGCCCTGCTGTTTGGATCATATAAATAGAAAGTCAAGCAAAATATAAAGTCAAGAAATCATAGTGCACATTGGCAGGGAGGATGCTATGGAAAAGGCTGATGCCATTACTCATATCAACCACTATCTTCTGAAAAAATGTATCTTGTGTTATCTATAAATATCTCATCTAAGAACTTTATATTTAAATTTTTAACAGAGAAAGACAGAGAATGAAAGAGTAGGTAGGGACAGATGAAGGGTAAAAGAATAATGTCTTAGTAAAAAATTTATTACAGAATTATGTTATAGAATTTATATATCATTCAGTCCTTCCAAAAGTAAGAGCATACATTACATGGTCTGGAGTCAGCTTGTATTCAGATTCTGAATTTACTCATTCAGCAAATATGTATTGGTCCTGATTACAGCCAGGTCCTATGACAGATGCAAGGAATACTAAGATAAAGAAGTCTTTGGCTTACTTTCAAAGTACTTATATTTTATGGGGTGTAAAAATAAATAGAAATTAAAGAGGAAAAAAACCCCTCCCAAAAGTAAGAGACATTGGAGAGCCAGATGCATTGAAGATTCGTCCTGGAGATAATTGCTTCTTTAACTCCAAGTTACACCATCTCTCCAGGTTGTGTGTTCAGCTTTTCCTTCTGTCTTGAAAAACAACCTCCATGAATCCAGTTCCATTTACAAGGTGAACCTCTCTGTCTAATAGTCCTAGTGTTATCAGAATTTATCTCAAGGACTGGCTGTAATAGGAACTTACAAATGTCAGTTGAATGAATGACTATATTGAATCTTAAAGAAACTAGTGCACAGAAAATTTAAGTAAATTGGTCAATGTCAGATGACTTCTTATAAAAGAAATCAAATATTTAATCCAAGACCTCTCACTGACTTTAAGAGTATTTTCACTAGCCTATGTTTAATATCCAGAACATTAGGGTAAGTCGTTTCCTACTTCCATAATATGAAGAATTATTTTTTTACACTATATTTAATAGTTGAGATGAAACCATTTTCTGGGAGATTCAAATAAAGGTTTGTTAGAGTTAGAAAGAAAACTCAAAGTATTACAATCATTTTGATATATGTGAGATGTTCTTTTAAACCACTAGATTAGTTTATTTTTTTAAGATAATAAGTTTCTGGTTCCACGTGTAAGAACTTGGAAGTTGTCACTCCATCTTAACAACAAATAAAAAATGACAAGACACAACCAAGGCAAAATAATAATAATAATAATAATAATAATAATACTTTATTATTATTAAGAGCAGAGAAAGCATCAGTACCAGTTATGGCAGAAATGTTGGAATTATTAGACCAGAATTTAAAGCAACTATGATTAATGTATTAGTGCCTCTAATGAGTAAAGTAGACAGCATATAAGCACAGATGGGCAACGTAGGCCGAGAAATAGAAATCCTGAGAAAGAACAGAAAGGAACTGCTAAAGATCAAAAACACTAATAGAAATGAAAGAATGTCTTTGGTGGCTTATTGGTGGACTGTACACATCTGTAGAAAGAATTTCTGAGCTAGAGAATACATAACAAGAAATCTTAAAGACTGAAAAGCAAAGAGAACAAAAATCTGAGAAAAACAGAATGGACTATCCAAGGATTGTGGGACAATTACACAAGGTTGTAGTGTACACGTAATGGGAATATTAGAACAAGAAGAAAGTGACAAAGGAAAAGGAACAGAGGAAATATTTGAAAAAATAATGAATGAGAATTTCCATAAGCTATTGCCAGAAACCAAACCACTAGTTTAGGAAACTCAGAGAACAACAAGCAGAAAAAATGTCAAAAAAAGTCTGCACTTAGACATATTATTTTCCAATTATAGGAAATCAAAATCAAAGATAAAGGAAAATTTCTGAAAGATGCCAGATCCAATCCCCCCTCCTCAATCTATAGAGAAACAAAGAT
This sequence comes from Proteles cristata cristata, assembly GCA_017311185.1. Classification (NCBI taxonomy): domain Eukaryota; kingdom Metazoa; phylum Chordata; class Mammalia; order Carnivora; family Hyaenidae; genus Proteles; species Proteles cristata. Next base: position 101,561 of record JAESUZ010000837.1, read on the forward strand.
AAGAATTATTTTGAACTTTTTTCAGAAATCATGCAAACAAGAAGAGAGTGGAATGAAATATTTAACATGTCAAGAGAAAAAAAAAAACACTAACCTAGAATTCTGTGCCCTGTGCCTTATCCTTCTAAAGGGAAGTGGGAATAAAGACTCTCTCAAATAAACACAAGTTGAGGGAATTTTTTTTTGCTAGTAGATCTGCTTTGCAAGAAATGTTCAAAGAAGTTTTTTACAGAGAAAAAATATTGTATAGGTCAGAACTCTCATCTACATAAAGACAGGAAAAAGGAATAAGTAAAAAAATTTAAGTAAAATAAAAATTATTTATTTTTGTTATTCTTAATTGATATTATAGGTAACATTTTGTTCAAAGAACTGCAACAATGTATTCAATTTTCTAGGCTTATATATATTATATATATAGTTGTATATGCTTATGAATAAGTGAAATGAATAGCAGCAATGATAAAAGGGACCAGAGGAAGGAATTAGGATTATTTTGTTATAAGATACTCATTGTGAAATGTTATAGTGTTATTTGAAAGTGTACTTGGGTTAATTGTACATATATGACAAACCTTAGGACAACTATGAATAAAAGTAAAAAAAAAGTAGTATAACTGATAACGAAGAAAAGAAAGAAGACAAAATAATATAAAATGTTAAAACAAAGACACAAAAGGAAAAAAATGATTGGAATTTAAAAATAAGAACAAGAATAAGAGCAACAAATGGGAAATATTAATAAATATGGTAGATAGATTAATCCAAAGAAATCAATAAACACTTTATTATTTTTTTCAAAGTGGTTGTACCATTTTTGTTTTTTTTGTTTTTTTTTTTCTTTTTCAGTCCTTTTTTTTTTTTTTTTACAAATAGTTTATTGTCAAATTAGTTTCCACATAACACCCAGAGCTTATCCCCACAAGTGTCCTCCTCCATGCCCACCCTTCCTCCCCCCACATCCACCAGTCCTCAGTTTTTGTCAGCATTCAAGAGTCTCTCATGGTTTGCCTCTCTCCCTTTTCCCCACCATTTCCGCCCTTCTTCTCCCCCTTGGTCCTCTGTTAAGTTCCTCCTAATCTTCCTATACGTGCACACATATGATATTTGTCCTTCTCTGCCTGACTTATTTCGCTCAGCATAACACCCTCAAGGTCCATCCATGTTGCTACACATGGCCAGATTTCATTGTTTCTCATTGCCATGTAGTATTCCATGGTATAGATAAACCACATCTTCTTGATCCACTCATCTGTTGATGGACACTTAGGCTCTTTCCATGTTTTAGCTAATCAATAAACACTTTAAATGTTAATGGTCTAAATGCAGCAATTAAAAGGCAGAGATTATTAGAGTGGATCAGGAAACATGAGCCAACTATGTTTTCTACAGGAAACCCATTTTAAATATGCTCAAAGGGAAGCAGGAATGGCTAGATTAATCACAGGCAGATCAAAATTCAAAGTGAAAAGAGTTATAGGGAATTTAAAGACCATCACATTATGATAAAGGGGTCAGTTCTCCAAGAAGACAGAACAATTATTAATGTGTACTTTCTTAACAACAGAATGTCAAAATAGGTGAGGCAAAAATTGATGGAAGTCAATGAGAAACAGAGAAATCCACTACTGAAGTTGGAGATATCAACATGCCTCTATTAGAAATTAATGGAGCCAGCTGGCAGAAAATCAGTAAGGACAAAATAGAACTTGACAACACCATTAATCAACTGGTTATAATAGACATCTATAGACAACTTTGACCAACAGTAGCAGAATACTGTAGATCAATGGACCAGAATAGAGAATCCAGAAATAGACTCCCATAAATACAGTCAACTAATCTTTGACAAAGGAGCAAAAGCTATCCAATGGAGCAAAGATAGTCTCTTCAATAAATGTTGCTATAACAACTAGATATTCACATGCAAAAAAAAAAATGTAAACGCAGATGTTATACTCTTTATAAATATTAACTCAAAATAGATCATAAACAATATAAGTGCAAATCTGTAACACACCTTGAAAATAACTTAAGAGAACACCTAGATGACCTTGGATAAGGTACACCTTTTTAGGTACAACACCAGAGGCATGACACATGAATTAAATAATTCATAAGCTGAAGTTCATTCAAATTAAAAACTTGCTCTGCAGGGCACCTGGGTGGCTCAGTAGGTTGAGTATCCCACTCTTGATTTTGGCTCTGGTCATCATCTCACAGGTTCATGAGTTTGAGCCCCTCATCAGGCTCGCACTGACAGTGTGGAGCCTGCTTGGGATTCTCCCTCCCCCTCCCTCTCACTTTCTCAAAATAAATAAATAAACCTAAAAAAAAATTTTTTTTAATTAAAAAAAAAACCTTTCACTCTGCAAAGGACAGCATCAAGGGAATTAGAAGATAACCTGACATTGGGAGAAAATGTTGCAAAAGACATATCTGATAAAGGATTGCTACCCAAAAAATACAAAGAAATCTTACAACTTATAAAATCAGGAAACAACCTGATTTAAAATTTTGCCAAACTCCTTAACAAACACCCAACAAGGAAGATATACAGGTAGTAAATAAGATCATGAAGATGCCCCACATCATATGTCATCAGGAAAATGCAAATTAAAACAAGATGATATCATCACATACCCATTATAATGGCCAGTGGGAAATCTCTGTATATTCCTCTAAATTTTGTTGTAAACTTCAAACTGCTTTAAAAAAATGAAACCTTAAAACAAACAAACAGAAAGATAAAAACAGACAAAGCTATTAAAAATGTAAGGACATCAACACACTCTGTAGAACAGGTTAAAGTAAGAATTGTTAGAAACTACTTGGAAAGAAACCTGGCAATATCTTTTAACAGCCATAATGGTTATCTCCTATAAGCCATCAGTAACATTGGACAATCTTTCTTGTGTATAAAAACCTAAAATTCATAAAGATATAAGCACACAGAGAGTTACTACAATATTATTCAGAATGCAAAGCCAAACTGGGAAGAGTGAGAGTGTTAGTAGGTAGAAGAATGGATGGGTTGACTATGCTACATCTACCCTAGAAAATAGCATACATGTATTAAAAAGATTGAGTTAAATCTCAAAACATTTAAATGGAAGGTAAGGCTGCCCATAAACATTGTTAAGCATAATAACAAGTCTCCGAGTAATAACAGATAAAGAATAACTCTATTTTAAAGAGAGAAAAAGGTAATAAGCCCCTCTATCTGCATTTAGACAGTATTTCAGCATATCCAATGCATAATTCCTTGATATATTATTAATTTACACCATTAAGAAAGAACAAATGTATTGCCTTTTCAAATCGTGAGATACCACAGTGTATTATCTTCATTTTTCAACTTTTTAAAAGTGAGAGTCAATGGAGTATGACTTATTCAGCAAATATTGATATACTGAATGCCAGGCATACCAGACATTGTTCTAAGGACTGAAGATATACTAGTGAACAGAAAAGGCACAATATTCTGCCTTCAAAGATCTTGTATTTTCCATAACCCACGTTCAATGTTTTAAGAGTCGTAAGAAAAGTATGGAAGGATACAAGTCAAAATAATTAACATCATAACCTCAGGTAAGTAGATCTGAGTGGTTTGATATGTTACCATAGGCATGTCTTTATTACTTAATAATATTTTAAAATCTAACAAAATACATGTACAGAGGCTTATTTATTCATAGGGGTTAGACTATCGGAAATGCTTTTATTTATCCTGATAACGTCTAGAGGCAAAACATTCACTTATCTGGTTGCATGTGACTCCAGGAAAGGACCAATCCCCTATCAGCCATCATTACCTCCTGTACTGTAAATGGGATACTCAGAATCCTACAGCCTGACTGATTCCTAATTTAGAAGACAGTTACCATAAATCCACAAAGGACTGAATTTAATTTCACAGCTATGATGCTTCTGCATAGCATTTGCAGAGCTGGGACACCTGACTGCCTTTTATGGATAGTCATTCTGTCATATCTTACCCGCTCGATAATGGCTCTCAAACTAGGGTCTATTTCATGTTTCTCTTCACTTGAGGCCTGTCATTTCCTGAAAGCCCAGATCTCTTCAAAAGTGCCACATATCACCCAGACAAATAAAGGCTACAGATGTCGGCAGGATGGCAGCTGTTAAGACTGTGAGCACACCGGCCTCTGTAGAGCTTCTCAGCACAATCTTTTAATAGCATTTTCCACACCAGTGGGAAGACCATGAAATGCCTTCAAGCCTTTTTGGGAGGCCAGCGGTAGGTCTGACTATTCTGCAGATTTTATACCATCACAGTTGTTATGGATGAGTCGATGAGATTGTGGGTATCCTGACAGTGTCCTTGGGAGAAGAGTTTGGGAGTTTATGGGGAGAGGGGCTACTGGCAGCATCTACTAATGAATTTTTTCTAGATTATTCATTTATTCACTTAGCACATATTCCTTTTGTCTTCTTCAAGGGATACTTAATATACAGGTTAGGAGTAGAGGGTCTGAGGCTATGCTGCTCAGATTTGATCTTAGTTCTACTACCTAATAGCTTAGATTATAAGAAATTAATTTGATTTTTGCAAGCCTCATTCTCCCATCCATAAAATGGGATTAAAAATAGTTTAAGGTTGGGGCGCCTGGGTGGCTTAGTTGGTTAAGCATCCGACTTTCACTTAGGTCATGATCTCGCGGTTCGTGGGTTCGAGCCTGGCGTCGGGCTCTGTGCTGACAGCTCAGAGCCTGGAGCCTGTTTCAGTCTGTGACTCCCTCTCTCTCTGACCCTCCCCTGCTCATGCTGTCTTTCTCTCTCTCTCCTAGAAATAAATAAAACATTAAAAAAATAAAAATAGTTTAAGGTTATAGCAAGGATAAAATAAGGTAATACACATAAAGTACTTAACACAGTACCTGGCACCTAATAAGTGCTCAGTACATTTTAGTTGATAAATGCTTGGCACTAAAAAATCACTAGAGAGTAGAAATGTTAGCTGAAAATATGGGTACAGATGGGTAGTCCAGGTTTACTCTACCTTTTTGGTATCTAAAATTCAACGTCAAAATCTAGTGGAATAATTGATCTAGAATTAGAGAAATCCTAGAGATCTGTCAGAAGCATGAGAACACTGAGGTGCCTCTATAACTCAGAGCATATGATTCTCTCATCAAAACAAACAAGTAAAACCATAACAAAAACAAAGCAATGCACATGAGAGGAAAGAAAACCACTAAGTGTAAGAATAAGGGACCCAACTCAACCAATAGGAAAATTAACAAAACAAGAGAAATTTAAAAGGGATTTTAAAATCATAATATTTACAAAGAACGTAAAAGAGTAACTTTAATTCAAGAATAGAAGACACAATAAAGCTTAGTATCAAAAATGTGTAAAGAACTTACCAAGCTCAACTCCCGAAAAACAAGTAATCCAGTAAAGAAATGGGCAGAAGACAGACTCTTTTCCAAAGAAGACATCCAGATCCCTAACAAACACTTGAAAAGATACTCATCATAAGAGAAACACAAATCAAAGCCAAAATGAGACACCACCTCGCACGGGTCAGAGTGGCTAAAATTAACAACTCCGGAAACAACGGATGCTCGCAAGGATGTGGAGAAACAGGAACCCTCTTGCACTGTTGGTGGAAATGCACCCTCATGCAGCCACTCTGGAAAACAGTGTGGAGGTTCCTCAAAAAATTAAAAATAGAACTCCCCTACAACCCAGCAATTGCATTACTAGGAATTTATCCAAAAGATACAGGAGTGCTGATTCCTAGGGGCACGTGTACTCCAATGTTTATAGCGGCACGATCAACAATAGCCAAATTATGGAAACAGCTTAGATGTCCAACAACTGATGAATAAATTAAGATGTTATATATATATGTGTGTGTGTGTATATATACATATAAATATATACATACACTATATATATACATACATACATGTTGCAACAACATGGATGGAACAGGAGGGTATTATGCTATGTGAATTAAGTGAGTCAGAGAAAGACAGATATTCCATATGTGGAATTTGAGAAACTTAACTGATGATCATAGAGGAAGGAAAGGAAAAAAATAAGATAAAAACAAAGAGGGGGGCAAACCATAAAAGACCTTTAAATATAGACAAAAAATTGAGGTTTGATGAGGGTGGGGAACATGGATGATAGGGAGGGCACTTTTTGGGTGGAATACTGGCTGTTATAGGTAAGTGATGAATCATTGGCTTCTACTCCTGAAGCCAAGACTACACTGTATGTTAACTAACTTGAGAATAATAAACAAACAAACAAGTAAATAAATAAATAAATAACAGCATGTGAAAATGTAAAAAAAAAAAGACACAAAAATATTTTAAAAGAAAGAAATGAAATTTTGGAAAGAATTATAGAGACAAATGAAATACATAGTACATGAATTAAAAAATAGATTAGAACATCTTCAAGAGAAGATTATGTGGTGTTGGGAAATAATTCTCTGCGAATTTAGTACATTTCTACACATCCAGGCATTAATTGTTCATATGTTCCAGGATTATTTTTTCAGAAATGTTTATACAAGCAGGCAGTTCTGGAAAGATACAGATAGGAACTCCCCTGGTGAAATGCATTACATTACGGAAAAGTAAAGATAAAGACCATACCTCCTTCTGGAGAGATTTTGAGATATCTCTCCTGGATATATTCCAGGATAATAAAGCTGGAGACATTTTCTTCCCTCCCCAGAAATATTTGCTTTCATGCAAGGGTGAGAAAAATCATGTTTCTCTCTGTAAGACAGTACAGGCAAGTTTACCAGCAGCTTCTATATAAGGTCAATGTTTCCTAAACTCAGGATTTTCTCCTATAAGACATTCCTGCTGCAAGTGCTGATATTGCTTGGCCCTGGACATGTCACCCTATGGGAGTTGGGGCTTATTGATTCAAAGCTGTGATGTTACTCTGGCTTTGTTTTGCCGTGAGTAATAAACTGTGTTTGTCTCTGATCCAGAGGTCTTCTGTTTTCCTACCACTGTACATTTAAAATGGTGACAAAATAACTGGTTTGAAAATCATGCAAAACCTCAGACTTCAGTTTTTCAGCCTCAGCTCACCATGCAGAATGGCAGCACTCAGACTTGTAAAGAAAGGAAGCTGTAAAAAGACATAACAAAGCATTATGAAGAACAGATTGAGGAGATCCAACTACATCTAAAAGGGGTTCCAGGCTGAATAAATGAAAGAATGGGGCAGTGACAATATTTAACACATAATGCTTGAGAATGTCTGTACACTGAGTCCTTAGATGCTATGAGCTCTGTATGTTATCAGAGAGATGTTTTTTAAAATGGCTCCTTTTGGTGAAACTGTAGACCATCAATGCAATGGTGGAAGTGGATGGCATTATTTCTGGTATAAGCTTTAATTGTGTTTAATCAGGATTCCGAACACAATAGAATTGAGGTGGCTCCTTAGTGTTAGATGAATTCAACTTTCCCCTTTGCTCTTACTTACCTACAGGACCCACAGTGTAGGTGGCTCTCTCCATGTGGAGATAGTCCGGCTGGAACTGAGAAAGAAGGAAAACTTGGTATCCCTTTGTTTCTTCATATTCTTAGCCTTATACCATAAGTGAGCATTAGAATGAGAGCCTATACCAATAGTCTCTCCGCTTGTGTTCAGTGTTTACAGATACTGAATTCTCTTTAGCCACATTCTAATACCCAGACAAAGAGTGTTGAGTCAGTGCCCAAGTATCACTTAAACATCATTCTGCCTCCAGAATGTTTCCACTTACAGATTAATGACTCTGCTCCCAGACTAATTTAATCCATCTGTCCCCAAATGCTTCTGATGCTACTTTGGCCCTAGGACCTACCTTACTAGAGATATTAGTAGAGTTTATAGACAGGAAGAATAATCTTCACAAAGATGTCATTTTCTCCTCAAGGCAGTCAATCAACATAATGAAATTTCACACAAAATCACAATAGATTTGATGTGTGTGTGTGTGTGTGTGTGTGTGTGTGTGTGTGTGTGTGTGTGTAACTTACATGGGTGATTTTAAAACATATCTGAAAAAGGTAAGAGCCAAGAATGGCCAACCAATTTTGCAGATAAGGGGGAAATAAAGGAGGATCATTTAATCAAATGTCAAGGCATTTTAAAGAAGTTGAAAGTAAAAGATAGCAAGATGTTTTAAGACTGAGCAAACTGATAAGAGAGGGAGATAAAGAACCCAGATGCAACCATCTCACATAGGGAAATGTCATGTAGCAAGTTACACTGCAGGTCAGAGACGAAAGATGAGCAACTCAGTAAAAGGCATTGGGAGAAAACTGGTTACTTTTATGTAAAAACAAACATAAATAGATTCCTACTTTATACCAGACAGAAAAAAAAAATACTATATGGATTAAAACTTGACATAAAAACCTTTCAAAATTTAGATAAAATAGAATAATTTATTTTAGGTAACTAAAATAGAATAACTTTCAACTGTCTGTGATAGGAAAAGAATACTTAAGAAAAATGCTAGAAGTGAAAATCATAATAAGAGACTCATAAATATAGCTACATTAAAATTAACTATAAACAAAGTTGAAAAATAATCAGGAGAGTGGAAAAGTTGTCACCCACATACACACGAAAAATTGGAGGTCATAAAATGTTTTTTAAAAGTCCTGCCAATTTAGCTTTTTTTTAAGTCAAACAACTATAAAGAAAAATGGAAAAAGCATATAACTATTCAATTTACAACAGAAGAAGCTAGAAATGTGGTATTTTAAAACTTTCTCCACCTTTCTTTTATTCACAGAAAACAGAATTTACAAAAAAAAATTAGATACAATTTCACTCTTTTTCTAATTGGCAAAAGTTTAAATCTACCAAAAATTATTTATTAAGATGTAGGCAGTTTGGAATCCATGTGTTACTAGAGGATGTGTGTGTGTGTGTGTGTGTGTGTGTGTGTGTGTGTGTGTGTGTGTGTGTATGATTACGTTGGAGAATTATATGTATGGCTTTAATTACATTGGACTACACACACACACACACACACACACACACACACACACACACATAGCTTTAATTACATTGGACAATAATTTGCCAATATGCACCAAACTACACAGCCCAGAAATCCCACTTCCAATTAAATAGCTTGTAAACTCATGGACAAAAGGAAATATTTCCAAGATGCTCATTGCTGTCTTACTTGTAATTTAAAATATAGTGGGGGAGAGAAGTGGCAGGGACATAGTTTTATTATTACTATGATTATTGTTTTCAAATTTTTATTTAAATTTTAGTTAGTTAACATATAGTATAATATTGGTTTCAGGAATAGAATTTAGTGATTCATCACTTACCTATAATACCCAGTGCTCATGACACGTGCCCTCCTTAATGCCCATCATCCATTTAACCCCCCCCCCCGACCTGTTCCATAAACCCTCAGTTTGCTCTCTATCATTAAGAGTCTCTTATGGTTTGTTTCCCACCCCCCTCCTTTTTTTTTTTTAATCATCTTCCCATATGTCCATTGTTTTGTTTCTTAAAGACAAATATCATATGCTTTCACGCATATGTGGAATTTAAGGGACATAGTGTTAATGTTAAGTAGTATGGGGATAGATTATATGATATAATTTGAAATATTCAAACAAAGAATAAAGTTAAAGCAAAGAAAATTATTGGAGTATATATATCCATCTATCTATTCAAATTATCATGAGTATTTCTTAGAAACTGAGTTTGTGAGAGAGATAATTGCAGAGTGATATATCAGCACGATTATATTTAAATACAAATTTAAATCACAGGAGAAGGTATAGTATTCTTCTTATGAGTGCATGCATATAGGGCAAGGACCCAGGACTAGGCACCATGGGGCACATGGGACAACAGGCTGAAAGAACCCTCAGGGAACAAAATCTGGCACCCTCTCAGACCCTCCCCTGACTGGAGGAATCAATACCATGTTATTTACTCAAAGATGGTGTTGTTCATAAAGCCATTCACTCATCCAGGTGTGTCTACCTAGAGAAGCACTTTTTGCCAATTGCACTGAGCACCCTGATAGACTAACGGGGTCTGCAGACATAGTATTGCATATGTGGTCATCGGAGGGGGATTTGTTATGATGTTAATGGAATCTTCCTCAGGCTTTTCCCTTGTGAACCCCTTCCAAAGTCCTGGGAGGAATCCTAGCATGCTGTTCTCAAAGTCATACACTTTCACAAATTTTGTAACAATCTATTATTTTAACTTAATTGCTTAAGACCACTACCTTGTTCCACTCGAAATTTCCCTTTATCCAACTGCTGCTATTGCCACTGACTTTGAAATAGCCCTGAGATGTTTTAGGATCTACTAAGGGAAAGTTGCATTGGAGATAATTTAGTCTTGGTTTAGAGAAATATATTTTGGGGGTTCGGTCACTTCTCTGTATACATACTCCATGTAAGAATAGTTTCTAGGAACATTCTTACCATCCTGTGTGCTAACTCACCAGATATTGGGACATGCAGGTGCAGGGCCAGAGGTCACATGTGAATATGCAAGTCTCCTAAGGTACCCAGCACCAGAAGACGTGGGAGGTGATTCATCATGGTTGTCAACCCAAAGGGATTTAAGATTAGTCACCGCACAAGAAAACTTAATTCACCCTGAAATATTACAGCTGATAAATGAAGGAAACTTAATTAAGTTGTCCCCAAATTGGACAAAATCCCCCAAGTTTACAAGGCACTACTAGAATGAAGTAAAGCTTGAATAAATTATTCTAAAATATCAATAATAAAGAAACAAGTTTTATCAACTGTGTTGGAGAAAAATTGAATTATCTGTCTGTTCTCTCTATACAAAATGGTATTATAAAAACATTCCAATTTGAAGTGTCAGTCAAAAAATATGTAGTCAAAACTGCAGGGAACAAGTATTATAGAGGTGAGTCAAGCCTTTAGTAAATACAATATTATGTTATTTTTCTGTATTTTGTCATTTGTCAGTTCAAATTTTTTTCAAGTTGTTATAAGATTCACTTCCTAAATAAATAGAAAATTTTGTTTATATTTGAGAAACTAAACAAATAAGCAAAGGGAAAAAAAGATAGAGAGACAAGCCAAGAAAAGGATTCTTAGCTATAGAGAACAAATTGATGGTTGCCAGAGGACAGATAATGGTGGGGAATAAGGGAAATAGGTGATGGGAAGAAAGAGTGCACTGGGTGAGGTATGAAAGTGTTGAATCACTATAACATACACATGAGACTAATATAACACTGTATGTTAACTACACTGGAATTGAAATAAAAAACAAAAAAATAAAGGAAACATTATGAAAAAATCCTAACTGGAGCTTAAATTAAAACTTAAAATAATATTTTTGTTTATATTTTGAATTCATAATTTTAAAGTAAAAAAATAATTATCCACCCAAATTTGTATAGTCTGTAGGCCCCCAGAACATGAGGGTCTTTTCATGGTTCTAACACTGGAAATAATAGCTCAGAGGACTGCACACATTTTTAGAGCAATGTACATAACATTGTGAGGGGAGGATAGGAAACCAAAAGTGCGAGACCTACAAATTGGGACTTCAATAAAAATTAGGTTAGGTTTTTTAACAAAGCTATCTTAAATAAGGTCGCCAGTGTAGCTCGATCAGTTAAATGTGTGACTCTTGATTTTAGCTCAGGTTAAGATCTCACCCTTGGTAAGATCCAGCCCCACATTGGGCTCTGCACTGACAGTGGGGTTCTGCTTGGGATTCTCTCTGTCTCTCTTTCTCTTTCTCTCTCTCTCTCTCTCCTCCCCCTCCCTTGCTTGTTCTTTCTCTCTCTCAAAAAATATAAATAAACTTAAAAAAAAACTATCTGAAATAAATGACAAAATTCATGTGTTGGGTCTGAGTGCAGTTGTATATAGTTACTATGGTTTTCTGATTTTTCTATGTGTTTGAAATATTTCACATTTTTCAAAAGGACTGAAAACATGTCAACATACACTTACAGAATATAGAGGATATAGGAATTAGGAAGGTGTTGCAATGGTTCAGTCAAAATATGCATCTGCCTTGAGCTGGGACAAAAGTGATGGCAATAGAAAGCAATGGATGGAATCTGAGAAATATACAATGAATAAAATCAATGGGGCTTAGTGACTGGTCATAGGTAGAAGTTTAGGTAGAATTCCAGAATGACTCACAGAGGGATGGGGTCAGAAACTGGGCGAATGCGGGTACCACTGAGAAGTGTTGTCACTATGGACTTCCTCCCAAGCCACAATAACCCACTTTTCTAGCGCTGCTTGCTACCTGAAAGGAAGCTGGGGTGCTAGAAGCCACATGCTGCAAACAAACCCAACACCTAGTTTTCAACCGGTTTGATTCAGTTCAGACTTGAGGCTAACCCTCCAGAAGCCTTGGAAATTATTAGCATCTAATTATAATAACAAAGAACATACCTACCAGCTCAGTGACAGGTCCTACTGTTCCCATTTACGGACAATAAGAGGTGACACTCTAATTTCCAGAAGTCTCCTTACCCTTCCAAGGAAAACCCAAGATGTCAGCTTTCTTACCAGCCCCTTAATTACCCTAACTACAAAAAAACCCTGACCCTGAGAACTAATCAGAGAGAAGACACCTTTAGAGTATAAGCATCCCTTCTCCTTTACTTCTTTGGTCTTTAAATAAATTACCTGCTTGCTGTCAAATGCTATTTTATTATTGGGCTATTTGTCCAATGGCGTTGAGTAGGAAACGAATCTACCACTTTGGTAACAGTGCCTGGGCCAGAGGTGGTGGGCTAGGAGAGGTCTGAGAACCAGAGGAGTGTAGTGACTCAGTTGCTTAGAAGATGCTATTTATTCTTAGGGTACCCTTTCCAGCATAGACTTTTAGAACTTTTCAAAATACAGCGAGCATTCCCCTAAAACCAAGTGTTTAGAGTAAAACGCATCTGGGACTCAAGAATTAAATGAGAAACAAATTAACTCTAAACATTGGTCTCATTGCTTAGCTTGTCTAAGTCTAATCTCTTATTTCTATCATGGGGTTATGATGCCTATTTATGAATTTCAGGGAAAGTTGTATGAGAACAAAGTAAAGAGGTCAATAATTGGATATGCTGTCAAGCTTCCCATCTTCTTCTCCCCTGTATTGAGCAAAATATTTTCAATGGATCTAATTATTTTAAAAAATTAATTAAGAGATGGGGCATCTGGGTAGCTCAGTCAGTTAAGCCTAGGATTCTTGATTACGGCTCAAGTCATCATCTCACCTTTGGGGAGGTCCAACCCTGCAATGGGCTCTGTGTGGACAGTGCAGGGCCTGCTTAGAATTCTGTCTCCCTCTCTCTCTGCCCCATGCCTGCTTGCTTTCTTTCTCTCTCTCAAAATAAATAAAAATAGGGGAGCCTGGGTGGCTCAGTCCGTTAAGTGTCCAACTTTGGCTCAGGTCATGATCTCACGGTTCATGGGTTCATGCCCTGTGGGCTCTGTGCTGACAGCTCAGATCCTGAAGCCTGCTTCAGATTCTGTGTCTCCCTCTCTCTGCCCCTCCCCTGCTTGCCCTCTTTCTCTCACAAAATATAAATAAACATTGCAAAAATTAAAATATATAGAAATAAAAATAAACTTAAAAAATAAATTAACAGAGAATATTGCAAATATGTAATACCCCCAATTAGATGACAAGCAGTAGGTTGTGACCTTCAGACATAACTTCTTCTCTCTGAAAATAACCAAATTGGATGTTATCATCATTAAAAATGAATATAGAATATAAATTTTTTTGTTAAATTAGTAACAATCAATCCCTTCTGCATTTATATTTACCCACATATTTAACCACTTCCAGTTCTTCAATTCATTTTGGTAGATTTGATTTTTCATCCTATTTCATTTTCCTTCAGCTTAAGGAACTTCAATGTTTCTTGCAGGGAAGGTCTGCTGGTGACAAAATCTTTAAGCTTTTTATTGTAAATGTTTATATTTAGCCTTTAGTCTTGAAGGATGCTTAAGCTGTACATGGAATTCTAGGATGATAATTTTGTTTTTGTTTGTATTCTATCACTTCAGAAATATCAGACACTTCCATCATCTTCTGATTTGCATTGTTGACTGACAATGAATTTCTTAATTTTGTCCCCCTCTAAGTAATGTCTTTTGTCTCTGATGCTTTAGGTTTCCTCCTCTGACCATTTCTTAACAATTTTATTATATGGTGCACTATGCTTGGGAATGGGGTAAGCCCAGACATATTATCCTTTCAGGAAATATTATCCTGTGAAATTAAAGATTCTGTCATATCCAGTATGTCAGAAGTTAACTGACAAAAAAGAAAGGGATCTAACTAATCAAGTATTCTGATGAAGAGCATGATAATGAAGACCACATTCGAATATTTGCTTTTCAAGAAATAAAGCTTCTATGTTTTTTTAAATCCATAATGACTTTCATTTTTTCTCTTAATCACAGGGGTACAGAGAAGCTTAGTGGTCATCTAACAAAATTCCTTATGTCATAATGATAACATAATCAAGAGGCAATCAGTGCAGCCAATCAGCAATAGAGCTGAAACTCAACTATGATTTTCTGACTCCTTTAAAGCCATTGTTTCTGGTCTCGACTCATTCACATGGCACCATTTTTGTTTTTACCACATCAACGTACCAACAGAGCAATGGTGGATATTTTTCTTTAAGTTCATTTTAAATCCCCTCATTTCTCAAAATTAGTATTGTGTTAAACAAAAATGTCCCCAGGGGTGCCTGGGTGGCTCAGTCGGTTAAGCGTCCGACTTCGGCTTCAGTCACGATCTCATGGTTCGTGGGTTTGAGCCCCGCGTCGGGCTCTGTGCTGAGTCTGCTTCAGATTCTGTGTCTCACTCTCTCTCTGATCCTCCCCTGCTCATGCAGTCCTTATCTCTCTCTCAAAAAATAAATAAAACATTAAAAAATTTTTTAAATTAAAAAAATGTGTCCCCCAAATCATATATGTTTAAGATATTGGTAATAAGTTTTTCTGATGCCCTTGAAAATAAATGTGTAATTATTGAAATGAGTCTTTTGAGGTCATCCTATATATTAGGCTGTGTATGACATGCCACACTGGGCAATACCAGTGTGCTGCTTCCCAGGGAGCCTGAGGAGCAAACTATGTTTTCTTCTTCTCTCTAGAGGAAGGAGAAAGTCGTTTTTCCTGATATCTTTTCCCTCACCAGCCTCAGGTTTCTAGACAAGAGGTTTCCAGACGAAGGTGGCTTCTCTTCTCTTTTCAGTACTAGTATGCTCTGTAGCTCCCATGTCATTCCAGTTTGCTGAACATCATTTCCCTTGTGAACAATTAAAGGCCCTTTTTGCAAAAGTCTCTGAGATGCCATTTTGATCCTATTTCCTGAGGTTTAAAAATGTATACAAGAAGAAAACAAATGAGCTGAAGACAAACACTTATAATGCTAATCTGTGTTTTTATTTGTTGTAAATTAGAGGGATTAAGATTCAGACTTTAAGAAGAGAAAGTATAGAAACAATGCACCATAATGGAGACTCTTAATTGTATGTCAAAAGCAAGAATGCAAAATTGCATCTGTGCAATGGCTCCAATTATAGAGAACTTACATAAGCATACACACACACACACACACACACACACACACACACACACACACACACACATCAGAAGCCAGCATCAGAAAATACAAATTCTTGCATTCTTTAGACACCTCTAATTGGCAATGTTATAACTGAGATCTAAGTAAAAATTTGTGATTTTTAATTTTTTGGTTGTTTTGTCACTCTTCATTGCCCCATAAAGACCAGTATGCATTTTAGATTTAACCAAAACAATAAAGAGACATCAATAAGCTTCAGTCCTTCAAGACATTTTGTAATTTAGGGAAAGGAAAATGAGATCTTTCTCAAGGAAAAGAAAATCCAGATCTTTCAGAATTCATGCTACAAGAAACTTCTCCAGTTGGTGAGAGACACCTATTCACCTGTAGCCCCTGTGGTGATGCCTCAGTGAGATCTCTTGCCATCATGACTATTTGATCTCTGAAATTAAAAAGTGGGAAGAGAAGGAAAGGGGTATTTTCATGTTAATTTTTGACTTAATTCTTCAATGTTATGCTTTGAGTCTTAACTGAGACAAAATTCTAGCAAGCAGGCCAAATGTTCTTTGTGTTTCAGCAGATAATAGTAAGGCAGTAAATAGGAAACAAGGGAAGCTAGTTCGTTAGGATCCAAGAGAAAGATGCAATCTTGGGTATTATTCTTGGTTACTGTCATTTCCTTGTTCCCAACCTGCCACTAGAGAAAGAACCCACCTGACTATCTTTATCCAAGATTTCACCTCCAGAATTAACTCTGGACTTTAGTGTAGACTCAAGATTTGAAAACAGGGGAAAGAAGGTAATCCCATTTCCCATATCACCCACTAGGATTTATCTTCTGAGTTCTGGTTTTACTTTATTAAGAACCTGACTTTCTTCAAGTGATTAGTGGTGAAAATTAATGCCCTTCAGCAGACTCCAACCTTACCATAAGGGCTTTCACAAAGTACATCAGAGTAACACCAACGTTCACATACACAGTATCAGAGTATGCCTGAGGGTGAGGTGGGGGTAGTTATGGGACAACATATATCAAAATCTGCTCAGAAGTTAAATCAAAGAGACTCCCAAGTTAAATCAAAGAGACTCCAGTTATGGAGTTCATAGTGCTTGCTTTTTCTTCAAAGTAGAAATTAAACAAGATCATTACTTGGTAAGATCAGACATGGGTGTGGTAGGATCAGACACGATCAGACTGATCTTGGTAAGATCAGTGGGAAGTACCTTTACATTTATTGACAACAAGCAATTATCCTCACACTTAAGATCCTGTAAATTAAAAGACTATAGAGTATAGATGTAGCTCTGGGAAAGATCAAGGGCATGCCAAAGGGAACTTCTCCTCAGTCAGGGATACACTGCAGGTGCTAGAAACCATACTTCTTCCATCTGTCTGGCACCTGGTATTCTGCCATCACAGCATCCTGACTTCTGATGGCAATTGCAGTCTTAGAAGCAAATAGTGGACTTTTCCAAGGTAAGGTCAAAACAGCACTGGTGAATAAGCCACCTGCATGGAGCAAGGGCCATGACTGTGAGAACTTGGGACCCACAGACACTATAGTCACTTTCCCATGCCTGTGGTTCTGCCACCCCTTTCTGTGCCCCATCTCACAGCTCCCAGGTATTCCCAATGTTTATTTATAGGTTCTCTTTTATAGTCTGCCCTGCTCCAGATGGTTGGTGTTGACATGTCATTAACTTAGGTCTCTGTGGGGTCATCCTTTGGCTCTTCTCAAAACTCTTTTCTCCAAATCTTCTTAAAGACATTATTTTTAGAGCAATTTTAGGTTCACAGCAAAATTGAGAGAAAGGTACAGAGATTTCTTATTTATCTCTTATACCCACATATGGATAGCCTCCCCCATTATCAGCATTCCCTACCACAGTGGAACATGTTTTTATAATTGAGGAACATACATTGACACAACATAATCAGCCAAAGTGTATAGCTTACATTAGGGTTCTTCCTTGATGGTGTACATTATATGCATTTTGGCAAATTTATAATGCCATGTTTCCATCATCATAGTGTAACAGCATATTTTCCTTGCTCTAACAATCCTCTGTGCTGTAACTATTCATTCCTCCTTCACCAATCCCTGGTGACTGCTGATCTTTCTACTCTATGTCCTACAGTTGGAATCATATAGTATGTAGGCTTTTCAGATTGGCTTCTTTCCTTACATAGTAATGTGCATTTAAGGTTCCTCCATGTGTTTTTATCACCTGAAAGCTCATTTCTTTCTAGCAGTGAATAATGGTCCATTGTCTAGATGTATCAAAGATTATTTATTTATTCACTTATCAAAGAATATTTTGGTTGATTCCAAGCTTTGGCAATTATGAATAAAACTGCTATAAATATCCTGTACATATGTTTGTGTGGACATCATTTCTCAAAATATTTAGGCAGACACCAAAATGTGTTATTATTTGGTGACAGGATAAGAGTATGTTTGTTTGTTTTTAAGAAATTGGCTTCTGATCTATTTGTCCATTCTTTCACCAATACCACACTCTCTTGGTAACCATACATTTATAGTAACTCTGAAATTTAGGTAGCATTAGTCTTCCAACTTTGTTTTTCTTCAATATTGTATTGGTCATTCTAGATTTCTGCCCCTCCATATAAACTTTAGAATCATTTGTCTATATCCAAAAAATAACTTTCTGGGACTTTGATTGGGATTGCACAGATCAAATTGGGAAGAACTGACATCTTGACAATAGTGAGTCTCCTTATCCACGTCTGGTATATGTCTCCATAAGTTTAGTGTTTTTATTTTTTCCTCAGAGTGTTATAGTCTTCCTCCTATAGATACTGTACATATTTTGTTAAATATATACCTAAGTATTTCATTTTTGAGGATGTTAACATAAATCATATCGTGTTTTTAATTTCAAATTCCACTCATTCATCACTAGTATGCAGGAAAGCAATTGACTTTTGTTTATTAACCTTGTATACTGTTACCTTGCCATCAGTGTTTATTAGTTCCAAGAGATTTTTTTGGTCAAACTTTTCGGATTGTCTACGTAGATGATCATGTTATCTGTGAACAGTAACAGCTTTATATCTTCACAACTATATACTATGTATGTATGTATGTATTTGCCTTCTCATGTTAGCAAAGAATTCCAGTATGATGTTGGAAAGGAGTGGTGAGATTGGATAACCTTGCCTTGAAACAGATCCCAGTGGGAGAGATTTAAGTGCCTCACCATTAATTATGACATCAGCTGTAGGTTTTGTGTCGATTCAGTTTCTGCCTGTGAGTCTGTGCTCTGCTAAGCTGTTAATCTCTCTGCTCACCTGTGGGATCTCCAATCTCGGGAGCAGCAGAGTTCACCCCACATCCTCTACAGACAGATGCTTCTCCCACAGATCCCACAAGGGCAGTTTGTTTTCAGTTTGTTTAGCTCTTTATTTGTTAGGACAGAGTAATGACCTCCAAGATTCTTACGTGTGGAACTGAAAATGAAATCCTTCTACACTTAGGTATGTTCATATTTTTTTATTTTCCTTTTAATGACACTTTATGTTCATTTCCCCAAAGTTCAGACACACATGCCTCATAATAAGTTATAAGATGTTGGTCATTACTTATAACCTCCTGTTATTCTGTATTTTATTGATATTCTAAACTAAAATTTTGATAAAATACATCATTCTGTGGGATTTCCAAGCATTGGGACTATGTGAAATGTTATTTTTATTTTCTAATAATATATTATGTTTAAAGCAACAGATCATTATCAGTGGATTTATTAGCAAGTGTTTGATAAACAAATCTGCTCATACTTATTTCATAGCAGAAACTGGTTTGTTAAAACTCACAACTGAGTTCCTTCAGAAAAAAAAAACTTGATAAAAAGCTCTAGGGTTATATAAAAATCACAGCTAAACTTTAAATTTTATTTTTATGGCAGTTGACATTTTTCTTTAAAAATGCCATTTTGCATGATTCTGCATTTCAGAGCTTTAGAGAATACCAGTATCCAAAGCAATGCTTGATGATTAATATTTCTTCTTGAAAATCTGTCCCATTTCCATTATTCCACAGTGTCTCATTATACCAGTTAGCTTTTCTGAGCTTTAGTTTCTTTATTTGTGAAATGAGGATAATAGTACCCTCCTAATTGTGAAAATCATGTGGGATAATGAAAATAAAGGCATTTTACAGAGAAATGATCCTCCACCCAAGGGATGACATTATGGAAATAATCACCCAATTTGTTTATTTTTAATCCTTCTCCTAATGTAGGTGAACTGTGGAAATTACTATAATCGTACTTTAATTTATACTTCAATTCACAATGACGTAAATTATGTACCTATCTCCTGTGTCTTCCCCATTAGGATAAATATTGTGGGAAATTTTTAAAACAGTAGTTGTATCTCAAATGTTTATAGTCTAGTTGTAGAGACAAAACATAGTAAAATAAAATGACAAAAACACATTGTTGAAGAAGGGCAGTACTGGAAAGGTATTTGAATTTGGAGTCAAGACATTCCATAGTTTGAACCCCAGTCCAGCCACTATGACCTGTGTTAACGTTGGTGACTGAATCCCTGAGATTAGAATTAGAAAATTATTTTACAAAGTTTCTGTGAAAAGAAATGAGATAAAATAACATCCTGGAGTGAAACCAGGGAAAAAAGCTGCTTTCTTCTTCACCTTCTACCCCCCTTCACCCCCAGCCCTTAATTGGATAATGCTGTGTGGAAGAATCCCACTGAGAAAGATTGTTCAGGGAAACTCTTATTTGGGGGTCAAATGTCATATTTGAATACCCAAAATTATGAAGTGAGAAATCAATACCCAGGGGAAAAAAAAGAAACATGGTCCAAGAAAAGGTACCAAAGGGAACTGGATGTGATGTTTGTGTAGCTCACTGAAGAAATTGTTCCAATTGGAACAAATAAACGGCATATATATGTCCTGTTTTCCTGCGATGATTTCTATTTTTTACTGATTGTCCCAACAATAAGTACATTTCAACAGCTTTAATAGCTCCCATCCTTGCTTTTTAATTTTTAATAGCTCCTCAGTTTTAATGACTCCCCATTTCACTCTTGAATATAGCCAGGTGTGGGAGTTAAATTCCCCTAGAGAAGACATATAGTCAAGAAAGTTTAGGGACAGGGTTGGATAGATTGAGAGAGGTCAGTCATGGAATCTTTTTTAAAGAGATAGTCAGTCCATGCTGCAGGGAGTCATGGTCTACTCTTGAGTCAAGTGTCCAGACTACAGACAAACCATGATTTACTTTATATTTGAGCTTGTATTCACTTACCTTGATTTCTCATTCAAAAACACATATTTGTTATTAGTTTCAAAGTTCATATCTCCCACAACTCTGAGCTGAAGGATCCTGGAATTACACAGAGATAAGTGTATTATGTGGGAGTAATCTTTGGAGATCTGACTGATCACTTACATCCATCATATCATAGGAGTCAGGCTTTCTGAAAGATAAATTGTCTCTAAATATTTTCAGTATAACATTGTAATATATTCTCCAATGAACTCCATACATCTTTTTATGACCATCTATGCAATGAAGTCTAAAGAATCTAAAAATACGATCGATTGTAAGTCGCAACATTAATTATAAATGTCCAACAAAGAAAAAGCCACGAATTAAATGATACTACAATGTTTTCTTACCATTTGAAATTTTATTGTTTTTATTGGAAGATTGTTTTCTACTTACAAGAAATAGATTTTTCTATTTTCTATTTTCTACAATATCATGTATGTGCATACATAAAAAGAAAGTGAAATACATTGATTAAATTTCTCCTAAAATTTCTTCACATTATCTGATTTTTCTAAATCACATTTGGACCTTATAAGATATTGAAATCATCTCCCTCCCCCTGCTTTGGCACAATATCATCCTCCCCCTGCTTTGGCACAATATCATCATCAGAGGATGATACTATGGCATTGGAATTATAGCATTTCTCTGAAGATATTTAATTGTCGCTTCTGGAATTTGCTTCCAAGCTGTTGATGTCCCTTCTGAAAGTTTTGATGCACATTCAGAGGCTGTAAAATCTAAGGCATGACTGTTGCCTGGCTGTTAGTAATTATGAAATCCATTAAAATATGAAAGAGATGTTAGGGTGTTTGGGTGGGTCAGTCGATTGAGCATCCCTCTCTTGATTTCAGCCCAGGTCATGATCTCATGGATCATGGGATCGAGTCCTGAATCAGGATATGCACTGACAACATCGAACCTGTTTGGGATTCTTTCTTTGTTCCTCTTCTACTCAAACTCACTCTCTCACTTCCTCTCTCTCTCTTTCAAAATAAATAGGTAAATTTAAAAAAGGAGATGTGTATCTTATAGTTGAATGGTAGGAGGAGAAGTCCACATGGCTCTCTGGTGAGAAGACTTGGCTTACTGTGACTTTCCATGGTTACACCATGACTAAGGCGTATGATTTGATGCTTTGGAGACAATATTAATATCAACTAAGATTTACTGAGTTCTGAGCATCTGCCAGACATTGAACCAAATGCTTTCATACGTCATCTCCTTATCTTTACAAAAACCCCTATGGAATAAATATTGATTTTCATTATTTAATTCAGATGAGAACACCAGAGTCAAGGTCTCCAAACTGGTAAATTGTTAAAGTAGATTTAAAAGATGCTAATCTGGTGTTGGCACCTGAGCACTTAATTGAGAAGGTCTTCTGCCTACTGAGCTTACTTAAATAGTGCCTATCTGTGAAGATTGTTCTTGTCTCTGACAAATGAGAAATAACTGATGCTTTTTAACAATAAGATAGATCCCCCAAAGCTATTCAAAATATCAGATACTGAATGTCGGCAGGGAAAAAACAGAGTTCTTTACACCCCTTCCTCACGTTGCTTCCAATTTCACTTTACTATTAAACATCCTTATGATCAGTAGTCTTCACACTTTGTGTGTCTCTTCCTGATGTGCTGATTATTCTTGCATTGATTCACCAAATAGTCTTTAAGTGCTCACTGTGAGTCAGGTCCTTGGGATTGGATCAGTGATCAAAACAAAACCCTGCCCTCATGAAAGTTACAATTTCATGGATGGGTGAGAAAACGGGGTACAATTCAAAACTAATACATAGTGTGACCAGCAGTGATAGACATTATGAAGAAAAACCAATTAAGGCACAGGGCAAAGAGTGGCCATGGGAGGTGAAGGGTGCTCTGTTAGGTTAGACAGTCTAGAAGGAGTTTTCTGATATAGGACATATCACCAGACACCTAAGGAACAAAGGCTTGAATCCTGCATTATTTGGTCTAGGAGCTGGTCACTGCCCACTCCCTCAAGAAGGTCTCAAGCAGAGGGTACAGCCCAACATGACTACAGAGCAGGTGACAATGATGGAGGCAAACACATAATGAGTGCTCAACCCAGACAAGCCACTCTGTTAAGTACTTTATGTCTTTATATACATCTCCTCCTTTAAAAGTCAAAAGTCCTGTATAGTCTTCTTCCCACTTAAAAAGGAGATAATGAGGGCACCTGGGTGGCTCAGTCGCTTAAGTGTCCGACTTCGGCTCAGGTCATGATCTCATGATTCATGGGTTCAAGCCTCGTGTCGCGCTCTGTGCTTACAGCTAGCTCAGAGTCTGGAGCCTGCTTCAGATTCTGTATCTCCCTCTCTCTCTGACCCTCCCCTACTCATGCTGTCTCTCTCGCTCTCTCTCTCTCACCAAAAAAAGAAAAAAAAAAAAATTAAAAAAAAAGGAGATATTGACATTGGCTCAGGACAGGTAGCTTGCTCAAGTTCGCCCTGGAATTGGCCCGTATTCTCCCCTTGGAGTCTACTCTGTGAACCAGTATAAATCCCCCATCCCATGATACATAGATGGTAAATAATAAAAGATAAAGATGATGCATAAAAGGCACAGTTAGTAAGTAAAAGGTCATGATCTAGATGAGGAAACATTCTTGTTAAAGGGACTATGTTGTTTTTCTTCTAAAAAGCACCTTTCTTAAAACCTCGTCTCTCATAACACAGGTGTCTTAGCTCTCCTCTCCCTTCCTCCCTCCCCCCACCCCCCTCTCTGATCTTCTAGAGCATTTCTTACTCTTTCTATCTTTTGTGACACCAGCGGACATTTTCTTGTTGTCACTTTCAAACCCATTTTCCTGGCAGACTAGGCAAATGCTTTCTGCTCTGCATTATCTCCCAGATCAAACACCTTAGCCATGTACAGAGTGAAGGAAGATGTCCTGGGAGCTGGTGCGGCCATGGGTGCCACCGCTATATTTCTGAGCCACATCAGTGCTGAGTATGGAGAACCAGCCCTCATGGTGTATAAAGCACAGTGGTGAACACAGAATTTTCAAACTGTAGTGTGTAAATCATGAAAATGGGCATAGGTTTTCCTAAGATGCTCTTCCCCTAAAAATAATGCCAATGTTGAACAAGTGGGAGATTGGTACCCTGAATGCTCAATAGTGCTTGGTGGATGGAAGTCTGTAAGCAGATAAGAGAACTGGCAATGAATGTGAGATCAGAATGAGGACCCTGGCCCAGGAAGTGGGACAGGATAAAAAAAAAAAAAAAAAAGGATGAGGACTTTGTCCTGGGGCTTTGGAGTAATAGGCTGTTACTAAGGAAGAAGTTCAGACATGAAAAGGGAAGAAGTCTCTCCTAAAAGGAACAAAGAATGAAAAAGTTGGACTAAGTTTTGAGAATGTGCCACAGTCCTATATATTCATTCATTTCCACTTATTCGATTCATCACAGATTTAGGAGCACCTGCTAGAATCCAGTCATTTAGCTATGCTCTTTCATGGATATCATCTCTTTTAATAGATAAACCAATCCCGAGAAATAGGAGCTATTTTTTCTCATCTTGCAGATGTGGAGACGGAGGCAAAGAAAATCTGCACAACGTGCCCAAAGCTACACAGCTGCCGAACCAGGATTTTAACAAATAGCAAACTATGAAGAGGTGAGACTTTTAGTAAGAGGCTTGATGCCCAGTTGGGGCTGGAGCTATTTATGTCCCTGGAGCAATTTGGTACCACGTGTAATCCAAGAATCATCTGCATTAGCCGGAGACTTGTCAAGAATTCAGATCTGGGGGCCACAGTTTTTAGACAGTCTTGTGAGGCAGATGGAGACACAAGGAGGCTGAGGATCTGTGAGTTTTATAGTCTTGGCCCCTGGGGACGAAGGTGAACCTAATATAGGATGTTGTGCAGGAAGGTGGCTAAGCCCAGGCAAAATCAGAGCCAAGAGAAGCTAAGTGATTTAAACAAGGAAGCATAGCCATACAGGTTCAGTTCTGCTCTCTGTGCACCTGACATTGAGGACAAGAGGAAAGTGATGAAGCAGACACCTCTCCAGTCACTCACTATCATGGTACCATGGATGATTTACTTTGTAGCCTTTATTATTTGAAGAACTCATCTGATTGACTGTTTACTTGTTTATATCATTTTTAACAGCTTTACTGAGGTGTAGCTGCTATACAAAAGAACTATACAAATTTAATGTACACAGTTTGATGGGTGTGAACACCTGTGTATGTCCATGAAGCCATAAGCATACCTACTACCTCCGAAAGATTCATCTTGCATTACTGAAACTTTATACCCATTGGACAAATGTCCATTTCCTCTTTTCTCAGCCCCTGGTAACCACCAGTATACTCTTTGCTCCTATGATATTTGGCTACTTTAGATACCTCATATAAGGAAGATCATGCAATATTTTTACTGGGACTAGGTTCATCTTACTTGGCATAATGTCTTCCAGGTACATCCATGTTGTTTCACATGGGAAGGTTTCCTTCTGTCTTAAGACCAAATAATATTCATTTGTATGGATATACAATATTTTATTTATCCATTCACTCATCAGTGGACGTTTAGGTTGTTTACCTATCTTGGCTATTGTGTATAATATTGCTATGATAATGGGAGTGCAGATACCTCTTCAATATACTTATTTCATTTGCTTCATATGTATACCCAATGGTGGGGGTGCTGGGTCCTAAGGCAATTCTCTATTTAATTTTTTTGAGGGGCCTCTAAACTACCTTCCTCTAAACTAAAACTAAAGGTGGTATCATTTTATATTCCCATCAACAGTGTACAAGGGTTAGAGTTTTTTCATATTTTCACCAACCCATATTGTATTTTGTTCTTTTGATTATAGCCATCCTAACCTGGACTGAAAATTAATGTTCATGAAGTCAAAGAATGTCACGGAAGTGTTTGCCTGTGTGACAGCAGTGCCTGGCACAGAGGAGGTGCTGAGTAAGTATTGGTTGGATGGATGGATGGATGGATGGATGGATGGGTGAATGGATGGGTGGATGGATGAATGGACAGAGGGAGGGACGGAGAGAGGGATGGAGGGATGGATAGAGGGAAGGAGGGATGGCTGGAGGGATGGATGGATGACATACAGGCATGTCAGGCTTATTTCTTTCTTTCCAAACCTGATATTTCTTGCAAAGATATGAATCTCCATTGATTTTAATGCACTCATCCTTTTAATTACTCTCCCTTGGAGAAGACAAAGAATTAGTAAATTTGGGAAACATAACCTGACATGATCCGCTTATGTGCCTCTTTCCTCTCTTTGCAAGTAAGCTGTCTGAGACCACGTTCTGCTGCTCCTCCTCCTCCAAGGGCAGGCTCTCCTTAGCCTGGGACTGTCTGCCCCCATTCAGAGCCACCTGTAATCCATGGGTAATTAGCTCACTCCTAGAGTAAGAGCCTCCTAGAGTAGGCTCATTAGGCTCTCACTCCAAGCTGTCGTCCAACTCTGCCCTCATAGTAGGAAGGGCCCAACTTGGTGCTCTATCCACCAAGACATTTTTTCCTATCAGTTTGTCTAGAACTAGGGTTGGGAAAAGGGAGGACATTTATCAAGCATTTTCAGAAGCCCTAAACATTCTGGGACTCTGAAATAATCAAACAGAG
Source organism: Proteles cristata cristata (assembly GCA_017311185.1). Lineage (NCBI taxonomy): Eukaryota > Metazoa > Chordata > Mammalia > Carnivora > Hyaenidae > Proteles > Proteles cristata. The sequence continues at coordinate 128,105 of JAESUZ010000837.1, forward strand.
TCCATGTTCTTTAAATAATCCAACAAGTTGGAAAGCCGAATTTCTGGAAGCTGTATGTGATAGAAGAGAGAGCCCAGGAGTCAAAGTCCTTGCCACCATTCCCAATGTCATCATTTAACCTAATTGTGTGGCTCAAACATGGCATTTGACCTCGAGGACCCTCAATTTCACTTCTGCTAAAATTGGGATGTTAATTCCTGCTGGCACTGTTGTGAGGATCAAATAAATCAAATAGACCTATATTCTGTTAAATGAACAGCAGAATATATGTTCAAGGGAATCATTATTATTATTGAAATAGAACAATACCACAAAATTTCATAATCACTATCAGCCAAAGTGCAATGATTAAATTCTCCTTCCCTGAGCAGACACACATAAAATATTGTGCTCATTTCTCTGGTGGACCTCAAACTCCATAAACTGATTCATTATAATGAAAGCATTATTCCTGGTTTTGGATACAAAAGAAGTATTTTTTCCTGAATTGACAGAAAGACTGCCATTTTCTTAACTATGGGATGAACAGTTTTTTATCCCATAGTTATCAGTGAATGTGATTTGCTTGTTACATTTCTTCAATATGTGGATTTCTTCCACAAAAAAAAGCTGTTCCTTAATAAATTTGTCCACATCTAGCTTCAGAAACCACAAATGTGACAATGGAGTCATCATAAGAATTCAAACTCATCATTGCATTGTTAAAATTTCAGATTTTAAATGAGAAAAAATTCCTATGGGGTAGGTATTTTATTACGTGGAAAAAAACCAAACACATGGGTTTTGAGGTCCTGATTTCAAGCAGCTATTTTATAACTTTTTAGCTGTGTTATATCAGGTAACTCACCCAACCTCTTAGAGCCTTGGTTTCCTTTCTTTAAAAGAAGGAAAGGGAATTGAATGAGATAATGTATTTCAAGCTAAGAATAAGGTGCGTGTTGGAAACTTATCAGTATTCACTTAATCCCCTGTTCTTGGGGACTCAGTAAAAATCAACGTGTAATTATAAAATTTCTGAATTTTGCAGTTGAAGTACATAGAGTAAGAAACAGAAAAAGAAGTCTAAGTCAATAAAATTCTGTTGGAAGGGCTCTGTGGGTCATTTGCCAGAGTAGCCTAGAACAGCATTAATTTGGCACCATTGGAAAGTTATTTTTTTAAGTTGGTCTAACAAGTATTGAGTGATCATGAACCTTAGCAGGCTTATCATCAGTTACAAGAAATAATCAACTGGATTTCCCTAGAAATCTCCAAGAAGTCATTTCAACCAGGTAGAATATCATTTTAATCCTTTAAAAACAATAATGGAATAAACTGGAAGATTTTACTGTGATGTCCACTACAATGGCCAAACTTCATTCATTGTGTAAAATTGACAAAAGGCTCTTCAGAATTGCTCTAAATAGATATTTATGATATGGTTGGCTGAGGGATTGAAAACCCCAGCCAAACAGCTCATTACACACCAGGGTCTACAAATCAGGGGTTGTATGTAGTTATGATCTCTGTCCCATCAAAGCCTGGACAGAGAAGCTCTATAGAAATGAGAAAGGAGACCTGATTCAAAGGCGGAGGCATGGAGGCATCGAAAAGCTCCTCCTTTTACCTGAATAACAGATTGAGTCTTCAAGTAAGTTAGTGAGGAAAAATCTAAGTGTGGATGTAAAAGGAAAACTGAACTGACGCTTTGGTGTTTGAAGGGGCTGATGAATAACACATTTCTCTTTCTTACCCAAGATCCAGATAAAATGAGATCATGATGCAGGCATCAGGCAGAGGGAGATACAAAGTGTACCTATTTTTAATAAAACCAGAAAACTTGGTTTAGATGTGAGGTTAAGAGGATGTCTGAATGTTTTACCTAAAAGGTAAATTTAGTCCATGAGCCAGTTCTGCAGGGAAAGAAGCCCCATGCCAGATTCTCTGGGGGGCGGGGGGAGGGGGGAGGGGGAAGAAGCCGATAAAAGCACGCTCAAGAAAAGCAGGTGCCTGTGCAAGGGCACTCAGGTACCAAAGTCAGACCAGGAGGCCTTCTTGACCCCACCCACTCCACCACCTCCACCCCCACTAAATAGTCACCCTGTCTTTTCTGTCCTACCTCCCAAAATAGCCCTGGGACTCCCAGTTTCCACTTCTTCCACAATTTGCCAAAGGTCAAGTGTTTATCTGGACTATCCCATCCGGGGCCTCTCCCATTGAATCTTCCAGCCTCCTTTTCTATCCGGGACCCTGTAGCCACCGTGAACCCGTCCTCATCGGCAAAGGGCCAACCTGCTTTGTGCTACTGTTACTTTGCACTGCTGTTCTCTCCCTGGAGAAACATAGCCTTGCCATAGCCACTTATTCCACCTCCTTTTTATAAATCCACCCCAGATATTATTTCCTTCCCCTCCTCCTGTTTTGCAGTCCCTCATTCCACCGTCTATGCAACCCGTTTGTTCCCAGAGCCATTTCATTGCACTTGCTAGTGTGTCTACTAGCCTCTCCCTGCTACCAAATCGTGAGCTTCATGAAGACATGAATCACATCTTTCTTATGTTTATATTCCCGGCATCTAACACACAGCTCAATAATGCTTGAGGAATTGAATCAAATGGAACATGTTGTTTGAAAAGTATGAGGCATGACTTCATTAAGCAGGTATAAGGAGGGTTTCCATCAAGCCTGTATCATAAAGAAGAGGATTTTTTTTTCATGCTTCCAAATGCACTGGGGCTATAACCCACTGAGTTATTACTGTGCATGAAAACATAAGCGCGAGACTTTAAATTCCACTCTGCAAATGTTGCCGTATAATTCAAATGAGTCACATTTTGCACCATCTGTTAATAAACTTTCTGTGTTCTTATGGCTGCAAACAAAAGGAAAAAACAGGTAATGCTATGCGGAATGTCACAAAGAAGCAAATGCACGTCCTACCTCCTGTCTTGGCAAGATTGAGTATTCAGATGCATGCTTCTGTGCAGATTAAATTCACTGTCTTTTCAGTGGGACTTATGAACCCTTTGGGGCAGGAGCACTGAGCACTAGAGACCCAAAGCACTAATGAATTTTTCATGGAGCAATCTTCCTTGCTGTGAAGGGAAGAGGGTGTATAGCCAACACAGAGTTCGCCTGAACTTCTACAGAAATGAGGATGATGGGGAAGCCATTTGAAAGTTTCCCTTTAGCTATGAATCTCTGTACTGGATCTCAGCTAAAATTAAGTTCTCTGCTCAAGGATAAATCAAGAAAACTGGAGCAAAGTGCAGCTGGGCGGCAAGAGACATTTTCAGCTTGTGTGGCCGCAGCAAACAGATCTGCATTAAACTCAGCGTTGCACACGGTGTTAAGGGGACACCATAAAAGTTACTGAGCCAAATCCATTTTATGGATAAGGAAACTGAGACCTGAGAGAAGTGATATGACAAGATACTGTCCAAATTAAAATCTCATGATTCCTTCTTGCCTAAAGTACTATACATGCCTTCTGTAGATATGAATATTTTTCTTGTATTTTTTCTTTTTGACAAATGGCAGAAACTCCAACTTCAACTTGAGCTTAATCAAAATGTGAAATATATTAGCTGATTAAATGTCCTGAAGAGTTGTCAGGTATGACTTGATCCAGGCACTGAACCTTGGCACCTATCCCTCATAGACCTGCTCTCTTCTGCGTTACCCTTGTTTTCGGACTCCATATGGTGACATAAAAGCTGCCTGCAACACAAGTTCTATATCCACCCAGAGTCAAGTCCAATATAAAATGGACTCGCCTTGCTCTGCAGACTTGGTAGAAGTTGCATTATGCTTCATGGACTTTAAATGGCTCTAGCATCCATCCCTGAAACAATCACTGTGGTCAAGAGGGTGAAATGCTCTGACTGGTCCAGACAGAGTCACAGAGACTTGGGGAAGTCCTATCCAGGTGAACAGATGCAAGAGGGAAATGGCTGTTGTCTGTCACATTGCCAGCCTGTGTCTGTTCTTGTCGCTTGTACTCCACTCACCACTTACATCCCTAAACGCCATACCCTAGATTGAGCCAGAATGATCTCTCTGGCATGAAAATATGGTTTGAAACTGTCACCAAAGGGGAACATTTCCCCTATCCTCTTATGTTCAATTTCTGGGGGCCTGCAAATTAAACTGACAAAGGACAAAGTAACAAGAGAATGACTTAATTTCATATGTGCAGGAGTTCACAGAAGAATGTGACTCAAAGTGGGGGTTAGAATTTGGGGTTTATACAGTATCTTAATAGGGGAAGGAGGTGGGAGAAGGACACTTACAGGAAACAAATGAAGTTTTGGAAAGAGAAATGGGCCCTGAGGAGAACAGACGGAAGATAGTTTTGTGACGCTATTTAAGTGTGGTGTGCAGACTTCTCTCTGGTGCTGAGGGTCCACCTTCCCTGGTTGCCTTTTGGGAAGAAGAATTCTTTTGGGAGGCTGTTTTTAGGAGGATAAGGTATTTCAGGAACTCAAATGCGTCATGCTTAAAACAATTTTTATGCCACAGTGGCAGATTTTGGACCCCTTCAAAACCCATCAAGGGCTGTCCATTGCCAAAGATAAAGAGGAAGTTACCAAAATATTCTAGGCTCTCCATGACCTAGAACTCGCACATACTTGGCCTTAGATTTTTTTTCAAGTGTCATCGTATCTCCTGCCACCTACTTCCTGCCTCACTCACCTTCCTTTTCTCATTGATTTCTCATCAATCTCATTGATCTTCTCAGCTCCGGGGTCATATTCTCCAGGAAATCTTTCTCAAACTGCAGCTTCAGTTCATGTTTCCAAAGTACACTCTTCATTGCCCTGTATTCTGCTGACTTCTTTCCATTGAAATTCTTCTAGTGTCTGCGGCTCTATCTTACTTGCTCCTCAAGGACAGGAGTGTGCTTTGTCTACAGAGTCCCAGAAACTTACACAGTACCTGACACCTTGAGCCTGTTTAATCAATACTTGCTAAGCTGATTATATATTAAACTAATGATAAAACCAATATGATATATGGGAGAATGCAATGAGTTTGGAAGCAGGCTTGGAAGGGATCTGGAGCCTTCATTGCTTTCCTTAGCCTCAGGCTTTCCTTACCTGTAAAGAAGGAATGATTATTCTTCACCTTGAAGGTTTATGGTGACATCACACAAAGCTCTCAGCATTGTTTCAGGCATACAGCAAATGCTCAAGCAATGCACACACTGCCATGCTTAGAAATTAGACCTCCTGAGTCAATTCACTGCACCCAGCAGCCTTCTACCAACCTCGTCTCAGCTTCTACTGATTCTGGTCGTGACCCCTTTCATTCTTCTATCTTCACTATGTGGAAATACCATTGGTCCCTTGGCACTGAACATAAAGGCCTAAGAAAACTCCTGGCATGGCTTAACATCTCAACCCAGCACAAGGGCTTGGTAAGTGGAAGGGTGTGTTGTTTAATTCCTGGGCATCTTCTCCTCGTCTCCAGAAGATTCCACGAGTAATGGGGGCCCAGGAAGTTATGGCGAACCACAAACGACTATCACGATGCCGTAGCGAAGGTTCCTGAAATCATATTACCTGTCTTGGCCACAAAATGCTTATTCTAATTTCTGCCTCTTTTTATTTGTTCATCACAACTGTAACTGAGCACATCTACCACATGTGGGAACAGTGTTTGAGCCACAGCAAGTTTCAGATAAATGCTAGCTATTGTAATTTGTCCTAGCGTTGTAAGAAGTATAAGCCTAGAGGTGCCGGGTGGCTCAGTCGGTTAAGCGTCCGACTTCGGCTCAGGTCATAATCTCACCGTTCATGGGTTCAAGCCCCACATTGGGCTTTGTGCTGACAGCTAGCTGATAGCCTGGGGTCTGCTTCAGATTCTGTTATCTCCCTCTCTCTCACCCTCCCCTGCTCACGCTGTCTCTCTCTCTCTCTCAGAAATAAATAAAAACATTAAAAATTTTTTTAAAAAAGTTTAATCCTAGATTTGTCTCAGTACAAGAAACTTTCCCAGACACCTTAAGAAATGTGAGCTGTGGCCTCAAAAAATCACCTTTCCCAACTCTTGACGTTTTATCCCACAAAGAACACTTTTGTTTCCACCCTTGACTATCTTCTTACCCACTTTCCCTTCTCATTGCCAAAGGCCCACTTCAGGCCACCCTGATCTGCAATAACTTCTTCACTCAGTTCCTCACTTCCAAAGCTGCCTCTTACAAATCTTTCCTTGCTTGCCACCGGAGAGATGTTTTTATTTTTATTTATTTATTTTTAAAGTTTATTTATTTACTTTGAACGAGAGAGAATGTGTGAGTGAAGGAGGGGCAGAGATAGAAAGAAACAGAGAGAATCCCAAGCAGGCTCCGTACCATCAGCGCAGAGCCTGATGAGGGGCTCGAACCCACGAACAGTGAGGTCTTGACCTGAGCTGAAATCCAGCATCTGCTGCTTAACTGACTGAGCCACCCAGGTGCCCCAAGGGAGAGATGTTTTTAAAACACAGATATGATCATTCAGCCTTGGGCTAGCTGAGGCCTTCACCGGCTTTCAAAGCCTATGGAACGAAGGCAAACTCTTGCAAAGCACAGAATGATCTGGCTTCTTTTCATTATTCTGGCAATTTTGGAAACCTCATTTGTTACTGCCCTGACTCCTATGCTATACTTTCCTGAATGTGCCGTGTTCTTTACTGTTTTGATTCTGTTAAATGTGTCCCCCTCTGTTCAGAATGCCTTCATCCACCCTCCTTGTTGAGTCTAGCCCTCAATATCTGAGACCCTGGAAAGGGGTGAGAAGGACATGAGGCTTTTTGGGACCACTGGACTTTGCCAAGCCTAATCATTATAAAATGTCTCCTTATAGAGTTGAAGCCATTTACAGTGCTTCTGACGCTGAACAGTAAAATAACTTGGTGGGAGAGGAAGACCCGAGATTTAGGTCTAGACTTCTGTTTCCATGTCCGGTATCGGTTTTGCAATGAGTTATAAAGGAAGCAGGTGAGAGAAGGTGGGGAAGGAGAGACACAGGGGAAGGTGGGGGAAAGGGAAGCAGGGAGGGAGAGGAAGGGAGACAGAAAGAGAGAGGTAAGCAGGGAGAGAGAGGGGGAGGCAGGGAGAAGGAATGAGGATTCTGCAACTGTCAGGGATCCTAGAATTACATTTGCCTTGTCTGACTGTTTCTGATAATCATTTTTTGCCCTTTCTGAAAACAGGATATATTCTGAGCTGAGATGTTTGGAGACGGATTCTCTGTCACTTCTCACACACACCGTGTGGGGAAATAAAGGTAAGTCTGACAAACCCGCTTTTCGTTCCCCACCACCCTGTCTTTCCTCAGAGAAAAACTCAAGAACAGAGACGCCCTCATTAAAATGAACTCTCCATGGTTTCAGAAGACCCAGATCTCTTCTACACGCTACTGTAAGCTTCTGGAGAATAGGGGATATTGATTACTCATGCTTTTTTTTTTTTTAATTTTTAAATGTTTTTTTATTTATTTCTGAGAGAGAGAGAGACAGGATGAGCAGGGGAGGGTCAGAGAGAGAGGGAGACACAGGATCTGAAGCAGCCTCCAGGCTCTGAGCTGTCAGCACAGAATCCCATGCGGGGCTCGAACCCTCCTACTGTGAGATCATGACCTGGGCCAAAGTCGCACGCTTAACCGACTGAGCCACCCAGGCGCCCCTCCTCATGCTTTTATCTTCAGAGCCTCACACATTAATTAGAGCATATTATATAAAGATTTTTTAATGAATGAATAAAAAGGAAGAGTTGTATAAGCAGCCCCGGGTTCCTGGGTTTCCCTCTTTGCCCTTCCTTCTCTCACTTCCTTGCTGCTTCTTATGCTTTGGTTTACCCCTTACGGTACACACCTGACCTCCCTTCCCTGTTTCTCCTTTGCGAAGCCAGGTAGGCCAACATTTACCAAGAGCACCTCCCTGAACAGGGGATGGAATCGTGCAGACATGACGAACAGTCAGATTTGTAGGGTTATGGTCCAGATGCTTCCTCAACACACTCCAGCTCTGTGTGGACAGAACCGCTCTTCAACCCCTGGCCCAGCTGCTGCCTCCCCTAAAAGTCAACCCGCTTCCTCGTAAACAGTATTGCCTTGTGTCCTTTTTCCTACACCCTCCCTCCCTGATGTGACTTCAGGTACCTTGGGCTTTATCAAAGGTAAATCCCAAGAAAACAGGCTGCAACTCTCCCTCGTCTCCCTCTTCTACCTCTGTGTCCTCGGGCTGCCTCAACACTGGAATCTAATAGGAAGGAAAGTCACATCCAAGTCCATTGGTAAATGTTCCAGCGAGTAAACCATCACCATGCGCCATCTTCTCCTGTGCGCCTGTACAAGGGAAGTCTGTGAGGCCATTGGGCAGGCCTCTCAGATCCCCCTTCAAGAGAACTAACCATGAGCAATGAACTCGGCTGACAGCATTCAGCTGTTGTGCCTTCACATCTACCACCACAGGTTTGATCTTCCAACCAAAGCCACGAGATGTGTGGGTTTCTCCCAGTTTTTAGACAATGACCCCGTGTGATGAGATTATTACAGCTGAGCCATTTCTGCCCAGCACTGTAATGGTCGGGCGTGACTTCTGTAATCGTCAGTCTTTGCCAAAGATCTTGCCATTGGCCGGCCCCAGACTCCCAAAATCTCTTACAGTCTGAGACCACCCCTACCCAGTAATCCTCATTTCCCTGTCTCCTCTGACAGGTGCCACACTTACATCACATCCGGAAGGGTCCCCTGCCTTCCTCCTAGCTTTCTATTTTGTCCTCCACTGCCATTCCCTTCCTATACCTCCACACATCTACTTCCATTGTGCTGTATTTTTCTGAGACCTGAACCTGATGCCAAGTACGTCCTTCTAAAGTCACCATCAGTACAGCAAAGCTGAGGTAAAATATTCTTCCACTTGTTATGCATTTGGAAGGAATACTCGGTTTCAGATTCTAAGGGATTGAAAAGACCTGAGATGAAATTCCACCCGTATCCCTTATAAGCTGTGTGACTTTGAGAAATAGAATGAATCTCGGAACATCAAAGTCATTCCCAAAATGGAGATGAGAATAAAAGGGCCATCTTTGTGGTTCTACATCAACAGCTGATCAGGAGAAAGACTAGGAAAGGCGGAAGGTTCGGGAAGTAGGGACCGTACCTAGAAGAGCAGATAACAAACCCATGTTTGTTCTCACTAAGGTTTATCACCAAGGCAGAGGATGTGCTGAATAAAACTGGAGGGAATGCAAAGTGTGTGGAAGGCAGCCGCTGAGGCGGGGCTGCCTGAGTTCAAGTCCAGTCAAGCGCTGGCTTTAGCATTTTCCATCTGTATGGTTGTAGGCAAGTCACCGAACTTTTCTGTAGCTTCTTTTCTTATCTGTAAAAGGGGGACAATGATGGAAAGTGCATCCTAGAATTGTCCCCGGGGGGTGGGGTGGGGTGGGGAGGATCAGTGAATGTACACACGGAAACACTCAGAGCTGTGCAGTAACCAGAGAAAAAGGCATCAGTGTTTACTGTTGTAACTTGCAGGGCTCTCCGCCCTTCCTTCCTGAAAATGCCCTTCTCATTTTACCATGCCCCACCCCATCCCCACCTAAGGAAACTGCATACCAGTAACAGTAACAGCGATCTGAGCTGGTGCCTGAATACCAACAACCACTCCCCCCTCACCATCCGAACACCAACACACACACATTTTTTTTTTAATGTTTTATTTATTTCTAGGAGAGAGAGAGACAGCGTGAGCAGGGGAGGTCAGAGAGAGAGGGAGTCACAGACTGAAACAGGCTCCAGGCTCTGAGCTGGCAGTCAGCACAGAGCCCGACGCGGGGCTCGAACCCATGAACCGTGAGATCACGACCTAAGTGAAAGTCGGACGCTTAACTAAGCCACCCAGGCGCCCCCACACACACATTTTTTTAAACATCTTAGCCCTGTGGATTGTAAACAATCATTCTAATTATCAAGGCCAGGGAGAAATAAAAAGTTATGTTGGGTGCAACTGAATTAATATTGACCCAGAGTCTTTTTCTTAGACATTTTAAAAGAAATAAATGCTCCATGTCAACTCATTTTCTTGTGCTTTGCTTTTTTCTCTGCAAATTAGAAGGAAGCTGTCCTGCTAATTAAGGAAACTGGTTAGTTTGGATTCAATCTATTGAAGATTTTATGAACTGCTTCTCTCACATTTGATTCCAGATAAAATAGGCTCACTTCTGAATTTCGTAGATGATATTAAAATGTAAGCACTCCTTTTAACTCTCATTTAGAGTCTCATTTAAAACTCACAGTGTCCTTGGAGCGCCTGGGTGGCTAGGTCGGTTAATCATCCGACTCTTGGTTTTGGCTCAGGTCATGATCTCACAGTTCCTGTGTTCGAGCCCCACATCAGGCTCTGCCATGACAGCTCAGAGCCTGTTTCGGATTCTCTCTCTCTCCCTCTCTCTCTCTGTCCTTCCCCGCAACTCTTCTCCCTCCCCCCTCTCAAAATAAACATTTAAGAAATAAAAATAAAAAAAATAAAACTCACAACCTCCTTAAGAGGTCGGAATTTTTATTTCTATTCCAGAGGTAGTGAAACAGATGCAGTGACTGACCCCGCACAAGTAGAAGAGGCAGAGCAGGAGCAGAATCTTAGGTGATCAAAGGCTTAGCCTTTTGATGTCTCCCCAGGGTTCAAATTCTCCTTTTGGTACTTCCCAGCTGCGTGACTGTGATCAACTTCCTTAACATCTCTGAACCTTTCAAATAACATCCACCCCCACACCCACCCCAGGCAACTGTTGAAATTTCAGGGAGGCAATTCAAGTTTGGGGGGAGGGGTGGCTAAATGCATAAACTAAAACTAGCACAGTCCTTCTCTATCTTCGATGTATTCACTGCCTCTAGGGGACAGTCCAGATTTCTGTGTTTTTGCTCATCAATGTATCTAATCAGAGTCAATCAGCAGCTTCCCAGGAAGTCACTTCGTGGAAATGAGGGAGAATGATTGCATGTGTGATCAAGAATGCCTGTCACTCTAAAGTACTTAAAGCTTCCTTTTAGACATTATGCTTTATTTTCACCTAGAAATTGAAAATGGGGGGAGGGGTGGAAGCATATTGGAAGGGCCAGTCCAGGAGCATTAATGCAGGGAGGGCGTGGGCAGTGGGCGCAGCTGGGCCCCGACATAGAACCGTGGCATTTCCAAATGGGCAATGCTGCAGAGACAGCCAGCGGGCCTTCTCCTTAGGTGGGAAGAGACAAGGATGCAACAGGGGTCGTGATTTAGAGCCATGCATCCCTGAGCGGCAATGTGCATCTTGCTATGATGCAGAGTCTTATTCCATAGCTCTGGACAGGGCTTGAGAGTCTGTTGCTAACAAGCTCCCAGGGGGATGCTGATTTGGCTGGTTCTTGGACCCCACTTTTAACAGCATGGGCTAAAGCAACAGTTCAAACCCTGGCTTTTTATTCAGTGGTTTTGTGACTTTGGGTAACACACCTGATCATCATTCTTCAGGCTTCTCAGTCATAAAATTGGATAATAGTAAGATCTACCTCAAACTATTAATAGAAGTAACAGACTTAAGATTGTGCCTGGAGCATAGTAAGGTTTCAAACGTTAGCTATAATTATTATTATTATTACTATGGTCAGAAGCACAGTCCATGTGAAATAGTATCAGAAACAAAGTGTTGGTCAATGGGGGAGATGTTAAGTAATTTGGGTTTGATCTTAACTTAAAATTAAAAAAAAAAAATAAATGCTGGAACTTTGTGCTTAAGTTACAATATTATTTATTAGATTAACTTACTTTCTTCAAAAGGAAATGGTGTTTTATTTATTTATTTGTTTGTTTGTTTTTAGTTATCTTTGAGAGAGAGATAGACAGAGCACAAGTCAGGGAGAGGTAGAGAGAGGGGGAGACACAGAATCCGAAGCAGGCTCCAGGCTCTGAGCTGTCAGCACAGAGCCCAATGTGAGGCTCAAATTCACGAACCCTGAGATCATGACCTGAGCCGAAGTCGGACACCCAACCAACCAAGCCACCCAAGTGCCTCAGGAGAATGGTGTTTTAATTTGCCAGGGATGCCGTAACAAAATAGTGCAGGCTGGGTGGCTTTAATCTTTAATAACAGGAGTTTATTTTCTTACAATTCTGGAGGGTAGAAGTGCACAATCAAGGTGCTGGCAAATTCAGCTTCTGATGACAGCCCTTTTCCTGGTTTGCAGAGAGCAACCTTCCCACTGTGTGCCCTCATGGTCTTCTCTGTGTTCACTGGAGGAGAGAGCGACCCTACCCTTAGGAGCTCACTGAACCTTAATTACCTCCTTCAGGGCTCCATCTCCAAACACAGTCATTTAGGGGGCTAGGGCCTCAACAAATGAAATGTAGGGTGATACAATTCAGTCTATAACAAATGGAAATGAACATTATTTTATGTTCAGTGTTTATGCAACCAAGCATACAATATGTATATAGGCTGGCACAGTCAGGTTTTTCCCCTTCCAGTACTCACTGACAATGCATGAGGCTTAAATCCATAGTCCAGCTTCGTTATACCCATTACCAGAGGTACACAGAATATACAACTCTTCCCTGAAATCCTTAACCCTCTGCATTGAAGGCAGAGGAGGGTCGAGCTTTTGAAAATGCTCATTCTAGCTCCTCTACAGTCTTTGTGGGTAAATAAGTCGATGTATTTTCTCTGGAAGGTCAGATGTTAAAGTCTATCAAGATTAGAAATATAGGATGAGCACTGGGTGTTATATGGAAAACAACCTGACAATGAATATTAAAAAAAAAAAAATCTGGGAACCAATCTGGCCAGAAATTCTACTTCCAGGAATTTACTCTACCGACAGTCTCACAAGTGCATAAAACATGAGGCTCAAGGTGACTCGCTGTTGCCTTGTTTACTATTTTATTTTTTAAATTGATATACAATAAAATTGACTTTTTATTGAGTTCTGTAAGTTTTGATGTGTCTACAGAATCATGAAAGCACCATCACAGTAAGGCTACTTATACAGAAAGTAATATAAAATAAAGAATAACTGGGGCTCCTGGGTGGCTCAGTTGGTTAAGAGTCTGACTCTTGATCTCGGCTCAGATCATGACCTCACGGGTCTGTGAGTTTGAGCCCCACATCAGGCTACTCACTGTCAATGTGGAGCCTGCTTGGGATTCTCTCTGTCCCTCCCCTGATTGTGCAATCTCCTTCTCTCTTTCTCTCTCAGAATAAATAAATATATAAACTTATAAAAACCCTGAATTTTTAAAAAAGGAATGTCAACCAAAACACAATGGTTAATGTAAATAATTTGATTAACTTTCTTATAGCCTCACCTATACACATGTAAAACTGTCTGCAAATTCCTAGAAGAAACTATGGAAGCAGCCCGTGTGTCTATAGACTGATGAATGGATAAAGAAGATATGGTGTGTGTGTATATATATACATAAGTATATAATATCATGTATTATATACAATGGAATGCATTATATATAATATATATAATGTGTTACATATAATTATATTATATGTTATATATTACATATAATACATTATACATTATTATATACAATGGGATGTTACAGTGGTATTATATACCATTATATTATATACCGTACATTATATGTTATATATAAGGGAAAGGTATATATAATGGATGAAATCATGTCATTTACAACAACATGGAGGAACTACAGAGTATGATGCTAAGTGAGATAAGCCAGGCAGAGGAAGGAAAATACTGTATCATTTCACTCATGTGTGGATTTTAAGAAACAAAACAAATGATCAACAGGGAAAAAAGAGACAGAGGCAAACTAAAAAACAAACACCTAACTACAGAGAACAGACTGATGGTTACCAGAGAGGCGGTGGGTGGGGACATGTGTGAAACAGGTGAAGGGGATCAAAAGTATGGTTACCATGATGAGCGCGGAGTCATGTATACAACTGTCAAAGTAACATGTTGTACCCCTGAAACTACTATAACACTGTGTATTAACTACACTGGAATGAAAATAAAATTTGAAAACAGAATGGTTAACAAAATCATGACATAACACCAGGCAGCCATTAAAACATGAGACGCATATCGATATGATCCCATGCACCTACATGATGTATGTGCACGTGTGCTATCACAAAACTATACACAGGAAGTGAACGGGTGGCTGCTTAAGTCTGAGACTGAACATCTTTGCTTTAAATCACTTTCTTTTGCTCCATTTTATTGTTTGCATTTATTGTTAGAAAAGTTTAATTAAAGAAAAAAATAAATCGATAAAAAATTTGAAGAGTATGCAATGTTAGAAGCAGGTATGTGGGAGAAAGTATAATATGCTATGCAATATTTTTAAAAGAATTTTTTAATGTTTTATTTATTTCTGAGAGATAGAGACTCAGTGTGAACAGAGGAGGGTCAGAGAGAGAGGGAGAGAGAGAGAGAGAGAGAGAGAGAGAGAGAATCCGAAACAGGTTCCACGCTGTGAGCTGGCTGTCAGCAGAGAGCCAGACGCGGGGCTCGAATCCACGAACCAGGAGATCATGACCTGAACCGAAGTCGGACGCTTAGCCGACTGAGCCACCCAGGCGCCCCACTATGCAATATTTTAAATTAAACTTTTAATTTTGAGATCATTATAGATTCACATGCAGGTGTAGGAAGTAATACAGAACTTTCTCTCACTCAGAACATGCTTCTAGAATTCACCGTCATTGTTACATCCGACATCTGTTCCCTTTATTGCGGAAGAGTATTCTAGGATATGGGGTGCTGCCATTTGTTGAACCATTCACCCACCAAAGGACATCTGGGTTGTTTCCCTATTTTTGGCTCTTAAGAATAAGTGTTTTATGAACATCCATGTTCAGGATTTTCTGTGATCATGAATGTTCATTTCTCTGGGCTAAATGCCCATGAGCTCAATTGTTGAGTTATATGGTAGCTGCATGTTTAGTTTTATAAGAAAGTGCAAACACGTGTTCTAGAGTGGCTGCACCATTTGACACACCCACAGCCATGTGCGAGGGATCCAGTTTCTCTACATCCTCACCATTATATGGTGGTGTCATTACGCCTGGTGCGTCCTTTCTAGCAGTTCTGTAGTGATATCTTGGGTTTCAATTTGCACTTTCCTGATGACTAGTAATGTTGAACATCTTATCTGCCCTCCGTGTATTCTCTTCAGTGAACTATATTTTCATATCATGTGCCCGTGTTTTAATTGGGTACTTTGCTTCCCTTAATTGAAGAGTTTTGATAATTCACTGTATATTCTAGTCTCTAGTACCTTGTTGGTTGTGTGATTTGCAAATATTTTCTCCCAGATTGTAGCCTCTGCATCCTTCCTCATCAGGTGGGCTCTCATTGAGTAAGGCTTTTTAATTTCAATGAGGAATATTTTATCCATCCATATTTTGGTGAAAATTCTTTGTTTAGTTGTAAATACCAAAGTTCCCCCTAATGCATTTTTTCCTAAAGTTTTATAATTTTGTGTTTTACATTTAATTCTGTGGTGCATTTTGAGTTCGTTTTCCTGTAAGGTGGGAGAAGTGCAAGTCTACTCTAGGTTTTCCCTCTTCTTTTGTCCATGAATGCACAACTGCCCCAGTACCCTTTGTCAAAAAGGCTGTGTTTCCTTCATTGAATTGCTTTTGTATCTTTGTCAAAAAATCTTAGTTTATTTCTGGATCCTCTGTTCTCTTCTGTGGATCTATGTTTCTAACCCTCTGCCAAAACTGCACTGTCTTGATTACTGTAGTGATATAGTTGTCTTTGTTATTGGGTAGAGTAGTTCCTCCCACTTAATTATTTGTCAGAATTATTTAAAGCTGTTCTAAGTCTTCTGCCTTTCCACAGGATTTTTAGAGCAAGTATGTTTCTGACCACAAATACATTCAACATGTAGATAAGTTTGGGGAGAATTGATGGTTTTACTATGTATAGTTTCCCAATTCATGAGCATAGTATGTCTCCTTATGTGAGTCTTCTTTGAGTTTCATCAGCATTTTGTAATTTTCAGCATAGGGATCCTGTACATGTTTTGTTGAGTTGATACTAAGTGTTTAATTTTCTTTGGAGCACTCGTAAATGATATTGTGTTTGTAATTTCAGTTTCTATGCATTCATCGTTAGTACATAGAAATGTGATTGATTTTTGTGTATATCCAGTGTTTCCAATTAAGTTAATCAATAAAATGCCAGGCCTAAAAGTATTCTTTCACTTTACAGATGTAGACTTCTTTTCTCCGAAACAAGAAAACCTAAATCCTCACCACGTGGGCTTGAACTTGAGCTTCCTTCACTGATAGGGCAACTGGCCCAGGAAAAGCAGTGTAGGATGGTGAGAGGGAGTGAACTCTGGAGATCAAGGGAATGGCAATGAACTCTAACTGGCTACCTGCAAGCCCTGGACCTGGTACACCCTCAGCTCTCCAAGACCTGTTACTATAATAATGATAAAACAACAACAGTGATAAGAGCTATATCAATGAAGGACTTAATATAAGATAGGCTGTGTGAAGAGCATTACACATGTCTCGCTAACTTCTCACATCCCCTCATGAAGTAGGAATTATAGGCCTGCAGTACATTCTCTGAAGTTCAAGTATTCTACAGGCTTGGAAAGAGAATTATTGGTATATGTGCTTGCTTCTCATTCTTCGGGCATGAACACCTGACCTGAAGTGATGTGTGACCATTTATCATTTACCTTCATTTTGCCTACTGAGAATAGTCGTATGCTTTTCCTGTGGAAATATTTATGTTTTTGGTTATAGGTTCTTTTATTATAGGCACACCAACCTACCTCTTCTGTTAAACAGGCTATTCCACATATATCATATTAGCTTTCAAACATCCAAAAATGTTTTGAAACCTGTACCATTTCTAGTCCGAAGATGACCAGATAAGGGATAGGTAATATAAGTATCCTCATTTTATGATTCAGGAAACCAGAACACAGAAGTGTGAAGTCCCCTGTCTGATCACACACATCTTTTCGGTGGTAAAGGAGGTAGGCTGATTGACATGTGGGCTCTAAGTCTTCATCACCTTGCTCTATGTATCCGTGGCTTACGTGAACTTCAGGAAAAGGCCTGAGAGGGAGTCCATGGGGGTGACCTTGAAGAAACATTTAACTCTACCTAGAACTCTTCAGGGTCTGCTTTTGTTGACTGAGAGGTGTAGAATGCAGGCAAAGACAGCCACTTGTCCCCGTTAGCAGGGAGCTGGGGAGCTATGGGGCTGGGCGCTTTCACACATTTCCAGAGACCATTTGTGGCAGGTGATGTGTTGCCCCTTCATTGTCCGCAGCCTGAGATTGTCCCCAAAGGTGTAGCTGAGTGATCCCTCTGACACTGCATTCTTCAGTTTGATTACGTTAACTCACTGACACTTTTATTCCACCCCCAGCAGACTACGATTGTATTATCAGTTATCATCTCCCTTCCAATTCTTCATTCTTTGTGGCAACTGAACATGGTATGTTCACCCACAGCCCCCAACCATGACAGAAGTAATACAAAGCCTTATCATTTAAGCTGGATTTAATTGCTTTCAAATGGGTCTGATTATGAAAACACTCTCAGCTCATTATTTCCTGTGGCCAAGATGAATGGCATGTCACAGTGTCACCAACAAAGCTGGAAACAGTCAGCACTCAGTTGACACCAATGTCACATTGGCCACAGCGCGGCAGGTGTTTAGACTTAGTGCCTGCGAAATACGCAGGTTTAATGACAGAAGCCGCTGGAGGCTGAAAGAAGACTCTAAAATATATAAGGAAAAGATTTGGAAATAAGGAATTAAGGAGTTGGAAGAAGAGTATAATCACCCAACTTCCTGATCTTATAAATGTGGAAACTGAGACCTGAAGAGAGAAAGAGATAGAGACAAGTCCAAATAGCCAGATTCTGAAAGAATTACTTGGACAAGTATCCAAGCCATGACCCTGAAGTCTTCCAAATTCATCCTTTGAAAGGCATAATGCATATCTTTGCCAATTCCATATCCTTATGGATTAAGTGGATTGCTCACCATTTTATCAACATTCATCTCAGTTTCCTTTAACTACAGGTATTTAAAACAAATCAGGATCAATAAGGTATGTTCACATAAACACTGTGTGAAGTTCCTCTTATTTCATATTGCTGCTTCCTTGTCTTTTATCCAGTCTACATTTCATTTCCTCCAACTCGTTAGCCTTCAAGAGAAAAATACACTTCTGGGGCACTAGCGAACCCGTTATGATTATACATGAAATAATATATATATGTGTGACTGCTTTTGTATTCTATTGAGTGGCTTTAAATGAACAGAAAATGAAAAAAAAATTATTTACTATTTACCATAATGCCCAGCACATGTTTGCCTTCAATATATATATGTTTAATTTAATAAATTATTTACCTATGGGTCACCTGGGTGGCTTAGTCCGTTAAAGGCCTGACTCTTGGTTTCGGCTCAGGTCGTGATCTCACAGTTGGTGGGTTCAGACCCCATGAATGCATCATCTGTGCTGATATGGTGCAGAGCCCCCTTGGGATTCTCTCTCTCTCCCCTCTCTCTGTCCCTCCCCTACTTTCGCTCTCTTTCTCTCTCTCTCAAAATAAATAAAGTTAAGTAAGGAAACCAATAAATAAATCATTAACTTATAAATGTCTGTGGGGTTCAAGTTGTAAAAAGGAAACAAACAAACAAACAAACAAACAAACAGAAACCCAGCTTAGTAAAGAAACTCTTTTCTGGGTATATTCTTTGATCAAAAAAGACGAGGGGCAGGGTTAAGGGGAAGAGAATTGAGCAGGAGAGAACCTTATTTCCCTACCTAGAAACTGACCTCTTGGGAATTCTATCAGCCAGACAGTAAATCTTTCCCCAGGCATCCCACCTCACCCCCCTTCCTTGGAGAAGGATTGTATGTCTGCTCATGTTGACATGACTTGTAGTGCTCACCCTCACCATGGAAGGAGTATTTGTCCCTGACCCCTTGTCATTGGGCTTGGCCTTCTGACCTGCTTCGGACATTCAATGTGAATGGATGGGACTTTTGTGAATCTGACCTGAAGGGAGCATGATTCCCATTAGATATTTATTGTTTGCTTCCTCCAGGAGAATGGTAGTCTTCAAAGAGGGATGGCTCATTCAGCCTGGAACCCCAAATGAGAAAATAAGAAAGAGCAATCGCAGCCACCTGCAGCTGCTGACACATAATCTGAGTGAGAAATGCAGGCTCCTCGCTCTACACCACTGAGATTATGGCCTGTTTATTACCATGGCAAAGATGACTAATACGCATATGAATTTTAAACTGTTTAATTCATCAAGGGTCACAGATGATCTGTTTCCAAAGTGAAATGTGTTATCTAAGGAAGACTTTCTTATATGAAATACAGTTATTAAAATTCAGTCCTTATTTATCCCTGATATTTCTTTTCTTTTTTTTTTTTTTTTGAGAGAGAGAGAGAACACAGGCAGGGTAGAGTGGCAGACAGAAAGAGAGAGAGAGAGAGAAACTTAATAGGCTTCATGCTCAGAGAAGAGCCCAACACAGACCTGGATTCCATAACCCTGGGATCATGACCTGACACTCAACCAACTCAGCCACCCAAGCACCCCTAACTCTGATATTTCTGTATCACAGTTATTTTCTATATTATTTTTCTGTAAGCTGTTCATTCCATCAATTCATAAGGTATGCAATTAAGCGATGACTAACCTTTCAGGTACCTTTAATAATATTTGAATTTTTTTCTTATAAGAAAGTATACATTTACTATAGGGAAATTATAGACTTATTACAGAAAAAGTATCAATTGGCATATTACTTCAGAAAGATCTGATGCCATACAAACATTCAATCCTCCCTCCCACCAAAATAGTTTTTATGGCATTTGCTCAAGTTATATTTCCTCTTTGAAAATTACCACATGTAAGTCCTGAACATTTTTTGTTAAATAGATTTTTATGTACTTCTTCAAAACAATGTGTTAAGAGAATTTGGTTTCTCTCATAAAGCTTTTTATTTAGTTAAAGCTTTAGTATACTAAACAACTAGGTATTTCCTTTTTTTCTTTCTTCCTTTTTACTTTTTTTTTAAAGTAGACTTCATGCCCAGGGTGGAGCCCAGTGAGGGGCTTGACATGAGCTGAGATCAAGAGTCAGATACTTAACTGACTTAGCCACCCAGGTGCCCCCCCTCTTTTTTTTTTTTTTTTTTACAAAACCACTGCCTTGAATATTTTTTATTGGTTTTCATAGTTTTCAGATGGCCCTTGAGTTTTCTCATCTCATTGCCTATGAATAAGAATAATAACTTTGTATCATGCTTTCAAATAAGTCTAACCCTGTATCAATTACATGTGTGGCATAAAACCCCCAGGAGTATATTAACCAAAAGTGATAATTGTGTTCTCTTGGTCTTTTTTTTCTTATTTTTCATAAGAATGTTAAGATAAGAATATTTTATCAAATTATGAAAATGTCTTTTTCCTCTTAAATAATTGTTTGTTTCACTAGGAGGACTTGTTGGGTTCTCCCAAATGCTTTCTCAACATCAGTTAAGATAATCACATTTGTGTTTTCTGTAAGGAACACAAAAAAATTTGTATCAAATAATCCAACAACCTGACATGCTGAAGTATTTGAAACATTAATTTAAAACTCCTTAGAATTAGCTGATTGGAGCCAAACCACATCTTAGGTCTGGACTGTGGTTTCCTTCTAGTGAATTAAAACTTCCTCTCACTACCCAGCCAGAGCAGATGTCTTCTTAACCTTGCCCTCTGTTTCCATTTTTCCATTCCCAGATATGTTCTAAGCCACCATGATGGCCTCTATTCTGAGCTGTTTTGTTGGTTTATTTAACCTGCTGCCTCACGGGAAAAATTATATTCCCCTGAAGTTTGAATACTACCTTCTTACCCTAAAATCTAGAATCAAGGTTTCCTCCACTCAGGGCAAAAGTTTTACCCCAACGAATCTGGCATCTTCCCTGTTTACCTTCTGCTATCACCTTGCCCCATAACCCTTTATCTTTTTATTTACTCGGGAAGTATTCTAGTTTTGAAATACAAATATTTTTCTAAGTTTTTTAATGCTTATTTATTTTTGAGAGAGAAAGAGAGAGAGAGAGACAGAGCATGAGCAGGGGAGAGGCAGGAGAGAGGGAGACAGAATCCGAAGCAGCTCTAGGCTCTGAGCTGTCGGCACAGAGCCTGTGACACAGGGCTTGAAATCCACGAGCCGTGAGATCATGACCTGAGCTGAAGTTCATCCGACTGAGCCACCCAGGGTCCCCACAACTTTTTTTTTTCCTACAGGGAGAAAATGGCCTCTTTAAAATTAGAACTTTAGAGTCCGAGAGATAATGCAGTGATGTAGAAGGAAACAGAAATAAATGAAGTCCCTGCTTTCATGGTGCTTCTGTTCTAGAAGGAGAAAACAAAAGGGAAAGCATGTGTCAGATGGTGATAAGTACCAAAATGAAAAATAAAGCAGAGGAAGGGGCCAGAGGGATGAGGTACTGGTGTTAGCAAAGATCTCTACGAAGTGAAGATGAGCCAGGTGGAAGTCTAGCAGAAAAGCATTAAGGACAGTGGGAGAAGCTAATGCAAATATGCTGAGACAGGGCATGCTTAGTACCTGTGAGGAACAGCAAGGGGCAAGGCGGCTGCCGCAGAAAGAACAGCTGGGAGAGGCTTGGGGCTGTGACCTGAAAGATAGCAGGGGTCCAGGTGAGACAGTGAAGGTTTTGGTTATTAGTCTGAGTGACATGGGTGGCCATTGGGGTGCCATGTTGGGACTGGACTGAGATGTAGGGAGATATAGGATGCCCAGTTAGGGCACTGTTGTGAGAGTCCAGGCAAAACACAAGGAGCTTTGGGTCAGAGTGACCACAGTGATATGGAGATATGGAAAAAAATGGTTGATTTCTGTGTATATTTTGAAGTTAGACCTGAGAAAATTTGCTGACGGATTACATGTGGAGAACCTAGGGGAAAAAGGAATCTGTCACTCAGAGTGTTTTCCATGAGCAAGTGGAAGAGGAAGGTTTGTTTTTCCTGAGATGGGGCATCATAGGGGGAGCAGAATGGGGTGGGCAAGAGTTTATCTTAAGCAGAAATCAAGAGGCAGAAGCTTAACTGACTGAGCCCCCCAGGCACCCCAGAAAAAAGCACATTTTTAAAAGTTAACGTGGAGTATCCTTAAAAGTATATTCATAGGCAAGTCGGGAAACTAGGCTGTAGTTCCAGATTTGGATAAAACGGGCATCATTTTGTGCACAGCACTCCCCTTGCAGGCTCGTAGTTTGGATGGTTCTTCATGAAAGAATAAAGAAGTCGGAGTAGACAATATCTCAAAGTTCCTAGCCAGTAACCTCTTGACTGGTCTCTGATGATAAATGCTCACTAACCGCTGAATAAACGAATACAGCAGTCAGCAAACAAGGGTTCTTTCCAATGCCACAATTTTATCATCGCTCCCCCCGCCCCCATCCCTTTCCCCTTAAGGAACATGGCAGAGTGGAGTTGAAATGGCAGCTACACTTTGCAATTCGCTCCCCTTTCTTCCTTCTGGCTTGCCTGGAGAGATGCTTAATTATTTATACTCCCTTTAGAAAGTGCCACTGGACTCCTCAGCTTTGGATGCCATTTCTACTGTTATTAGTCTCAGAGCTGTTTCTTATTTCCTCCAGCACAAGGAAGATGGCAAAAATCAGGAACAGCACTTTCCTTTCGCAAGACCTTGAAGTGCTCAGTTCAGCAGCACTCAGACTTCCAGAGCCTTTAATGAGAATGATGGAAGAGCTAATTTCTGTTCCTGAGCAAGCCCAGCACCCCAATGTGGGGGTTCTTGTCGTTGTTGGCCTTTTCTCAAAGCAGACCACACTGTGGCAGTCTCTCTCTTTGCTGCCCAAATCACCAATTGCTAGATAGCTTCTAGATGGAGCAAAAGTCTTCTTTTTTTTTGTAATTTATTCCATCTATTTTTCCTTTTCCTTGATTTTTCAGTTTTTCCTTTTTTAAAAAAATTTAATGTTTATTTATTTTTGATACATAGAGGGCAAGTGGAGGAGGGAGGGAGAGGGGGAAGGGAGTCACAAAATCCAAAGCAGGCTCCAGGCTCTGAGCTGTCAACATGGAGCAGGAGGCTGGGCTCAAGCCCACAGACCATGAGATTGTGACTTGAGTAGAAGTTGGATGGCTTAACAGACTGAGCCTCCCAGGAGCCCCTTTTCTTTTCTTTTTAAAGTCAGAATACTAATTTAATTATGGTCCATTCTAAGGCCCCCAAAGGGATGAATAAGTGTTTATTGCATGGCTCAGTGTTACGCAGTGTTTAGAAAGGTTAGAAGTACATACCCTCACCAGGAAGACAAATGCACTACAGTTTACAAGGAAATGTCAACCTATCTGGTGTCCAGGTACCATGATTATGATTTGGTAATAATTTAACTTACCCAACATACATTGAGAACCTGCTATGTGTACAAGTCTACTTTGATACTGGTCATGAACAGTTGGCACTCTCTGAGTTCATGGTGTAGTGGGAGGGATTTACAGATAAAGAACTCCCACAGGGTCACCTGGGTGGCTCAGTTGGTTAAGTGCCCAACTTTGGCTCAGGTCATGATCTTGTGGCTCGTGGGTTTGAACCCCACATTGGGCTTTGTGCTGACAGCTTGGAGCCTGGAGCCTGCTTGGGATTCTGTGTCTCCCTCTCTCTCTTACCCATTCACACTCTGTCTCTCTCTCTGTCAGGGATGAATGAACACACACAAAAAATTAAGAACTCCTACAAATCAATAACAAAAAGATACACAACCAAATTAAAAAGTGGTCAATGGACTTAAACAGACATTTCCCTAAAGAAAATATGCAAATAGCGAATAAATCCATAAAAAAGATGCTCAACATAATTGGTCATTAAGAAAATGGAAGTCTACGCAAATCAAAATTCACATTCATGGGATGGCTATTATAAAAAAAAAACAAACAACTGAGGGGGCACCTGCGTTGTTCAGTTAGTTAAGCATCTGACTTTTGATTTTGGCTCAGGTTATGATCTCAGGGTTGTGAGATCAAGGCCTATGTTAGGCTTTGCGCTGAGTATGGAGCCTGCTTAAGGTTCCACCTTTCTCTGCCTCTCTCTCTCACTCTCTCTCTCTCTGTCTTTTTCTCTCTCTCTCAAACTTTTTAAATAACTGTAAATAAAAAATGTTGTCAAGGATGTAGAGAAACTAGAACCTTTGTGAATTGCTAGAAGAATGTCAAATGATGTAGTCCCTATGGAAAACAGTTTGGTAGTTCCTCAAAATGTTAAATGTGGAATTACTATTTGACTCAGCAATTCCACTTTTAGGTAGCTTCCCAAAGAACTGAACACAAGCCCTCACCCAGATACTAGTGCACCAGTGTTCCCAGCACTATTATTCACAACATCCAAGAGGTGGAAACAACCCAGGGGCGCCTGGGTGGCTTAGTCGGTTAAGCGTCCGACTTTCGCTTAGGTCATGATCTCGCAGTTCGTGGGTTCAAGCCCCGTGTCGGGCTCTGTGCTGACTGCCAACTCAGAGCCTGGAACCTGTTTCAGTCTGTGACTCCCTCTCTCTCTGACCCTCCCCTGCTCACACTCTCTCTTTCTCTCTCTCTCCTAGAAATAAATAAAATATTAAAAAAAAAAAAGAGGTGGAAACAACCCAAATGTCCATCAACACATGAGTGGATAAACCCAATGTGGTAGATACGCACGAGCAAATACTCTTCAGCCAATAAGAGGAATGAAGTGCCAATATGTGCTACAACATCGATGAATCCTGAAAATATTATACTAAGTGAAATAAGCCAGACACAAAAAACCAAATATTGTATGATTACACTTGCGTGAGGTAGCTAGAGTAGGGAAATTCATAGAAACGGAAAGTAGAAAAGAGATTATCAAAGCTATGGGGAGGAGATAATCAGGAGTTGCTGTTTCGTGGACATAGAGTTTCTGTTTGGGATGATGAAAATTCTGGAAATAATTGTGAACGTTGCAAATATACTTAATGCAATTTTATAGTTAAAACGGTAAAGATGTTACTTTCCACCTATTTTCCCACAGTAAGAAAAAACAGAATGGAGCAAACAGAAGCCATGTAAATAGAGGATGATAGCCAGATACTTCCTGGTTCAGCTGCTTGTTTCTTCTCTGTTTGGATGAACTTGCTAATTCACCCGTGGTCATTAGCTGGGCCGTTCTGCTGTTAGATGTTAGTCTAGTCTAGTCTAGATGCTGCTAGTTGGCTGTCAGCTGGGCAACTGGAGAACTGGGCCCCTGTTTCTCGTGATTTCCCGTGCAACCCTCACCAGAAGGTGAGCTCGGACATGTCCGGTTTCCAAGGAGGGAAGCAGAAGTTGACAAGGCCTCCCGATGTGTAGGCTCAGAGCCTGGATAGCCACTTCTACAACATTCCATTAGTCAAAGTATGTCATAGAGACCTATGTGGAAACAGACTTCACTTTTTTGTAGCAGAAGTTTCTTTTTTTTAAGTTTATTTATTTATTTTGAGAGAGAGAGAGTGCGCACATATCCTAGAGTAAGAGAGAGGGAGAGAGAATCCCAAGCAGGCTCTGCACCATGAACACAGAGCCCGATGATGGCCTTGAATGCTT
Source organism: Proteles cristata cristata (assembly GCA_017311185.1). Lineage (NCBI taxonomy): Eukaryota > Metazoa > Chordata > Mammalia > Carnivora > Hyaenidae > Proteles > Proteles cristata. The sequence continues at coordinate 153,729 of JAESUZ010000837.1, forward strand.
GAACCGTGAGATCATGACCTGAGTCAAAATCAAAGGTCAGACGCTCAACTGAGCGACCCACGCACCCCTACAGCAAAGGTTTCTAAGTTGCATTACAAAAATACAGAGAAGCCTGAGGGTTCGTGGCGAGTTTTTCAATCTATCAGTCTATCAATGCCTGCCATAAGGGAATGAGTAAATGAAAGATCTAAATGTTGAAAAAATAGCTACTGCAATTTTATTTTTATTCATTTTCATGTTTATTTCTTTTTGAGAGAGAGAGAGAATATGAATGGGGAAAAGGCAGAGAGTGAAAGGGAGACACAGAATCCAAAGCAAGCTCTAGGCTCTGAGCTGTTAGCACAGAGCCTCAAGCAGGCTCGAACTCACAAACTGCAATATCTTAACCTGAGCTGAAGTCAGACGCATAACTGACTGAGCCACTCAGGTGCCCCCATAGCTATTACAATTTTAAAGAATATTTAGTGAAACAGGGGAAAATGTCATATGTAAAATTACATAATATATAAAATGTTAACCTATATACAAACATAAGTGTATGATGGATGGTTATTGTGTGAATGCGTATATTTATTATCAGTATATTCTAAATGCTGTATTCATATATTCTTGTGAAAATTTGAAAATAATTAACTCTCAAGCTATAATTTTTAAGTGTACTTGAATTATTTATTTATTTATTTTAATATTTATTTATTTTTGAGAGAGAGACAGAGAGACAGAGAGCAAGTGGGGGAGGGGGAAAGAGAGAGAGAGACACAGAATCTGAAGCAGGCTCCAGGCTCCGAGTTGTCAGCACAGAGCAAGACCTGGGGCTTGAACTCACAAACCGTGAGATAATGAACTGAGCCAAAGTTCGATGCTTAACCAACTGAGCCACCCAGGTGTCCCTGGACTTCTTTTTAATTCCTATATTCTTGAACTCACTTAAACCTTGGGAGCTAGTTTAGAAAGATCAAAAATTGTAATACTGCCTTTTTTTGATCTCTCATATGATTGATCATAAAAGAATAGTAATCCAGGATTAATTTAGATCCTACTATACTGGCTCTGTTGAAAAAACAATCACAGATATTTTTAGCATTCTGCAATCCACCTTTGTCCCAACCTTGATCTTTTAATCTTGATATTCTCAGCTAGAAGCAAGAAGCTTAAATAACTAGGACAACAAATCAGAACCAATATACTTTCTTGAATTTGACCAGTAGGGAGAAGAGATGAAGATTACATTCGACCTTAAAAGTTCATTTGTTAGGGTTCACTCTTGGTGAGAGTTCACTTCCCAAATCACTTTACTTTATTCCTTTCATAAATGTTTCCTGAGTGGCTCACACCATCCCTGTATTTGAAGAGTAAGAATGCAGTGGAGGGATAAGCACATGAACAGTTGTATCAGTTGCATTTTTGTTGTGGTATCTGCTTATTTGCTGTGAAAGGAGACAGCAGACAGGGCCAGGTGAAGCCCTGTGACTCAGACATAATTTCAGTTTTGTGGGAGAAGGAGATGCTGACGGAAGTTTTTGAAAGTTGACCTTTCAGAATTAGAATGTGCATTTATTCTTTCACCAAATATTTATAGTCTCCCTGCTTTGTGCTAGTGAAATCTGCCCACGTTGTACTAGGTGCTCTGAGCCGAGCAGTGAACAAACCAAAGATCCTTCCTTCTTTCTAGACATATCCTAAGAGAGGTAGCAGCAAGAAAACCAATGAATAAAGAACACATCAGTAGTAATAAATGCTATGAAGACAAACGAGTGAGTCAAAGAGCTAAGAGAAGATGTGGAGGTGTCAGGAGCGAGAGGCAGTGTCTGGCATGGTTCTCAGAGGGGCCTCGCTCCTACGGTCAGTGCTTTGAAGGTGGTGGTCTTCCCTCCAGGGATTATCAGCCCCACCAGGTATCTGGAGCTCAAGTGGTCATCTGAGTTTTCTCTTGGAGTCAAAGTTGATTAGACCAACTTGTCTCGCACATGCTTTCCGACTCACCATAAGTTCAGGTTTCCATGTCAATGTCTACAAGGAACAGGTAGTCACCCAGACACGTGTGTTGGGCAAGTTTAAGATCATAGAGGTGTTGTGGGGCCTGAGTATATACTAAATACTCTCCATTTTAAATAAATACATTTAAGTACAGTTATTCATAAATCACTCTTTGGAAGGGACTGAAGTGTTTGATCCCTTCTATAAGAAGTCTTTGATTCTAAGTTACTTAATTGAGGTATGCATTAAATAGCCAAGAATTAATGGAATCTTCAGAGCAGCAGACACAAATTACATCTGCCAGCACCAGCTGAATCATCCTCTTGTTATGCAGATGAGAATTTGACAGATTAATAGTTTCTGGATACAGAGAATTGGTCTCCCTTCTGATACCTCTGCTGTGAACATCAGCTCTGTCTGGCCCCTCCCGATTTTCCTGTGGGGAAACAATCCTTTCCCACGTGGCAGTCTGGCTGAGGTCAACTACCAAGGTGTACTTTGCTTTCCAAACCTTAACCCCTCACCTTGCAACCCCTGCGTCCAGTCAAGGAGTGGACATAGGACCCAAGGCTACGCTGATAATGGCATTCTTTTTCTGGAGGTAATTTGCCCCCCCTTTTTAAATATTGTGATGAAATATACATAGCATAATATTTATCACTGTAACCATTTGTGAGTGGATGCTTTACCGGTGTTCAGTACACTAAAAGTGCTGTGTACCACATCACCATCTTTAGCCAAAACTTTTCTTGTCCTCATCCCAAATGGAAACTCTGTACCCATTAAGCAGCCACTGCACATTCCTCATCCCACCCAGCCCCTAATAACCTCTACTCTACTTTCTGGCTCTACAAATTTACCTATTTTAGGGAACTCATACAAGTGGGGTCACACACATTTGGACTTTTTTTTAAATATCTGACTTATTCTACTTAGAATAGTGTTTTCAAAGTTTATCCATCTCGTAGCCTATATCAAAACTTCATTCCTTTCTATGGGTGAATAATATTCCGTGGTATGCATAAACCATAATTCATTTAGATAAGTGACTTGCTCTGTTGATGGTCATTTGGATTTTTTCACCTTTGACTTTTGTGAATAACGATGCTATGAACTTTAGTGTGCAGATATCTGTTTGAGTCATATATATATATGTATATATATATATATACACACACACACATATATGTATATACACACATATATATATATACACATCCTTAAGATATAAACATCTTTCATGTATTATGTATATAATTTACACACAGTATATATAATTTATATATTTAATATATACTATAGTTCTTTTTTGAAATATATATCTCAATTCTTTGGGGGGAGAATATATATATATATAGGGGGGTCCTATGGTAGGTCTTTTTTGGTTTAAGGAACCAAATCATTTTCCATGGTGATTGCATCATTTCACATTTCTGCCAGTAACACAGCAGTATTTCAATTTCTCACATCCTTGACTCGTTTTGATTTGTTTTGTTTCATATTAGCCATCTAAGTCATTGTGAAGTTAACTGGTACCTCATTGGTGTTTTGATTTTCATTTCCCTAATCACTAACGATAATAAGTATCTTTTCATGTCCACACTGGCCATTTGGATATCTTCTCGAGAAAAATGTCTGTTCAAGTTGTTTGCCCATTTTTGAGCTGAAAAGTTTGGGAGTTTTATTGTTGTTCAGTTGTAGGAGTTCTTTATATATTATAGATATTAATCTCGTGTCAGATATAGAATTTACAGATCTCTTTTTTCTTGATAGTGTTCTTTGATGCATAAAGTTCTTAATTTTGATGAATTCCAATTTATCTGTTTGTTCTTTTGTTGCCTGTGCTTTCAACGTCATATTTGTGAAATCATTGCCAAATCCAATGTCATGAAAATTTTTTCCAATGTTTTCTTCTAAGAGTTTTGTAGTTTTAACTACTCAGTTTAGTTCCTTGATCCATTTTGAGTTTAATTTTGTATTTGGTGTTAGGTAAGGGTGCAACTTCCTTCTTTTGCATGTGAATATCCAGTTTTTCAAGCAATGTTGTAGTCTTGGCATACTTTTAAAACAGATTAACCATAAATGTTAGAGAGTTTATTTCTGGGCCCTTTTTTCAATTCCATTGGTCTGTATGTCTGTCCTTAGGCTAGTTCCATACTGTTGTAATTACTACAATTTTATAGTAAGTTTCAAAGTTGTCAAGTGTGAGTCCTCCAACTTCATTCTTCTTCTTCAAGAATGCTTTGGATATTCAGAGCCCCTTGCAATTCCACATGAATTTGAGAATTGGCTTTTCCATATCAGAAAAAAAAGCTGCTAGAATTTTGGTAGGAATTGTGTTAAATTTGTAGATTGCTTTGGATGGTACTGACATCTTAACAATGTTAAGTCCTCCTGTCCATGAACACAGGGTATCTTCCTTTTTACCTAGGTCCTCCCTAATTTCTTTCAGCAACTTCTTATAGTTCTCCATGTATAAGACTTTCACCTCTTTGGTTATACTTATTCTTAATATTTGATTCTTTTAGATGCTATTATAAATTAAACTGCCCACTTTGTTTCCTTTTGGGGTCGTTCATTAGTGGTATATAAAAACACAGCTGACTTTTGTGTGTTGGACTTGTACCCTGCAACTTTGCCAGATTCATTTATTAGTTCTAGTAACTTTCTTATGGATTTGGGGGGATTTACTATACATGAGATCATGTCATACATTAACAGCTAATTTTACCTCTGTTTCCAATTAGAGTGACTTTTCTTATAAAGTTTTGAATCTTAATCTGGGAATCTGAAACTGGGTTATTTTAGAAACAAGGCTTTCAAGAGATAAAGAACCTGCTATGCAGGTTCACAAGAGTGACTGCAAGTCACGTGCTTCTGAGGGCTGCATTTTGTACTATTTTCTCTTTGGTTCTGTGAGAATTTTTTTTAATGTTTTGTTTATTTCTTAGAGAGAGAGAGAGACAGCATGAGCAGGGGAGGGTCAGAGAGAGAGGGAGATATAGAATCTGAAGCAGCCTCCAGGCTCTGAGCTAACTGTCAGCACAGAGCCTGACTCGGGGCTCGAATCCACGAACTGTGAGATCATGACCTGAGCTGAAGTCAGATACTTAACCGACTGAGCCATCCAGGCACCCAGGTTATGTGAGAATTTTTTTAACAGAATTTGTTTCTGTTGCTCCCAACTCAGGAACGCTATTTGATGTTGTACCCCACCCTCACTTTCTTCAAACAGAATTCTTTTAAGGAAAAAAATGTAAACGAAGAAGCGATATGGTCTGAAATGGTATATAATTATCATCAAGTCCAAATATGTTTACGAAGACTTCCCAGATTTTAGGCTTTATCAGAATTTCCTGTTAAATTATTTGAAATGCACATTCCTGAACTGTATCATCAGAGATTTTAATGATTACTTTTTAAGCAATACCTCAGGTGATCCTCTGGTATATGAGCTCTGGACTGAATGTTTTGCAGGACTGATTTCTATAATATATTTGCCAAATAATGATCTAGTTTATGACTGGACACCTCTAGGCGTGCTTCACTCTCTAATCTACATGGTGAATCCATTTCATTTGGGAAATCTCTTCCAAAATAATGTTTTTTTTTCATATTTTGACTACGAATATATCCTGTATAAAACTGAACCATTGAGTCATCGAATTTTACGGTTATGGAATTATACAGGATTTTTCATTCCCCTTCACTTAAAAGAAACAATTTTAAAGAATCAAATGAGCCTAATGAGATGCATATCTTCATAAAAATGCTTTCCCCTGAAAAATGCATTTCCTTTGCTCTCCATGCTTTAATTTCACACAAGCATTTGTATGTGTATCTCCAGGGATCTCATATCCATGGTTAGAGAAAAAAGGTGACTTGGGGGTTGCTGGGCAGAACCCCAAATCCCAAAATAGCAATCCTCCTTTGCCATCAGAGATTTATTTTCTTTTGGCCTTAACAAGGTCTCTATCTCAAAAAGTGAAGTAATGCACACTCTTCATGAGGTGCTAAGCTTTTCCAGCTAATGACTTGGATGCCTGTGATGCCGAGAGAAGGGTGCTGGGGGGAAATGGAAGTGCAGTAACTGTGACAACAGAATCAGATTGTTTGACATTTCTTAATTTCCCCTTCTTCCTGATGTTCATTCCCCCATCTGTTTCTCTGTAGTGACTGGTATTTAAACTCTGAAAAGCAAAGAAACATGTATTGGTGGAGTAAGACCTTTCATTTAAATAAAAGGATCAGGGGGAGAGGGAGGGAGGCAAACCATGATAGACTCTTGAATGCTGAGAACAAACTGAGGACTGATGGGGGTGCGTGGGTGATGGGGGGTGATGGGCATGGAGGAGGGCACTTGTGGGGATGAGCACTGGGTGTTATATGGAAACCAACTTGACAACAAACTATTAAAAAAAAAAAGGATCAACATCTGATAATTTACTTGTGAGATCCCCAAGGTTTTTAGCGCCGAGGTGATCAAAGCCTTCAACTCACCAGATGAAATTATTTCATTGCAGTAGAATTGTTGGTATCTGCTAGCGCTTGAAACTGGACTTCCTGGTGAGGATGGTGGGGGTCAATCAAGGGTTTTCTGTGTGCAGCCTGAAGTCCCTTGGGTTCACTAATGTGGCTGTGCTAAATAATAATCTTACAAGAGAGAATGGTTTTGTGGAATGCAAATTGACTGGGAATCTGGCACATTGAGCTTCCAATCCTGACTGCACTTTTTTCTATTCTAGGGAAGAGACCTGCCTGATTCCATTGATTCTCACTTTCTTTATTTGCTAACAGCAAATTCTGGGAATCATTGAAGAAGTTGATTTAATTCAATTTCATTTGATTAACCAGATATTTGTGGAGCACTGTAAACTGGCGGAGTAGTGGAGATAGAACGGGGTTTGAGAGATTCTCTCCCTTCGTTCAGCTCAAAGTTTAGCAGGAGCTACAAATGAAAGGGCAGTAAAAGCAGTTCTCAGGGGTCATCGTCATGAACTGTATGCATTATACATTAGGATAAGAATTTTTTAGCATGTGCTACAGTTTAATAAGAAATCATGTTAGTAAAAAAAGAAAAACAACCCATCATGTTAGTTTCCCTTCTTTCTTTTTACTCCGTTAAGCATAAGAATGGCATAGCAATTTAAAATTTCTCCTTGAGTCCTGACATATTTGTTCTCAGAAAGAACTGTCACCAAAAACATCAAGGGAGTGTGCGTGTGTGTGTGTGTGTGTGTGTGTTTTCTTTAGTCACTATTTTCCTTATCTGCTAAACTCCACAGTTGAATTGACAGATTCTACCTCTGGAACTTTTTAAAGTTTATTTATTTATTTACAGAGAGGTGGTGGGGCGGGGTGAGGGTGGGGACCATGCACATGTGTGTGAGCAGGGGGAAAGGGTAGAGAGAGGAAGAGTTAGAACCTCATGAATCATAAGATCATGACCTGATCAGAAATCAAAGATTCCGAGGCTTAAATGACTGAGCCACCAAGGCACCCCTCTTCCTCTGGAATTCTTTTTTTTTTTAATGTTTTTTTTTTTAATTTATTTATTTCTAGGAGAGAGAGAGACAGCGTGAGCAGGGGAGGGTCAGAGAGAGAGGGAGTCACAGACTCTGAAACAGGCTCCAGGCTCTGAGCTGGCAGTCAGCACAGAGCCCGACGCGGGGCTCGAACCCATGAACCGCGAGATCATGACCCAAGTGAAAGTTGGGCGCTTAACCGACTAAGCCACCCAGGCGCCCCTGGAATTCTTTTTATTTTTTTTTAACATTTTATTTATTTTTGAGAGATAGAGACAGAACATGAGCATGGGACGGGCAAAGAGAGAAAGGAAGACATAGAATTGGAAGCAGTCTCCAAGCTCACCGAGCTGTCAGCACAGAGTCTGACACAGGGCTGGTGAGCTACAAAATCATGATCTGAGCTGAAGTCAGATGCTTAACCAACATAGCCACCCAGGTGCCCTGTGGAGTTTTTATTTAAGATAGATAAATTAGCTTCTTGACTAGAAAACAAAATAAACCCCCAAAATAGATCAATAAACATGCATTAGATAGAAGGTATGAACTGAAATTGATCAGAACTTCCCACCTGATCTTATTAAAATAATCTCAGCTCAGCTTGAGAAAGGGAATAACTTACCAAGATCTATGAATAGTAAGATGGTTGGATATGAGTGGAGCTCTGACCTCTTGATTCCCAGTCCAGTGCCAAAACTATCAGTCAAAACCGTGTGGTCGGAAACACCATCTATCCCCAGAGTGAAACCCCTTGAAAGAGAAGCATGACTTTAACTGCAAATGTGAAAGAGATGAATAGCTTATCTTTAGCCTAATTGCCAGATGAGGCTGACTGACTCTTTCCAACAGACCGTTTGTCTGATAAGACTGTCCCCCATCCAGAGAGAGCACAGGTGGAGGCATTGTGCAAGCAGGGGTCCATGGAGATCCTGGAAAGCAGCAGATTTACTAAAGGAAAAACTCCAGGCTCTCGTTCTAGTGCCTACTTAGATAAAATGCAAGCTAAGGGCTGATTGATCCTGAAGGGACAGCGTTTTAGCATTTCCTGTCCATTTACCTGAGACCTCCGGCTGCTCGCTTTTCCAAACCAATGAACTCCCTTACTAGTTCCATGCCTATTTGTGGTTCATGTCAGGAAAGAGGAAGTCCCAGAGTCCCTCAGCTGCCAAAGCAGATAAGTTCTGCCAGAGGAGGCAGCCCTGAGGTGAGGTCTTAAGGAATGAAATAATCTCCTGCAACTGGTTCACAAATCGCCCGAACCTTTTCTTCTTTTCACACAGTTGCTAACTGGGAAAATCAATAGAGGCAGACTTGAGTACATCTAGATATTTTTGAATCTTATTAACTATACATAAGAAGCATTTGGAGGTAAAGAGGAAACAATAATAACCTATATGGAAGTAAGGAAAATCTGAAAGGGTCAAATGCTAAAATGCATTGTGATTTGGAGCTCAAGCTCTGAGAAGAGGCAGTTAGTTGAAAGGCGAGTAAGCAATGTTTTCATTGACTGTCCATCACCCATACACAAAACTCAAGGCCTTTAGCAGGGACCACAGGGCACCCTTCCTCCAACCTTTGTCCATGACTGTTTCATTGTGGGTATTTCATACTTCGACCTTGTACATCAGGACTCCCTTTTCTTTCTCTTAACTTGACATGATAAGAATCTACAATTACATAAAAATTAGAAGAGTAGTACAGGGATTGGCCAACCATGCCTGCCAGCCATGCCCATCCCTGGATTCATCATCTATGGAGGCTTTGGAACTCAGGGCAGTGCTGAGGAGCTGAGGCAGAGACCTTATGGCCCACCAAGCAAAATATATCTCTTACTTACTATAGTCACCTTTTATGTAAATAGGACTACCTGAAAAGGTAGCATTTACCTTTAACAGAAAAAATTCACTGACCCCTGAACTAGTACAATGAATACATGTACACCTTTTATCAATTTCCAACAATTGTTAAGATTTCATCATGGTCACTCCATTCTCTATATCCACATACACAAACACATATATTTACATATATATTTCCTCATCCCTATGGAAGTAAGGAGCAGATATCATGACGTTTCTTCTTGAAACATTTCAGCATGCCCTTGCTAAGAATAAAAGACATTCTCATATAAAGCCACAATGCCTTTCCCATACAAATACACTACTATTTCTTAATTTCATCTAATAGCCTACATTCACAGTTCCCCAACTGTCCTCAGAATCTTTCTAAAACCTTTTTATTTTAACCAATATTCCATTGAAGTTGTATGCCTTATCTTTGGTTATTATATTTCTTCAATCTTTATGATCTAAAACAAACCTACCAACCTTAATCTTTTTTTCCTTTTTTCTCCCCTAACTAACATTGACTTCTGGGAGAGTCCAAGCCAGTGATCTTATAGAATATTCCTCTTCTGTATTTATATCAGTGTTTCCTCCTGGGGTCATTACACATTTTGGGATTTCCCCCCCCCCTGCCTCCTGCATTTTCTGTAAATTGAGCATTGGATATAAAAATCTTGATTAGATTCAAGTTGTACATTTATGACCAGGCCGCATTATATCACAAATGGAGAAAAACAGTGTTGGGTTTCCCTGATGTTAGTGAGACAATGTTGAACCATTTGATTAAGATGATGGCCTACATTTAAGACGACACATATTTCCTCTTGCTGTTAGGACGTCATCTGTGGGGGTGACGGGGGTGGGAGCCTTTGGCATCATGAGATAACTGGTTTCCCCCAAACTTTTTGTTTAATGGCTTTTGCTTCTTTTGGTGATCAATTCCAAAATCGATGAAAACATCTGTTTTTTTTCCAAAGTCTGTAGTTCTTTCTACATATTATTCTTCTTCTGTATAGAAAAGTGTTTCCCCTTTTGTTTTCCATTTTCTTTCTCATCATTATAGATTTGTGGATTTTTAAAAATGCAATGACTACACTCAGTTATTGTCATTATTCTATTTTAAAACTTTAAGTTTAATTTATTTAAGTAATCTCTACACCCAACGTGAGCTCAAACTCACAACCCCAAGATCACAAGTTATATGCTCTTCTGACTGAGCCAGCCAGATACTCCTGTCATTATTCTTTTTGATACTTAAACTTTCAAAAATTGGCCTAAGGGAGCCTCTTCCCTCGACTCCTCTGTTCTTTGGACATGGCTCACTGGTCGCTGAGTTCTTTCTTGCTCTCTGGCACAACGTGTCACAGATTTACCTTGTACTTTCCCTGTCCCAAACCAGGAATAAGCCATTTTTCCAAAAACTGCTGGCTCCTTATTGGATAACAGTAATTGAAAACTGAGATCCAGGACATGAAATGCTCAATACTATGAAGTACTTTTTATTCCTAGGCTTTTTAACATGTTTAGGCCCATATTTACATGAAAATCATGAGTTTATATTAGGCATCAGGATTCTTCTGATTGCAAATGAAACATGAGGTTTCATAAGGTTTAAACTCATAAGGTTTAAGGCATAAAAGAAGTTAAGGGTATTGATGAGCTCTTGTAAGAAAAAGCATGGCTTCAGGAATAGCTAGATTTAGGACCTTTGATGACCCTTAGATCTTATTTGAGTTCTCAGTCTTACCTTTCTTTTGCATTGTTTTCATTTTCAGGGGATGACCACCCCCACCTCCCAAAAGTGATAGACAGCAAAGCATGAAGCAGTGGTTCCAGTCTATCATAGACTGAACTATTCAACACCTCCAAACCCTGAAGTTTTATAACTGCTGCTGGGGTGGAGATACAGCAAAGATCATGAGGATTTCCCACAGTCTTATTTGCTCCTCCTATTCAATAACGCTTAGCAGAAGCTCACGTGGTATTAGTGCTCTCCAGCATCACTTCATTGTACTGATCTGGTTCTGATTCACTATTTTTCTTTCACACAGATGGCTCTATAGCAGTTCTGTATCCCATAGGCTCTGGCCCTGTTTCCCTTACCTATGAACCTTTGAGCAGGTCACCCAGAGGCTGCAGGGATGTCAGCTGCTTTTTGCTGACATCTCTTTTAGAAATCTTTAATTTCTAAATCTGCTTCTGCTTTAATTACTGTTTCCCTGAGGATCCACCAGTATTCTTCCATTCACGGCCTGCTCAGTGATTCTCAGCTGATTTCTTAATTCCCCCGAACCTCCTGTCATAAAGCTCTTTCCCATCCAAAGCTACAGAGTGTGACTCTTTCTCAGCAAACTGTTTACCCAGCTAAACTTAGAAAATAATATTAGCTCTGAAAGGCACAGAGGGATCATTCAGTCTATTCCGCAGCGCACACCATTTTACCTGGAAGGAGAGAGGGAAAAGCAGGTTCAAACAGTGAATGCCTAGAAATCATAGGCTCAAATTCAGGACTCCTAGGTCTTCCCCAGTTTATGTCCAGGAAGTGATATTGGCCAGACCAGTAATCCAAGTGGCTGTGCTCCGGATCCTCTTGACAGGACAGTCTATGGAAGGTAGTGGAAGAGGGTCTAAGGATGTGTAGAGAGACACCCTTGTTCTACTATGGTCTCTAATTCAGCTGGTTTTATGGCTTTTGACAGGATAACTTGACTTTCTGTCCATGGAAGGAAATTAATGATCTCCAGTTCATTGTCTCTGAGAATGTGTCTGCCTGAGGAGCCTTATTACCAGGGCGGTGACATGACTTTATCATCCCCATCGTCACCAACTCCATGATCGATAGTATTAAGAGAACCCCTCCTCTGAAGTCAGACAGTCCTGCATCAAATCTCTGTCCCTTACAGCTCTGGGAGTTCAAGCTCTCGCTTTTTCTATTTCTATCTTGATTCCTTTATTTTCCAAACAGGAAGTTCTGTTTTATTGGTAGTATGGTATGGTGGTGGAAGATGCAGTCTTTGCCTTTCTTTCTGTAGCTTTTGTCTTCCTTGTACCTCAGTTTCCTTGTCTCTAAAATGAGAATAATGATAGCTTACACATAGGGGAGGATTAAATGAGATAATCTATGTCACATACTTAGAACAGTGCCTGGCATAGAATAAGCAATGAGTTACCACTTATTATTATTGTTGCTGCTATTGTTGCCTTTGAGGTATGAACTGTGATGTGTTGTAATTATTTGCTTAGATTATTTGCTTAGGATTATTTGCCAGACAATGGGCACCTCCATGACAGGGGCTTTAATCTGCCTCATTATGCATAGACCCTAGCGTTAGGTCACACACGCAAAGTTCTTGCTTGACGGAGGCTAGCTATTATTGTTACTGCAGGGTTGACACAGGGTTAAAGGACCCTGTATGTGGACATGCTTAGCACAGGGCATAAGGACTGTCATCAGCAACGTCACTCTTTGTCTTCATATTCCTTAGAGCAATCAGCTCTTTTGTGGCAGCTCAGCAACCTGACAGATGTCAAGGTAGAAACGTGCCTCTCTGCTCTCCAGCCTGTGACATCCACTTAAGCAGGTGATGTAGTTGACCTTTACCCAAAAAATATCTGAGGCCTCCTGATAGGGGCTGCATTGAAGAAAAAGCATTGGCACAGTTGAAAGACAGGGTTCAAATCCTCTCTCTGCCTTAAGTCACTGAGTAGAAACAGAACAAGTCGCTTACCCCTCAGCCCACCCCCCCCACCACCACCACTCCCTGTATGTCTCCCATCCTGTCTAGAGGCTTGAGGAGCTCAGGCTGCTATGACTGTGGGTTGAGAAGGGGGAGAGAGGAGTGTGGCCACCAGGTTGATAGCAGCAGCAGCAACAGCAGACATGCAGAATACTGAAGTCCTCAGGTCAGGAATTTTTTTAAATCCTGACTGGTGAGTTCAAGCCCAGTGTCAGGTTCTGCACTGACAGCATGGAGTCTGCTTGGAATTCTCTTTGGCTCTCTTTCTGCCCCTTCCCTACTCATTCTCTCTCTCTCTCTCTCTCTCTCTGTCTCTCTCAAAATAAATGAATACATTTTTAAAAAAAACCTTAGGAGCACCTGGGTGGCTCACTCAGTTGAGTGCCCAACTCTTGGTTTCAGCTCAGGTCATGATCTCAGGGTTTTGCGGGTTCGATCCCCACATCAGGCTCTGCCCTGACAATGCAGAACCTGCTTGGGATTCTCTGTCTCCCTCTCTCTCTCCCTCTCTCTCTGACCCTCCTGGACTTGCACTATCTTTGTCTCTCTAAAAAAATGAATAAACTTAAAAAAAAATCCGGACTGGGATCTTTTGCCCATTTCCAGCCTGTAACACCATGGCCAATTGCAAGCTGCTAAGGTGAGCATAATTGGCTCACAAGCATCTTCATAATTTTAGCAATCAGTTCTCATGAGCAGATACTAGCTGGTTCTAGCACATCAGGATAGAGGTAGGAGTTGCTGACTTTAGAAATTATGTAGGCAGTCAAAGCCCAACCTTCCTGCTCTGCCTCCTGGAACTCCACAAGATCAATGAAAGGGCCCTATTCTTTCTTAAGTTCTCTTTCAAATTGCACTTTGGATCGCTTCTCAGTCTTTTGGCTAAGATCAAGTGCGAATTGCACTTTGGGCCTCCAGGATATAAGACACATAGTCACTCAATAAACATGAGCACTTGCTGCATGTCAGGGATTGAGATAAGTGTGATGGAATTAAAATGTCATCTTCCCTCAAGAAGACACATGTAAACAAGGGCTTTATTAGGGTGAGAGTTATGTGCAATATTTCTTAGGGGAGTGACTCTCTAATTCATCTAAGGTAAGCTGGAGGAAAGAAAACAAATTGCAAAGACAGTAGTTATGAAGATACGTAACCTTTACTGATCCTCTCTCAGTGCTTCCCACCACTCCACCACTCAACCCAGCGTGTGACTAGGCAAGTCACTTAATGCTTCTGAATCTCACTTCCTTGACATAAAAATGGAAAAACACAATGCCTGGACTTGTTCTTTACACAAAGCGTGCTTGGGTGGAGAGAAAAGGACCTTGTGAGCTGTAAGAGGCTATACACGTGCAACTAGCTGTGGTAGCAGAGACCAGGGTCAATCATATATCACACCTGGCCATAGGTGGATGAGACAGATTTTTTAGCCCTTGTTTCATTTCAAGCAGCTTTGCTAGTTTTTACCTAATCCCAGGGTTTTCCTATAATACTGAAATCCTGTCTTACACAGGACCAAATAAGTACAAGAAATTGTTCTTTCCAAAAGGGAAATTACTTTATTGTTTTATCTGTTTGTAAAAGTGAAACATAGCCATTCCAGAAAGAATGGACTATTCATAGAAAAATAAAAACAAAGGTAAAAATTAGCTGCATGAAAAGATAAACATTATTTTTTAAAATTCTTTTAATGTTTTTATTTATTATTTAGAGACAGACAGAGACAGAGCACAAGTGTGGGAGGGGCAGAGAGAGAAGGAGACACAGAATCTGAAGCAGGCTCCAGGCTCTGAGCTGTCAGCACAGAGCCCAGTCTGGGGCTCGAACTCACAGACCGCGAGATCATGACCTAAGCTGAAGTCAGACGCTTAACCAACTGAGCCACCCAGGTGTCCCGCAAGATAAACATTATTAACTTTGTGTATATACCTTTGGGAATTCAGGCAAACAGACATCCATGCATTCAATGGATTTTACCAAAATGCAACGTGCTTAATACACCTGCATGTGTGTCTAAAATGTTTTAAACTTAATATGTAACGGAGTTATTCCATGTCATAATTATAGTGCCCACATCATCACTGAACATGTAAGTTAGTTTTTGGTACCAGATAGCTAGGAAGTACACTCACAGGTCCATTGATTAAAAAGAAAATATTAGAAGGCTTAACATTTATTTGGCTTAAATTCAAGAAGTTTATTGAGATAAAGTGACAGGTTTATACATGGGCTTTACAATGTGGGACCCCAGGATTTGAACCCAAATACCAACGCTTACTATGTAGCTGAGGGGGTCTGACCCCTCTGAACCTTTATTCATTTGTGACATAATGGAAAGAAAGGTGAAGAAGACCCTTGCTTCACAGATCAGCATGGTGTCTCCATTGCCCTCCCCTGTATGGAGTCTCCACGTGAACTTCTGGCAGCTCAAGCTGCTAAATCTTTAGCTCTCCTTCAAGACATATATGATCACCGAGCCAGATGGCAAAATAAGAGTCTGCTTTCACATGACAACAGAGTTAAAAAGCGCAGTAGAGTTATAGTGAAGAGTTTCCCCAGGAAGTATCCCAGAGAGCAAACGCATTCACATTTGCACACACATTTAGCCACAGCACACAGCCCTTCGCCCACAGTGGAAAATCACACTTCCGTGGGATGTTTTCCAGAGTCTGGCTTAGTAATCCCTGCTGTGTTGTATCACCCCATGCACCCGCCCAGCTGGCTTCTCTCTGTCATTGGATTGTGGAATCACTTTGGATGAGAGACGTGTCCTAATTTCCTTGGCTGGAACAGGCAGAGAATGAACAAAGCCTTCCTTTTTGGATAAGGTTTCTTTGAGAGCAAGTTAACTCCATAAACCTCCCTCCGACCTCCCCCAGATGAGCCATAGAAGTGATGTCTCCCTTTCCATATCCTAAATGACATTTAAAAAAATTTTTTTTGGTATTTATTTATTTTTGAGAGAGAGAGAGCGCAAGCCAGGGGAGGGGCAGAGAGAGAGGGAGACGCAGAATCTGAAGACAGGCTCCAGGCTCCGAGCTGTCAGCACAGAGTCCGAAGAGGGGCTCAAACCCATGAGCTGTGAGATCATGACCTGAGCCGAAGTTGGACCCTTAACCGACTGAGCCACCCAGGTGCCCCCTAAATGACATTTACATTGTTCAGTGGTTTGACTATGCACCATGAGAGGCATTTCTCAGCAACACCCACACTCACCTCACACACACATGATCTCCATGGTGCATCCATGTTCTCTGCTCCTATGGTCTCCTGTGCTTCCTACCATCATTACAGATACTACAGTTGTCTGTTTATCGTTAATTTTTCTCAAAGAACATCACCCCACTCAATGGACTAATAGACAAGATCCATGTTTTCTTTATATATCCATCCCCAGACCTGTGATTTGCCCAAAAAAGTGACTTATAATGGTGTTTCTTGAGCTGAATCAGATGTGGTGCAAATATAACTCCAATGAAATAGAAGTGCTTTGTGGTCCCTGCATTTCTGAATGGTACTCCTTGATGAAGAAGCCCGAGTTTGGCATCCAAAAGACTTGAAAAACAATTGAAATATTTACAATAGTCTTTCTTAAAAAATCAAGAAGAGCTTCCATTACACGAACCACTGTAAAATGGCCTAAAATAATTTCATTATTCCAGTCACCCTGATGGTACCAAGATCTAGCTTGATGTGTGCACAATATGGAAGAAAATTGGAAATATTTAGTGTATTAGTCAGCTCTATATAAGATAATGTTGTTCAGCAAATCACCACATCACTCGATGGAATACAATCATTATTTTCTTGCTCTTATTATTTCTTGCTTTTGCACCTGTAGATCATGTGGGGTTTGGCTACTCTAAGCTGGGCTTACCCAGGCTTTGTTCCAACTTGGAACAAAGTTGGGTTTCTGTCTATTGTATGTATATCTAATGCTCCTTGGATTTGCAAACTGCAGAAAAGAGGGACAGCCCAAATACATAAGCACATTCGAATCCTTTGCTTTTGTGATGCTTTTGAATATCTAACTGGTCAAAGCAAAGCAGTAGGCCAATTCCAACAGAGCAAAGGTTTCTACTCCCTCCAAGTAATGGGGAAGGTGTGAATATTTGCTGAAAAATATAAGCTACAACTGTTGCCCTCTTGTTTCTATTGACAAAATGTCTGATACATGGATTTGCATGTGAATAGTTGGTTTGGAGTGCTCTCAGTATTGTGGGAACAGTTCCTCTGAAAGAGGGGAGATGCAGGATTGGACAGAAAGAGAAGAAGAGAGGTGATAAAGTTCCAGAAATTCCTCAACCCATAGATGAAGAGATCTAAAGGCTAGAATGCTCCCAGCTGATACACGGAGGTTTGGCCTTTGAACCCCTGAATTGACCAACCATTTAGATTATAGCTGTTCCCTGGATAGGTGATGTATGCTTGGGTAAGGTAATTTCCTTAGGCAGAAGGAAATTTCCAGAGAGGGATATGGCTGTGAGTTATAAGCAGAGGAAATTCCAAGAATTTGCAGGAATGTGTGTCTCAGTCCTGACTGGGAACTCTGGGCACCGCAGAATTACTCTGCACCCCTTTCACCATTCACAACCATCTACTCCCAATAAGTTCACTCAGCTGGGAAGAAGTTCTTGAAATTCTTGGTTTATCTCTATTCTTTCATGGGAGAAACTTCCAGAAGAAACTTAACAGGATGAACTACAGCTATCACTGCCACAGCCGATCTAGGAGCAGCAATGGCCATTTTTTATTCCTTTCCTCTACTACTTCTGGATTCTGTACTGATACTCTACTAGTACCTCAGCTAGTACTTCTGGTGGACTAAGTGACTTACCTGCTGTGACTCAGAACCTTATCCATGAAGGGTCTGAGCTCATGTTCATACTATCCTTCTCAAGCCACAGCTGCTGCATTTTTTCATTTACAGAGTTGGGCAGGAAATAGATCTATGAATCAGCTTGGAGACAAATGTATGTCTCCATACCCCCTTTTCCAGAATATCACTGCTTTAACCTGGTTTTCAGCATGAGTTTCTTCTGCCAGGATGGTGACTCTTTATCTGGGGGTATCTTGGCAGGAGCTTGTAGTTTTTGAGCCATTGAAGTTCTGATGGGACTCCTATTGTGCCCCTGGTTGATACATTCATGCAATGAGAATGATGGTCACTGTTCTTATGGAGCCTAGAACCACTGGAACTAGAAGCGCAAATTCCCAAAGTGCTAACATTGACCAAAACACTGGGCCACTCGTATTTCACTGCTTGATCTAGTAATATGCATATAATCTACCTTCAGTGGACATAGTACTATGCAATGGTTATTGATTTAGAGTTCGTTTCCTAAAGAATGGCCCCCTTTCATCACAGGCTGGGGTACCTCCAGAATAGCATGTCAGTGACACTGTCACTCTAGCAGGCCAGCAGCTCTTGGGTGGAGTGCAATGTGTGAGAAGACCACGGTGGCCTGTGCCTACTTTCCATCTTCTTTGTTTTTTTTTTTAAATGTTTTTTTATTTATTTCTAGGAGAGAGAGAGAGAGACAGCACGAGCAGGGGAGGGTCAGAGAGAGAGGGAGACACAGAATCCGAAACAGGCTCCAGGCTCTGAGCTGGCAGTCAGCACACAGCCCGACGCGGGGCTCGAACCCAAGAACTGTGAGATCATGACCTAAGCGAAAGTCGGACACTTAACCGACTAAGCCACCCAGGCGCCCCACCATCTTCTTTGTTTTAAAGGTCGTTCTTTATTTTGCAGCCGCCCACACCAGTGGATCTAATACTATGTAAGTCTTTAAGAAATGGTTGGGGCACCTGGGTGGCTCGGTCGGTTAAGTATCCATCTCCAACTCAGATCATGATCTCACGGTTCATGGGTTCAAGCCCCGTGTTGGGCTCTGTGCTGACTGCCAGCTCAGAACCTGGAGCCTGTCTTTGGATTCTGTGTCTCCCTCTCTTTCTGACTTTCCCTGCCATGCTGTCTCTGTCTCCCAAAAATAAATAAAAAGTTAAAATTTTTTTAAAACAAGGAAATGGTGCTGAGTGAGACACTTGAGGGTGAAAAAGAAAACTCAAACTCAGATTATGTGTAAGCTAAAGGCAAAACTACTCACTTCCGTTTCCAGGGAAAAAGGTGTCAATGTAACAAATTTGCTACCAAGTAGTTGACTGAGTCACCTTGAGCAATGGTGCTATGTGGTGTCTCAGTACTGGTATCTTACTGGTAGGTTGGATACTGGGTAGCACCAGTAGCTAAATGAGCCATGGTAATAGGTTGCTCTGCTGTTGGGCCATAGCATGGCCTCCATTCCTGCCACCATGTCCATTGTGTTGATTGATGTCAACTAACTGAGTTATCTCTCTATTTGTTTGTTTAATACTTTACATATGATGGATATTCTCTGATATGCATCAACAGGGAAGATAAAGAGTTTTCCCAATTTGTGCCCATTCACATAGGTCCATCTCCAGGTTGCTTCCTCTGATCTCCTTATCCCGAATTGGTCCACCTTTCTCCATCCAGAAACTTGTGAACAGCCAAGCAATTCACCACTGCCCATGAGTGTCTGTGTGTGCATATACTTTAGCACACTTCTCTTTCCCCTCAAGTAGTACTACTTTCACTGAACTTTTCTGGTGCCTGAGATATTGTGTTTTCCTTCTTACTGCTATTTTATCCTCACAACATTTGTAAAATTTTAAAAGTTGCGGGGCGCCTGGGTGGCTTAGTCGGTTGAGCGTCCGACTTTCGCTTGGGTCATGATCTCGCGGTTGGTGGGTTCGAGCCCCGCGTCGGGCTCTGTGCTGACTGACAGTTCAGAGCCTGGAGCCCGTTTCAGAGTCTGTGACTCCCTCTCTCTCTGACCCTCCCCTGCTCACGCTGTCTCCCTCTCTCTCTCTCTCTCTTTCTCTCTCTCCTAATTTAAATTTAAAAATTTAAAAAAATTAAAAAAAAATTTTAAAAGTTGCACTGCCACATGCTAGGTGACACCCACACTTCATCTATCACCACCGATTGGGTCCTCCTTGTCAGGCAGCTGAGAGTGATCTAGATCCCAGGTCCCATTTTAGATTCTACTTTCTTAGACCATTTCTGGCTCCAACTTTCTTGGTTGTGTTTCCTAGAAACTGGCTATAGGACAGATATTTCATTATAAGACATTTATTGGCATTCCTCTCCAGAACATGCTGTGGGAAGGAAAGAAGTAGGATAAATTGTGACGCAGCTCAACAGAGACCTCGTCTACATAGCCGTTCAGAGTTGTCCCCAGCTGAAGCAACATGGGCTATCTCAACGGCGGGTGTACGTGTACATGGTGAGGTAGCTTTCTGAGGCCAATGGTAATTCCTTAGAAGAGCCTCTGGTTTAGTTATCATCAGGCAAGAGTCTCAACAGCAAGGGAATGAATACTTTGGTCCTGGGTAAGGAGACCTGGGTAGCGTAGAAGGACAGCTACTAAAATCACAAATATTCACACCGCTCTCACCTACAAAATGTACCGACCCAACCCTAAGATCTCAAAAGTCTCCAGTCAAGACATCAGTATCACTCTATATAGCGACTAAGGAACAAAAAAACAAGTTATTTGCCTTCTCACACCCAACATACAGCATTGAAACATGTGCAGGATAATCACAGTAAACACGTTTGAAGGGGAAAAAATAAGAGGTATGTGGTATTAAATGGCTTTGGGCAATTCTGAAATCTTGCTGAGAAAACATTAGCTTGTAAAAAAATGTTCTTTGATTAGGTCTTTCTTCTGCTTTCTCAAAGTGGCTCCTCGGTCCCGTGTTCTACATGGCTCAGGGTTCCACTTTGTGGGAGATTCTCCTCCTTGGCCACTTCTGAAGAAGCTACTGAAGGATGAGTGCTTTGGTTTCTGAGTAGATTTCTCAGCCTGCTTCCTCTCCGTAGAAACTGGAGAAGCAGAGGTATTTTTACATCTTCAACAGTCTCTGTCTCTTTTCTTTATTTTTTTAATGTTTATTTATTTTTGAGAGATATAGAGACAGAGTGTGAGTGAGAGAGAGGCAGAGATAGAGGAAGACACAGAATCTGAAGCAGGTTTCAGGCTTTGAGATGTCAGAACAGAGCATAACACAGGGCTTGAACCCATGAACTGCAAGATCATGACCTGAGCTAAAGTTGAATGCTCAACTGATTGAGCCACCCAGGAGCCCCAACAGTCTCTGTCTCTTTTAGTCCAGTGTGTGTATGTGTATGTGTGTGTGTGTTTTCTTTTTTTAATTTTTTTTTTTTTTACTTTTGAGAAAGAGAAACATTGTGATCAGGGGAGGGTGAGAGAGAGGGAGACCAAGAATCCAAAGCAGACCCCAGGCTCTGAGCTAGCTGTCATCACAGAGCCCAATGTGGGGCTTGAACCCATGAACTGTGAGATCATGACCTGAGCCAAAGTTGGATGCTTAACCAACTGAGCCACCCAGGTGCCCTGTGTGTGTGTGTTTTCTAATACAACTTCCTCAAAATCTTTGTGGATTTTCTAAATGTTTGATCTCACAAAATTCCATGTGCCAAAACCTTCCACAATTCTGAAATGTATTTCCTCTCCTCCTACCCCTCCTCCACCCTTTCTCTCTCTTCTCTTTCTCTCTCTCCCTCTGTCTTTATTCAGCTAAAAAGATCTACTGATCACCATACTAACTCCTCAAGAGGACTTAACAAAAAACAGGAAGCCACACCTTGAGTTGGTCTTTGTAGACTGTGACACAATGTCCAATCCTTTATTCTAAGGCTATATTTGGCAAAGAAAAAAATTTAATTTCTAACCATTCAATTCCCAATTTCCCTTTAAATTATGTTAACAATCTAGTTTATGCTTTTCAGAAACTGTCTTTCTTATAACACCTGGTCAAATGTAGCTAGCAAGTCCGTTCACAGAATCAACATTTTTATCTGAAATTTATTTGCCTCGTGCTAATATCAATCAGGTAAATTTCCCTTTCTTCCAGTTACCACAAGTGAAAATTTTACCTACTGGTTTTCTCTACATAATATAAGTTGACATTTTCCTAGCCTCCTTTCCTGTTACTCAGTTTCAAAGCCAACTTCACATAGTTTAGGTTTTCATTGTGGTAGTGCTACACATTTAGCTACTGATTGTATTCTCACTTCACAATATCCACAATAATGCTGCCTAGTCAACCAACCCAAAATTCAGTGACTTTCAACAATAAGGATTTATTTCATATCCATGTGGCTATAGGTCAGGTGGGGCTTGGGTAGATCTAGGCAGGGTATGAAAGGGGGTGGTTTTAAGTTACTGATTGGGTATAGATCTGTTCTGTTTCTCTTTCTCTTTGGAACTAATGGTTACCTAGTAATAACACAAGTTCATTTCCCATATTTACTTGTGCCATCACCCAAAGTAAGTTCTATCACCAAACCTACTATAACTGAGGCAGGAAATACATTTATCCCTTTAAGGTGAAGGAATGGAAGTGAATATTTACTGAAAAATATTCTAATATGCCACAGCTGTCAGACAGCACTAATGATTACTACATTGATTTCTGTACTTGTTTCTTATGGAGTTCATATTAAGTGTCAGCTACTGTGCTAAATGATGATGCCACAGAGAAAAAGAAGGAATTCTGATTTGCTTGCATGGAAGGTTAAATACCTTAAATTAAAGTTTAAGAAAAAAATGTGTAATGACAGATGTACACAGGGAGCTATAGGAATAAAAGGGGACTTTTTACCAAGTCTTGGAGGAAGGTAGGTCCAAGAAACTTTGCCAAAGAAGGAGAATCATAATCCCTGAGCTAAATCTTGAGAAACATAAGTCGATAAATGGTAAGAAGATAAAGAAAAGGAATCCAGGAAAAGAAAATTGCAAGCATAAAAATATAGCGGTGGGAGAGAAATCTGCAAAATCTAGGAAAATAATAGAAAGGATATTCTTGAGATACTAGCAGGAGTCAGGTCATGTCTATGTTCTAAGCTAGGAAATAATTTTGGGAGATTGGGACATCATTACAAGACTTTAAGCACCCATTGTAGTTACCTTTTTCCCTAGAGGCTAGCACATGCAAACGATTACAAAATGCTCAATGGATTCCAGGAGATGCATTCACTCCGTCAGCTCACTACTCTTTTAAGTCATGTGGACCTTTACTGTACTGACCACTTATGCAATCTAAATTTTGTTTGGATATTCAAGCACACCTCAGCGGGTGTAGTTATGTCATTTACTTCATAGTTTTCATCATCATCATCATCATCATCATCATCAATTAGCATTTCATTTTACCTTTACAACTCTTTGAAATAGTAACTGTTATTAACCCCGTTTTTTTTTAAATTTTTTATTTATTTCTAGGAGAGAGAGAGAGAGAGACAGCGTGAGCAGGGGAGGGTCAGAGAGAGAGGGGGAGACACAGACTCTGAAATTGGCTCCAGCCTCTGAGCCGCCAGCCAGCACAGAGCCCGACGCGGGACTCGAACCCACGAACCGCGAGATCATGACCTGAGCGAAAGTCGGACGCTTAACCGACTAAGCTACCCAGGCGCCCCTATTAACCCCGTTTTATAGGTGAGAAAATGGAGGTTTAGGAAGGTCATATCTCTTTCTCCACGACACATAGGTAATAAGCAGAAGAGAAAATAGGATTCACAGTAGTTCTATCTGACTTCAATGCTACTCATTAAAGGTGAAAGGAAAGACTCAAACTTTGAGGTCAAATGTTTGGGAAACATCTCTAGAAATGGCTAACATTGGGAACAATAGATCAACCTAAGAAGGCCGTGAAAGCTGTAAAAATGACGTTTTGGGTAATGCAGCAAGAGTGTCAGTGATTTCTCAACAGGTCTTTGAAGAAGACTTGGGAGAACAGGGAATGGAACATTTCAACTGGCCTTTGAAGAGTGAGTAGACTCCATAAACAAAGTTGGAATAGAAAAGGGTACAGCTTAATCAAAAGCTTAGAGAAGAAAAAGAAAAAACATTCTTAAAGATATTTGAATAACTCTTTTTGGCTATAAAGGAAAGAATAGTGAGATGCCAGACCCCAGAGTTTGAATGTTAGGCCCAGAGAATATTTCAATGGCAGACATTCATATGTTCACAGAGAATCACTACTCTTTTTTCAGGCTTTTTCTGGTTTTCACAGTACAGGGCAAATATCCATAACAAATATATATATATATCAGAGGTAAAGGAATATGAATTGATACAAAACAATATAGCTACAGTTTTGTGAGCAGTTCTTTGCAAAATGAAATGACTTAAAAGATGTTCTCACTGCTCTGGAGTGTATATTAGAGACACTAATTCATGCACTGCATTATTGATGTGCTATATATTACATATGTAATATATTAAAAATAAAACTGTGCCACCTAATGAAACACTATTTTAATATTCCACTTGATCCTTGAGAGCAATATGTTGCCATGGAAACTCAAGTCTGTCTAGTCATTAGCACCTTTTTTCCCTCACACAAGAATTTGAGTGTAATGTTATTCTCTCGGCAAGAATTAAATTAGCAATTATTCACCTGAAAATAGCACCAAGGAGATCTAAACAAACACAGGACAATAGTGGTTTGTTCACATAAATTGTCTTTGAATTATGCAATGGTCACGGCATCCAGTATAGCTTCTATATATATTGGATTCCTGAAGAAGAGAGACTAGGAAGAGAGACTGCTTTCTTGGGTCAAGAGAATGCATTTGGTGAACACAAACCACCTTCTTCCATAAACTTTTCTCTGATTTTCTCTTAATGGATAAAATCTTCCACCTCGTAGGCTTCTCTAAGCACATTTTTCTGAATCTCTCTTATCTATTGATTACCTTCTCTAAGGCATGTATGTAATAATCTTGTCTGCCCACAACCCATTCCCCTTCACCCAGCAGCAGGCATCTTTATTTTCTTGTGAAGAATTAATCCTGGTCAACTCATTCAACCTCAATGGGATTCTTAAAAGGAGGTGTGCTACCCTCTTGTAGTAGATTCTCTTGATGCCCCTGCCCCACATCCCTATGGCTCTTTCTTGTTTCCAACCATGAGAGCTCACTTGTTTACAAACCAGAGCAATCCAGAAGTATGGGATATGAATGCACTTGGGAAGTTATGAAATAATGGAGACTGGGAGTCTGGGAATAAATATTTCTGCTTCCTAACTTCCAAAGGAATAATTCAGAAATTTTTCTATGTGCTTCTTCATGAGGCCTTTCTCCTTTCCCTGTTTCACTATGCCTACTTTCTCCCCTATATTTAGTTATGGCACCAGTTCCCAAATAAACTAAAAGCACCCAAGTCTTTGACTCTACATCTGCTATTGGGGAAATCCATACTGAGACACCTCCGATGGGTTGGATGTTATATATGAAACACATTCAGCCACTTTAGACCCTTTCCCACAAATTTAAACCTGGAGCAATGACAAAATGATGGGGAATGGTTTGAACTGGTTGGCTAACAACATTTCCCTTCAGATACTGCCTTCTGGTTGCTGCTTCTAAAACCTACAAGCTGGTTTAGATAACCATCTTTTCCAACGCTTGATGATCCAACTTTTCTACCAAACATGTGATAGCAAATAGATTTTTTTCTCCTAAAAATATCCCTTCTTACCTTAAGTTAGGTAAATTTAGGTTCTTTTTCAGGAGCCCTAACTTGCACATCTCCTATTACTTGATTCAACAGACGTATTTTGAGTTTCAGCTATGAGCCATGAAGCTCTATGTGTGCATGTACATGTGTTTTTGTGTCTGGGGGGGAGGTGGTGGGAGGTTGGGTGTATGTTGAAGTGGAGCTAGGAAAATATATTTTTTCATAAGATGATACATTTTGTCTTTAAATTTTTTTTTTCAATGTTTTTCCTTATATTGGACAGAATGAGAAAGAGACAGAGTGCAAGCTGGGGAGGGGCAGAGAGAGGGAGACACAGAATCAGAGGCAGGCTCCAGGCTCTGAGCTGTCAGCACAGAGCCTAATGGAAAGCTTGAACTTATGAACCCTGAGGCCATACCTAAGCTGAAGTTGGACACCTAACTGACTGAGCCACCCAGATACTTGGATACTTTCTGTCTTTAAATCAGGATACTACTTGCCCTTGTGCATGGTCAGGGTATACATGTAAGTGGATAAGTGGTAAGCAATGAGGATGGAGACACTTGAATATATCATGGAAAGTCTAGTCAGCAGTGCCTAGGGGTGTACATTCTATCTGGTGCTGAAACTGAGAACTATTGGAATGGACAGGAAAGATCCAGAAGGAGTTCATTTGGACAGCTTCTATCTTCTCAGTTTGGTAAATGATCCAGGGTTCTTCTAAGAAGGAAGGAGAATGAAGAGTAGCTTAGTACTTGAAGAAGATGGCAACGTTCAGGGCATTCTCTGCAGAGTTCTGATGGCAACCAACAATGGGGATGAGAAGTTTTCAGTAAGGTGAACAATTGTTCCTGCTTCATGGTTCTTAATGCTAACAAGGCAGCAGCAAATGATATATGGCCATAATTCTCAAACTTGAGTGTACATTGGAGTACCCCAGAGTCACCAAGAATATTTGTCAAAACACAGACTGGCCCTCACATCCAGTTTGTGATGCAGTTGGCACAGGTGGGGCCTGTGTATTTGCATTTCTACCAAGTTCCAGGTGGTGCTGATGCCACTGGTCTGAGAAGCACACTTTGAGGATCACTTATATATGGACCCTGCCTAAGTTCATTAAAAAAAAAGATTAATGTTTATTAATTTTTGAGAGAGAGAGACAGAGACAGAATGCAAGTGGGAAAGAGGCAGAGAGAGCAGAAAACAGAGCATATGTTTGACAGCTCCAGACTCTGAGCTGTCATCCCGGGGCCCAGTACAGGGCTTGAACCCATGAACCATGAGATCATGACTTGAGCCAAAGTCAGACACTTAACTGACTGAGCCACTCAAGCACCACAAGTTCTAATAATGGGATAGAAATAACGTAATGTAACTCAAAAGGATGGCATGAATTTCTTCAGTGACTCAAGGACAGATGAAAATGTCAGAGGACATTACCCAGAACCTATCTAGGTTACCATGCACGAAGTCGTAATTGTTCAATCACTATCACCATTCATTTAACAAATGCTTGGTGGCCCTGCAACATGGTAGGCATTATGATTGGTACAGGAGCACAGATACAAACAAGCACTTCCAGCCTGCAAAAATATCAGTCTAGATAAAGAGGCAGATGCATGTGATAAAAGGCTCTAGGTACTGTGAAGACTATAGAGGGGATATTTGGTGGATAGAAACCAATTTTCTGTAGGAAGGAAAATAATTGTCAGGAAGAGTACTATAAGGAAGTGACCATTATGAAAAGTGAGTGTTGTTATCAGATGATGAAAGGGGTTGGATAAGTTTTCCACAGAGAGAAGAGCAGGGGAAAAGGCACAGAAGCCTGAATTTTGTGGCTATATTTGTAAGATACAAATAATCAGTAGTCCAGATGTGTAAGGGTGCAAGAAGAAATGACGCTGGAGCTGCGGGCTCTGCTTCCAGAGATCATCTGAATGCCATACAAGTACATTCGTGGTAATTACTCCCACTTTTCTGTTAGCCACCACCCCACATCACTACCTTAATTATACTTCCATCAGCAACACCACCATCATTGCCATTATCATCATCATCATCATCAAGAATAACATCAGCAATTTATTCAGATTGCCTTAGTTTTTACCACATGCCATTTTTCTGCTCTAGAATCTCCATCCTAGTTCTATGTCACATTTAGATGTTACATCTCCCAGGGCTCCTCTTGGCTATGACATTTTCTCACACTTTCCTTATTTCTGATGACCTTGATAGTTCTGAGGAATTATGGGCAGGTGTTTTGTGAAGTCCTCTCTATTGGAATTTTCCTGGTGTTTTTCTTATGACTAGACTAGGGTTATAGGTTTCAGAAGGCAAATCACATAAGTAAAGTGTCATTTTCATTGTATAATGTCAAAGGCACACATTAACAATATGAAGTATGACTGTTGATGTTCACCTTGATCACCTGGTTGAAATAGTGTCTGTCAAATTTCTTCAGAGTCAAGTCTTTTTTTTTCCCCACTTTCCATAATGTACTCTTTGGAAGGAATTCACTACCCTACACTCAAGGAATGGGAAGTTATGCTTCCTTGTCTTTGGAGTAGAGTGTTGACATATACACACACACACACACACACGCATAACATATATATATATATATATTAATCTGTCATGGGATTTAGTATATTTGGGTTACTCTAGTAAAATACTGCCTCTTGATTTTCAATTCTCTCGAATCTAATTTTGGTACAATTTAAGGTACTCAGGGTTAAGTAGACTATCAGCAGTGAAGGTGGAAGCTGGCATTCCTCATTTGTGCTGACCTCTAGAGAAATTTCATCTATTTAGAATTCTGCTAGACTAACCCTCTCTTAGGAGAGGGAGCAAATCAGACTGGGACCCATCTGAGTATCTATTTTGGATCTTTTGTCTGGGTATCCAGGATGCCTTGGGAAATACATGTGATCTGTGTAGCTGTGGAAATTCTGCTTTGCTCAGCTCTAGAGACTGGCTGGATCTGGGGAGGCTGAGTATGAAGTTATTTGCAGATAAGCAAATTCATTTCACATAGGCCACCCTTAATGACCAAAATAATTGTATAAAATGGCCAGCCCAATTACTTTTTTCATTCAGTGCTCCTATCAACAACCATTTAAAAATCTAATTGTAAGCTCACTATTAAGGCAATTGAAAAAACAGATTCGGTCCTTATAAGATTACCTCAATTTGCCTGTATAAAATGTCTTAGTTGTTGTTCTGATGCTAATCAACTTTTACAATTCACTGCTAATTTTTTCAAGCTAAAGATCTCCAAACTTAGAGAATTTATTATATAACTTAAAAGGCACAGGATTTGGTGTCGTAAAACCTGAGGTCAAGCCCCTATTCTTCCCCTTCCCAGATGTATACTCTGAATAAGGTCACAGGAATTTTCTGAGTCTTGGTCTCTTTATTATAAAGTAAAAATAAAAATTTCTTGCTTATGAAATGTTTCATTGATTTATAATTGGGGACCTAGTATTATAGTGGTATTAATAAAAACAGAGATCTGTCATTTTAAAAAACAGTGCTCTGTGAAAAACACCATTATGTGTGATGATGATGGTGGTGGTGGTAATAATAATAATGAGGATAATGATGGTGCTGACGATCACACTCTGATGTTTAAGGTGACAATGGGGGCTGGCTAGCATAAAAGCGAGTATAATTAACCTGCACTTGTGTGGAATTCAGACAATATCCAGAATCAGAGGAACAGGGGAGGATGGGGGTGGGGGGTGCTAGGAATCAAGGAGTTGTGACTGTCAATCTCAGCTTACCATTGGGATCAACCAAAGTTTGAGAATCACAGATCTTGGACAATGACTGCAGTGCCCTTTAGGAATAAGGTGATGAATCAGAGATCAGATAGCTACATTGGAATCCTCATCAAGTCTAGTTTGGAAATATGACTCAAACACAAAATAAATGACTATACATTCTCCTCAATTCTATGCTGTATATTTAATCATGTGCAATGGGAATGGATCAACTGACTTCCCTATCGAGGATAGAGCACTGGAATTATATGTACTGAACATCTCCATAGTGCCAGACTCTAGGTTAAGTGTTTTTCAAATGTAACCTCATACAGTCCTCGTGAGGTAGATACTTATTGAACTAAGGTTGTTGAAGGGAGTGATGATTCTGGAACTGAAGAACCAAACCAGCGCCATGACAGGCTTCAGAAGGCCCCAGAGATTAGAAGACCCAAGTCTCTGAGGCCTGACTCAGCAGGCTTGAGCCACCGCCCTTCCCTGTGTCCGAACCAATCACTGGAGGCTGGGAGGTACTGGACGTTCCGGCCACTATTCTGGCCCACCTTGCTCTAAACTCACCAATCCCTCTGCGCCGTAACAACCTCTGCCATCACCTTGTCCTATCACGTTGTAGTCCCTGTCCATCACCCCTTTCCGGCCCTAGAGTTAATAAAAACCCTACTCCTCCTTTGTTCGGGGCTCTCAGCACAGATCCATATGCTGGTGAAGTCTGGGAGTCCGAGCTTAAGCCCGTAATAAAGCCCTTCGCTTTTGCATACGTGACTCGGACTCCTTAGTGGTCTTGGGATTTTGGGGAGATCGCGATCTGGGCATAACAGAACAGAGGAACATCATTGTGATATGATGATTTATAATAAGAAATATATATTTGATCTTTAATCCATTCCTGGCACAGAGCCCTTAAAACCCTTGGGATTTCCCATGATAAGAACAATGAAGGGATCTTTTGCCATGTCAGGTAGATGAACTTTGAAAAGCACCTGAAGATGGGGGCTAGTTGCTGATGGAATCAGCCTGTATTTAGAGGGCTGAAAGTTTCATTTCTACCCTCCTGACTCCTGGGAGAGGGGAGAGGGGCTAGAGATGGAGTCCAATCACCAATGGCCAAAGATGTAATGAATTATGCCTCTGTAATGAAGCCTCCATAAAAACCCAAAAAGGCAGGTTTGGAGACCTTCAGGTTGGTGAACACATGGAGGTGCTGAGAGAGTGATTCACTCAGAGAGGGCATGAAAGCTCTGTGCCCTGTCCACAGACCATGCCTTATGCCATCCAACTGGCTGTTCTGAAATCATCATTTTATAATAAGTTGGTGATCTAATAAGTACAGTGTTTCTCTGAGTTCTGTGAGCCACCCTAGAAAATTGATACAACCCAAAGAGGGGGTTATTGGAACCTCTGGTCTTTAGCCACTTGGTCAGAAGCACAAGTAATGAATGATAAAGGT
Source organism: Proteles cristata cristata (assembly GCA_017311185.1). NCBI lineage: Eukaryota > Metazoa > Chordata > Mammalia > Carnivora > Hyaenidae > Proteles > Proteles cristata. The sequence continues at coordinate 184,616 of JAESUZ010000837.1, forward strand.
GGATTCGTGATTGCCATATGAAGCTGTAGGACAAAACCCTTAACACCATCTCAGGGTAGATAGGATCAGAATTGAGTTAAACGATGAACACCAGCTGGTGTCTGAGAATTGCTGGTTGGTGTGCAGGGGTGTTGGAGGAGGCCATGGAGAGGATGTGACCTCCAGTGGACCCAAGAACTGGCCTCAGGCAATTAGGGCTCCTCACCCCCTCCCCGGGCTTGGAATGTATGCTCTGCCCTTCATTTCCACAGTGGGAATCATTTTCAAAGACACAGCCTTGAGAGAGTAGTGTATTGTTGAGACTATCTGGATGGTATACTGACGGAACACCATTAAGGCCTCTATATAAACTCATCATTCGGGCAAAGAGACATGGAGATCAACTTGTTTTCTGGTTGCCTAAAGCAAACTTCCTATGTAAGCTCCCTTGTTTATTAAACCTATTGCATTCTGATTTGGAGTGGCCCTCCTTGTTCTTCAGTTTCTGAAGAATAGAGGAGATGTGCTCCCCTCCAGTTCCCAGTCTCCTACGCTAAAGTTGGAGCCATGTGACTAGTTCTGGTCAATGGACTAAAACTCTCACATTTTGTCCGAAAATTTGGTGAAATCTCCATCCCCCATCAGATGCCAGGTTGTCCTTGATGCCCAGTGTAATCGATGGTGGAGTTAAAAGATAGCAGAGGGCCCCCAGCTCACAATAGACTTCATGTGAATGAGAAAAAAAAAGATTACTTTTTTTATTCCCCCCTCTTAGTCCATTCAAGCTTCTAAAACAGAATATTATAGACTGAGTGGCAGGGTGCCAGAGTAGCTCAGTTGGTTGAGTGTCTAGCTCTTGATTTCAGCTCAGGTCACAATCTCATGGTTCGTGGGACTGATTCCCACATTGGGCTCTGCACTGACAGTACAGCTTTCTTGGGATTCTCTCTCTGCCTCTCTCTTTCTCTCTCCCTCTCTCTTTCTCTCTCTCTCAAAATAAATAAAAAGAAACATTAAAAAATGAATACTATAGACTGAGTGGCTTGTAAACAACAAATATGTATTGATCAGAGTTCTGGAGACTGGGAAGTCCAAATCAAAGTGCTGGCAGCTTTGGTGTCTGGCGTGTGTTGTCTGGTGAGAGTTCATAGATGGCTGTCCTCTCCCTGTCTCCTCACATGGAAAAAGGTGGGATTCCTTCCACTGGGGTCTCCTATAATCCATTCATGAGGGCTTCCCACTTAAGACCCACTAACCTCCAAAGGCCATAACATCGCGGGTCAGTTTACAATATTTGTATTTAGGGGAGCCAGGGACACAGATTTTAGGTCCACAGCAGCCCCTGAAACTTGGGGCTTCTCTCTCCTGAATTAACCCATTCTACTAATATAGGACAAAGAATCATTTCATATGCTAACAGGCCTTCTTCTCTGCTGTAAAGTAGAGCCACAGCTACTTAACTGCCCTGATATAAGCAGGTATTGATATGGTTTCCTTTTGCCTCACTTCTTGCCAAATTCTTTGTATTATCAAAGAATAAAAGAGGTTCTTGGCCAACTGCATCGTTTTCAGGCAGCGAGCTCCCATTTAAGTCAGTGACAATACCTCAGCCATGACAGTAATGGGGACACCTATTAAGGCCTTCAGAGGCAATTTTCCTAAAGTAAAGGTGACAGTCATTTGCCGAACACAGTGGAAGACTAGATGTTCTTCTGTAATTCAGTCTTAAACCTGAGGTGTTATTTCTCAATCCCAAAGGGCCAAATTCTATTTATGTCCACTTCCACCCTCTGTCATCGCCACCATACAACCTGCTGAATGCCCACTCCTAGGAGAGCTCACCATGTCGGCCCCGATGGCCAACGGGAAGATGCCAAGTGGCATTTTTTCAAGACCTTTCCTTTTATTTAAATAAACTGAGGAGACAGCACCTGGGCAACTTTGTGGGAATTTGATATCCCCAAAGGAGTCTAGCTACACAAAAGAGTGTCCTCAACAATATTTAAAATGTAGAGAGTTAGTTCTATGTTTCAAAAGCAGAACCTTCAAAAATAATAATGGCTTACGTGCAATCGATTTTCTTGGCCATGCATTGACTTGCTGCTAATTTATAGTTTGCAATTACTTGCTTTGGCAACTCAGGGCATATGTAAAAATACAGTGGAGTTAGAGACAGTGTTTCTTCTGAAGTTTCCCCATTACGTTGCCTATATCAGGGGGACGAATAGTCTTAGCAGAGGAGAGGAGTCTCCTTTTGATGTGCCGCAGCTACAGCAGTTGGTAGCAGAGAGCCCCAACTGTTGGATCTTCACTAACCTAAGAAGAAAGGACCACTGGAATGCAGGCTGACCAGACAGAAAATGGAATTTGGAGGATGATTTTGTCCATCTTTGCCTGCATCGCCATTCTTCATTCACCCATTACTCTTCACAACCCCCACCAGGACCATTAGGTGCCCATGCTATGGCTGCCTACAGTTTCCATTTTAGGCAAAACTAGCCAACAGACTGGCTGGAGGTCCCTGGTTCTTTTTAACAGTATTGCTATTAGCAATATTAAATGGCAATAGTAACGCTTAGAACATTCACTTTTCGATTCTCGGCTAACACCTCCCTGTAATAACAGATGAATGGGAGAAAAATGAAAAGAGGCTTAATAACACATATACCTCCTGCATTCATGAGACATAACCAGGAAAATTGAGCGCCTTCTTGAAAAAGTCCAAGCTTTCACCTTAAATACTATCTTCAGCTAAAGACAAAAGAAAGATGTTGGATGAGCCAAGACAGCTATGGGAATTCTGTGGAAAGTCACCAGGAAAAGCATACCAAACAGAGTAAGGTTCTCACGCAGACTTAACTCATTTGCCTTCTTTACCGATAAGAGTTTCTAGGGATTTACAGTCATCCCTCTCTTCCTGGTTTGGAGAGAGAGACACTCTTACAAATGAGGATTTCTCTGATAATAGTAAATGTCTCTTACAAAATGTTTATGTCTAATCCTTTTTCAGAGCTTTATCTGCTCTTTCTTAAAAATAATCAACTCATGATAATCCTTATGCCAAAGAGATATATATTTGGGGTGGCAAGTTTTGCTCCCCTTCAAGCAGAAAGTAGAGGTATCCCCCCCCAATCCTTGGAAATCCCTTTGGAGCTCTCAGCGGGACAGCTACTGCTACTTAAGATCTGAGCACTTCTTGCTCAGAGAGCCTGGAAGAAATCTGCAGCAATGTCCCTGCATATCAGGCTCCATCTCACACAGTGGGTACTGAAAGGGCCTTAGTTAAGGACTAACTCCTTTGATTAAGGAGTCAGCCAATGAAAATACTGAGTGAGTGGTGAGGGAATTAATAACTATTGCTTCCTGGTTTGCCCCAGCTATTTGCACAGTTATGGTTTCCTTTAATCCTTACAACAATTGTATGAGCTGTTGTTATTCCCATTGTGCAGATGAGGAACCTGAGCAATGTCTTCTTTGCCATAGCCAAGTTCACTGCACTGCGTTTGCCTTGAGCTAGTTCTTCCCAGGACAGAATCTGAAACAAGGACTTGTGTTCAGGAATTCTATTTGGGAGGGAAGAGGAGAATCAAGGAGAATGAGACAGAGGAGGGGGAATAGCAAATAAAAAGATGCTTTATGGGATGGGTCACTGCCAAAGTCAGCTCAGGATCTCTCCCTGAAGGTCATTCTGAAGGTTTATGAAATGCTCAAAATCTCCCTGAATGACAAGAATTTCTTCCCAGGAACCTAGCCCCCAGTGGCTGAGGTTTCCACTAGGAGGTGTCAAATTTCCTACTCTTCAGGCCCACACAAGCTTACCTCTAATAAGACTCCCATGGGATGGGGCCTAGGTGACTCAGCTGGTTAAGTGTCACTTCAGCTCAGGTCATGATCTCACAATTCATGAGTTTGAGCCCTGCATCAGGTTCTTTGCTGACAGCGTAGAGCCTGCTTGGGATTCTCTCTCTCTACTACTCCCCTACTTGAGCTCTCTTTCTCTCTCTCTTTCAAAATATAAACAAACTTATAAAAAAAAAAAAAGGACTCCCATTGGTGTTCCATACCACACAGTGTCTGTAAAGCTTTGGATTAAAACTATGTAAAAACAAACAAACAAACCCAAACAGACCCAAAATGGTATCACTTAGGCTAAGTCACAAAAGCAGGCCTTAATACCTAATCTAACTGCAGTTCCAACCTCCCCTAGAAATGTAGTCTTAACCAGTCAGTCAGGAATTTTCTGAATATCACCAAAGATGTAATCTGTCACATGGGCCCTCTCTGTCCCCCAAAGGAAGATGTGATAATCCACCTATTAAGACTCCACTGTGCTTCCTTCTAAGGGAAGGTGGCCTTGCCTGGGACAATCCTTTCTTTTCAATAGCTAATAACTTCCTTGATCCACCTTCCTTCCTGTAAAAGACTTCCCTTTTGTAGAGCTCCTGTCATTTACCAAATGGGTTGCTGCTGGTTCCTGAATCACTTAATAAAGTCCCCTGGATCTTCGGATTTACTCAGTTGAATTGTTCTTTAACAAGTGAAAGGCCTGAGGCTCCTGCTTGAGGTGAGATGCTATGGATGCTATGACGTGAGTCAAGGTTGGTACAGGATATTTCTAGAAGGAGCTCATTTTTCTTGGGCATGTCCCATGTATGCAGGAAGTATACATGTTATCAAACCTCTGCTTGTTTTTTAATCTATTAATCTGTTATATTCTTGGAGGGTCTCAGCCAAGAACCTAGAAGGGAAGAGGGAAAAGTATTTTTCCTCCCCTACACCCTATATAGAAAAAGACTCTATATAAATTCCTCAACATCTGGACAGACTATGGATGGGTTCTGATGAACAGAGTGAGCTCAAAGAAAAGTGCAGTGAGGGAAAAGGTGACAGGCAAAATAATAATTTCCTCTGGAGAAATGTACTGCCCTGTGTGCAGATTAAAAAGCTGGAAGGAAGCAGGCACAACTCCAGAGACTGAGGAGTAAATCTTCAACCTTCGTTGAGAATTGTAGACTTCTTTGAGAACTGTAGACTAGTAAGTTGTGGGGAGGGAGAAATACTTCCTCTAAGGATCTAACAAAGAGTCAATTAGGGGCATGGTGGGGCGGAGAGATGTCGGAGAATGCGAGGTAAGAAAGTGTATCAGTCCCATCCTTCCCAGCTGGGAATGGGATGGATCAAATGACACTATATCAATCAATCCCGACTGGTTTGGGGTTCTCATCAGATGCCTCTCACCACCAAGTCACATACAAAATAATAACATTTAGTATCGGCTTTATATGTGCAAGACAATGTGCCAGGCTGTGCATGTTATCTCCTTGAATTATAATGCCTTTTGAATTGATTCTGTAATTATTCCCATTTTGCAGATGATGCACTTGAAATTCATCGTGTCTGTAGTATCTTGCCTTGCGTGGGTGTATTTAGGCATCTTGAGACAGAATTTGAAATCATGACTCTCATACTAGAGCCTATGCATGTAACCACTTGAAAAACACACTTGATAAAGAGTCTTTCATATTTCCAGAATCCAGCATGTTTGGAGTAAGCCTTCGTACCTGTCTACCCACTAGTAATGGTCTGAGCCCCCACTATTTGCCCTAATGCACATACCTGGGATACTGCCTTGGTTTACCTTCGGGTTTTACACTTTGTCCCAACCCTGAGCACATTGACTCTTTCCCTGTTTTTTTCTGAGGTTGGGATGATACAGGTAATATGGGGTATGGGTGAAGGTAGACTTTACCCATGACTGGCTTTTTTCTGGTGAATTTCCCGTTAAGAGTGGACAGTACACCTTGATTTAGTTCAGTCTATGCTCTCTCCAAACCTTTTTCATCTTTTGGAAAACAGAGAAACTTCAAGATGTACCTTTGGGAAGGGCTTGAGAACACCCCTTTGTCCCAAATCCATACCACGCCCCACACATGTGCCTCAGGGAGACAGCTCTGAAGACTCTAAATGCTCTATGAATCTAGCCAGAGTGGATTTTTAAAAATTTATTTTTATTTATTTTGAGAGGGAGCTAGAAGAGCAAGCTGAGGAGGGTCAGAGAGAGAGGGAGAGAAAATCCCAAGCAGGCTTCACACTATCTGCCCAGAGCCCGAGGGGGTGGGGGTGGAGGTCTCAAACATAGGAACCATAAGATCAAGATCTGAACCAAAACCAAGAGTTGGTTGTTTAACTGACTGAGTCACCCAGGCACCCCAGCAAAGTGGATTTAAATTCAAGCTTTCACTTACTTTTTCTAGTGGCAAATCCCTAACCCTCTCAGCTTTATGTTTTCTTTTAGTAAAATATAGGTGAGATTATTTAACTCAAATAATTGCTATAGTGACTGTAGATAAAATATGCACAATAATGCAAAGTAGGAGTTTCTTAAACAGGGGAAAACGTCCCTTTTCCTCTATTTATCATCCCATTTCATCCACCTGCATGAGACCTTTGGGAAAATCCTAGTGGAGTCTATGAATTACTTATTCAGTTTTTTAAATAAATGTAAAACTTCACCAATAGAGAAAGACAGAACTCCCCTTTTCTTTCCCTAGAAGACATTACAGTCGAGTGTCAGTATATGTCTTTGGGCCCACCCAAATTTACAAGGCTTCCTAAACCTAAAAAAATCCGATTAACAGACTTCTATTCTTTTCAAGATTTAAATGAAAAGCATCTTTATGTGTTTCAATATTTCTGCTGGTTTCAAATCTTGTGGGTCTGGTCTGGGGAGCGCTTCACAGTTAATAAAAATTAACATTGATGAACCTCTCTTCTCGTTAAAAAAAAAATACAAAATGTCATTTCTGAGAAAATTTGGTGCTCAATAGCCCCACCTACTGGAAAAAGATGCACGGCACGGGTTTTTCTGCCTCTGTAGCTTTAGAAAAACATAAGAATGGGAGGGAAACTTAGGGATGAATGAGTCCCATTCTTCCTATTTTATAGATGAAGTTACTGAGTTTGGCTCCGATGGATGTGAATTTCCCAAACTTGCAAGTTCAGTTGGGGACCGCCGAGGAGGATTTGTACAGCTACTTTGAATGTATTCCTTTTGACTGCCAACATGCCAATCCAGTGGACATGAAACATACGGTGATTGTTTCTGATCAGATGCTCCATTTACCTAGCATTCTAGAGCTTAGAAAGCATTTTCTTAGATATTGTTCTAATTACACCTTATAATCACTCTGTGATCGTACTATCATTCCCCAAGGTCACACAGCTGGTGGGAGACAACTCAAACAGCAGCTCAGGACTCCAAGCTCTGCCTTTCCTGTTAGACTGCACTCTTGTTTTCTTTCCTTTTTTTTTTTTTTTTTAAATTCTCAAGTTAGTTAACATACAGTGCAATCTTGGCTTTAGGGTAGAATCCAGGGATTCATCACTTACATAAAACACCCAATGCTCATCCTAACAAGTGCCCTCCTTAAAGCCCATCACCCATTTACCCCACCCCCATCAACCCTCAGTTTGTTCTCTGTGCTTAAGAGTCTCTTGCGGACAGCTGGGTGGTTCAGCCGGTTAAGCGTCCGACTTCACTCAGGTCACAATCGTGCAGTTTGTTTGTTCAAACCCTGCATCCGGCTCTGGGTTGACAGCTCAGACCCTAGAGCCTGCTTTGACTCTGTCTCCTCTCTCTATCCCTCCCCCACTCACATTCTGTCTCTGTCTCAAAAATAGATAAACATTTTAAAAAAAATTTTAAAGTCCCTTGTGATTTGCCTCCCTCTCTGTTTTTATCTTATTTTTCCTTCCCTTCCCCTATGATCATCTTTCCTTTGGGGGCCTACGCAGAACTGCCCCTAAGGAACTATGGGAAGCTGCAGTGGTAATTTGTCCTATAGCCATTTTGATTCACTGTTCAACTGTCAAATGTCTACCCTGGCGGTGTCTTGTTGGAGGCAAATTGTCCTCAGAGACTGAGATTGTCTTTGCCAATAATTAATTCAACACAGTTTCACTGCGGGAGTTATAATTTATAATGATAATATTTCACAAGCCAATAGGATCCAGGATAATGTCTCTTAATAAGTCAATAAAGAAATAGCATCCTACAAACCAACAATAGATTAATTACACAATTGTTCCAGGCAAAGGGGGGAAGAAAGAAATAAAATCCAAATTTATTGGTGTACCTTTCTATGAGATGGTTTTCTGGAGAGTCAGTCTTTCCAGATAAAAGCTGGGTATCAGCTGCTGGATTGGGGCCCTCCACGCCAGGACAGGTAGCCAACGGCGTGGCCCCTGTGCTGAGAGGTAAGGTGGGTTGCTCCGAAGGTTAGTGGCCCAGAGACTGTCATGATGCTTGCACCCCTGCCCGCAAGGAGAAGCCTCAGCAAGGCAGAAACAGATGTCCCTTCTCGTCCGGAGACGACTGACCGGTTTAACGCCACTGCCAACCGGGAATGGCCCGGCCAAGGCAGGAGCATCTCAGGATCTTCAGAGAGCTATTTAGGTCAGCAAAGAGGAGCCCTGGCTCAGCCAAACACTCTCAAGTTGCCGGTCAAATCTCTCAGTTTTAAACGTTTAAAAGCCCATCACATGACGGACACCGGACACCACTTCTGTTACTATGAATTTGTCAATGACACGGTGGTCCTCTCCACTCCAGGTGTGAGAATTTGATGAGAAAGTCCTAAGATTCGGCTTCAAAGCAATTTTACGAAAACAAATTATTCAATACAAGTTCAAACTGCAAACAGCTTTGTCCAAAGCAAGCTTTCAAATCACGGATTTGAAAGCATAAGGAGTCAGTGCACGCAAGGGCCAGAACCAATTGACATCTCTCTGGGTGGTTATCAACACTGCTGGCAGAAGTTGCTATTTTTTGAATACATATATAGTGAAATAAATCCAGGAACAAAGGAAAGAATAGAAGACAATGAAGATAATGCACGTAGGGCTCAAATCAGATACATTTTTTTTTCATATGCGTGGGATTTTCACCCAAATCAAGGAAAAGACACTTGCAGATAAAGGAGATTAGCCATTTGAAGATGCAATCACATATGATTTTGTAATTGTAACCAATCTCTCCACCTGAGGACGTCTGAGAATTCCCCTAATTCATTCCCCTTCTGGAGGCAGGAGAACAGGAGAATACAAGCAAACACCACTAGATGTTTCTGAAGCATTTAACAACACAGTTGCCTACACACTGCCTCATTTACTCCTAATAACAAATCGTCAAGGAAGGCAAGTCCAGTATAATCATTAACCCTATTTGACAGCTTGGTAAACTGAGTCTCCCAAAAGTTAAATAATTTAGACACAGAGAAGTGGAGAACAGCTATATAATATAATGGCAGTGCCTTCCTTACTAAAATTTTAAAATATATTGGCATGCTCTTATTCATGTTTTTTTCTTATACATAAGAGTTTATGTTTAACTCTAAAATTGACCAAAAAATACTGAAGATCTGAGAAGGGCGAGGGAGATCCCATAATTATGCAGCGTATATTCATTGAGCACCTACTGTATTATGTGTTAGGCACTGGTCTAGATGTTGAGAACATAGCGTTGATCAAAACAGATATGGTTTCTGATCCATGCAACTCACAGTCTTCAGAGATATAGAAACACAATAAACAACTCAACAAATAAGCCTATGACTGCATAGAATGAAATGTCAATGGAATGATAATAAGCAGGCCAATCTGATGGGAGAAAAAATGGAAGATCAGGAAAAGCCTATGGAGAAGTGATATTTAAGCTGAAAGCTAGATGACTGACAGTTGATATCATCTGTATTTAGGAGTAAAAGTGTCCTAAGTAGAAGAACAGCAATGCAGAGACTCTGAAGTTTGAATGGGTTCAGTCTGAAAGAAGTTAGGGAGTGGACAGCAGTGTGATTTCAAGGGGAAAATGGCCAAGAGAGGAGTTTGGACACAGACAAAGACATCCTTGTTACTATAGATTCTATATCCAGAGAATTTGGAATGGACCCATAATGTCCCACTGAAGGAATTGGCCACCGTTTGTGTATTCTTTGAGCATTTCTGTTGCCTTTAACCTTTTTGCTACTAAAAATGGGTATTTTTGTGCATTAGTCTTTTCCACACTTTGGACTATTTCTTTCGGTCCCTGTCCTAGATTGGCAAATTGCCAAAAGGCTTTTCCAAATGACCTTACTGATTTAAAAAGTCACTCACAATGCATGACGTTATTTTATTCACCGTCTTGTCATCACCACTGAGCCCAATTATCTGGGGGAGGTGATAATTAAAAGGCGAATCAAGCACTGTGATGTTTTACTTCCTGTGTCTCAGGATTATCTGCGACAGTAGTTTTCTGTTTGTTTTCTAGCTGGGACACATCTGTTTATACGTTCTGGGCTTGCGTATCTATTAGGGCCTTGGCATTTTGCTTTGTTTGTTTAAATTGTCAGTGGGAAGGACCCCAACTTTTTAGTGAATATAGTTTCCTGAGCCTGTCATTTATCTTACTATCTTAGTTCAGTGTTTGCTTTTTTTGTGTGCGTTGCTTATGGAAGCTTTTAATTTTGATGTAATTACATACGCTGATCTCATGAATGCTGAATTATCTTAATGCATCTTTTCTCCTTCACAGATTGTCTGTGATAAAATCTTACCCCAGACTTTAAGACTGTCTTCCCCTTCCACTCCTTGGCATATGTTTGGGGAAAGCAGGCTCATTTAATAATATTGTTAATTTAGAGTGCTCGTATATGTATATATCAGTCAAGAACCAGCTGTGCTGCCAAAATAACCATCTAATAAAATTCCTTATAAAAGGCAAATGGAGTAAAGGTTTTTTTTTTTTTTTTTTTTTTAATCTATGCTCAAAATAATGCTAGAGTTCTCTTGGTTTATTGGGATCCAGAACTTCCACAGAAGGAAGGATTGTGTATCAGGATAAACACACAATGAATGGAAGAGGTGTGGGTGCTCAATTAGTACATCCCCCCCACCCAGAGCTTCTGCTGCATTTTCTGTTACTAATAGACGCCACTGTTTACAGAGGACTTACCATGAGTTAAATACTTTGCATGTGTTATTGCAATGCTGTCAAAAGCTCTTCCAGATAAGTGTTCTTAGCTTGATTTTGCAAAGAGTGGTGCAGACAGGAATCTAAGCCAGGTGTGTTTGGCTCCCAAACTTACCCGCGTAAGCCCTAAGCTTTCTCTTTAATGTTGGCCCTGCCAGCGGTTCTGAATTTTGGCTGTAAGACCTTCCCTCATTGGTGACGGTCAGACTGTAGGGATCAGACTGACCTCTCTTCTCGAGAACTGATCATAATTACCTTGGACTTCTGAACTTCCCCTTTCTTCTGGACTTCAGACTCACCTCCTGGTTCTGCCCCTCCACATAGGGGACAAGAAACAATCAAACTCTTAAAAGCACAGGATTGCTTCAGCAGAACACAATTAAAGATGCAGAAAATATTACTCTGTGAACAATAACTATTCTATTAGATTAAGTATTATTTTTATGGCAAATATGTGTGGTGAATGCCTCCTACCTCTTTGATAATTGTCAAACTATATTAAAAAGCTAGTGGTCTTAAGATTTTGTACTTTAAGAGTTTTCTACAATTATAGCAATCAACTTCCTCTCTATTCCCAGCCCCATATTGTAGCTATGAGAGGCATATAGTCAAGAGACTTCACCAAGGTCACCATATTTATATGCAGAACTGGGACCAGAGTTTGCACTTTCTTCCTGTTCATTAATCTGGCTGTTATTGCCTACTGGTTTCTCCATTCAGGCAAGGAGAAAAGGAAAGGTACTGAAAGTTATGGGGCAACTCTTTTGCATTTGGCATCTCCCTGAACACTTTATAGAAATCATCCCATTTAATCCTCTAAATATTAGTATCCTCATCTCCACAGTACAGATGAAGAAGATTAGGCAGAGAATCGAATCAGCTGCTGTATCAATAAGTGATAGGACCAGGATCTGGATAATCTGAAAATTCATATATCTCTGTGCAGTACACATTGGCATCTAATAGCAACCAGGAGACTCACACAGGGACCCAGCCACACAGCTGACTCACATCAGAAGGCAACTCGCAGTGCAGCAACTGACTCTCCATCTTACAGTACTCCACGGATGAACTGTCCTTGACAAACACTGAAAGGCCCATGATCAGTGGCCTGAGTAGAACCCCACATTCAGAAGGGGAGAAGCTAGAATAATCAGGAGGATAGTGGCTACAAAGATGGGGCTTGGAGGCAAGGCTGAAGCAATTGGGCTTATTTAGTCTCAAGAGAAGCAAAGGGGTTGACTTGATCGAGGTTTTCAGATATCAGGTGTTATGCTGACGATGGTGACCAGCTATTTCTTGTCATCTCTGAGGATACCATCTGAGAAATCTGCATTAGGTTTCAGAAAAAAAGAAAAGGCATAGCTGCTCTGCAAAGAAGGTAGACAGACCATGGGAAGGTGACAAAGTCTTATTTGGAGAAGCACATTCATCAGGTTCTTGGCAAGAACTAATTCTATGTCAGGTTGTATAGACTGAGTGAGGTGATGATGTCCCTTCTAGTCTATTATGTCCAAGAGCCTAGAAATTTATAGATACTAAAGAATTTGTCAGAAATGTAATAATGAAGATAAATAAACATAAATGATGATGGAAGTGGACAACTATTATTTTCTACCCAGCAACCTGCATTCTTATGAGAACATCTCTACCCCTGCTGGTTCTCTTGAGATCAGCTCCCCTCCCATGTTCTTCACATGCCTCGAATGGGAACTGCATGAGCTAAGCCTCTGGACACCTATGGTTGGTCCAAAAGTTGGGCCAACGAGTCCCTTCCCTGAGAGTTTTAGGTTTGGAGAGGAAGGACTCATGCCAGAAACACTGACCTTGGAAAATATATGAAAAGTTGGGGAGCTACCATTTGGCATCTATTACACATGGTGAACCTCAGAAATGTATCAGAGATGGGAATGGAGAGCACCTCGCTTAGAAAGAGGGAAAAAATAGACAAATCAGATGGGGAAAGAGGAGCAAAGGTTATTGGTCAAAGATCTTATTACCGTTCACATCTCTGATTGTAATTTCTACTGAGGTGCAGATACATTCCTATGCCATGCAATCCCAAAACTGTTTACAAATAAATTGTGCTTTTCTTATGTCTGTTTGAGTTGGCCTTCTGTCATGTAAATCCTGAGAGTGTTTCTAATACTATAATAACATCGATGATGGGATGATGGTGAGAATCACAATGATAATCAGCACCAATGATGCAATCAATGTTTACATTATAATTTCTTCCTTTCTATCTCTGCATTTTATAAATACCCTTTTGTTCTTTGGATACTGCAGGTGTTGTGTTGGGATAGAGAAGACTGAAGTCAATTAAAGATCTCACTATGAGAGCTAGAGTAACAAAACTAGAAACAAAACAAAATAAAACTCTGATTCTACCTGACAGAAAATGCAATCGTTTTTGTGGAGTAGAACACAAAATGATTCTTTGCTCTTAGTCTTGTTTGAAACCTAGCACAGCACAGCCCCAGATCTTGCTATTTTGCATGTTGCTCAGGCTGTTGACTCATCAAATAGTCTTAGGTCTACCTGACACCAGAGTTCAGCACTGACTAGTAGTACTTTCTTCTCTTCATACTCACAAGGCTCATCTTCTGCATTTTCATCAAGTCTTTGCTCAAATGTCTATTTCTAGCCCCTCCTCCCAGTGGTAAATGAATTATTAGAATTGATGGACTGGGAGAATGTTTGACACTTTGGGAGAATGTCTGACACTCCCTGGTGAGGGGAGTGTAAGGATGAGAATGGCTCTGGAGGGAGGAAAACCTGTGTCCCATGACTGGCCAAACAATGAGCTGAAGCCTGTATTTACCATTTCTTTCTCACCATAGCCCAAGTGTGTAGACAGCACGATTCCTTGTTTTTTATAGCAGACCAAATTCTGAGAGGGAACTTGCCCAAGGCGACATAGCTAGTACGTGACAGGGCTGGAAACCACATTTTTGTCTCTCATGTCCTGAACTCACGGCCCCATGCCACCTTCAACACAGTTGAAATCTTTCTTACACATGTAAGAAAGTAGAATCCTCAACCATTGTCTCAACCCTCCAGACACGAGGGCCCAGGAAAGATCAGCAAGCACCCAGTTTAAGAACCTATCTGGTGAACCACAAATGAGGAAACTAAAACCTAGAGAGGGGAAGGGACTTAGCTGCAGTCTGTTGGCCAGCTAGAATCTCAGATGGAGTCTCCTAACCTTACTTCCAGTGTTTTCTTCTGCCCTAAACCACTACAATCTGTGCATTAGGGACAGTGCACGGAAAGGGCATTTCAGTCCTTATCTCTAAACAATCCCACCCTAACTTCACAAACTAGGTGGAGCCCAGGGTGATAAATTATGGCCCTTAGTGCAACTGGCTTTCTCCTCCAAGCTGCTGACTGCCTCCTGCAGTTTTTGGGTCTGGAGGAGGGATCCAACGTGACACATGTCTAACGAAACTACAGAGGAGCAGGTGACTGACATAAACAAGTTTATTTGCTCTTGAAATGACCTTAATTACACCTCTCAAGAGATTTCCGCTTGAAGAAGTTGAACAAAAAATGGGAGGGTGAATGGGTATATAGTGATGCAACTCAGACAGGTTCAGCAGTTATACTCATGGAGGCTGGAGAGCTGCGGCAGCCAGGAGCAGACAGAGCGGCCATGGGGTTAGAGACAGGCCTTGCTGGCGAAGGTATCATTTTCATCACAGACAGTTCTTGTTCCTCCCTCACCCTGAAAGTGGGTATCCCTGAGGCTGGGTCCCACAAAACCGTGAATATTGAAGCCACTTGAGGATGATCTAGTGCAAATTCCAATCCAATGCTGCCCCAGCTCAGATTATCCCTAACAGATCCTTCGGCCTCTGAATTTCTCCAATGTCAAGTCCCGTCCCCATTAGGTGGTGGAGGGCACAGAAATGAGGTCCAGACTCCAAGATGTTAAGGACTGAGTTTAAATACGAGATTCTTAGCTGGTAAATTGATTGGGGCCCAGTATCATATCTCTCAGATCCTTAGTTTATCTGCCTGTGACATGGAAATACTATATCAGAACTGGTGGGATGATTTGGTGATAGAATGTCTGGATCATGCCTGACAACATTTCCTGATATTTAGCTTTTGTTCAACCTGGGCTACTTCTTTTCTTTCTCTTCTCTTCCAGTATAGTCTTTCTACAATATCATGTAGTCTCAAACAATATCATGCAAGTTAAGTGTTTACAATAGCACGTCTTTAGAGGTTACTTCTTTTTTTAAAGTTTTTTATTTATTCTGAGAAAGAGAAAAATGCATGTGTACAAGGTGCAGGGGAGGAGCAGAGAGAGAGAGAGAATCCCAAGCAGGGTCTGCACTGCCAGCACAGAGCCCGATGTAGGGCTTGAGCTCACAAATCATGAGATTATGACCTGAGCCCAATGAGCCAGATGCCTAACAGACTGAGCCACCCTGGCACCCGTTTAGAAGTTACTTCTAAGTTTATAACTTGGCCCTGATTTTTTCCAAGTGTTTTCCCTAATAGCTCACCTATTTAAAGTGGACCCCCACCTGAATGTCCCTCTGGCACTTCCAATGAGCTTAACTTGTTAGTTATCAGACTAAGTACATGGAAGTCCATTTTCATTACATCATAAACTCTTTCTCTCCTTTCTCATTCCTCAGTGCTCAGCTCCGCTAGCAGGCTCATCATTGTCAGTCTGTACCTGTTTGTTGATGGAGCTGATCAATCACACATATATATTTGGCACTAGAATCCTACAGCTCTCTCCTGATCACCATGATAGCTCTGTGATAGACACCATATTAAGCACCAGTGAATCTGTGGGTCTAATGAGACACAAAACTTAGAGCCTATGAAGGAGATAATATAACCATTAACCATCATGTCAGTGATTCACACTTGCCCACAATTGTTAACTGGTGCAGAGAGAATGCTGTGTGTTCACTAAATCCCGTTTCATGTTCTCCTTCCTTGACCAATGGAATATGAGACTCCCAGGCCCTCATGGTCCGAAGAGGTCATGTGACTATTTCTTACTCACAAACATGAACAGAAATGATACATATTTCTTCCAGGTTGAACCAGTGTAAATACTAAGAAATGCTCCGGGTTTTTTATTTTTTATTTTTATTTTATTTATTTATTTATTTATTTTTGCCATAAGGAGTTATCAAGTTGAGTGTCGAGATGGTAGAGTTTCCAACAGCTGGGATTTTTGATTAGCTCTGTGTGTAGAGTCCCCCACACCAGTCTGCATTGAATATGAGCATATACAGGAAACAAACATGCACTTGCTTAGACCGCTGATATTTTTTAAAAATTTTTTAATGTTTTTATTTATTTCTGAGAGAGAGAGAGAGCATGAGCAGGGGAGGATCAGAGAGAGAGGGAGTCACAGAATCCAAAGCAGGCTCCAGGCTCTGAGCTGGCTGTCAGCACAGAGCCCCACGCGGGGCTCAAACCCACGAACCATGTGATCATGACCGGAGCAGACGTTGGACGCTCAACCGACTGAGCCACCCAGGCCCCCCAGACAGCTGATGTTTTAAGGTTTATTCATAGCCACGTCATAACCTAGCTTATCCTAACTACTATGGCACTTATTATGGAACTATAAAAAGGACACAATTGAAGCTGAGTAAAAGAAAACGTACTTTATTGGAGGCGAAACATACGGTTTAGAAAACTTGGCTTCTCAAAGGTCACTATTCATCTCCCTTTTCCTGACCATATTATGTTATTTTATAACTCAGACTGCTGGTTAAAAGGCCAGGCCCCATAGGGAGGGTCCAGCAATCAGAGTGATTAATGAATAGCCAATTAAAACAATGTAACACTTATTTCCTAGGAAACCCAGCATGAAATATTTTCTTATTAGTGTAAGTTTATCTCCCTTTTAACTTCTTAGACTAAAAATCTGTCCCCTTTGACTTTTACCACGTGTCCCTAGCAATTCTCGTCTCCATCTCCTGGTCCTTCATTTCTAAGAATTTCTTTGGAGCTAAAATCTGAGCGCATGTTCAAATACCTTTATGGAGCAAAACGGCACAGAAAAAAGTAAACCAACCCACCAAGCTACTATGCCAAGAACTTTGCCCTATTGTTTTATTTAATCCTTCCTGTTACCAGTGAGGGAAATGTCATAGCCTGCATGTGTACCCTGTATATTCACAAGGCAGTTGAGACTCAGTGCATTTATATGGCTGAATGAAGTGACACACACAGCAAATGACTGAGCCAATACTGCAGTCTATAAGGCTGTAATTCCAGAGCCTTCAAGCCAGGGATTAAGATTCCAGTTCTTATCCTGACTTCACCTCTACCCAGCTATCTTCAATGACAGGAATCCATTCATTCAGCCACAGAAAGAATGTTGATTGAGTGCTTGAAATTTAGAGTTTGCAACTCACTTCTGCTTTCATTTGATCTTTACAATCTTCTCTTGAATTAGCTTAACACATTGGTTACAGTTTTAGGAGGCAAATGGCCTGATTCTGTAACTCATTGTGTGGATCAGGCACATTTCAGCATCCCTTTGAACCTTGATTATCCCTCTGTACAATGGGAAGGAGATATGGAGGGAGGCATTGGTTGCATTGACACCATAGGATTGTTAGTAGAATTAAATCAAGTAATTGATGCAAAGTGCATCCAATTGATGGTTGAGTCTATGCTCGTGCCCAGTCAAGGTCAGCTTGGGTTGACAATGCTGTTTAGTCTTATTTAATGCAGGAGAGGGAGACTCAAGGGGAGAAGTTAAAGGAGAGGAAGCAGAGGTTTGTCTTTGGTGACTTTCTCATGCCACATTAGAAGTTAAACTCAAAGTTGCTCAGAGTCAAGTTTTCTCCCTGCTTGTCCACCATTCAGCCTGCCTGACCTCAACTCTATGAGCCAGGTCATTCCCAGAAGTACAATGAACAATAATTCATCTGCATATCTCTCTTGTCAACATACAGAATAAAAAAAAATTATAGAGGCACCTGGGTGGCTCAGCCGGTTAAAAGACCAACTTCAGCTCAGGTCTTGATCTCATGGTTCATGAGTTCGAGCCCCGCATCCATCTCTCTGCTTTCAGAGCAGAGCCCGCTTCAGATCCTCTGTTCCCCTCTGTCTCTGCCCCTCCCCAGCTAACATGTGTGCTCACACTCTCTCTCTCTCACTCTGAACAATAAACATTAAAAATGAAATTATATTAAATAAGGTGGTCTATATTTTCAAAATGTTGGCTGTGCTCTTTATTCATAAATTCCCATTATTATAGGGAAAGGGAGAGAACAGGTAACTATCTAGTGGAGTCAGAGAGACAGGTTGAATCTCAGCTCTGACATTTATAGTCTATGTGATTTGGAACAAGTTACTTAAATCCTGTGATAATTGGTTGCTTTATCTGGAAAATGAAGATGCCCAGTGGGTGTTATTTATATTTATCTTAGAATTTTTGCAAGAATTAAATGAGAGAACATAGGCCAGTGCTGCTAGACAGAGAAAAGATCTAATAAGGCTTGTAATGCTTATTCTTGGTCTAATGATTTATGCAAAGTGCTTAGCTGCCTGCACATTACAACCCTAACTAAATGCCAGCCCTAACTCTTGGGAAAGTGTAGGCAATTACTGAGGGGAGTGAAACACCCAGGCCCCAACGGAATGACGTTTAGCGACAGGCAGCTGACTTGCTCTGGTTAGTAGTAACTTAGTAATGAATTACTTACAGGATTAAGTAATGAATTAGTTACAGGATTAGGGCGTCATCACTGTCATAAGTTTATTAAAACCAGAGTCTCTATCACTTTGTGCGAGTAGGTCCTATAAATACTTCCCAGTTAGTCTCTGCATCTCTGGCTCTTCATGCATTTTGTTCATCTCTTTCCCATTTTTGGGATGCTCCCGGCTTCTCTAACCTACTTTTCCTGCCTCTTTTCATGCTCACCACCTGGCACATTCAATCTTTAAGTCCCAAAGTAAACTTCATGCCCCTCTAAGGCTTCCTCATCGTCTCCCTGTACTTCTGCAAGAGCTGGATGAGTCTCCTCAGGCCTCTGAGTCTATAGTCCTTTAAAGGGGCATTCATTATAGCATTTTCCATGTTGTATTGTGACTTTCAGATTTAGGCAAGTCATCGCTTGTGATTTTTATAAAGGAAAATGAGTAACAATTCTTCACAGAATTCCAAAAGAAAGTCCTTGATTTGATGAAAGAGAGAAAAACTGAAGAAAGAAAATGGTTAGCTGACATCTTGTGGGAAACTTGTGCTCAACGATTATATGCACGTATACACATATGTGCATGCATGCATGCATGCGCGGGTGTTTCCTCTCAAGAATTCTATAAGATATTCTATGAATTTCTAGTTGAATTGCATATAGAATATTCTCTTGAAGAGTATTCAGATTAGATATGAGCCACATTCTATAAAAAATAGCTTAATACAAATGGCAAATAATCTTTGCTTCATTATAACCACAGATAAAATACTAATATAGGAAGAGAGAAGGGAGAGATCATTACAGTGGTGGACAGAGGTTCTAGAAAAACTTTTTGAAGGAAGTAGGAGATTTGGAGCTGGATCTTAATGGATAAGGTGTGTGTGTGTGTAAAAGTGAGCTGGAAGGGGATTCATGGAATAATAAATGGAGAAGAGAAATATGGTAGAATAAGCATCAAGACTAAGTGAGGAATGAGTTGTGGAGTATGTTGGGATAAAATGCATGTCCATGTGTATTTCTATGTATTTATGTGTGTATCTGTATGTGCACGTATGTGTGATGTGTGTGCGTTGTGCAAAACAAGTTGGAAAGGGAAATTAGAGTCTGAATGTGAGACACTATTTGTGCTTGACAAGTTTTCTACTTTATTCTACAGGCTAGGGGAGTTAACATTTTTAAGGATGGGATGACAAGGTAAGAGCTAAACTTCAAATCTGGGAGCTATGTTGAAGATAGAATAGGACTAGTGGGGGGGATTGGAAAAATTAGAATATTAATTAAATAAAATCTGGTTTAAAATATGGAAAATATCAACACTTTAAGTCAGAAAACTTAAATATGTTAGCTTAGTTTTTTATTTTCTTTTTAAAGTTGTATTTAAATTCTAGTTAGTTAACAGAATGCAATATTGCTTTCAGGAGGAGTAGAATTCACAGATTCGTTACTTATATACAACACCCAGTGCACATTGAAACAAGTGTCCTCCTTAATGTCCATCACGCACCCCCTCCATCCATCAGCCATCAGTTTGTTCTCTATCATTAAGAGTTTCTTGTGTTGTTACCCTCTCTTTTTCCCCTCCTTCCCATATATTCATCTGTTTTGTTTCTTACATTCCACATAGGAGTGAAATTATATGAGATTGGTCTTCATCTGACTGACTTATCCCACGTAGCATAATAATTCCAGCTCCAACCACCTCTTTGCAAATGGCAAGATTTCTTTTTTCT
The DNA here is from genome assembly GCA_017311185.1 of Proteles cristata cristata. Taxonomy (NCBI): domain Eukaryota; kingdom Metazoa; phylum Chordata; class Mammalia; order Carnivora; family Hyaenidae; genus Proteles; species Proteles cristata. Next base: position 205,027 of record JAESUZ010000837.1, read on the forward strand.
TTTTCTTTTTTTTTTTGATGGATGAGTTATATTCCCTTGTATATACATACTATATCTTCTTTATCCATTCATCCATCAAGGGACAGTTGAGCTCTTTCCATAGTTTGACTATTGTTGATAATCCTATGAACATTGGGATGCATGTACCCCCTTTGAATTTGTGTTTTTGTATTCCTTGGATAACTACCTGTTAGTACAATTGCTAGATTGTAGGGTGATTCTATTTTTAATTTTTTGACGAATCACCATACTGTTTTCCAGAGCGGCTGCACCAGTTTGCATTCCCACCAGCACTGCAAGTGGGTTCCCTTTTCTCTGCACCCTTACCAACATCTGTTGTTTCTTGTGCTGTTAATTTTAGCCATTCTGACAAGTGTGAGGTGCTATCTCATCGTGGTTTTGATTTGCATATTTCTGATGATGAGCGATGTTGAGCATCTTTTCATGTGTGTGTTAGCCATCTGGATGTCTTCTTTGAAAAAGTGTCTGTTCATGTCTTCTGCCCATTACTTAACTGGATTATTTGGGGTGCTTGCTGGGGAGGGTGTTGAGTTTGAAGTTCTTTATAGATTCCAGATACAAATCCTTTATCAAATATGTCATTTGCAAATATCTTCTCCCATTCCGTAGGCTGCCTGTTAGTTTGTTGTTTCCTTTGCTAACACAGCTTGGTTTTGCCAGGTATTTTGGGCATCCACTTCCTCTATCAGTGCCTTGGCACTCAGCACTGAGCCAAATGGAAGGAATTAGGAACATGCAGATTTCATTCCAAATATCTGATGTTTTAGAAATGGAGTGGAAAACACTGTGAGCAATTGTTTCTAAGGTGTTAATGCATTCCGCTGACGTGGACAAATGTTGAATTCCCAAGTTAGGAGTGGGGCTACTCTTCCCCTCTAAGCAACTTAGAAGCTCAGGCTTCTGAAAATCATTGTTGAAACTGAATTTCAGTTCCTTTTTGAAAAATCACTGAATCTAAAAAATGGATCAAAATAGCAAGCCACTTTTTAATGCAACTTTTTATTGCCATTTAGATGGATTGTCTGCGGATTACATGAGGCAAATGAAGTAAAAGTCTGTACCTATGTAGTTAACACCAGATAACTATTAACTGCTCTTAATTATACCGTTGTTATTATCTCCTCTAATCCAAATGTTTCATTCTGTGGCCTCCCTGGGGCTTTTTCTCATTAAATCGGTGGTTGTAGAGACTCATGTTTGGATTTCTTCTTTTGGCAGGCCAAGCTGTCCCTGTTTGTGGTTTCCCTCATTTTTTAGTGAAATCTTATCTCCTGTATACCAACATCAAATATTTCCTGCTGTAGTACCTTAGGGATATTACTATTGAGTCATTATATACTATCACTTGGTCTACAGCTTCACACAATATGGCCTCATTTAATCATCTCAACATTATTTTCACAATACATGAGCATTTCAACATGTCGATTATGCATTTTCCCATAAATCTGTTATTTCGGGAAAATACTAGAAAACAAAGCTAGATTATCCTATTGCGAGTTGAGTACTTTTTGCCATCTTCTGGACAGGTCAGTGACATTTGTTAAAGTTCGTGTGAATTTAGTGCTGATGCTCTATCTCTATCCTTGGTAGCTGTGAGAGTAACTTCGCATAAAGCCAGTGGTGTGCTGGAACCAGCTCAGAAATTTTGCAAGTCGGTTGCTACAAACAGTTAGCTTAAAATTGGACATGGTGGGAATATTTTCACTATGGAAGTTGGTAAACACTACAAATTTGGATTCACCCTACCAAAATGAAAGATCTGTCTGTTAAACACTTATCACCAAGCCAGTGGCAATAACTCAATAATTCAATGGTGAAGACTATCCATTTTGTTAGTAAGCATTTCCTCTCCTTAGAACATACCATCCAAGATGAACTCTAAACCATATTGTCAATTATAGAAAATGCCACAGAATCAATGGAGTCTGAGAAAGCTCGTATTATTTTTAGAATAAATGAGAATGATCAAAGTACATCTGTAGTGAAAAATGAAATCTATAGACATAATTAATATTAAAATTATTTGAAAGAGCAGTAATTTCAAGGTTGTACTACAATTCTTAAGGCTTGTTTGCCTAATTTTTGTTGGCCACTTTAGGACTCTACACTTACTCGATGTGGATAATGGTTCCCCCACCATAAAAGTCCACCATAATATTTTCATGCTGAATTTCAGAGAGCTCAACCTCTCTTTTGGGAGCTCCCTGCTCTCAGCAGGCATGTAGTAATAAACATGCAGGCATTCCACTAACACAACTATTTCAGATGCTGTCATGAAATATTTAAGTAATAAAATTAAGTAGCATTTGGGCCTGACAGGAAGGTAGTTGACCTCAAACTTGGATGACAATGGCACAGAAAGGTTTGGAGACTTCCTGAAGCAGTCTGCATATTCTTTTCTTTTTTTAAAAAAAAATGTGTATTTATTATTTATTAGAGAGGAGGGGATAGAGAATCCCCAGCAGGATCCAGAAGCGGGGCTCAAACTCAGGAACCATGAGATCATGATCTGAACCAGAATCAAGAGTCAGATGCTCAGCTGACTGAGCCACCCAGGTACCCCTCTGCTTGTTATTTTATACTATTGAATGATCTCTGACAATTTGATTTCTTCTAAATGCTGCAGTATGCTTTCTTTAGGCTTAAAGAATGAGAAAAACTCAATACCCACCAGTATTAGGCATGTAGTTTACACATATTAGTTACTTAATCCTTATTACAGTCCTACAGAGTATTACTATCATCATTTTACATGTAGGCTAACTGAAGTTTGGAAAAGTTAAGTAATTCATGCAAAGTTATGCAACTAGTAAGTGGAAGAAAGAAAGCTAAGGGCAAAAAACATGGGAGAATAGGAATGGGGAATACATAGGGAATGAATTCATGCTATAGTGGGGCAAAAATGCATATGTGTGTGTGTGTGTGTGTGTTCAAAATTTGTCTTCTTGGGGAACAGGGGTGGCTCAGTTGGTTGAACATCCGAATTCAGCTCAGGTCATGAACGTACATGGTTCTGTGCTGACAGCACAGAGCCTGCTTGGGATTCTCTCCCTCTCTCTCTCTCTGCCCTACCCCTGCTTGTACTCTCTCAAAAATAAATAAACATTAAAAATTTTAAAACGTGTTTTCTTGGACCCCTTACCTATTACACAACTATACTAGACACACACTAGTCACTTGCCTGCTATATTTTGTTTAAACCTAACAGCAGCTCCTGTCAGTATGTTACACTTATTAGTACCATCTTAGAGACAAGGTCAGTGAGGTTCAGAAAAGTTAAGTAACTTGCCCTAAATCACACAGCAAATAATTAGAGAATTTAACATTTATTTTTAAAAAAATTAATGTTTGGGGCGCCTGCGCGGCTTAGTCGGTTAAGCGTCCGACTTTCGCTTAGGTCATGATCTCGCGGTTCGTGGGTTCGGGCCCGTGTCGGGCTCTGTGCTGACTGTCAGCTCAGAGCCTGGAGCCTATTTCAGTCTGTGACTCCCTCTCTCTCTGACCCTCCCCTGTTCACGCTGTCTCTCTCTCTCTCTCCTAGAAATAAATAAAAACCTTAAAAAATTAATGTTTTATTCATTTTTGTGACAGAGACAGAGCATGAGCAGGGTAGGGGCAGAGAGAGAGGGAGATGCAGAATTCGAAGCAGACTCCAGGCCCTGAGCTGTCAGCACAGAGCCCAATGTGCAGCTTGAACTAACAAACTGTGAGATCATGACCTGAGCCATAGTTGAAAGCTCAATCAACTGAGCCACCCAGGTGCTCCTAGTGAATTTAACATTTAAAACCAGATCTGTCCACTCCCATGCTATTTATAAAGGCATAAATCCAAATAGGGACAAACGGTTTCATGCTGATTTTTCCTTATTTATTTACTTGTGAATTGTCTGTCCCTGTCCCCACCCCAGTGTAAATTAGGAGCCACATTCATGTTACTGATTGGTGTAATCCCAATGTACAGTGCAATGCTTGGATCATTGTGAGCACACAACACATAATGTTTGAATAAATGTATGGATCATGGGGCCCTGGGTGGCTCAGTTGGTTAAGTGACCAATTCTTGATTTCGGCTCAGATTATGATCTCACAATCTATGAGATCGAGTCCTACATAGGGCTCTGAGCTGACAGCATGGAGCTTGCTTGACTCTCTCTCTCTCTCTCTCTCTCTCTGCCCCTCTCTTGCTTGCACTCTCTCCTCTCTCAAAATAAATGAATCAATTTTAAAAATAAACAATAACAACAAAAAACCCAGAATTTATTATTGTGTATGGACCACAAGAATATAATCAAGTTAGATCATCACATTCAGCAGCATCTTTCTGATGTTATTGGCTGCAGTATTGGACTGGATCAGAGGTTGGTAAAGCCCCTGAGGCAAAAGAGACCTGACATATGTGACCATTGTGCATGTATGAGCAAAAGAAGGGTGTCCAATGGGATGCAGCCAGCCTCAAAACCCCATGAGGGGTCACTGGCTATAAACCATGAGGTTTCCCCCCAGAGAGAGGAGCATGACGTTGAAAGGCCTGGTGGCTTGTCATCAGTTTCCTTTATTGACCATGTGACCTTTGCTCATGGAAATGAAGAAGTCAAGACCATCTCCCAGTGGCCTTGATTCTGCAAACTACGCATCCTGTGCAAGAGTACAATGTCTGGACATGTTAATAGTTATCTCCAGGCAAGGAAATATGGGACCAGAAAGAGAGAAGGGGAAGCAAGAGAGATGGAGGTATTCACTGAACCTTAATGGCACACCAGACACTATTAAGTTAGTTCATTTGATATTCATGGCAGACTCACAATGCACATATTATCTCCATTTTACTTACAGATACTCAGATTCAAAGAGTAACTTGATCACCTCATTACCAAGTGGTGACGTTGGGTTCAGATGCAGGGCACTCTGGCTCCACATGGTAGAAGAAGCAGTTATTATTTGTGAGCACACTCAGTGCGAGACACTGGATACATAGCTCACATTTAAGACTCAGTACAATATTGCAAAGTAAGAACTGAAATGGTAAGGAATCTTTGAGACGCAGAGGGCCTGCCAAGCTTTGTCAATGTCACAATTACAGATCACACTCCCAGGATTTGAGAACTAGTATCCCTCACTCTAAAGCTTATGCGCTTCCTCCCACCCTTGCGAATAATCTATTTCAACAGGCAAATTGTCTTTTAAGACCATGGCTGTCCTTTCTGAAATTGCCAGTACTTCTAGCAACCATGGAGTCTTAATGTCAATGTCCCAGCCATGTGTGTGACCTCAAAGTATTTCCTTTACTAATGAGATTATCATTTTCTCCATAACCGCACTTGCTAAAGTTCTAGATCTTATGGGTGAAAGAAAAGATTAAAGCCACTTGGAAAAAAGCTGTGGCATATAAGAACAGAGCAACTTCTTTTTTCACAGTGTAACTTTGGAAAAAAAAAAAACACCTGGCATTTTAGAAATAGCAAGAAAATAAGAATTATAAAGCCTAACCCACCCAGATAGGAGTTTGGAAAACTTATGAAGGATGTATGCATGTATGCATACTTTCATGGTGGAGAAGAACTGTCTTCCACAGTATTTACTCTAAATGACACACTTAACACATTTCTCTACTTGGCAAGGTGAATTATAAAGATAATTGCACTTCTATACAATGCCTGCACTAGACCCCGGACAAAATGCTAAGTTTTTATATACTTCACCTCATTTAATACTGAGGATAACCCTAGGAGGAAACTGATACTCAACAAAATAATTCCTTCCTCCCACAGCTAATAAGTGGGAGATCTGGGCTTTGACCTTGAACCTGCCTGACATCAAAGCTCTGCATTCCAAATACATCTGTCTGTTTCAACCCATTACCTAAGGATTTTTCACAGATACATGTTTTCCATAGCCCTCTGATCTATTTGCTTAGCTATTAAAAGTATAAAGAGTATATTCTTTTTTTTTAAGTTTATTTTTTATTTTGAGAGACAGAGAGAGAGAGAGAGAGAATGAGCAGAGGAGGGGCAGAAAGAGAGGGAGAGAGAGGATCCCAAGCAGACTCTGTGCTGACAGCGTGAAGCCCAATGTGGGGCTTGATCCCAGGAACCATGAGTTCATGACTTGAGCCAAAATCAAGTCAAAGTCTCAACCGTCTAAGCAACCCAGGCGGGCCACCTCCCTCAAGAGTGTATTCCTGAGTGAGGCAGGAAAAGACCTAAGAAAAGACTACCAACTGTCTACATTAAACAAGTCACTTCCCTCCACTTGACCTCAACTCCCTCACGTATAAAATGGGTGAAGGGGGGGCGCCTGGGTGGCTTAGTCGGTTAAGCGTCTGACTTTCGCTTAGGTCATGATCTCGCGGTTTGTGGGTTCGAGCCCCGCGTCGGGCTCTGTGCTGACTTCCGGCTCAGAGCCTGGAGCCTGTTTCAGTGTGTGACTCCCTCTCTCTCTGACCCTCCCCTGCTCATGCTGTCTCTCTCTCTCTCTCCTAGAAATAAATAAAAATATTAAAAAAACAAAACAAAACAAAACAAAAATAAAATGGGTGAAGGGGTGTTTCACAAGAAATTGCAAGAGTCTTCCTCAAGGAAATGCACTTGAGAGGCACCCAGGTGCAAGGAAATCGATACCAGTTTTCAGTCACCTGTAAATGAGCCCTACCTTGGCTCTGCCGCCCGCTTTCTATCTGGGTAGCCCTGGACAAAAGAGAGTGTTTATCTGTGCCTTCATTTCCTCAACTTTAAAACAGGAAGGAAATACCTCATCTGTGAATTACTGTGAACCTCATGAAAAAATATGTTGACACTGAGCAATGAACCTCCTGGGCACTACGGACAGTCCATGTCGTGCTTGTAGAAGCTTGTAAGAGCAAAAGGGAAAAGAGATAGAAGGCAAACTCTTGGTGGTAAATTACATAATGCAATATAGACCTCTGGCACATCAAACCTCACCAGAGCTCTTTCCCCTGGATTTGTCTCTGCTTGCTCTATGGAGCTGGAGGAATGGAAATGGATATAGGAATAACATTGTGACTTGAGCTGGGAGAAGGAAGTCTTGGAACAAGATTATGAGATTTCACACCCAGCTGAGACCCACTTTCCTTATGCTAAGTGTATGTAGTCACTGAAGAAATGGTAGCCAGGAGCCTACATGGCCCTGTACATGGCCATGCACATGGTGGGAACTTGGACATAGCTCCTGCCTTGCCCTTAAGGTCCTAAAGGTGGAGATGAAGATATGAGAAAAAATAAGTTTTCATCTAGTGCAGTGCAAGCAAGTGCTTATATAGAGAGAAGACACCTGCACAAGCCCATATTTGAAGGGCCCGCAGGCACCATGGCATGTAAGCTGAGAGAAGGTGTATTTTCTCCAATTGAAAATGGAAGATGGTTGAGCCTTTGGCCTGGGAACCAGATGAATGTCTGGGAGAGATGTGCACGGCTGGCCATAGCTCTGGATTCTTGTTTCAGGGTCATGGGCAGCTACAGAAGCAACCTGATGTCCTCAGAAGTAGCTGCTGCAGCACCTTGTGTGCAAACAGGCCATGTGTATACAAGAGGTGTGTGTGTGTGTGTGTGTTGCACATTCACACATCTGCACATGTGAATGTGAGAGCAAAGCCCAGATGCACGTGGCATATGGGGTAATCATTTTCTCTTGGGAGACTCCTGCTGCTCTGGGCTCTCACTTCCTTACCCACGCCAGTCATTTGTTTTCTCTGACAGTCTATATCTCTGTACTTGGCCACTTTTTGCTCCTTGAAAGTGGTTTCCACGACCTTCCTCCTGGAGAACCTTTACTTAAGAATCTGTGCCTGTGAGCTTATTTGCTTCAACAAGTGTTTCCAAGATCCACATTCTCTCACCCAGTGCCAATTTTACCAGGGCTTTCTTCTCCCTCCCTTTGAAAGCTGTTTAAGACATGTTCATTTCTTCCCAAAACGGCACACAAAGGCTGAAATGGGTGAAGATTCATCCAGAGAAATGTCAGTGGTTAATAGGCACAGCTGGAAAGGTGACATTAAACACAGTCCTTTGTATAAAGCCCCAGGCAGCTTTAGGAAAATGGAAAATGGCCCAAGAAAAAAATAACCATGTATTTCATGCAGAGTCTGCCTCATGTGGAAGATACCCCCAAACCGCATTCAAAATGGTTCCTTCTTCTATACATGTTAGACCTAAAACACATTTTATTAAACATACAGACACATGTATACAAGATACATACCTATTTTATTTTTTTAAGTGTATTTATTTATTATGAATGAGAGAGAAAGAGAGAGAGCATGAATAGGGAAGGGGGTGAGAGAGAGAGAGAGAGAGAGAGAATCCCAAGCAGGCTCCTCACTGTCAGCACAGCGCCCAATGTGGGGCTCAATCTCCCGAACCATGAGATCATGATCTAAACCAAAACCAAGAGTCAGACTCTTAATCAACTGAGCCACTCAGGCACCCCCATATTTTACTTTAATTAAAGTAAGGCACACATGAGGTTTAAATATACAGAACACACACAATATAAACACACACATTTCATTTTTATTAAAGTAATGCATGTATGAGTTTTAAATGGACACACGCACGATTGGGAACAGTGAGCAGCACGTTCTCAATCCCACCCAGCTCCACAAAGACAAGCACTTTTAATTACTGTAGCTGTCTCTGTATTTTTTACTAATAATTATCTTTATATATACCTACACTGTTACTATCATTTTGAGATACACTCACTTGACTTTAGAGATCTAGGATGCTTCTGCTCCCTTCTTTCCCTCTTTCCTTCTCTGGGTGTTGGACTCCCCTGATTTCCATGGCCATCCCCTCATTTGCCTTCCCAGACATTTCTCCTAATTACATTCTTGCCTGAGGAATTGGGTTTTGGCATGTACTTCTCGGAAGACCTGGATTATCTTTTTCTCTTTCATAAATCCTTCTGCGGCAGCTACAGGATGAAGTCCAAATTCCAATAGACCATACCTATCCCTATAAGATCTGTTAAGAGTCAGAGTGGTTTCAAGTGCGTTCCTTCACACAAGGAGCCAGGTACCCCTCTGCTTGTGACCCTCTCCACCCTCCTTGGTCTCTTGCACATGCCATTCCCTTCGTCGTTTCTGGAATTCCCTCTCTTCTCTTGCCCACCAGGAAGACTGCTCATTATTCAAGAGTGTGCTCAACCATACTTCCTACCCCCCACCCGCAGGATGGGAATGAGGCCCCTCTGACCCTCACTGTGCTCTGCTGACCTTTGACTGTCTACTTTGGCCTGACCGGCGTGAGAACGCCTTTCTGTTTGTGCTCAGCCCCCACCTGGACGAATGGTCTTAGATGGAAGGCAGCATCCTCCATATTGCCTCCTACTCTGTCAATTGGAAATGAAATAATGAGGCTGTTGTGAAGAGAGAGACCTAGAATTCTATCCTGGCTCAACCATGTCATTGGTTGCTTGACTTTCACTTTTTGAAGCCTGTTTCCCTCTCTATTAAGTGAGGCAACAACATCAAGGGAGCCATTAGATCCACTACAAAGAGTATCATGCTTCATCTTTCTTGTGGGGATTCCCACATATCCCCAAACTCTGAAGTTTGATGTGATGCACAAATAAATGGGACTTTTGGGTTTCCCTCTTGGAGGGGAGGAGAGTGAGTATATTTTTGTATTATTGAAGGAAAGTGGATCAAATATTTGGTGATCAAAAGAAGAACTGTGTTACTTATTATTAGTTCAGCCCCTCCAAATATTTCTGGGTCTCCTTTATTCCAGGCCAGTGATAGGATTGCATTTCCTTGGCCCCTTGAAGGTAGTCTGACCCTGTCATTTGCTTTGGTCAATGGAACGTGACCAGAAGTGATGTGTGTGCCTTCTGCGTAGAAGTGTTAAGAGCTAGCATGCCATCCACTAGACCATTCTCATTCCCACCGCTGAGCAACAGGAGGCAGCAGCTGCTCCATCAGCCATCAGGCTGTTTTCTAGAGTGAGGGCATTGCAGATCAAGGCCAATGCCCGATGGTCTTGTTCATCAGTAAGAAATAGACCTTTATTATTTCCAGCCACTGGAACTATGGTGCTGTATGTTACATGTAGTAGAAAGAATTCTAGATGGCCCCCATAGACCTTGTGCTCTGGTATTCCTCCCATGATCATGCTACCTTACACAGCAAATGGGATTTTGCAGGTGCACTTAACATCAGTAAGCGATTCACAGGGAGATTATCTGGGCAGTCTAATCCAACCGCATTGAGTCCTTGAGTAGCAGAGTTTTCTCTGCCCTGGGGGCAGAAGAGGTCAGAGAGATGTGAAGCGTGAGAGAAATGCAGCGAGGAAGAGGTTCTCCGTGCTTGAGGTGGAAGGGCCCCATGAGAGGAAGTAACAATAGCCTCTCATTGCTATTCTCAAGGAATTGGATTCTGCCTCCAATTTGATTGAACTTGGAAATGAAGTCTTCCCCAGGGTCCTCAGACGGGAGTCCCATCTGACTGACACATTGGTTTCAGCCTGTAAGACCCTAAACAGAGAATTGAGATTTGCCCAGATTTCTGACCTACAGAACTGTGACCCAATAAACGCATGAGCTTCAAGCTGCTCGGTTTGTGGTCACTCGTCATGCAACGGTGGAAAACAAATACATGACGGAACCGTCACCTGGCTTGGCCAGGCTGACACAATTCAGGTTTGTGGTGAGGACCATCCCACTCTAACATTTTTGAAGGCAGAAATCGTGCTTCCTTAAAGCCTTTGTTCCTCCAGAGCCTAGAAAAGTGTCTGACACATGACTTTTATCAGACAGGGAAAACAAGATTGATGCAATGTCTGTAGCAAAGTACCTGACGTGTGCTTGATAAAAAGCTTTTTTTTTATCGTGTTATAATTAGCACTCATGCAAACTGAAAAGTCTATCACAGCCCTGCAAAATTGTTAGAGATGACTACTTTTTTCCTTATTCCTGGCAAATTACCTAGAGCATTTGAATAAACAAAGTGAGAATCAAAATGCTGTAACCTGGGGAGCTCTAGACCACTTGTGTTTTCACCTCTTCAAGAAGCTTCCCCTGAATTCGCTGAAGCAGGTGGGAGTCTTCCAGTTATGTTTGTTCAAAGAATTCTCTATTTCTGTTTCAAGAAATTTTCTCAACTATAATGAGATAATTATTTGTGTAATTGCTGGCTTCAAATCTGCCTACTGTCTCTGAGGGCAGAAACCATGCTTGGTTGATTAGAGTTGTTTCTCTATGACCTTGCACAGCTCCTGATGTAAAGTAAATGTTTGGTGTAAAATTCCAACAGGAAGCAGAAGCAAGCCAGGAGGAAACAGAGCCAGTCTTCAGTACTATATATGCTCTACAGGACACGACTTACTGTCCCAAGGATAGGGACACAGATAAAGGAACACCTGTTAGGTTGTCGTCCTCTGACAGAGATCTAGAAAATGCTAATTGTGTTTTGAGAGCTCAAATCCAAATAGTTGGGGTTCAAGGGGTGCAGGAGGACAAACAAGGAAAGTCCAGATGGTCACCTTTAGAGGTGACACAGTGGCATCATGACACAGTGACACTCGTAAGGAAACCTGGTTGGGAATCAGGCAGGCTTCCAGACCAACTCATTCCAAAGAGCATGATATTAAGTCTAGTTGATAAAGGTGCCCTAGCACCAAAGGAGTTAATTTCTTTATTAATATATATAAAACTTATATATATTAATATGATATATATATATAATTTATTATCAAATTGGCTTCCATACAACACCCAGTGCTCATCACAACAAGTACTCTCCTCCATGGCCATCACCCACTTTCCCCTCTCCTCCACCCCTCATCAACCCTCAGTTTGTTCTCAGTATTTTAGAGTCTCTTATGGTTTGCCTCCCTCCCTCTCTGTAACTTTTTGTCCCCTTCCCCATGGTCTTCTGTTAAGTTTCTCAAGATCCACTAATGAGTGAAAACATACGGTATTTGTATTTCTCTGACTGATGTATTTCACTTAGCATAGCAGCCTCCAGTTCCATCCACATTGGTTTATATTTACAATGGAATACTACTTGGCAATGAGAGAGAATGAAATCTGGCCATTTGCAGCAACAACGTGAAAAGAGCTAATTTCTATGGGGTCGAGGCATCTCGGATGGGTCTGGAGATGGGAACTAATTCTAAGACCCATAAGAGGCTTGATAACTATTGGCTACACACACCTAGTGCGGATTCTGTGCTTGGAACTGTTGAAGCACTTGGCATGTACTGTCACAGCTCATTTGCAGAGCAGCTCCTAGAGATAAACGCAAACATGATCTCCATTTTAGAGATGAGAACCTGAAGCACAGATTCTCAGAGTCGTAAAGCCAGTCCCAAGGCCATGAGGCCAACCAGCATTCAAACATGGCCGGCTGAGCCGCAAGCCCACACTCTTAACATGATGGCGGTGTGAAGTGGTAGAAGAGAGTCTGTATGTGTGTGTCGGAGGCCATAGAGTTCAAATCTGACCCTACCCTATCGCAGCTGGGCGAACTTGAACAAGCTTATTAACCTGTCTGAGCTTCAGAGTCCCTCTTTACAAGGTAGACACAGTTGCACTTACCTCCAGAAGTGGTAATGGGGATTATACGATGGTAATCACAACAGTAGTCAGACACGGTAGATTTTCAATATGGATTGTCTCCCCCCTTTACCTTCTGCCTCTTTTGTGACAGATGTATTACCAGAAGATCAGCTGTGAAGATCCTGAGAACCTGCCCCAGGTGAGAGTGTCAGAGAAAAAGAGAGGTGAGGGAATCAAACTTGCCTAGCTTACTATTTCTGTGCCTGTTTGCTCACCGCTGCTGAATGAAGATAATAGTGCTTAGTTCACAGGGTTTTTATGAAGATCAAATGAAGTCATTTTTTTGTGTGTGAGAGCTCTACAAATGCAAGGTAAGGGCATGTCAGGTATTATTATTCCTTTCGTTCTGTCTCATTCAACAGAATAAAGGCAGGAAGAATCCGAAAGCCTAGGCATTGTTAGGAGACAGATTTGTGTTTTCAATCGTTCCTCTTGGAAATTCTAAAAGGAGTTTTAGCCTGAATGAGTACTGAAGCAATTCAATTTCCCTTCAAATTCAGAGATGCCAAAACCCTGTGATTTAGGCTCCCAGAAAACACCATTGGAGCCGTCTGCCTGCTCTCAGTTTTAATCAAGTACTGGCACTTAACGGAAAGTGAGGAAATAATGTCCTTAATCGTGGTTAAGCCTTTTTGCAAGAGAGACAAGCTTACCTATTTAGCAAACCAAACACACTGTAGTTTGAAGGGCCACATTCATCAGCATGGTTTCCAAGGCCCTTCAAGGTCTGAGACTCGTTCTATCTCTACCCCTCTGCTCTCCTCCTCCAGCTTCCGGTCCCAACTCAGTCTCTACGATTGGCTTACCATTCAACTAATACATCATTAAATTCCAAAGCTGTGCACTTTTATGGAATGTTTCCCTCTGCCTAGAATGCTTTACCCCAACCAGCTTCGCGCCACCACATATAGACTCTGTGTATGCTGAAATATTACTCAGCCTTTAGAGAGAACTCTAGCACCCCCATCCCATGATGTCTCCCTTCTCTGTCTCACTCTCAGCCAAGTTTATGTCTTCCTCTTGTTTCTTTCCCATGAAGTCATTTACGCATCCATCTCTCCCCCTCTCCTTCCCCCTCCTTCCCTCCCTTTTTCTGTCCCTCATTCTATCCCACCTTCCCTCCCCCTCTTCATCTATCCATCATCCCACATCTGAGTATCTTCTGTATTCAGGGCACCATATGAAACCTTAAGGTCCTAAAAAGGGGTAAGAAAAACAAACACTAGGTCTCAGTCTTCAAATGTCCCTTTATTTAAGATAGAACATTTCAAAGTATTATAGTTCTAGTGAGTAAATGAGGTAATGGTAACAGTCAGGGGTGGAAAAAATGTGTTTTTTATGGGTAAATCGAAGAAGACTTCAGATGGGAGGTGATATCCACACTTACCTGTTATGAAAGATAAGTAGGAAATTGCCGTATGGGACACCCGATTGTAGCAATTTTTATAGTGTCATATGCTTACTTGTATATGTGGCTTCCTACCTCTGTCATTCTGAAAGTCATCGGAGGGGATAAATCATATGCATTATTCATTTTTAGACCGTTGAGGAATGCCTGGCACATTGAAACAAATGAATGGATAGCTCCATGGTGGTATTTTAGGAAGAGGAGAATATTTTCTTTTTTTTTTGAAAGCAAGACAAAGAAATCTAATCTCAGAGATGAGCACTATGAAGCCTAATTCTGTGCTCCATTGTGAAGCAATCCTACTGGGCACTTAATAGGTTCCAGAAATTGGTGAGTATTTTTCCTGCATTATTAGACTCAATCTACAGAACAATCTCGGCACTTAGGATTATCATTGTCTCTGTTTTAAAACTGACAAAAACAATGCGGTGAAAGGACTTGTCCCACTTCATATAGTTGACACTCTGCTGACGTTCATCTCTCACTCTGGTTCCAGAGCCCACCTTCTTAGCTGCCGCATGGTCTTTCTTCCCTAAGTGCTTAGGGGACCAGCCTTGGGCACTGTGGGCGACATTTCATCTTCACGTCAAAGCAAACCCATACATGCAGCTCTAAACATTTGGCTCAACTTTAGGGGATGCTATGAATCACTCTACTTGGTACATAAAACCTCCTCTCTGCGATTTTGATTCCTAACACACTAATGGGTGACATAGTCTCTATATTACATAGTCATTAACCATTGTCACTGATGCTAGACACCCCAGGTTTAAATACAAATTCTGCCACACCCCAACAATCTTGGACAGAAACACAGTTTTAAAAATCTATTCAGGGACACCTGGGTAGCTCAGTCAGTTAAGCCTCTGACTCTCGATTTCCGCTCAGGTCGTGATCTCACACTTTGTGAGATCAAGCCCTGAATCGGGCTCTGCATTAACAGTGCAGAGTCCGCTAAGGATTCTCTCTCTCTGTCTGTCTGTCTCTCTCTCCACCTCTCTCTCTCCCTCTCTTTCTCTCTCTTCCTCTGCCCTCCTCAGCTCATCCTCTCCCTTTCTCAAAAGAAACAAACATTTTAAAAAGTAAAAAATCTAGTCAGTTTACTCAGCTTACATTTCATCATGTATAATAATACTATAATGACACCTAATGTGTTAAAATTAAATGAGATAACATGTTAATGCTTAGTATAGTACCTGTTTCATGGTGAATGTTTAATAAACATATTATTGTCTTATATATAATATACAAATATATACCAAGATTATAAAATATTACACCATATGCATTATACATTAAACATCATATTATATATAACATAATATGTAATATATATAACTATGCTTTTTCTTTCATTTCCATCACATCTTTTAGAGGCTGCCATACAAAATACTTATTATGGGTACAGTTTTTGGAGTATGACTACATTGGTTTGAATCCTGTTGTCATTAAACATGAATAACAATAATACTAGTCCATCTCATTGGCTGTCATGAGGAGTAAACAAGGCACAAATCACTAAGCAAAGTGACAAATAGTAAGCAAATCAAAAATCGGATGGGTATTCTTGAAGCATGGAGGACAGAGGGCAATTTGTGCTCCTTCTTTAATGATTTCTTGATTTCATGGAGTAGGGGAGATTTATGCATCTTTGAAAGCCTGTGTATCTGGCAGAGAAATGCACATGGACTAGACAAGAGAAGGGTTGATGGAGACTGTAAGCTTTTGAGAGGAGGGAAGGCACTGGCCTTTGCTCGGAGGAGGGATGGAGAGTCAATTGTCACGAAGAGAAATAGAAGAGGGTAGAGACATCACAGGTGAGGAAAGAAAAGACTTACTTTTTCTTGCTTGCTAAGCAGTATTTAATCCTGGAGGTTACACACAGGCAATAAGATCCTGGTCTTCGCTACTGGCCATGCTGGCTCTAGCACAGAGACTGCACAGAGTTCATGAGAGCGCTGCTGTGGTGCTCCAGGCTAAGGTGAGGCGCTGTTAGTGGTCGTGGAGAATGCAGGACAGGACTGTTTGAGAGACACAGAAGTCCCTGCAGCATGGAGCAGAGGTGGGGGAATAATTGAGGTTGCCTTCTAGGTGCCGCTCTGCATGTCAGGATGAGCAACACTGAGAGGAACATGATGGCGGAGATGCCTGCGGGGCACCCAACTGGAGATGTCCCCTTGGCAATTATTTATATGGGCCAGGAGTTAAGAAGGGTCTGGCTTTGGAATAAAGACTTAGGTGTAATTAGTAAATAGATGATAATAAAGCCATGTGTTGGGTGGAGTAGCCCACAGAGAGGGCAGGACATGTGGAGAGGAGAGGAGACTGGCATGTATCTCTGCATGGCTGCCGGCAGGGGCGGGGAAAGGGCCAGTAGAGATGGAGGACATGAACACAGTGAAGAAGGGAGTCAACTCCCTGAAGCAAAGCCTCTGAGCGGGGGATGGAATTTACAATGCACAAGGCTTTCAATAGTGAAGAGCCAATTGCCCGCTGTGGTAAATGAGAATGGGGAAAAATACAGATGCAGAGATCAGATATACAGTTTGTGACTTGTGTTTTCTCAGGGAAACAGGAGGCCAGATGATGAACTAAGATTAAAATGAAAGTGTCCCAAGGCAGGGAGCAATACTTGGGAAGGGTGAGAGAAGAAAGAGCATTTTAATTTCAGGGTGACTGGTGTGTGCAGTAGAGATGACACGAGGGAACTAAGCGTGTTCTGTCACCTACACCTTCTTTATTCCATGATTTTAACATCTGTTTTGTATTGGAGTTTTCCAAGAAACAGAATCCACAGGAGGAGGGATATGAAGACAGATAGAGATACATAGATGAAGATAGAGATATATTTATTATGAGCTATCGACTCACACAATCCTTTCTTTCTTTCTTTCTTTCTTTCTTTCTTTCTTTCTTTCTTTCTTTCTTTCTTTCTTTCTTTCTTTCAGAGAGACAACATGAGCAGGGGAGGGTCAGAGAGAGAGAGGGAGATACAGAGTCCAAAACAGGTTCCAGGCTCTGAGCTAGCTGTCAGCACAGAGCCTGACACGGGGCTTGAACCCATGAACCATGAGATCATGACCTGAGTCGAAGTCGGACGCTTAACCCACTGAGCCACCCAGGTGCCCCTCACAATTATGGAAATGGAGATGTCTCATGATCTGCTTTCTATAGGCTGGAGCCCCAGGAAAGCTGGTGGTGATAGCCTGAGACCTGATAGGTAGATGCTGGAGTCTGAGAGAAGGCAGATGTCACCCCGCAGCAGTCAGGCAGATGGGGAGCAAACTGACTATCCTCACCTTTTAGTTATGCTCAGGTTTTTGATGGATTGGCAGGTGCCCACCCACACTGGGGAGGACCAGCCGCTCTACTCGGTCCACCAATTAAGAAGCTAACCTCTTCCAGAAGCATACTCACAGACACTCTGGGAAGTAACATTCAGTCAGACATAGGGCATCTTGTGGCCCAGCTGATACAGAATTCAACCATCACATGACTCATGCAGTGTCCAGGAGTATCCAACCACCATCATAGGGACTTTGTCTAGTAATCACACAGACTTCCAGAGCATCTAACATTCATCCCTACTCATTTCCAGACTCCAACTCCCTTCTGGAATAGTCCTTGTGGAATATTCTGGAGGAAGTGAGAAACAACAGAGCAGTCAAGTTGAGTTAGTGTGGGTCTTCTCAGTTACCCTCTTAAGTAATGGGACAAGGCCTAAATAAAGCTCTTTAGATTACTACACCACTAGATCAAGGCTAGCTTATCTCTAGGTAGTTAGAGGAGTTTAAATCCTCATCTCTGTATAATCAGGAAACTCTGTCTTCCTATGTCTTTTAATTCCATGGCCCATTAACACAGAAAATCCTACAAGTATTCTGAGCTATGTAATTATCTCTGAGTTGGAATCCTCACTTGACCACTAACTGACCAGCTGTGAGACTTCGGGCAAATTAGTCCAATGCAGATGCCCCAGAGCTTAATTTCCTCATCTGTAAGATGGGAGTGTTAAGGCATACCTTGGGGTATTGTATAAAAGATTAGAAAAAAAAATTATTAAATGCTTACATTAGTCCTGAGTAACAGGTCCTGCACAATACTTTCCTCTTTATAAAAAGAACAAGTGCTTATAGAAGGAGGTGACATACTCACACAAAAAAACGTAAACACCTGCTGGTCTTGGAGAAAAGACAGATAATGGCAGCTGAGTCATCTTGAAGTAGAGGGAATGGATGTTTTCCTCTGTTCTTCTGGAAACCAGATCAAGAATAGGAGTGCAGAATTGCTGAGGAGATGGATTAGGCTGAACGTGGTAGTTACCCAAGAGGGAAGAGAGTCCAGTTGAAACTCTTTGGCTGGAACCAGAACCCAGCTAGACTTTCTTAACATTGTCGCCCATTTGTTATTTCGTGTTTGTTTCATTCATCACATTCTTCTTAAGTTTCCATTTCATTTATGGTAAGCGAGTCTTATTTTCCATTTAAGATGGCAATTGGTTTTTATAGTAAGGAGCGAATCTCTTAATGAAAAAATACTGAAGAATAGTATGACGTGTGTACAGCAAACAACCTGAAGGTAAGGCAGAGAGGCCTGATGCTTGAGAAGTAGGGGCTCAGTTGAGGAGCCTTCTACTTATTCTTTGAGCTCTTAGCTGCTATCGGTCTGCATTCACAGGGCAGTCCTTCACCACGCTTGACAACTCGATGACAGTGGCTCTTAAGGGCACCAATACAACTCCTCAAAGGGCATCCTGAAAATTTATAGGATGCATTTTCATCTGCCCCTGGAACTGGGCATGGTGATCAATACCAAGGGCTGAAGATGCTAGATGTTC
This sequence comes from Proteles cristata cristata, assembly GCA_017311185.1. Taxonomy (NCBI): domain Eukaryota; kingdom Metazoa; phylum Chordata; class Mammalia; order Carnivora; family Hyaenidae; genus Proteles; species Proteles cristata. Next base: position 223,869 of record JAESUZ010000837.1, read on the forward strand.
TGGGATGTCAGGGGCAGGCCCTGACACAAAGACTGTTTTATTGTTTTACATCCCATAGGATTTGCAGGATGAATATATGTATGTAATGACTGCTTTGCAGGCATTAAGAAATTGCTTATAATTATTACCTGCACTCAGAGTGTGCTTTTCATGGTTTTCCAATGAGATAATTGCCCAAGAATGCAACTACCATGTAAAGTGAGAAAAGATCCTAATTAGTTACTTTTAAGCTGTTGTTACCAAGGGTTGTTGCCCTTTGAGAAAACCACCAGGAGTAATAACTTTGCGATATTTGAGTTGCCAAGAGCACATACTAGGATCCCTCATAGTTGCTGATGTCACATTCTTAGTAAGTCTATAATACTTGTAACATTATCTATAATGTTACAATAGATATCTAAATTATCTATTATCTATAAGTCTATAATACTTGTAACGGAATCTGAAAAAGGCTCCAGGTTCTGAGCTAGTCACCAGCACAGAGCCTGACACGGGGCTCGAACCCATGAACCATGAGATCATGACCTGAGCTGAAGTCAGATGCCTAACCGACTGAGCCACCCAGGCGCCCCTCATTTATTCATTTTTAATTCAAGTTAGTTCACATACAGTGTAGTCCTGGCTTCAGGAGTAGAACTCAGTGATTCATCACTTACTTATGACACCCAGTGCTCATCCCAACAAGTGCCCTCCTTACTGCCCATCGTCTATTTAACTCACTCCATTACCAACCACCCCGTCCAGCAACTCTTAGTTTGTTCTCTGTATTTAAGAGTCTCTTACGATTTTCCTCCCTCTCTTTTTTATCTTAATCTTCCTTCCCTTCCCTATGTTCATCTGTTGAGTTTCTTAAGTTCCACATATGAGGGAAATTGTATGATATTATTTATTGAATTATATATTTTATTTTATCATAAGCTAATTTTATTTCTTTTATATATTACAGCCAGATATTTCTGTTAGCTTCCTTTTAAATTTTTATTTTTGAGATAGAGAGAGCAAGCAAGGGAGGAACAGAGAGAGAGGTGGACCTGAGGATCCAGAACAGGCTCCATGCTGACAGCAGAGAGGCTCAAACTCACAAACTGTGAGGTCATGACCTCAGCTAAAGTCAGATGCTTAATCGACTGAGCCACTTAGGTGTCCCTCTATTGACTTTTCTTAAAATCACTTGAGTAACTAGGTTCCATTACCTATGAATTCATGATTATTCGTTTTCTATTCATCTCATGATTTTTCAAGGGAGATTTGCAAAATATTTAATAGAAAGTGGAAACTGAAGAACAAACCACTTTTTCCCTGTGTGGTCTGGGCAGCCCTTAACTTCAGAGCCTGCATTCCTATCTGCAAGGAGGGGATTCTGTGAGTGTACCGAGGGTTAAGTCAAGTCCAAAAGTGCTTAGCAGAGCACCTGGCACATATTAAGCCCTCAAAATATGCTAGCCTTTCTTTATAAACTGTAATTTTACATGGATTGCTTATCCCTCTGAGACTTGCTTGTAAGATGGACTGAAAGCATGGTCTCAGAAGATTGTTCAGAGAGTCTACTGATGGAATGTTTGCAAACTCAACTCAGTGCTTGACAGCTGATGGATCTTAAAATGTTAGCTCACTTTTCTTCATGTGAAGACCTTCATGTGTAACCCTAACTGTACAGTCTTATGATTCTTGTTCCTAAAATAATAGACCTCAGTAAGGTGTAAAGGACATAGAAGGCCCTCTATACATTGATTGTATTGAGGAAATAGATAACAACAAGGGAGATGCAACTCTAATGTTGGCTTTTATATGACCTTTGCCTTCCTGAAACCCACATGATTCTTTTTTGTATATTTGCAATGGGAAAAGTAAGCTTCAGATATTAAAGTCAGATTAGATGCCTGAAACTACAGGCTTCAAATGTCTGTAGTTTAGGTCATGCATGAATTGAAACGGCAGTCCAGAAGGGAATCTCAAGATAAAATGGAAGGGATGTGCATCTTTCTACTCAAGCCTCTTCAGAGCATCAGCATTACTCACACACTTTGCTGATCTGGAAGTACTCTGCAAATTACCAACGTGCTTATACTGCAAAGAGTCTCAAGACTTCAGTAAGTAATACAATCATTCATAGCCCACTTTCACCTCCCATAATTCACCTAACTTAACCCCAGAGCTGGGTATTGGTGGTGCAAAGGCTGCTCAAATTGCACAGGTGTTGATTAAGGACCCCTCGAATGTAAGAAAACCTCCAGCTCATTTTCTCTCGACTGCCTTTTCTCCTCTGAATTCTCGTATCCTCTTTCACATTCAAGGCAAAATCATAAAGAGCATCTATTCTCAGCTTAGGCATGAGTTTGAATCCTGATTCCAACATGAATTAGCCATGTAACATCACTCAGACACTCATGGTTTCTACTTCCTCATCTATAAAATCGGGATCTCATACCCTTCTTATAATTAAATGAGATTGTAAATAACTGAGACAAATAATTTTTTTAATTTTTAATGTTTATTTTGAGAGAGAGAAAGAGAGAGTGAGCAAATAGAGGAGGGGAGGGGCAGGGAGAGAAGGAGAGAGAGAATCCCAAGCAGGCTCTATGCTGCCAACACAGAACCCAATGCAGGACCTGAACTCACAAATTGTGAAATCATGACCTGAGCCAAAATCAAGGGTCAGATGATGAACCAATAGAGCCACCCAGGCATCCCAACTGAGACAAGAAATTATGAGTACATGACAAACAAATATTTTACCAAAAAGGTAAGTGTTCTCCCCTAATGATTTTTTTACTTTCAAATCCATCCCCTGATTAAGCCAGAAGCAATTGCCTCTTCCTACATATTTCTCCAAAAGTTATCTGCACTTTTCATGTGACATTCAACACCATCTACCTGATATAACAGCAATTTCTGCTTCCTCTCAAATTGTCCACAGTAGGGAGGAAGCTGTTGAAGGTGACCATGTCTTGTATTTGTATATTCCTAGCCCTAGAAGTTGCTGACATATAATGAAGGCAAACACATGATAGGTTTTTTTTTTCTTTTTACAAATAGTTTATTGTCAAATTAGTTTCCACATAACACTCAGTGCTCATCCCCACAAGTGTCCTCCTCCATGCCCATTCCCCCTTCCCCCACATCCATCAGTCCTCAGTTTTTGTCAGCATTCAAGAGTCTCTCATGGTTTGCCTCTCTCTCTTTCCCCCACCATTTCCGCCCTTCTTCTCCCTCTTGGTCCTCTGTTAAGTTCCTCCTAATCCTCCTATACGTGCACACATATGATATTTGTCCTTCTCTGCCTGACTTATTTCGCTCAGCATAACACCCTCAAGGTCCATCCATGTTGCTACATGGCCAGATTTCATTGTTTCTCATTACCATGTAGTATTCCATGGTATAGATAAACCACATCTTCTTGATCCATTCGTACGTTGATGGACACTTAGGCTCTTTCCATGTTTTAGCTATTGTGGAGAGTGCTGCTATGAACATTGGGGTACATGTGCGCCTAGGCCTCAGCATTTCTGTGTCCCTTGGGTAAATTCCTAGCAGTGCTATTGCTGGGTCATAGGGGAGTTCTATTGTTAGTTTCCTGAGGAACCTCCACACTGTTTTCCAGAGGGGCTGTTCCAGTTTACATTCCCACCAACAGTGTAGGAGGGTGCCCGTTTCTCCACATCCTCGCCAGCATCTAGAGTCTTCTGATTTGCTCATTTTAGCCACTCTGACTGGCGGGAGGTGGTATCTCAGTGTGGTTTTGATTTGTATTTCCCTGATGAGGAGGGATGCTGAGCATCGTTTCATGTGTCTGTTGGCCATCTGGATGTCCTCTTTGGAGAAGTGTCTGCTCATATCTTCTGCCCATTTCTTCACTGGGTTGTTTGTTTTTCGGGTGTGGAGTTTGGTGAGTTCCTTATAGATTCTGGGTATCAACCCTTTGTCTGATATGTCATTTGCAACTATCTTTTCCCATCCCGTTGGTTGCCTATTAGTTTTGTGGGTTCTTTCCTTTGCTGTGCAGAAGCTTTTAATCTTGATGAGGTCCCAATCATTTATTTTTGCTCTTGATTCCCTTGCTTTTGGGGATGTGTCAAGCAAGAAGTTGCTGCGGTGGAGGTCAAGGAGGTTGTTTCCTGCTTTCTCCTCTAGGGTGTTGATAGTTTCCTGTCTCACGTTCAGGTCCTTTATCCATTTTGAGTTTATTTTTGTGCATGGTGTGAGAAAAATGATCTAGTTTCATTCTTCTGCATGTTGCTGTCCAGTTCTCCCAACACCATCTGTTAAAAAGGCTGTCTTTTTTCCATTGGATATTCTTTCCTGCTTTGTCAAAGATTAGTTGGCTGTATACTTTTGGGTCCACTTCTGAGTTCTCAATTCTGTTCCATTGGTCTATGTGTCTGTTTTTGTGCCAATACCATACTGTCTTGATGATGACAGCTTTGTAGTAGAGGCTAAAGTCTGGGATGGTGATCCCTCCCGTTTTGGTTTTATTTTTCAGGATTACTTTGGCTATTCGGGGTCTTTTGTGGTTCCATACAAATTTTTGGATAGTTTGTTCTAGTTTTGAGAAGTATGCTGGTGCAATTTTGATTGGAATTGCATTGAATGTGTAGAGTGCCTTAGGTAGTAATGACATCTTAACTATATTTATTCTTCCTATCCATGAGCATGGAATGTTTTTCCATTTCTTTGTGTCTTCTTCAATTTCCTTCATAAGTTTTCTATAGTTTTCATCATACAGATCTCTTGTATCCTTGGTTAGGTTTATTCCGAGGTATTTTATGGTTTTTTGTGCAATTGTGAATGGGATCAGTTTCTCGATTTCTCTTTCTGTTGCTTCATTGTTGCTGTATAAAAATGCAACCGATTTCTGTACATTGATTTTGTACCCTGCAACTTGGCTGAATTCTTGGATCAGTTCTAGTAGGCTTCTCGTGGAGTCTGTCGGGTTTTCTATGTAGAGTATCATGTCATCTGCGAAGAGTGAAAGTTTGACTTCCTCTTTGCCAATTCTGATGCCTTTGATTTCCTTTTGGTGTCTGAGGGCTGATGCTAGGACTTCCAGCACTATGTTAAACAACAGTGGTGAGAGTGTGCATCCCTGTCGTGTTCCTGATCTCAGGGGGAAAGCTCAGAGTTTTTCCCCGTTGAGGATGATGTTAGCTGAAGGCTTCTCATAGATGGCTTTGATGATGTTTAAGTAGGTTCCTTCTATCCCAACTTTCTCGAGAGTCTTTATTAAGAAGGGATGTTGTATTTTGTCAAATGCTTTTTCTGCATCTATTGACAGGATCATATGGTTTTTATCTTTTCTTTTATTAATATGATGTATCACATTAATTGATTTGCGAATGTTGAACCAGCCCTGTAACCCAGGAATGAATCCCACTTGATCTTGGTGGATGATTCTTTTGATATGCTGCTGGATTCGATTTGCAAGGATCTTGTTGAGAATTTTTGCATCCGTATTCATCAAGGATATTGGCCTGTAGTTCTCCTTTTTTGCTGGATCTCTGTCTGGCTTGGGAATCAGAGTGATGCTGGCTTCATAAAATGAATCCGGGAGTTTTCCTTTGCTTTCTATTTTTTGGAATAACTTGAGAAGAATTGGGATTAATTCTGTTTTAAATGTCTGGTAGAATTCCCCAGGGAAGCCATCAGGTCCAGGGCTCTTATTTGTTGGGAGATTTTTGATCACTGATTCAATTACTTCACTTGTTATGGGTCTGTTCAGGTTTTCTATTTCTTCCCGTGTGAATTTTGGTAGTGAGTGTGTGTTTAGGAATTTGTCCATTTCTTCTAAGTTGTCCAATTTATTGGCATATAATTTTTCATAGTATTCCCTGATAATTGCTTGTATTTCTGAGGGGTTGGTTGTAATAAGTCCATTTTCATTCATGATTTTGTCTATTTGGGTGCTCTCTCTTTTCTTTTGATAAGTCTGGCTAGAGGTTTGTCAATTTTGTTTATTTTTTCAAAAACCAACTCTTGGTTTCATTGATCTGTTCAATTGTTTCTTTGGTCTCTATGTTGTTTATTTCTGCTCTAATTTTTACTATTTCTCTTCTTCTACTGAGTTTAGGGCGTTCTTGTTGCTCTGCCTCTAGTTCCTTTAGGTGAGCTGTTAGATGTTGGACTTGCGCTTTTTCTAATCTCTTGAAATAGGCCTGGAGAGCAATGTACTTTCCTCTTAGGACTGCCTTTGCCGCATCCCATAGATTTTGAATTGTTGTGTTTTCATTTTCATTTGTTTCCATATATTTTTTAATTTCATCTCTAATTGCCTGATTGACCCATTCATTCTTTAGAAGGCTGTTCTTTAACCTCCATGTTTTTGGAAGTTTTCCAGACTTCTTCCTGTAATTGATTTCAAGTTTCAAAGCATTATGTTCTGACAGTGTGCATGGTATGATCTCTATTCTTTTATATTTATTGAGGGCTGTTTTATGTCCCAGTATGTGATCTATCTTGGAGAATGTGCCATGCGCACTTGAGAAGAAAGTAAATTCCCTGGCCTCAGGATGTAAGGTTCTAAATATATCCGTCAGGTCCATCTGGTCCAATGTATCTTTCAAGTCCATTATTTCTTTAGTGATTTTCTGTCTGTTGACCTATCCATTGCTGTAAGCGGAGTATTAAAGTCCCCTGCTATTAGCACATTCTTATCTATAAGCTTGTTTCTGTTTGTGATTAATTGTTTTATATATTTAGGTGCTCCCATATTCGGTGCGTAGACATTTATGATTGTTAGTTCTTCCTGATGGATGGACCCTGTAATTATTATGTAGTGCCCTTCTTCATGATAGGTTTTTAAGATGTATATTTCAGACATACAATTTTTTAAATGTTTTATTTATTTTTGAGAGAGAGAGAGAGAGCGAGCATGAGTAAGGGAGGGTCAGAGAGAGAGGGAGTCACAGAATCTGCAGACAGGCTCCAGGCTCTGAGCTAGCTGTCAGCACAGAGCCCAATGCTGGGCTTGAACCCACGAACTGTGAGATCATGACCTGAGCTGAAGTCGGATGCTTATCCAACTGAGCCACCCAGGTGCCTCTATTTCAGACATATAATAACAGCAAACAAACCATCAGTAAAATTCAATATTTGAAAGAATGCCCGTTGGCCAGAAGTAACAGACATCATCTTTAATTTGCACATCAGTTGAGAGTCTATTAAAATACTTTTCTACAACATCTACCACTTTCAGACCAAAGTTAATATTCACAGTTCATAAAAGGATAAACTGAGAAGGGACATGAGCATACTGACTGGTGGGTCTCCAGCAGTGAAGCTGGCTAGTGGCTGCATCAGTTAGGACTCTTTCAGTAGCTAAGTGCAGAAAACCATATTCAAATGATCCAAGAAGGGGGGTAGATGTTCATGCAAGCTAAGATGTCCGGGAAGAGATCTAGCTTTAGCTGAGTCAGGTTTCTGGGTCCAAATGATACCACGAGGCTCCCCTTCTTTGCTCTGGATTCTCCAGGTGGAGCTCATTCCTGGGTTCCACCTGGTGACTCCTTTGACGTGAGGTTTATCGTCACTATAGCACCCGGTCCAGCACAAGAAGCCATCCACTTCTCTGAGCACACCAACAGAAGTCAGAGAACTGAGCCCTGATGACAGTGAATGGTCTGACTTAGATCCTTTCTCTATCCCTGGAATCTAAGTCTATGGCTGGAGAAGTTGAATGTATTGACAGCAGAGCCTAGTCAAGGCCACATACTTGGAATGCGGGCGTGAGGACATGGGGGAGGTAGAGTCAGCTTTGTTTGCCTCATGTATGTGGACCAAAACAGAAGTGCTTGTTCTCTCATAGTAAAGTCAGAATATTGTTCTCAAAATAACAATACACGGATGAGAAAAAATAGTACAATTCTACTTCGGTGGCCAAATTGAGAGAACTCTCTTACCATAAATGGAGATAGAAATCCAGGCCAACAGAAGGGGTCAAGGAAAGGATGATATATACACACAGATACACATATTTATGCATGTTCATCAGCACATATGTATCCATATATATAAAGCATGATAAGGTAGTTCCCACAGGATTGCCATTGGGCTGCAACATTGCCCAGAATTCTTATATCACCAATTCCTTTGGATTAAAACCTCAAGGTCAGTAGCAAAAGTGCACATAAACTGGGTGTATGGAGCCAGAAAACTATCACCAGAAAACGATCATCCACTGTCTATAGTTTTAAAATATGTAATCTAAAAATGATAATCAAAGATAATCAAATGAGGAAAGGACACCAGTGACTATTAGGTCAATATTTATCCTTCCAGATAATGAAAGCTAAAGGATCAAGGTCTTGCCCATTATTACATAGCTTTAGATTCAATTTGTTTCCTTATTTTTCTGTAAAATTAAAAGTTAAAATGTATTAAAAGTTGATATTCTATAGAATTAAAAGTTAATATAACTTATATTAATAATAACCATTACACTGGCTTTTAATGTTGAGTCGATGTAAGTAATAATTGCCTAAAGACCACTTTTGAAACTTGGAGCATCAGTTCCTGAAGACAGGGGTTGTTAGCTTTGCCAATGGGCCCGAGGTATGACCTTGTTGAGGTCAAGTGAGGTAGATTTCTCTACTGGATTAACAACAAGTTGAAGAAATCGGATTTGTGAAAAATTCGTTAGAGTCCTTTTATCAGAAAGAAAAAAAAATCTGCATCATGAAAATGAATCCATAGCTGAGCTTAGAGTTCACTTAAAGTGGTCATTCACTCATTGAACAAATATTTATCAAACATCTAAATATGATTTTAGGAAATGAGAACACCGTAGTGCTAAGGCTAAAGTCTCTGCTTTCATGGAGACTTCATCCTGATGGGGGATAAAAAATGACAAACAAATGCACACTATACTATCGAGTAATAACAAACATAGAGAAGAAAAGAATTGCTTAGTCTGGGATTTTGTAGTATCCATCTTTCCCTCAGTACCTCCCTGATCTCTCAGTAAAGTTTCTCCAAGTTCATCATTACTCTGAATCCTTTGAAATATAGATTTTTTTTATTATGAACTGCCGTAGTCTTTTCAAATTAGTCCTAGCATAAATGTAAATATCTCCTTAACTTGAACCAACTGGTTAGATTGCTCCTATTGTATCCAATAGAATGGACTCATTCAGAGTGCCTCCTGTGTACTGACTGCTGGTGCTCGTGGGGAGAAACAGGAGAATATGAATAATTATGATAAAATGTCATGTGTTGTGCTAACCAGAAGAAGTAGGAATTCCAGAGACAATGAGGGCCCTGTAGGTAGGCAGAGCCGCATACCCAAAATGCACTATTTACCTGTCTAGCGCCTTTATTCTGCAATAGAGGGAGGTGAGACGGGGTGAAGGGTGAACAGTGGCAGATGACAGAAGCTAGAAAGTGGCAGCAGTTTCCAGATGGAGATGAGCCTTGAACATCATGCTAACAAGCAGGGGTTTGACCCTGTGGGTTTAACAACAGCGGTGAAATCTGAGTGAACAAAAGGTTAACAGAACTGCACACAGGGGATATTAACACACTGCTAAGTTTGCTCAAAGTCCTTGACTTCCTCCTAGCAGCACACAGCGGTCTTCATCAGCTCTCTGAATTCACAACAGACCTGGTTATGTCTCTGTCCAGTGGCTCCCCGCTTCACACCTGGTAAAAAACCGAAGGCCTTTGCAACAACTTGCAAAGCCTCACATAATCTAGCCTTCTGTTACTCCCCTCCTCCTCCCCTTGCTCCCTGTCCTGGTGCTTAACATGCCGAAGAAACTTCCAGTGTACTGGTCTTTCATTTTGCACGCAGTGTTCTTCCCTGAGATGTTCACAGGGCACACTTCTTCAAGCCTTTGCTCAGACATTATGACTCGGTGGGGACTGCCATATGCACCCCATTTAAATTTGTAACATTCTTCTCCATTGTCTCTTCCATATCCTATTTAATGAGTGGCCATGGAGCTGATACCCTCTCACATATTTTGTCACTGACCTACTGATCACGGTTATATTGCACCTCACCCCACTAGGATCCCAAGTCCAGAAAAGCAGAGAGTTCTGCCCTGCTTTCTTCTGCTGTATCCCTAGCAGTGTGTGGCTCTGGTTAAGAGGTCAACCAATATTTGTTGAATGAATGTAAGAACAAGTGGGTCTCTCCAGCTATAAATCTTTCCTCATAGTCACAATTCAAGACTAAGGAACCACAGTGGCTTTCATTTTCCCTCCTCAGTTCCTATGGGTAACCATTCACTCTGGGGCTAATTTTTCACCGCACACAATTTCATTGTCACATTTCCACTATTTGTGACAAAATTGCTAAAGAGAAGCGAGCATGAGAAAAATGGACAAAAGTAATATGCATGCTTCTCAGCTGGGCAATTTGCACTTGAACCATTGGTCCCTTTTTAATCAGGAATCGGTGACGCAGAAAAGCAATCAACAGATCTGAAGGAACTCAGGGGGATCACAAAAATCAATGTGCCGGCACCCAAGGATGCATTGCCTGTATGTTAATTACTTTCATTTCTCAGACCCGAAAATCATTCATTAAGTGTTCGATTTGATGGGCCTTTTCCTTTCTTCAGGTTGGGTAATGACATTTTCTCAGGCACTCATTTTCCCTATGTTCCCGTTTAAAAATTATCTCACGCTTTTCCTCTTTCCACAGCAATTCATCACGGTTCGATGCTAATGCTATCTTTAGTCTCTTTCTTTTTCTTTTCTTTTCTTTTCTTTTTTTGGTGGCAAGTAAGGATATCTTTATTTTAATTCCTCCCCCCAACTCATTTTGTTTTGTTTTTGTTTTTACTGTTAAATATTCATGTTACTTCTGGAATAACTGAGTAAAGTGCTTAGCAAATCCTGTCTCCAAAAATCAACATTAAAACCAGATCGCACTGACCAAAACAACTGTGTCAGGACTCTGGAAATTGATCAAAGGCATCCATCAGATTGAGAAGTATTTATGCAAGGAAAAACTACTATTAAAAAAACCACTAAAAAGAACCCTACTAAACCTGGCTAAAAACAGTGATTTACCTTCTTGCTTTCTCCTTGTGGCTCACCTCACCTCACCTCTCCCTTCCCTGGCTCCCCCAGGCACAAAGAAACTGTATATCATCAGGTAAGCCTTCCCTGAGTTTTATGCGCCACTGCCATGCATCTTACAAGAGGCCAGTCCTCTTGAGGCAAAGCCAAAAATAATCAAACTACACTGCAAAACATTCCCCAACATGGGTCACTTCTGTATATTTTGACTTTCCACCATAATTTGCCCACTTCTGTTTACTTTTAAGAATCATAAAGTAACTACTCTTGACTTTTGTTCAGCATTTTTTCCCCCATTAGTGGAGGGATGAGCTATAGCAAGTCATATTTCTAAAGTGGAACAGAAACTGCTAGATCAAAGGCTGGCAAGCTTTTCTGCAAAGCTCAGTTAGTAAATGTTTCAGGTTTTGAGAGACATATGGTCTCTGTAACATTGTTATTTTTTAAACAACTCTTGAGAAATGTGGTGATGGATGTTAAGTAGACTTATTGTGGGGATCATTGTGCAATGTATATAGATATCAACTCACATTGTACACCTGAAATTAATATAATATGTCAATCATATCTCAAAAATCTATTGAGTTGATATTGTACCCTCATATACTACATAACAGACCCTTCACAAATCCAAGTTACTTGTTCTACAAATGCAATAACCTAAAACACTCTAATTACTTCTCCTGCTTCTCTTACCCTTGTTTCATTGTTCCATCTTTTATGTATGTTATAAACCTCACCTGGCAAGGCAATTATTTTTGCTTTTAGCAGTTATCCCTCAAGGAAAACATAAGAATGAAAAACAGTGCTTTATGTTTCCCCAGTTGTGTGTTATTTCTGGTGACCCTAACGTTCTTTCCCACGATCTGACTCCGCACACGGCAGAAATTGACTTCTATCTGACCAATACTTTCCCATCGCTTATAGGGCAGGTCAAATGCCAATGGATTCTTCCAACTTTAATTTTACGAGAATGTATTTATTTCACTTTAAGTTTTTTGAAAGATATTTTTACCGGATATAGAATTCTAGGTTTCTATTTTTTTCCACCATTTTAAAGATGTGGGTTCATCTTCTACAGGCTTCAATTATTTTCTGAGGAGAAGATGGGAGATAATCCTGTGACTGTTCCCATATGTAGTGTGTTCACTTTTTTCCTGATTGCTTTAAATTCCTGTTCTTTATCTTTGGAGTTCAGCAGTTTGACTGTGAAGTATGTAGATATAGTTACCTTTGAAATGTTTCCTGCCTGGGGTTCACAGAGCTTTTGCATTTCTAAGTGGGCATTTTTCTTCAAATATGGAAAATTGTCCATCATAATGTCTTCATGTAATTCCACTCTCTTCTTCCTCTCTTCTTCCACAACTCCTGTTTTCTGTAGGGCAAACAATTTGATATTGCCCTTAGTTCCTTGCTGATTCAATCACTCCCCCCCACCTTCACTAATTTTTCTCTTTCTTTTGGGATTCAACAATTTCTACTGATTTTTCTTCCATTCCACTGGCACTTGATTGGATCATACCCAATGTACGTGAAAGCAAATGTATTTTTGAGTGCATAATTGAATGAGTTTGATCATAACTATACACCCACAAGACCATAGTTAAGAAAATGATTATATTCACCACACTCAAATCTTCCCCTTCCCCTTCATAACCCATCCTTCCTTCCAAATCTGGTACACGCTGGCTGTAGTGTGTAGTAGCAGTGCCTTCGAAGAATGATTTTTAATTCTGATGAGATGTTTCATGTACAGATTATTACAAGTTCATGCATTTTGTGTCCTTTATAAGATATTTTTCCTACTCTCAAGTTACTAAGATATTATCCTATTGTCTTCCAGGATTTTTATAACCTTAGCCCTATCTTTGAGGTATATGACTATGTGGTGTTATTCTTTTGTATATGGTGAGAAGTAAGATTCGATCATTTGTTTTCACATATGCTCTTCAATTTCGTTAAAGGCTTTTATGCATCTATTGAGATGACTGTGATATATATATATATTTTTTTTTAATGTTTTATTTATTTCTAGGAGAGAGAGAGAGAGACAGCATGAGCAGGGGAGGGTCAGAGAGAGAGGGAGTCACACACTGAAACAGGCTCCAGGCTCTGAGCTGGCAGTCAGCACAGGGCCCGACGCGGGGCTCGAACCCACGAACCGCAAGATCATGACCTAAGCGAAAGTCGGATGCTTAACCGACTAAGCCACCCAGGCGCCCCGACTGTGATATATTTTTTTAATTTTTTGTCTCTTAGTATGGTGAATTACATAGATTTGCAAATGCTAACCCAGGCTTGCATTTCTAAGACAAGTTCTATTGAGCCATGGTGCATTACTCATTTCAAATATTCATAAATCGGATTTGCTTTAAAAATGTTAAAAATATGTACATTTATGTACAGAGATATCAATCTGCAATTTTTTTGTTGAAACGTATCTTTTCAATTTTAGTATAAATATTTTTTTCTGCCCCATCTCTCTCTTCTTCTGTACTTCAATTAGATGTACATAGACTGCCTGAGTTTATCCCATGATTTACCCTTGCACCATTAATATTGTTAGACCCTTTTTTCCTGTGTTTTTCACTTTAAATAGTTTGTTTTGCTATATATTGAAGTTCCTAAGTCTTTTATTTTTCAATGTCACATGTGCTATTGATCCCATCCAGTGTATTTTTCATGCCTAGATGTCTGATTTACACGTGTTTTATATCTTTGTTTTCTTCATATGCTCATGCTTTCCTCTTGTTTCTTTTTTCTTTTTACTCTTTAATTCCCATTCCCTATTTCCCCCACCCCCCACCCACCTCCTTTCTGGTAACCATCACTTTGTTCTCCAGGGTTAAGGGTCTGTTTCTTGCTTTGTCTCTCCCCCTATCATTTTTCCCCCTTTGCTTATTTGTTTCTTAAACTTCACAAATGAGTGAGATCATATGTTATTTGTCTTTCTCTGACTTCTTTCACTTAGCATAACACTCTCTAGCTCCATTCATATTGTTGTAAATGACAAGATTTCATTGTTTTTAATGGCTGAATAATATTCTATTGCATATATATATATATATATATGTGTGTGTATATATCACATCTTCTTTATTAATCTATCGATAGACATTTGGGGGGCTTCCATAGTTAAGCTATTGTAAATAATGCTGCAATATGCATAAGGGTGCATGTTTCCTTTTGAATTGGTGTTTGTGAATTAGTAGTATGATTCCTGGATTGTAGGGTAGTTCTTGTTGATGCACCTCCATACTGTTTTCCACAAGGGTTGCACCAGTTTGCATTCCCATCGATAGTACAAAAGCGTTTCTTTTTCTCCACATCTTCACCAACACTGGTTGTTTTTTGTGTTTTTTACTTTAGCCATTCTGACAGGTGTGAGGTGGTATCTTCATTGTGGTTTTGATTTGCATTTCCCTGATGATGAGTGACGTTGAGCATCTTTTCATGTGTCTGTTGGCCATCTGAATGTCTTCTTTGGAGAAATGTCTGTTCATGACTTCTGTCCATTTTTTAATTAGGTTATTTGTTTTGTGGGTGTTGAGTTGTACCTGTTGCTTATATATTTTGGATACTAACCCTTTATTGGATATGTAATTTCAAAATCTTCTCCCATTTAGTAAGGAGCCTTGTTGACAATTTCCTTCATTGTAGAGAAAACTTTTATTCTGATGTAGTTCTAATAATTTATCTTTCTTTTATTTTTTTTTGCCTCAGGCTTTCCTCTATTTTTTAAAACATATCAAATTTTTATGAAAATGTTTCAATGTCCTTGTCAATTAATTATATCATCAGTGCTACTTCTGTGCTTGTTTCAACTGCTGGGATTTATAACTTTCATTATAGGTCATGTTTCCTGCTTCTTCACATGTCTGGACATATTTGAATGGATGACAGACACCATTAATTTTACCTTGATTGGGGTGGGGTATTTTCTTGTGCTTCATTAAATTGCTTAGAAACAATTTGACTGTTCCAAGCTTGATGTAAGGTTGCTAGTTGAATTAATCCTTTAATCTCTGGGTAATTCGTTTGACTACTGAGGTCTCACTGAGTCTATATCCTTCTGAGCAGTCCATGTGATATCCCACATGTTATGTTTGGTTTTTTTTTTTTTTTTTTTTTTTGGTCTGATTGGGACACAAACTATTATTTCTGTGTGAGTTTTGGGTTAGAGCTTTCAGCTTGTTCTTTTCCATTGATCCTTTCTCAAGCGTTGTGGTCTTTTTGTTTTGGTTTGGTTTTTGGTTTTTGGTTTGTTTTTTGTTTTGGTTTTTGGGTGTTTTTTGTTTTGGTTTTTGGGTGTTTTTTGTTTTGTTTTCTTTTGTTTTTGCAAAGATGCACTTACTTGTTCTTTGCTAAAGCCAGGAAGAGGATCCTTTGAGATCTCCACAGCCTCCCTCTGTGCAATTCTCCTTTCATTTCAGGTTTCTTCTCTCCTATAGTCTTATGAGAAAATCCAAGCTCTCGTGGCCTTCCCAAACATCTTGTGTTTGTTCTTCTGACATTCTGATTCCTATCCAATTAAAAACATTGTGCGTATGTTCCAACACAGAGGCTCTTTTTTAAAAAAAACATCTGATCGTAAGAGTTCCAAGAATCACGACAAGCCAAGTCACAGGTAGAGTCCTGGCTGCTTCATTCGTGTTCTCCACACCTCACAAGTGCATTGTCCAAACGCCTTTCACAAAAGAAGAGGAACCGGGGACATTTCCTCCTCTCCTTCCAAGGTAATAAAAAAAAAAATAATAATAAAAGAACCTTTTGTAACTGTCACAATGCGGCTTTTTATCAAGGCCATCAGCTTCATAATACACTGCCTTATTTATTGTTTCCTTTTTTCTGGCCTGAGATGGAGGGTCCTGTTTGCATATCCGACAACAGGCTAAGGGTGTGCGTATTTGTTTCTTTACATGTAATCAGACCGGTTGTTGCCATTGTATAGTTTCCAAGGTGTTTTTTGCAGTCGGTTCTCAAAATGGGGAAATTTATTTTTAGTCTGCATACGTTTGGAACATATCTCTGTTCAAGGCTTTGGTTTCTCGGGTGGTAGGGACACTGTTTGTACAAGGTCCCAATGTTGCAAAAGAGGAGGTAAGTGGTGTGTAGCTATGGAACCATGAGGCAGTAAAGCACGTGTGTGACGGAGACCAAAGGACTGGACTTTCTAAGACGGGTAAAATCAGGATCCTCATGCAGAATAGACATGACAGCTATAGGCTAAGTCGCATGGAATGGAAAAACCTAAAAGCCCTAGATGTTTTTGACCGGCACATGGTCATAGAGTTAATATGTAGCACAGTTCTTACTTTTCATACTACAAACAAGGAAAATAAAGTTGAGATAAAGAAAAGGACTTGTCCAACTTCACCAACTTAGAACTTAGACAGGTTCTTCAGGGTCAACGTTCTTTCGGTAATATCTGCTCACCACTTTTTGTTAGCATGGCAAACTTGGACAAGTAAGCAAAGCACTCTCCAACTCAGTTTTCTCATCTATAAAATGGGACAATAGCATCCACCTTAAAGAGTTGCTGTGTGTGGTTAAATGAGCTTCCTTATGTAATATATATCAGGCAATGTCTGCCACGGAGTGGATGACTGAAAAATTTTATTTGAACCAATGGTTTACTCTTAGCAGTTACATTTGCTCATGCTTTCATTAGGAAAAAAAAAAAATCTATTGAGCAAATACTCTGTGCCGGGTTCTGTGCAAAGCTATTTACACAGGAATGACACTTAAAGTTCAAAAATAAAAATGATCAGTACTCAAGTTACATGAGGAAAGAAGCAAATGCTTGCGATGGGTATTAACAAAAGATTTCTTGTTTGGTTTTTTAAACTTTAAGCTAGATATACACTGAGTTTTGAAATAACAGAAAGAATATGTTACTATTTCAACCAGAGTGTTTGAGAATTGAAACAGAAAACCATCATACCTTTGTTATCTTCCTTACTCTCGATTCGTGTTTAGTATTTCTGACCAAGTCTGACAGGTCTACCTGTATCCATTTATTTCTTCTTCTATTTGCTTGCATTTTTATTTGGCACATTACACCCCCAAATCGAAACTATATTTTCTAACATCTCCTGCAACTTCGTGTAGCCATGTGACTGAGTTAATGAGATAATGAGAGGTAAAAGAAGTTTTTAATTTATAAAGACCAATTTTAAAAATTTACCTGCTGCAATTTTCCAAAATAACAGATTTTCTCTTCCTTTTTCTGCTAGTAGATTTATAGTTTTGGGGTTCACACTGGGGTCTGCGATGTATACTGAGTTATCTTTCATATACAGTACAAAATATAAGTCACAGTTCATATTCTTGCATATGGATATCCACTTGTTTGAGTACCATTCATGAAGAAGATATCCTTTCTCCATTGAATTGTGTTTGCCTCTTTGTTGAAAATTAGTTGTGTACAGTTTATGTGTAGGTTTATTTCTGGACTTTCTACTTTCTTCCACTGATGTATTCATCTGCTTGGTGTTAGAGCCACATTCTCCTGATGGTTGTAATTCTGTAATTCACCTTGAAACCAGGTAGTGTGTTATTCTCCAGCTTGGTTTTTCTTTTCAGAGATATTTTGGCTTTACTAAGTCCTTTGCATTTCCATATGGATTTTAGAATCAGATGATCAATTTTTAAAAAAATGTTTCTGGAGTGTGACAGTAATGGAATTTTGTTCCCATAGAAATATAATTGGGAATAAGTGTTACCAATGTAAATTATAACTGATACCTTTTGCATTTATTATAACCAAATAATAATTCA
Organism: Proteles cristata cristata; assembly: GCA_017311185.1. Classification (NCBI taxonomy): domain Eukaryota; kingdom Metazoa; phylum Chordata; class Mammalia; order Carnivora; family Hyaenidae; genus Proteles; species Proteles cristata. The sequence goes on from JAESUZ010000837.1 coordinate 241,668, forward strand.
TTATTTTATTTCCATATGTTGCAAAGATCTAGGTAATTATTACAGATTAAAAGGTATACCTTTCATCTATTCCTATGTAGTTCTGCCTGAGCACGTTTCTGTATTTTGAATTAATCATAGCCTACCACAAAGAAATAATACATAGAATTATGTGTAGCATGGAGCTGGTACTTAATAAAAATTAATTTCCTCCTGGTTTTTCTCTTTTTATGTAGATGATATTCCTATAGAAATTGAGCTAGCAGATCCTAAAATTGCCTCTCTATTTAACATCCCTATGATTTTATTGTTTTGACTACCAAGTGAATAATTGGATTAAGGATGTAATAATAAGAACACAAATGCACTAAATCCTTATCACTGATGGGCACCAGTTAGACTATACGAAGTTACATTTCTTACCCAACGTTACCATAAACATAATATTCCTAGCCAGTTTTCCTCACAGCTACAATACAGTGATAATTAACGTTCATCAAGCAACATTGAGGAAAAATACTGCAGTGTTTTCTGAATCATCAAAGGAATCAAATTCCCTTCAGTTAAGTTAAATAGTAATCAGTCCCCTGCTTCCTTTAAGATTGGTGAAAGCTTTAGCCCTCAATAGCAGTTTGGCTTAAAAAAAATGACAACATCCTTGATTTTTGGTAAACTTGTGCTTACAGCTATGATGGAAGGGTCAGACGTACTCATCACTTCCAATGACTGAAAAACCGAGCAAATTATCTGAGACAATAGTAGCCGTATGCTGGACAATTTACTGGATAGTAAACTCTTGGAGGAAGAAACAAATAAGCTCTATGATTATTCTGCCTAGAAAAGGTATCAAGGACACAGCTGAAGGAGCAGGATCCCCTCAAAAGCCCAGCAGACCCTCTTGGCTGGTCCTTGCGGGACCCTCTCTGGGTCTCAATCTCAGCCAGCCCACATCAAAGTACAACCCAGATTGAGGCGTTTGCGAGAGTTATTGGAAGAACTGGCGCTCCAGTCATAGAGCCAATTAAAGCTGAGCATTGCCCATGTGGGCAAGTGGAGACAAGGCGATGTGTCTCCTGAAGAAGTGATTTTCCAGAATAGACCAGCAAGGGCAGAGTGAGATTGAAACACAAAGAACAGATTCAGTGTGGCTGGAAGATGTCAAAGTAACTATCTTGAGAGATTAATCCTCTGCTAATTCCTTAAGGACGAGTAACTCTTATATTTACATCACAACACCCTGTGAAACCTTAACGTATGGGGCATATATATTTGCCTCTATGAACCAAATAGGAAGATATATTGAGCCTTCATCCCGGAACGTAGATGGCAAAGTCTTAGTCACTCTTAATAAAATCTGAGGCTGAAGAAACCCTTGAGGCATTGTAGGTAGATATATGAACTGGATAAAATGTGACCTTATTGCAGACTTGGTTACGGTGTCCAGAATGACAAATCAGTTAAGAAGTTCCTCGATATTAAAGAAGACTATTTCTCGCAGGATTTGCCACACATCACCCCGATAGAGACAAAGGGTAGAAAGTACCAAAAATTTAAGAATATTTTAAATGGGAAAAAAAAGAAAAAAGGGGACATTTTGTTTGACTTTGATTTATGCCAAATGAGAGAAACTAACTCAGAAAGTGGTGCTTACAAAATCAAGCTTGGAAGACTATCTGGTGCATTTCTGACTCAACCATAGATTAACTGATCTTGACTAGCTTCACAAAACCTCAATTTACTCATTTGAAAAATGAGTACAAAAATAACATCCAATTTCATAGAGCTTTGGGGAAGTTTTGACTAAGACGGCACGTTCTTAGTAGAGAGCCAACAAATAGTCATCACTCGGCAGCCACCCATCAAACAGCAAGGTTCTTCTATTTCTGCATCAGAACTTTGGTCCACATTCTGGATCAAGATTCCAAAGAAGCCACAATGGTTGTTATAACAAGTGAGTTCTACAACATTATAAATAGCAGTGTGTTCTCAGGTACCTTTCAGAACGTTTGTGAAAATCAATGATAGCAAACCTTTGAATCAATGACAGCAAAGGTGATACAACACTGCTTTTTATTTGTTGAATTTCAAAGAATTTTTACACTTCTTGGCCAGAGAGATTTCAAATAAATCAGAAGGCTTGGTTTGATCCTTTTGTTTTACAGATTATATGAGTTGAATCAAAGCACATACAAAGTCCAGAAACTCAAAAACTCAAAATGACTTACCAAACGCCACTATCAGTAAATGGTGGAGTTGGGGGTAAAAAGGGAAATGGAGAGGAGGCATTAGCAATTCCTGTGAGCTCACCTAAGGATTCCGGGATTCATTTTACAGATGGGGTCATCTGAAGCTCAGAGTGGATAAGCACAGTGTTTCAGCCTCTGGTCTCTGGAGTCACTGTCTTTTGGTTCAAATCCCAGCTCCTACACCTATTAGTGTATGACTTTGGGCACATAAATTTAAATTCATCTGCAAACTGGAGATAAAGCTAGGCTCTCTATTCCTAGACTGCTGGGAAGGTTAAATGAAGTGTTTCAACTAAAGCTATAGAATTGCACTGGGCACATGGCGAGGACTTCATAAATATCAGCTATTGTCATTGTTATCTTGTTCCCAGTGCTGTGGCTGATCTTCCTTCCAGAGCAGCAATTCCCAGAGTGCGTCTCTGCATCAGCAGCACCAACAGCACCTGGCCACTTGTTAAAATGTTGTTTAAAAGAAAAAAAAAAGCAAATTCTTAGCCCCATACCAAATCTACTGACTGAGAAATTCTGGGGTAGAACCAGCAGAGTACCAAGAACACTGAAGGTGCTGAGGTTTGAGGACCATTTGGATAGAGGGACTTTTGGGCATCTTCCTAGATGCCTTCATTTCTCTACCTGTAAATAGGAGGAGGCCGTCGGTATGGAGCCCTCATCCATGTACCTACTTTAATATATGGATTGAGAAGGCTCTGGAGGCCCAGGGTACTCACCCCTCTCCAGACATACCAACGTGTACAAGATCTTGATTTGTATTTGGAGAAATTCTCTAATATAATTTCATAGTTATCATATACTTGCCCAGATTCATGACAATTGCTTATTTACCTACCATATTGGGCTTTATGTTACATCAAGACAAACAACAAGACTGTTTGAGGAGAAGGGTAGATATATAACATGAACTCATTAATTCATATTTTCCATTCTTCCATTCCTCCTGACAGTGTTTCCCAGAGGAACAGGCTTTAACTACTTTTCTCTGGTCTTCCAGGAAGGTAAAGAAGTACATATATTATTCCATTGAAAATGCCCTCTGGACCTATGAGAATGGTCTAACCTACAGTCAAGTATAAAGAAGAGATATGTATCACCAGATCAGAAATTATAGTACAATGGTGGTTTTTTTCCCAATAAAATTTAAAAAAGTTTTTTTTAAAAGATTGATCTGAAAATCAATTAGGACAAGAAACTTTAAATGAACAAATAGAAGGCAGAGGTCTTACTATCAGACAACCTTGAAAGATATTTGAAGGAGAAACCATCTCAGAATTCAAGACATATCTCATTTTCAGTCCACCTCCAGCACCAAAAATCTTTGTAACTTTGAGCAAGGTAATGGTCCATTCTGTTCTCCAGGATCCCTACATAGAGGAAGAGGAATTCTTATATTTGCTATTAGCTATTGTCAAATTTTAAAGGAACTAATGAAGTTATAAATATGACAGGATGTCAAAATACCATCAGGATGTACAATTTTATTAGCTATTTTGGGAAATCAGACAATAAGAAAGGTTTGTATGCAGTAGATTTAGAATCAAACTTAGGCCCAAATTCTGGGTTCATCCCTAATAAACTATGTTAGCTTGTAAGTCATTCAATGTCTCTCAGCCTTATTTTTCACAGTATTCCAACACCCATTTCATGGAGCTGTTACAATGTTTGATGTTAATTTGATGGCCTAGAGTTGTGTGAGGCCCATAGTCGATAGTCACTGAAGATCAGGTATTATTGAGATGTATTAAATAGAATACTTAGGCAAGGAAGGTAGAACAGAGAACTAATACTATAGTCCTATTTGTAAGAACCTCAGTCTCCTACCCTCAGGAGTAGATTACTTCTTATGGAGAGGAACATGAACTGGAGAATATAAAGAACAACTTGATTTCTTAATACTTAAAAATGTCCTCACTTCCTATGAGGCAGGAAGTGTCCCTTTTTAAAGGCTAACATCTTCCCAGGAAAAAACTAAGACATGTGAAGGAGTCCAAGACATCAGTCTGGAGAACACTGAGTCAGGTGACCCTGGGCCAGTTCTTTAAGCTTTTTAAGCTCAGTTCCCTCTCTGTTAAATAGATGCCCTTCCTTCCTCCAAAGTTAGTTGCACAGATCACATATGATAATGTTTTTATTTTTTTAAGCTACTTTATTCATCTTGAGAGGGAGAACTAGAGAAGGAGCAGGAGAGGGACAGAGAGAGGGTGACAAAGAATCCTAAGCAAGCTCTGCACTGTCAGTGCAGGGCTCAATGTGGGGCTCAATCCCATGAACAGTGAGATTGTGACCTGAACTGAAATCAAGAGTCAGACATTCAGTTGACTGAGCCACTCATATACTGTTGAAAATCCTAACATTATCGGGTTGTTGTTATGGTAGTGGTGGTGGTGGCTGCCGTTATTTCGGTCATTGCATTAAGAGTTCTATGATTATGAGGGGCGCCTGGGTGGCTTAGTCGGTTAAGCATCCGACTTTCGCTTAGGTCATGATCTCGCGGTTCGTGGGTTCGAGCCCCACGTCGGGCTCTGTGCTGACTGCCAGCTCAGGGCCTGGAGCCTATTTCAGTCTGTGACTCCCTCTGTCTCTGACCCTCCCCTACTCATGCTGTCTCTCTCTCTCTCTCTCTCTTCTAGAAATAAATAAAAATATTTAAAAAAAAAGATGAAGAGTTCTACAAATATGAGACAGGACAACATTCTTGTGTTGTTTATAAATTATTCAAGAAGCCATAGCTGATCTCTATGGGTTATCATGATTAAGAGCCATAAGTCCTTTAGATATAAAACAGATTAAGTATATATTAATAGAAGAAAAAATAAATAAAAGTCACAGCATGTGTTTGTAAATAAATAAGGTAGGCTCACAAGCCTCCCAGAATCACAGACTCTGTGGGAGGGAAGGAAGAGAGTGGTCAATTACAAAAAGTGCAATTTTTCAGCCTTTTCCCCTCTTTCATTATCCATATCCCTTACAGTAGGAAGAGTTTACCATTCCTCTTATTGAAAACGCAGAGTCATTTCCCTACCCCTTCACTCTTGACTGTCTTTGTGTCTTATTTTGTTCAGTGAGATGCAATAAAAAGTCCAATGTTAGGAATAAGACCTAAGGGGCCATGAGTTTCTTATTCTCTTGAATCCTTGCTACCACCATCTAAACAAATCTGAGCTAGCTTGCTAGAGTTTTAAAGACCTCATGGAAGGCACCCATTTGTCCCAGCCAGTGCCATCATCAACCAGACTGTAGCCAATCACTCCCAAATATATGATAGTTCTTAGCCCAGGGTAGCAAAGCCACTTGCACCCAGATCAGCTGACTGCATACACGTGAGGGAACCCAACCAAGACCAAAGGAATGATTCAGCTGTCCTCTAGACAATGTGAAAAGTAATACAGGCTTACTGTCTTAAGCCACTGAGCTTTGAGATAGTTTGTTATATAGCAATTGCTAACTGATACAGGAACTTTAAAACTATAACCCAATCTCCCACAGGATATTGGAACCCTGTCTCCAACATGCCTGCCAAATGCTTATCTGGATTTTGTTAGATCATGACTAGCAATGTGTCTTTTTTGATGTATGGATCCACTCCGGAGAGGATATAGATCATTCTGTCTGGAGGCAGTTCTGACTGCTGTAAGGCTTTCCTTTATGTTGAACAAGGTTGGTACCCAGAAATTTCTATCCCTGAACTTAGTCTTCCCCTTAAGTTTGCCCCAGAGAGGTGGACTGGCTCATCTACATTTCACCTAACTGACAGAATTCTCAAGTAAGATTACAACTAGACATGTTTTGAGTCAGCCCCATCTCCCAAAAGGATGAGAAAAGTTTGCTTTGCTGTGCCTGTTTTCACTTTATTCCACTTGGTCTGGTTTCCGCCGTGAAAGGAAAATTAAAACATTCCGGAAAGTGTTTCTTTCACTGTTGAAGCCAAGAGATGTGAGAATCTTCAGAACTAAATCTGTCCTGGTGAAATGAAGGAAGGCAGCTTCCTCTGGATCAGAGATGAAGAGCCAGTAAAGACAATTAGTGAGTATAAGTTGACTCTATGGACCTCTGAGAGGTGAGCAAGCCATCTGGCCTGCTAAGGTTCTCCATTAGGCTGTTTTGTGGACCAAGGAGAGAGGAGATGCATTACAGGGTAGGAACCTCTGCTGGCCCATCTGGTGACTGTTTTCTGAGCTATGCTAACCGAGACAGCACCTTTGACTGCAGACTCAGCCTTATTGACCAATCTCTCCCTTGTCCCTGTTCTGAGTCAAGTTCTGGACATCCCCTCATTCTGGTATCTGGACTGAAGAATTTCTCATCCCCTCAATCAATTTCCTCATTCATTCAGTTGGATTTCTGCCTCGGGTTTTCATATAGCATTCTACTTCCCAATCATCAGCCTACTCTGTTTCCCTCACACATAGAGCCTTGTTTTTTGATCTTTCTACCTATAGTCAGAGCTAGAGTTTGCTGCCAGTGAATACATATCTCTGAACTAAGACTTCATGATGATGTGAGTACAGTTTCACCAATATCTGGGAACGTATTTGCGAGCATTAATGTAGAGTGATTAAAAGTAACAGGAGAGTACGACAGAAGCAGAGAGTTTCTACTACTTTTATGTTACCTGTGACAAGTCACTTGACCTCTCCAATTATTCAGATCCTTCTTTTGTTAAGTAAGGATCATTAGTACTAATTGATGAAGATGCAGTAAATATTAAATGTGATGCTGTAGGGGTGCCTGGGTGGCTCAGTCGGTTGAGTGTCCCACTGTGGCTCAGGTCATAATCTCAAGGTCTGTGGGTTCAAGCCCCGTGTCGGGCTCTGTGCTGACAGCTCAGAGACTGGAGCCTGCCTCAGATTCTGTGTCTCCCTCTCTCTCCCCCTCCCTTGCTTCTGCTCTGTCTCTCTCTGCCTGTCAAAAATACATAAACATTTAAAAAATGTGACGCTGTAGGTTAATCTCCCAACAGAGAGCAATAGATATTCAATGTCTGAAAACTAATGTTGGTATTAGTATTAGAATTACTGCTAGTATTGATATTATAGAGATTAACCATTCACAGATAAATCGAAGCTATTTATAATCCCAAAGCTTTCAGTCTTGGCTTTTCCTTTTTTAAAAAGGCTCATATATGTAACACTGCCTCAAAGCTGAGCTTATTTGAGTCTGAATGAATTTAGTGGGTGAAGGGCATGCAGGGAAAATGGCAGGCCCTTATAAAGACTTGCATGGCATTGAAGGAAGGCAGCTAAATGCTGCTTTTCCCCCAGTTACTCAGAATCCTCTGGGCATCACAATGCAATGCTGGTGCAACATCTTGTACTTTGGACTCTCCAAGACTCGGGACTGTGCAAAACAATAGGCACACCCACGGTTTCATCCAGTTAAAGCCCAGTCACATGCTCTGTGGAACTCCCGCTTGGCAGCCCATATGAACTCAAAATTTATATTCAGACACTCCTGAAGACAGCTCAAGGACTAAAGGAGACCTGGGAGGGAGCTCTTTGCCGAAGGACCAAGAGGAACCCCCGAATATGATTTGTCTGGAGGGAAAAGAGAGACGGAACAGTGCGCCTGCTCCAAGGCAATAGGCCAGGGGCAAGGGATTGTTGGGGGTCTGAATACAGCTCAGGAAATATTTTTAAACGTCTGACATGTTTGCGCTCATGAACGGACTCCTGGCTTTATTTAAAAAAAAAAAAAAAAAAGAATTGCAATTAAATAAAGCAGCCAGCTTGGACCATTGGAAGCACAGGGGCACAGTCATCAGTTTCTAGAGAAAGTGAGCCTTCAGCAGAAGTGGGCTTCCTTCTGCACCCCTCGCCATGTCCCTGGTACTGCAAGTATGTGACTTCTACTAGTTTTTCAGCTCTACTGAGATGTAATTGAGGTAATCATTTTGCACTCCGTGTGTGTATCAAATTAATATGTTATACATCTTAAACTCACACAGTGTTGCCTGTGTATTAGTCATTTCTTTACACCTCTGAGATGATTACATGAAAACAAATACCTTATCAGTAAAGTAAAGGAATACTATAACTCTTATTAATTTTTCCTGATTACATGAACAATATAAGTTCATTATGAAATTGTAAGAATAAAGAAAATTATAAATAAGTTGGTTAGCATTTTTAAATTTACTTGTAAAATTAATATGAAATTTTTCAGTGTAAACAGGATACAGGAGACTTCCAGAATTATGGTACAATGACCACTAAGACTTAAAGTAAGAAAACCTTTTATTTTTAGTAGAGTTTCATAAATAGTAATGTCCATGTGCCAAAAATATTGAGTACTTGCTGCAAGGTAAAGAAAAACTGGATCAGATTAAAGACCATGTCAACATAGGGGCGCCTGGGTGGCTTAGTTGGTTAAGCGTCCGACTTTCGCTTGGGTCATGATCTGGCGGTTCGTGGGTTCGAGCTCCGCGTCGGGCTCTGTGCTGACTGCCAGCTCAGAGCCTGGAGCCTGTTTCAGAGTCTGTGACTCCCTCTCTCTCTGACCCTCCTCTGCTCATGCTGTCTCTCTCTCTCTCTCCTAGAAATAAATAAAACATTAAAAATTAAAAAAAAAATACCATGTCAACATAACCAATAATTTGCCACATCTCAGAGAACAAGTTGGTTAGGAATTCTGAACAGGAACTCACACACCTATGAGAGAAGTTCTGTATCATTCATTCCCTTCATGGAAAATATGGCAGCCCCCAGCAGCAGGGCAGCAGATGTAGAAAAATCAGGGACTTGAGGCAAAATACCATAGTCCAAAAGATTCTGAGAATGCTTAACTAAAGATAAAGGAGGAACCTTTCACATGCTTCAATTAATTTTTTCAAGAGTCCAGAGGAATTTGATTCTTTAAGACGAGAGCTTGGGGGCATCTCGGTGGCTCAGTTGGTTAAGTGTACCACTTTGGCTTAGGCCATAATCTCATGGCTCATGAGTTCAAGCCCTGTGTCAGGCTCTGGGCTGACAGCTCAGAGCCTGGAGCCTGCTTCTGATTCTGTCTTCCTCTCCCTCTGCCCCTCCTTCCCTCTCTCTCCCCCCCTCCCTGTTTCAAAAATAAATGAAACATTTTTTTAAAAATTAAAAATACACTAAAAAAGAGAGCTTGCAGTCATAAAAAGGAAATAACTTCATTTCAGGAAAGACTACAGGAGGTGAAAAGCACATTTATTATAGTAAAAGAACAAGGAAATCAGTACACATTAGTTTGGACTAAAAGACATAAGTCACAAATTGTACCCAAATTCAAATTCGGAAATGAAGCCAAAATAGAACACAAACACATGAAAGACAGAAGAAAGTTTATAATTTTAATGAGAAAATAATAATAATGATAAAGAGCTTCCTCAGCTCAAAGAAAAATATGAAGCATGCAGAAGAAAGCTACATACCAGGCAATGTTAGTGAAATAACACTAATCCCATAAAACAGCTTGTCTTGGTTCTTTTTAATTTCCAAGTATAAACAAGAAAAACATCCTCAACTCCCTAGGGAGAAAAGAACAAAACAAAACAGTTTCTCTACAGAAGAGCACAGGTGAATTTGGACTCAGAATGCATCTCCACCACAAGTGAACTTTTATAAGCTAAATATAATCTTCAGCCCTACTTTAATCATGCATGATTCCCAGTCACTCAGATCCCCTCTCAGTGAGTTGTTAGAGCTTGGAAAACCCAGGATGTGTTAAGAGTATGAAAAGAGTGTAACAAAGTAGTCGGTAAGCACAGGTGAGCAGAGCACATCTTCCTCCTGGATGGGTTCACTGAAGACTGGGAGAGGTAGAAACATAGACAAAGATGAAACCAAGGGACAACTGCGGGGAGGAAGATGTGCTCAGGTCACAAATGGAACCCAGAGTAATGGTGTCTATCCAATGGAGGCTGAGAGTGAGAAGGTTGAAGGAAAACTCTGACGTAGGCAATGCCTGAGGTGCGTTAAAAAATATATGTAGGATGGATGGATGGATGGATGGATGGATGGATGGATGGATGGATAAATAAATAAATAAATAAATAAATAAATAAATAAGAAAAGTGTGAAGGTTAATCAGATAAAGAGGGGATGGACCAGGGACAGCAATCTACACAGAGGACCAAGCCTGAGCACCACTGGAGATTGAGCTCAAAGAAACAAGCACAGTTTGACTGAGGATTCTTAATTATGCCCAGAATTTACTAAAACTCTCTAAACCTCTACTTCCTCATCAATGAAACTAGACAATGCTAGTATTATTGTGAAAATAAATTAATGTAAGCTTCTGAGACTAGTGCCTGGCACTAAGCAAGTATTTGTTACTCTTACAGTGATGATGGGGGTACTCTTTTCATCTCCATTATAAACATCTTCCTCCTCACCCTCACCATCCAGGCTGGTAGACATAGATAGTTATATTTTATTTCCACTGTTGCCACTTTTGGTTTCAACTTAAGCAGACTGATCTACTTTTCTGTGCCACAATTTCCATCTTATTAAAATAAAGCTAATTGTGTCTATCTCATGAAATTTTTAGAGGAATTCAGTGAAATGATAAATGTAAAGTACCTGATACATAGAAGGGGGTTAGAAGAGCTTTAAAATACAAAGCACGCAAAAGTACAAAGACACAGGTACAAACTCAAGAGTTTAGTTGAACAACATGTCTGAAAAACCAAGACATTCCTGAGATTCTACCCAATGTCTTCAAATGGTCTATCTCTACAAGCTTACTTCTTTCTGTGATTCTTCTCATTGTCTTTCCTTAATTCTAAAAGTCAAACACAGGAAACTCTTGGTTCCTCCTACTCACCAGGACCTCTCTCTCCTTGACCTTCTTGTTGGTGATGAAGGTCACCTGGTATAGAATAGCCCCGTAATTCCTCGGGATCCCAGGATTGGATGAGGCTCCTCTCCTCAGGCCCAACCAGCCCTTGTACCTCCATCATGACATTTTTAGGCTGTTTGTGATTATCCGATTGATTACTGGCATGCTACATTGGACTAAAAACTTAGCGGTGACAGGGTAAAGGCTATTTTGTTCACCGGCACCAAGAACACAGTATAATGTCTACCAAATGATAGGTTCTCCACAAATGTTTGTATATTAAACAGTTAATCAAAAGATCTCCTGTGGAGGTTTATTTTTTTTCTTTACCTTTGGATAAGAGTAAAATTGTATTTAAAAAGAGTAAAATTTTTTTATCAATGGGTACATGTCTGTAAATTCATCATAAATACATATTCAAGTCATTCACCTCAAGGCTATATAACTGTTTTGATGGTCACATTCAAACTCCACTAAATTTGTGATTTCTTGGGTTTTCTGTGAATGTTTCTGTAACGGCAGGCTCTGATGTTAGGTTTTCTTTAATTTTTATTAATAATTACTAAGTTTTATTATTTAGCTACACTTTCACAATATTATATATGTTTTTGATACTTACATTGAAATCTTTCTTTAAAGATTTAAGTTATTATAAGATACGTCCCTACTCTAAATTAATTTTCATCATATTAACAAAACCATACTAAGAAAATCATATTAACAAAATCAACTTTTATAGAACTATGAGGTTAAAATCTGAAAGGCTTACTCTTTTTTTTTATTTATTTCTGAGAAAGAAAGAGAGAGAATGAGCAGGGGAGGGTCAGAGAGAGAGGGAGATACAGAATCTGAAACAGGCTCCAGGCTCTGAACTCGCCGTCAGCACAGAGCCCAGTGCGGGGCTCGAACTCACAAACCGCGAGATCATGACCTGAGCTGAAGCCAGACGGTCAACCGACTGAGCCACCCAGGCTCCCCTCCCCACCCCAAAGTCTTATTCTTAAATGTAATATGGTATTGTCTGTATACTTTTTTCTCTGTAGCTTTTGCTTTTTTTTTTCTAATAATAATAATCTTTCCCTTGTATTTTGGTAGAACTGCTCAAGCTTGCTGGGCACACATGGCTGGGTGTGCCATTGTCACTTTACACCCTTTACTATCTCCAACAGGGCTTTTAGTGCTGCTGTTGAATTGCTGGTTTCTTTGCAGTGCTTACTTGTCTCTCAGCTCTCTTGTCTTCCCAGCCTGCTGCCTTTGCATGTCAACTAGTGTGCTTAAGCCTTTCTGCTCCCGTTTTATAGAGGTCATCACTTCCTGCATTCTTTCAAAACATTTAGTTCCCACAACACTTTCCTCCAATTGTTGTAAAAAAAAAAGCTTGGTAGTTGCAAATATCTCCTGAGTGTTCAGGATTTTTTTTTTCACTAGTGCTGCAGCAGATTTCATGTTTATTTTCCACTTTATTCATTTTCAAGTGTGACGAGATTTGTCTACACTGTGTTGCTTTACTATGTATCTATACACCCACCATTTGCCAGCCCTGGCTTCCAGGGACTGCTCATTTGGGTGATGGTTAAATGCCATTCTCAAAGAAGGAGTAGAGATTTCGCAGCTCTAAAGCCACCAGTAGGTCTGCTCAACAGAGATAGCAATTTTTCCTTTGTTCACTATGTGGTTCATTGTCCTTTGAACCAGTGGACTACTCTGGGGGCCAAAATCACAAAATAGCCTGCTGACAAATCTCTTTTTCTTTTCCCATACATGAGTCTTTCCATGAAGCACTTCAACTACAAAATACTGTATATCCAAATACTGTATGTCACAGTCAATTGTCTATTTGCTTTTCAGCCATAGTTGCTTTTTAATACTGTTTGTTTGTTTGTTTGTTTGTTTGTTTGTTTTTTAATGAGTATAATCCAAGAACAAAGCAATGTTGAGCACATTACCATTAACTAGGTTCTCTTTAGGTGTTAAAAACACCATGATGAACACAACAGACATAACCTCTGCCCTCCAGGAGTCCATAATTTCCGTAAGATCCAGTTTTTAAACACATACAAGTGTGATATGTTCCACATGTACTAGGGAGAGCTAACGGTAGACAAAGAAGAACAAAATAGAAATGCTGGGAATAGAAGCTTCATGGTGACTGCTTTTAACAGAATACCCCACATAAAAGACAGAGCTCCTTTTTTGTTGGTTTAAATTTTATATTTCCGAGACACAGACCATAAACTAAAGAATTTTCTACTATTTTTTTTCCAGAATGAATGGTAAGTTTGGTTTGTTTCTATGGACTATAGAGGGACTCATTAAAAAGTGTTTTTCTATTATTCTAATCTCTGGTAATCTGTTAAAAAGTGATTTGGATTCCAGTAATTTTTAACGGCTTCAAAATCTGATGCTGTTGACAAGTTTTATCTTTTTTAAATGCATTTTCATAGATATTTTTAGTGAAAAATTGGAAGTAACTTCAGCAAGGAGTGCGAGTGAGAATCCATTTTAAAATTAAAGTGAGAAGTCATTTCAGAGATGTTTAAGAAGCACATTCTACAGGGACTGGTGATAGATTAAATTGAAAGAGGGAGCAGTTTAACAAGACTCGGGTTTTGGCAAATAAATAGGTGAGTGTGAGCTCTAGGAGGAAGCCTGGGCTAGAAACAAGAACTTGAAAGTCATGTGGCAGCCAGTTGCCATCTGAAGGCTGAAAGTCAAGTGTCGAAGACCGCAAAGCATGTATGCCCTTCACGTGTTCAGTCTTGAAATATGTCAAAAGATAACCTAAGTGAATCGACTGTGGCTCTGCTGTGGCATGACTTACCACTCTTTAAAATAACAATAATGACTGTATTTCTCCCATACCTTCCAAGGGTTTCTCGTATCACCCATTTTTCCTTAACCACAACTCTTGTTTAGAATCCCATTCACCTTGAATTCTGATGTACTTTATTAATCTGGAATAAGCTGGTCAGTTTCCCAATATGATAAAATGGGGACTTTATTGAAGAGGTGATGTAGCAGCAAGGCCTGGTGTACAATGAAACACCATGGGGGCTCCCATCTACTTCCCACCACCATGGTCCCCTCCTTCCCTTTCACTTCCCAGAATTTCATTTCTTGCCACCCCTATGTCTATGACTGCCTCCTTACTGGTCTCTCATAATCTTGTTTTACTCCTTTCTAATCTATTCTTCATCACTTATTAGATTTGTGCATTTGTTTTTCCTAAGCAGAATAAAGGAGTCAAGGCTTGGTTCTTGCCTTAACCATCAGAGGAAATCACAACCTTTCCCAGTGTTCGTGTATAACATGGGAAAAATTAGATTGCTTTGCCTTGCATCCTTCATGATAGAAAAGAGTAAAGGAGACCGAAATATGTGAAGGGAGACACAAATTCAACACCCATTACACTAGTTAAGGTAACACTGGCAGATAAACTCAAGGGCTTATCAAGGTAAGATTTTTTTCCCCCTCCAGCAAGTAAGATTTACAGTGATCCAGGGTCCCTGGCTTCTTTCTACCTATCCTTCCCCTGTGCTTCATAATTCTTCACTCTGCCAGCAAACAAGAAAAGGGACTGGAAGAATCACCCATGGGAAACTTTTAAGGGTGAAGATTCCCAATCTATATTCACTTCCCGTTATATCCGGTTGGCTAGAACTCAGTCACATGGTCATATGTAACTGGGGGTTGGGAAATTTTGCTTAGCTGTGTATATAGGGTGAGAAAGAAAAGGACTTTGGTGAACCCACAACAATTGCAATTGCTTGATATTCCTATAACTCTACTGGATGAAGGGGGTACCAATGTAATAAATATCTTTCTTAAAGAAAGTCAGTCATTGGGATGAACCAAACATACCAATGACCAACTAGAATTTACGATAAAATAAATGCTAAGCTTTTGGTTCAAAGTGCTAAATTACTAAGAGCCTACTAGGTGTCACAGCCTTTTCTGTGTGGTTATTCTATTTTTAATGTAGCTTCCTTATATTTACAGATGAGAAATAGTCAGGTTCAGTTAACTGGACTTGTCACCAAACTCCAAATGACTATGTATAATGATGATCTGCCCTCAAGCCCAAGATAAAGGAGGAATTGATTTTGCCCGGTTATTTGAGGGAAGATGTTTGACAGAAGAAACACTTAGAATTGGTCCCAAAGGAGAAATACATAACTGAAAGAGTGAAAATTTTAAAGAGGAAATCAGAACTTGGTACTCCCAGATCTAAAAACCGCTGATGCTTCCATCACACTCAGAATACAATCCAAACTCCTCCTTGCATTGACTTGCAAAGTCTGTATCTGATTTGTGAGTATCTCTATGACCTCATCTTGTCCCACTTGCCCCAAGTCATCATCATTCCTAACCCACTGTCTTTTTTTTTTTTTTATTTCTAGGAGAGAGAGAGAGACAGCGTGAGCAGGGAGGGTCAGAGAGAGAGGGAGTTACAGACTGAAACAGGCTCCAGGCTCTGAGCTGGCAGTCAGCACAGAGCCCGACGCGGGGCCCGAACCCGCGAACCGCGAGATCATGACCTAAGCGAAAGTCGGACGCTTAACCGACTAAGCCACCCAGGCGCCCCATCCTAACCCACTGTCTATTACTCAGTTGTGCGGAGAGTACCTTAGGGCCTTTGAAACAGCTATTTCCTTTGCCTGGAGTGCTTTTTCTCTGGACTTTCCTATATCTCAGAAAGGCTTTTCCTGACATTCTATAGTAATTCTCTTCCCAACACTTATCATTATACGACTCCTCTCTCTCTCTCTCTTTCTCTCTTCCCCCCCCAACTTCTTCCCTTCCTCCCTTCCTTCTTCTTTCCATTCTCTTCCATCGGAATGCAAGTCCCTTGAAAACATGAAGCTTCCCTACTTTGTTCACTGCCGAATCAAAACAATATGGCTCAGAAATTACTTGTTGAATAAATGAGTCTTATTTTGACAAGTTGAGAAATGGGGAGAATAAAGATATTAGAGATTGAGAGTAGCTTCAAGAGCCAAGGCAAGTTATATATCAACAAAAGGGGTTATGCACTTTCAAATCTCACATTTTTCTCTTAAATCTGAATATCACACATTCTCCTGTTTAATAAGACCCAGGGAGTCTGTTCGTGGAATATAGCACATTGTTGATGGAAGACTGTGTACAATATCTGGTACTTGTTCTTTCAAAAAGACTTAATGATGCTTGGGATGCTCCCAAAAAGGGCAAAGGCCAGCAAGGGCTGCTGTACAATTCCAGACTAAAAATATCAGGATTGTTTTGCCCTGAAATATTAGGCTGAGAAGAGGTAGAAACAAAATCTGAAGCAATTTAGAGAAAGTAAACATAGTTTTATTCAGCTAAACCCAACATCCTATTCTCAGGCCCTATTAAAGCTGGAAGAAAGGCACAGTTAGGGCAAATAAAATATCATAACCCTTCAGTGGCATAACACTGTGTTTATGTTTTTTTCTTTCATATTTCATCAAAATCTACACAAAAACATCTGTATGGTGGCTATAATTATTCCTATTCTATAAACTGAGTTTATCAAGGTTCTGATAGGTAGTTTGCCTAAATTCCTTGAGGAAAATAATCATGTCTAATGCATTCATTTAGTGTTGTTTGTAAAGTTAGAGAGAGAGAGAGAGAGGAAGAAAAAGAAAGAACAATAAAGGTCTATAAAATTGAATTGGATTAAACTCAGATGGATCAGAAATAGGTTTCCTAAGAACACCACTGGGTACCCATTTCTTCATCATTAAAGGTGAAGAGAGATAATTCACTTTTTTTTGCCCCAAAGTCCCAAACGCCCTCAGCCCTGAAAAATAATGAACAGAATGAACTCAGAAATTTAAATTGCAACCAAAAAGACGCTAACATCTCTAAACTGAGCCTGGAGGAAATTAGTCTTAGAAGGGAAAGAAGATTGAGAGCTCCTTGTTTCAACATCTTGACAAGATGATGGAATAACATGAGATCCTTTTCCTCAAATCAACCCTGTAAAATCAAAACAAGAAGAGGGAAGCAGCAAACCCAAAACTGTTAGTTTTGGTTCTGGCCAAGATTGAGTAAGCACACTTTGTCCTGTCTCTCCCACTCCATGCAATGAAAAACCCTGGACAGAATGCATGGAGTAGCGATCTGAAGAATATTTATAAAAATAAAATAAAAGTGGTAACAGGCAGATTGGAGAAGGAAACCAGAACTCGAAATAACACCAAACCAATGATGACTTTCCTCTTTTTCCTCCTCCAGGATTTCGTAGCCTGGATTCAAAGACAGTCTGAAACTTGTAAGTGTACACCAGATGTGAGCTCGGTATTAGTTTCCTAGAGCTGCCAAAACACAGTACCACACACTGTGTGCCTTAAACAAAACCCAGAAATGTATTATCTCCCACTTCTGGAGGATAGAAATTCAAAACCAAGGTGTCAGTACTGACGCTCCTCCTGGGGGTTGTGAGGGAAGGATTTCCTTCAAGCCTTTCTTTACCTTGTAGATGCTGTCTTTTCACATCCGCTTCCATTTATGTGTACTGATATCCAAGCATCCCTGTTTATAAGGACATTAGTCATATTGGATAGGAGGGTCATCGTACTCCAGTGTGGCTGAGCTCATTGCACCTGCAATGATCCCATTTCCAAATAAAGTCATTTTCTGAGGTCTGAGGGTTAGGATTTCCACATATGACTTGAGCACGGGCATGCAACTCAGCCTATACCAAAAGTTTTTAAAAAGTAAAAAGCTTTTCTTTCTGGTCCAAGAAATAAGAAAGAGGATTCCTATGGGTCAGAGAGAATGGTAGAGTCCCCTGGTTTTGTTTTTGTTTTGTTTTTCCTTCTCTCCCAACCCAGTCTTCAGGCAATCGCACTGCATTAGGACTGGGGGGACTGGAGCCATGCTGGGCAGGCCCCTGCACCTCCAAGGGAGAGGGAGCCTTACTGACCAGGAAACCGTTGCACTAATGAGAGTGGGAGCTGTTCCTTCTTATCATTCCATATACCCCGGTTCGTTGGCCCCTGATGTAGACTCAGTATGAGGAAGTACATGGCAAAGCTGGGAACCTACAGGGTCCTTTCCTAGACAGAAACCAAAGGCGGGGTTGGCGTGGGCTGGGTCAATGAATGGGATGGATTTGGGGAACTAGAATGTGTCTGGAAAATAACAAAAGAAAATAAAGGGGTGACATAAAGTGTATGAATTCTTGAACTCTTGGGCTCACCTTCAAGCTGTGCCTTCATAGAGCTTGGTCTTAAACTGCATACAAAAGACTTTGAGAATTGAACAATGGGGTAAGTCCCCACCCTGGTCCCAGACTGGCCACCGCATGATACACACATGGGACAGATCTAAGTGGTCCTTCAAAGGCTTTGAAAATTAATCCTACGTTGGAAATGCAGCCCAGAGAGAAGGCCAGTAGGAATTTGGGAGCTTAAACTAGAACAACTCCTTGGTGAAACAAATAAAAAATATTCCTAAAGAATTTAAATGAAACTTAGACCCTTGCATTAATCAAAATGTCCAAGATATAATCCAAAATCATAAACATGAAGAATGAAGAAATGATAATATCTCGTAAGAAAAACGATGACATCCACAGATATTATCCCGGAGGTGATAGAGATGTTGGAATTATTATAGACAGAAGACTTCCAGTTGTTAATTTAACCATGCTCCACAAAGTAAAGGTAAACACTTTTGAAATAAAAGAAAGACCATATAATTAGATAAATAGAAGTTATAATAAAGGATTGAATGGAAAATGTTGACCGAAAAATAATACTTTACACTGAATGGGTTCAGTAGCAAAATAGAGATGATACAGAAAAAGTCAATAAACTTGATGCTATCATCAGTAAGATCAATAAAAATAATCGAGTTTAAACAACAGAGAAGGAAAAGAAATAGATCCATAAGGCTGTTAAGACCAAAAAGGCTAGGGGCAACTGGGTGGCTCAGTCAGTTAGGCATTCGACGTTGGCTCATGATCTTGCAGATTGTGAGTTCGAGCCCCGCATTGGGCTCTGTGCTGACAGCTCAGAGCCTGGAACCTCCTTCAGATTATGTGTCTCCCCCTCTCTCTGCCCCTCCCATGCTCATGCTCTGTCTCTCTCTGTCTCTCAATAATAAATAAAAATGTTAAGGAAAATGATTTTTTAAAAAAGACAAAAAATACTAAGCTCCAAATGGAAAAGAGAAAAAAATATAAGAAAGAAAAATATATTAAAGCTATATGGCTAATATATTCCCAAATGTGGCCCAAGACTTAAACTTAAGTAATAATTGTAACATTGTATTAATTATAATCGTTGTTCTTGTTACTGACATTTATTGAGCACTTTGTCTGTTCCAGGGACCTCTTTTAAGTTCTTTACACACTTATTTAGTCATCAAAGAGTAACACATAGAAGTTCTCACCCAAGATCACTGAGGTATTAAGTGACATTAAGTGATATTCAAGAAATTTGTGTCCAGAAAACAAGCTCTTAGCTACAACGTAACACACTCTAAGGCTCATGTAGTAAGTCAATCTCTCCTCCTCTGCATTTAGATTCATAACAACTGTTACTTTGTTGTGCTGTCATATGATTTGTTTTTCATGTATGTGTTCTTGGTGCAGTATCTAATATACAGACGTTTAAAAATTTTGAGAGAAGGGAACCACTCGGGTGGCTCAGTCAATTAAGCATCCAACAGTCGGTTTGGGCTCAGGTCATGATCTCATGGTTTCATGGACGTGAGCCCTGCCCTAGGTTCTGGGCTGACACCCTGGAACCTACTTGGGATTCTTCTACTCTCTCTACCCCTCCCCAGCTTGTGTTGTTTTTGTCTGTCTCAAAATAAACAAATAAACTTTTATTTTTTTAATTCAAGTGGGGGCAGTGGGGAGAATAAACACCTATAATACAAGGTTGTCTCAGTCTGTTTGGGCTGCGATAACAAAATACGAAACACCACATGCCTTATAAGCAACATCATGGAGGATGAAGTCCAAGATCAGTACCAGCATGGTTGGGTAAAGGCTTTTTTTTCTGATTGCAGACTTCCCATTGTGTCCTTGTGTGGCAGAGATGGAAAGGGAGCTCTTTGGGGCTTCTTTTATAAGGGCACTAATCTTGTTCCTGAAGCCCCTGCCCTTATGATTTAATTCTTTCCCAAAGTTTCCACATCATAATACCACCACATTGGGCATTAGGATTTCAACATATGAATTTAAGGTGGGGAGGGGGGATCATAAACATTCAGACCATAGCAAGGGTGAAAATTATTTGTGAATCTGATTTACTATCTAATAAGACTATACATTTCTTAATGGAAGTTGCTCTGATGATATTCTTATATCCCAAAGTATCTAATATGCTTCTGCTTAATTTTAAAAAATTTGTAGTTTAATGAAATAGGCAGAAGACTCCACAATTTACACACACACACACTCAAAACACAAAACAGTTGCTCTGCCTCTACCTCTAACTAGTTTCCTAATCTTGGGGAAATCAATCTTTGAAGTCACGACCTCTTTCCATAAACCAAGGAGCAAACATTACAATGCCCAGCTAGAGTATGTTGTGAAGAGTGATGAGGTCATGTATGTGAAAACGCTTTGGAGAGCACTACGCAAATGACATTTCATTCGATTTAACTCATTGCAAGGCAGACAGAAATAAGTGAAGCAAACAGGATAAAGGGATTCACTGGCTAGGAGAGGGCCTAGTGACTAATTCCAGCTGGGAGCATTGAAGGGTTGTGGGTAAAAAGTAAAACAGGCTGGGAAGGAGGCCAAGGCCAGAGTTACGGAGAGCTGTGTCCTTGCCTGGAGAGCTCCCACCTCAGGAACTTACTTCTGACCTCCTCTTCTTCCTGGAGCTTGGAAGAGATATGATCTCAGAGAATATGCTCAAAATCACTGCAACCATTTGGAACACTTTGTAATCATGAGAGAGAGAGAACACCACACAGATGAAAAGCAGGAGATGAGGGAGGTTTTGAGATGAGCAGGCTTTTTACAAAACATCTTTATTTCTTATTTCTGGTAATTGGGGAGCAGGGGATTCTTTTCCAAACTGAACCAAACTAGTTTCTACCCAGTTGTTGGGAAACTAACATCTGTGCACACATATCTAACAGATATGTGCACTTTATGAATAAGAACACCAAGAGGAACTTATTTGAGGGGGAAAAATGGATCCCCAGGTTCCATCCCCAGGGCCACTGATACAGAGTTTACCTGGAGTTGGACCACAGTTCTTCATCTTAACACATAACCAGGTGCTCTAGATGTGGGCAGTTCATTCTCAACATAGGCAAGATCGAAGATCAAGTCCATACTAAAGCTGAGAGCACAGGATTTTGCATTCAAAACAGCTCCAACATTGCTTAGACTCCCCTCCAAGAACAGCAGCCTGGGGATATGGACAGAGTGGGAGATTTGGAAGCCACATTGGACTTTTCCAGATTGCTTTATTTTATTCTTTGCATTTTCTTCTGCCCAGAAGCAAGAGTTTAAAAAACCAGACCTTGGCCTTGCAGATGCTGCTGCCCCAGAGCCATCCACATGCTGCCCACTCTCATGGCCAGCCCCATCATGTTCTTCGACATCACCGTGGACAGCAAGCCCTTGGGCCGCATCTCCTTGGAGAAGTTTGCAGAGTTCCAAAGACAGCAGAAAACGTTCATGCTCTGAGCCTTGGGGAGAAAGGATTTGGTTATAAAGTGTCTTGCTTTCACAAGATTATTCCAGGATTCACATCCCAGGGTGGTAACTTCACACGTCATCATGGCACTGGCGGCAAATCCATGTATGGGGAGAAATCTGATGATGAGAATTTCATCCTGAAGCATAGGGGACTTGGCATCTTGTCCATGGTAAATGCTGGATCCAACACAAATGATTCCCTGGTTTTCATCTGCACTGCCAAGACTGGCTGATTGGATGGCATGAAGGTGGCCTTTGGCAAGGTGAAAGAGGGCATGAGTATTGTGACAGCCAGGGAGTGCTTTGGATCCAGGAAGGGCAAGACCAGAAAGAAGATGACCATGCTGACTGTGGACAAATCTAATATGTTTGACTTCTATATGATCATAACTACCAGATCATTCCTTCTGTAGCTCTGGGGAGCAGCCCTATCTATAGGAGAGAAATATCCTAGAGTCTTTCTGCTACACTGTGGTCCCGTGGGCTCCATGTCTCTCGCTCTTCTCCAAGTCTAGCTGGATTGCAGAGTTAAGTTTATGATTATAAAATAAAAAATAAACAACAAAACCAGATCTCATTAGTCAATGTTTATTTTAAACTTAGTTAAGACCTGGCCACTGTACCACCCAGTCCAGGAAACAGTGCCTTGCTTTTGAAAACAAGCTGAGGACACAGTTTTGTTTTAATATCAAGCCAAATTCAATATGCAAACACTCTCTTTTGTGATTCCCTAAAAAGAGAGGAAGAAACAATGAAGAACTAAGCAAATAAAATGACAATTACCTCCCTTTTATATTTTGGTGATGAAAAATGTTTCAAAGCCCTCAGAACACTCACAGAAATGATAATTACCTTCTGCTTTCCTGGGGGAAGCACGGGGACATTTGGATTGTAATAGTCTCATCAGAGTTGTATAAACTGCAGCGTAAGCAATAAAAGTTCCTGAACATCTGGGCTCTGTCTACCCTTTAAAGGGTTTGTGAGCATCAGATAAAGAAGACATTAGATGTTTTTATTTCAGGCTGTAGGGTGGTAGCAGTGGGCCCATCATGAAGTTATATCAAGTCTGAATTTCTGGAAGTCACCTGTGAAAACTACTCCCAGAGCACCCCATGGCCAGAAGTCAAAGATGTGTCCAACTGAATCATGTCTTTCTAGGGAAAACGAATTTCTTGGCCCAAGCTCTCTTTACTCCCATTGTCTTTATGGAGAGAATACCGGGACCTGAGAACAATTACCTTGGGCCAAGGAGCGGGTTGGGAATTTTACAAGTGTCATGTAATTTCATGTATCCTACAAACCTGTGTGGTGGCAATTACTGTGTTTTATAGATGAGACAGTCAAGACTCAAAGGTGCAACATAACTTGCTTAATAGCAAGCAGATAGTGAATTGTAAGATAATCCCGAATTGCCCGATTCATGCCCAACCTGCAAAATTCCACTTCCTTGTCTCTTTTTATAATAGCTCCAACTTCCCCAAGATAGGGCCATGCTGGCTGATGGGAAGCTTTCCTGATGCTAATGCCCCCCCCAACCCCAACTAAGGGTTGGTAAAGCTGGAATGCACTTTCTAGCTTTCCAGAGAAATGAAGCAAAGCCCAAAAAGTAGGGCTTTGATCAGAGAAAGAGCTGTGTGCTGGAACCCAGGCTTGCTGGCTTCCAGGTCAATGTTGTTTTGAGTCACCAAGTGAGAAGAAATGGAGAGGAGGTCGGGCCTCATTCCCACCCTTTGTGCAGCCTACAAATGGAACTCCGTAAAGTCCTGAGTGGGTCCCCAGGTACAAATACTGACCAAGTGACTATCCAATACTTGGATACTGACCAAGTGGAAATCTTCTTAATAAAAGAAAGGTCCTTGAGTCTAGGGCCACAGAGGACACTGAAATACACTATAGTCTAATAAGAAACATGTTATTCATTCACTCATCCACTCACACATTGAATAAATATTTATTGAGTGCTGTATGTGCCAGGAATTTTTGTAGATACTACAAATGTAACAAAGATAAAGCCAGACAAAATATTCTGCCCTCATGGGATATACATCCTTTCATGGGAAGACAGACAATATACTCAGAACAAGTATGATATGATGCAATATCATAATAAGCAGGGAATTATAAAAAAGGAATTCTGGGGACATGATGGCTATTTGGTTTTGTTTTTTTATTATTTAATTCCAGTTCAAGTATAGTTAACATACAATGTCATATGAGTTTCTGGTGTACGATATAGAGATTCAATAATTCCATACATCATCCAGGGCTCATCATGACAAGTGCACTCCTTAATCCTCATCACCTATTTCAAGGGTTGGCTATTTTGAATCGACTAATCAGGGAAGGACTAAGTGACGGGCTGACATCTGAACAGACACTTCAAGGTTTTGATGGAGCAAACCCTGCAGATTCCAGCGGGGGGGTGGGGGAGTGGGGGGTGGGATTCTAGGGAAAAGTAAGAATGAGAGCAAAGGCTTGGAGACAAGTGTTCTTGGTGTGTTTAAGAAATGGGAAGAGGGGCACCTGGGTGGCTCAGTCGGTTGTGTGTCTGACTTTGGCTCAGGTCATGAAATCACAGTCTGTGAGTTCGAGCCCTGTGTTGAGCTCTGGGCTAACAGCTCGGAGCCTGGAGCCTGCTTCGGATTCTGTGTCTCCCTCTCTCTCTGCTCCTCCCTTGCTCATGCTCTGTATCTCTCTGTGTCTCAAAAATAAATAAATGTTTTTTTAAAAAGAAAGAAAAGAAAAGAAATGGGAAGACAACTAGTGCACCTGCGACAGTGGCAGAAACCTGGGTTATCATGGCTTCTGATTATATACCTGATCTGGGTGTGGTGAGAGATGGCTCAAGATACGAGGACCATGGTGTGCCTGGGTGGCTTGGTCAGCTGGGCATCCGAGTTCAGCTCAGGTCATGATCTCATAGTTCATGGGTTCCAGTCCCACGTCAGGCTCTGTGCTGACAGCTCAGAGCCTGGAGCCTGCTTCGGATTCTGTGTCTCCCTCTCTCTCTTCCCCTCCCACACTTGCACTTTATCTCTCTCTCAAAAATGAATAAAGGTTAAAAAAAAATTTTAAATAAGCATTTATACAAAAACATCGTCAAGTTTCCTTCAAACACCACACTTCTAGAACTTGATACCTTTACCATTCCAACTCAGAGGGAGAAACAAGGCAAAGAGAGACCAAACATTAAAGAAAGCATCCCCAAATGTTTTGCAGTTTCTTATAAACAGATAAGTAGAATGCAAGCTCTGAAAACAAATTAATACCCTTCCCCCCATCTCCAGCTCCAACCACTGCCTAAGGGATCTCAGAAAATTAAAAACAATATGTGCTCCCCTTGGATTTATTTTTAATTTCTGAATGTAAATATTTGAAAAGAGAGGTTGAAAAATGCAGCAAGAAGCTGTAAATCAAAATCCCCAACAGGGCACCTGGGTGGCTCAGTCAGTTAAGCATCAGACTTCAGCTCAGGTCATAATCTTGCAGTTCGTTGGTTTGAGCCCCATGTCAGGCTCTGTGCTGACAGCTCAGGGTCTGGAGCCTGCTTCAGATTCTGTGTCTCCCTCTCTCTCTGCCCCCGCCCCCAACTCATGCTCTGTTTCTGTCTCTCACAAAAATAAATAAATGCTAAAAATTTTTTTAAAAATCCCTATCTCCAGCAAGGTGTAGAAGAGCAAATAATGTTGATATACTCCGATGGCTGGTATGAGACAGGTAGATAGATGGGTACATGCCTGTACGGACGACTTCTGACTTACGACATTTCCATTTAGGATTTTTTTACTTTTATGATAGTGCAAAAGAGATAGCTATTCAGTAGAAGCTTCTTCAAAATGTAAATCTGTACCCTTTCCAGGCTAGCAACATGCAGTACAATCCTCTCCCGTGATGCTGGCCAGCAGCAGGGAGCCACAGCTCCCCATTAGCCAGTTGTACAACTCTCAACAACTGACACACTTAAAACCATTTTGTTTGTCACTTTCAGTACAGTACTCAGTAAATTACATGAGATCGTCAACACCTTATTATCAAGTGAGCTTCGTGTTGAATGATTTTGCCCAACTGTAGGCTAATCTAAGTGTTCTGAGTGTGTTTAAGTTAGGCTAAGTTAGGCTATGATGTTTGGTAAGGTAGGCATATCACATGCATTTTGTATTTAAGATAATTTCAACTTATGATGGGCTTGTTGGGCATCATAAGTCAAGGAAAATCTGTACATAGAATATGTGTGTTTGCATGTGAATTGTACTACCCCAAGTTTCTCCGTATTTGTGCTGATTTTATTAGCATCCAGCTCAGTTGTTAGAGACTAATTACTCCTGCAGACACTTCTATTATTATACATACTGTAACCTATGAACATTATCATTATGATATGCCAATTAGACTCCTCCCATGTGTATTTATCACTTAACAGCAGAGCTTACATAACTTACTAGGTAAGGTAAGGTGCAAGCCACGTGGCTGTACCTTATAAAAACACAGACATATGTGAACCTACATCTTTCTACTGTTCTCATACTTCTCTATAAGAAAGTCAAGTTCAGGGGTGCCTGGATGGCTCAGGTTGAGTGTCCGATTTTGGCTCAGGTTATGATCTCACTCATGGGGTTCAAGCCCTGCATCAGGCTGTGTGCTGATAGGTCAAGCCGGGACCCTGCTTTAGATTCTGTGTCTCCCTCTCTCTCTGCCCCTCCCATGCTCACACTCTGTCTCTCTCTTTCAAAATAAATAAATGCTTAAAACATTATTTAAAAAGAAAAAGAAAATCAAGTTCATCTGCTCAGAAATTGCTACAGTATAAGGCCCATGGATAACTCTAAAAAAAACCCTGATAGCTGAAATAGAAGGCAGCAAACTGGTATTTCTTGAGAACATCTCAAGTGTTAGGTACTTGGTTCTATGTTGTTGCATTTAAACTTAAAAAGTATAGTATAGTATAGTATAGTATAGTATAGTATAGTATAGTATAGTATAGTATTGTCTTCCTGGACTGAAGAAGGGCATTCCAGTCCATAGGCACATGTAAAAACCCCACATCCGCAAAGACTGAGTGAAATAAATAGTAAAGTGCGTGGCACATAAAAGGAGCTCCATATATACTAGATCCACTAAAACGGCGATTCTCTTTTACAGCCATTTAGCCCAAATCTTGTTTTAACACTATGATTTTTACTAAATTTTCTCTGGGAGCCATTCGATACATTCCAAGCCATCCTTCTATTGAAGGATGTATTCATAACCTGGGGGGCTACTCTGGTATTCTCAACCTGGGGGACTACTCTCCCAATTCCAGCACCATTTGGCTATGGTCAGAAAGTTTGTGTCAGTGGAGGAGGGCAGTACCATTAATTAGCACCAAAAGAAAAAATCCTAGGTGGAATTATTAAGCTTCAGTACCATCTGGATGGTCGACTCCCAGATCCTTGCTTCAGACCAGACCTCGATTCCACATCCTAGGATGGTAAATACCAATTACCTCCTTGACATTTACCTACAAGCACCCCCAGGTCCTTCACGTGACATGCCCAAAATACAGCCATCTGCACCCCTCCTGCCCGATACATTCAGTTGAACTGTATCTCCCCACCATCCTGTGTTTCCCATCTGGTGGATGACACTTTCGCTCTCCTGTTGTCTCAGGTATAAGCTTACAGTCTGAGTAAGGCACTAGAAGTCAGAAACTTCTAGATGCCTCCAATGTCAACTTCAACAAATATCTGTTAGGCACACACTGTGTTTTGGGAAACTTTCTAGACACCGTAAGAGGTGGCAAGGAAAGTATTTATTCATGGATATTCTGAGATGAGGTTAAAGATAAGGAATGCACTGCTCAAGGATGGGGAACCTCAGGGGACACAATGGAATGCTTCAAAAAATTGAGTTGGCAAGTGGGAGGAGAGAATGAAATATCACACCAATCAGCAAGGGGATGGGAGTTCAGAGTATACTGGAGGAGAAGACAGGCTTGGACTTCTATAAGGGTGGAGGTAGGCAGGAGAATGAGTTCTGAGCATCTCATAGAGAACAGTGTCTGCCCTCTTCCCACTCCAAGACCTAAAGATCTCATCTAGAAGCTTCTCAAAAGGAGCAAGGCAGCATCCTACCTGGCTACGCTCTCAGGTAACTCTCTGGGGCAACTGTCAAATCTGCCTCCTACAACTCTCAAATCTCTCCACTTCTCTCCAGGACAACTACTTTACTCCAGATCATATCAGCACTTGTCTATAAACGAGGATTCAGGACAGGCTGTCCCCAAATATGCCACTTTGGCATATTTGATTATTTTGAATTAGAGTTACTTAAGAAACAGCCAGTGCAAGAAGGACACACTGACCCTCCTTTGTTCCCCTGAAAGCAGAAAATGAGTTTCTCATGTGAAAGATGCCTTCTGGGTATCAGGAGAGAGATGTCCTTATCACCAGAGATAGGGGATTTAAGGCCAAGAAGGCTGTGAAAACAAATGTTATTACTTCACTAACTTGCTACTCCAAGCCCAAACTTCTCTGTCCTGTCAATTCTTCCCAAATGTATTATTTCTCTAAAAGGTATAAAAACTGCCTGCTTCCGTCACTTTTTTGTGTCTCGGGATTCTGTTAGCTCTTGTCCATATATCTGCACTTCAGTGACTCTCACGGGTTTGTGTTCCTTGAGATCTTCTTTACTAGACCTTTGTTTTGTTCCCTTTTACTTATCCTTCAGGTATTTTCTGTGACATCATTTCTTCCAAAAACATCATTTGTAGGTGACATGCTGTTTGCCTCGTCACAATAATTGTCATTCTGTATTCTAATTGCCTGTTTACCCCTTCTTACCTACTATTACATAGTAAGAACATTAGCATTCTTGATGCCTAAAAAATGTGTTATTCACCACTGAATGGCTGACCCCTTACACATGACCTGGTGACATCAAAGGTGCTGAGTAGCTATTTGTTATCTTAATTTAATGAATGATGGGCTGGGGCCATCCCTGGTGGTCACAAAGGTGACATTGGGAATTATACTAATGTGGAAATTATATGAATCTTGTTTTAACCCCAGCTTCTTCATTCATAATCTGAATGGATATGGTTACGTGCTGAGTGTTAGTTTCCTTGTCTTTAACAAGGACACAACATGTACTCAATAGGGTCGTCATGAAGATTTAACGAGATTCTGTGCAAAATCAGGCAGAGATTGTTTCAATTTCATATCTTTTCATAAGATCTTTCCACATTCATTTTCCTCTTCAAGATTCCTCTTGCTTTTTACTACAGCCAGATTTCCCCCAAATAACCATTTGAATCAGAGTTCTGGAAGGTGGCACATGGGTTGTAGGTATGATTTGCTCCTGGCATGGAGAGTCCTGATACTCAATAAAGTTAACTTTCTATTGCCTCTTGAAACAGTGGTCCCTGAAATTTCTCTTGTGCTCCCTAAACCCAGGCTACTTTGTTCCTTTAGGTTTTAGAAAACTGCTTCTGGATCCAGGGAAATTCCAGTAGCATCAATGTCATCTTAGGAGGCTTAGGACAATGATATATGACATATGAAGTCAGGCAAACTCTGGCAGATTGATGAGGGGAAAGCCTCTTCTGAACACTGAGGGCACAAGACCTGGCAGCCCCTCTGGGCTGTTTTCAAGGGCACCATAAAGACAGGACAGAGGAAACCAGACAAATGGCTTTGGACAGAGAGGGTGGACTTCCCTGGTATAGATGGAACAAGCACAGAACGTGGCATCAGAAGCACTGGGTCAGTGAGGAAAGGCGGAGCAGTGGGTTCTGAACTATCCTGAAGATTCAGCGTTTATGGGAGTCACGGGCCATTTTTAACAAGAAAGATACAAACCCTGTAGAGGCCATGGGACATATGGATTGGGGGATAATATCTAGAGACAGTTGGGCAACACATTCTTAATATAAGGCAACAAATGACTGAGTTTGGTAGAGTGAGCATGGAAAGTGGGATTGGGTAGGAGACAGAGAGGACCCAGAAAGAATCACTAGAGCCTGAAACCTGATTCAAGGTTGAGTTTAAAGAAATGAATCCTCTCCAAATAGGGGGGAAATAGAACCAAAGAACGAGGAAGATCAAGGTCAGAAGACACATCTGTACCTGTTACTGCACCAGGAAGATACTGTGAGGTTGACGACTGATAGACAGAAGGTTCTTCTGTCTCCTTGGGTGGCCGCAGAGTCACATGGGCCTGTGTCCATGCAATGTCACAACATCTGGTCAGTCGGCTGTAGAATTCAGTCCAGCACTCAGTTTCACCCCCTGTGGAAGAAAGAGGCTGACGGTATGAGCCCTGCACTTGCTCATGGTGTCTCCTTGCCCAGACTTACCTGGCCTGGCTACTGGAAAATGATAAACTGAGTCACAACAGTGATGGCACATGACCCTGGGCCACCCAGAGCATGTCTCTTTCTTAGCACCTGGACTCTATTTATGTGTATTGAAGGCTCTCAGGCTGGGGTGGGAAAGGATGTTAGAAAAAGAAATGCGGAAAATTTAAGGACTTAAAAGGTAACATCCATTGCACTCCCTGCAGCAATGGGTCTATTTTTACATTTGCCACACAGGGACGAGGGCTTGTATTGTCATTTCAAGCACCGCTTCATCTTGGCCAAGGCACGATTATATGTGACAGTACTGAAATCAGAACATTTCTCCAGGCAGCGTAGCTGGAGGATTGTTAATTACTCTGGGTATCTGAAGTTACAACGACCATTCCAGCTGGTCCCAGCTGCCTGGGAAAGAGAGATCACTAGTTCCTTAGACAGAACACACTGAGGTTTCAAAAAGTAAATGAAAACAATGCTCCCATTGTGATAAGCTTTGCTTATGTTATAAAGGGACTCAGGTCAGCCATCAGAGACACTAAAATGATCCATATATTTTTTTAGATGCCATTAGAAACTAGGATCCCAGAAAGACGAAAAGAAATGCATAAGACTAATATCTTGGGGCATAGAAAATAGATTCTAAAAATAACAATCACTGCTTTGTATGCATTTCATTTATTTCTTGATCTCCAGTGCCTGGTATCAGGTCTAGGACGTTAATAAGTTTTGGTAGACTGAATGGGTTAATAAAGTAATATTATCCAATGTTTTTCCCCCGCCGGGACACCTTTCTCCCATGTTTCTGGAACTAGAATATTCCTACTCATATATTTGGTAATATCACAACTCACATATGAAATATCACTTCCTGGAAGAAAAATCTTTTCTGTCAACCAAGATGGAAGTATCTCTCCATCATTACCTTTAACAGAGTATTGGTTTACTGGGTACCAGCAACTAAGTTCTATTGGTTCTCTTGCTTGTCTCTGAGTAAGCTGAAATCAGAAACCATTTCTTATTCTCTCTCTCTCAATTGTCTGGTATCGTTTGGCACACAGTAGGTTCGTAATACATTTGGGTTGACAAACTGCTCCAAGAGACATTAGAGAAAAAAAATCCTGTCAGAGATTAATAACAGACAGAATCCAGGCACAAGGGAGAGGGAAAGGTCAATGATAAATAATCTCCGACAGTCATTTCTTCTGCCTGCAACACAACATTTCTTTCCTTGACATCAGTAAGTGATCCACACATTCCTTACAAGCCCGATATAATCTGTCAGCCTCAATTTCCTGCAGTCAGGCTTTCTGCCACGAAGTTGCAAATAAAAGATAAAAATGTGAATGATGCTTTCTATGTGGTGGCTGTCTTTTTTAGAATTGTCCCCGATTGTTTCCAAAGCCCAAGTTTGTGTGTGGTCTCCTGGAGGAGACCAGCTTTGTTGTCGAGATGAGCTGGAACAAAGCTCTGAATACCTTCCCCAAAGGGGATCATTCTGTGCAGCCAATTAGATTGCATTCTAGGCTCCCCTGTTTCCTCCTAAGTCACCAGATATTTTTTGAAGTTCATGTGCTGTCGATTAGAGGGATGTGCACTCCCCTTCCATGAAGCAAGTGAATCAAGAGGCAGATTTTCTTGGCACTTTTCTCTAACAGTCACTCACACTCATGGCCTCACTTTCCATTTTCCAGGGAATGACCCCTAACTCTGCCTGGATCTTCAAGTCAGTGTGTTCCTCACTGGGACATTAAATTCCACACGTCTAAAATCTGACACAATCTCCTTCCTTTACCCTGCAAACCCAGCTTCTGATGTGGAGCCCCTACTGCTCAGGTATGGTGTCAGCTGCCTCCAGTCACTCAGGCTCAAAGCCAGACTCATCTCCCATCAGAGTGGGCTTTCTTATGGATTTCCTGGTCACTAGCACCTTGCACATCACTCCCAGAATTATAGCCAAGAAGATCCATTTCTTTTACTATAAACTCTAAACTACTCAGTCTGGCTTTCAAATCTCCGTGAAATTGACTCTTAATTACCACTCTAGGCTATTTCCTGAGAAATCGCCCAGGAATATTCTACTGAGTCACCATTTTCTGTTCCCAAAACAGATCCCAACCCTCAGACTCTATCCTCAGACTTATCATCCTGGATTCAATTGCCTTTACATGTCTCATTCTTGTCCCAGCGCCTGGGTTACTTAAGGATTTGGATCTGATGCCTTTGCAAGTTTGTCCATTTGGTCTGACTCCACTTAGAGACCAGATATCAGTTGCTTGTGTTTGCCTTGACTCTGTACTCAGAAGCTCACAGGCTAACCCAAATCCACTTCTAGCCCTCAGCTGATTCCCAGGACCCAGGGAAAGGTATATGGTCCAGGCCATGTTTGTCGGGAGAAGAAGTGCAGAAAGTGGTCAAGTCAGGGCAGCCTGGCATCTGAAGATGAAAGTGGGATCATAAAATTAAAAAAGAGAAGCACATCATAAGATGAAAAGACATGAAAGAGAGATCTCAAGGGTGTTGCTCCACTAGGGTGAGTGAATGGATACTCTCTGAGTTACAATTGATAGAGATCTAACTCAAACCAGCTTGAGCCATAAAGAGGAAAGAATTAGCTCGTGTCACTTAAAATTCCAGGGAGGTATTTGGCTCCGTGTTTGGTTGAATATAAGTATGCATATAATGTCCTTCGACATCTTTCTGTCTCCATAGCTCTGCTTTCCAGTGTGTTCTCCCAGCCAGGGTTCCTCCTTGTGGGAGCAGGCTCTAAGCTTCTATCCTACCAGCTCGGCGACCCTAGATAAGAGCACTTTCCCAGTAGTTGCATCAAGTTTCGGGATTGTTTCTTAATGAAATGGCTGAGGCCCTACCCCCATTCCTGAATTAATCACTACCGCTGGGGAGAAGAAATACACCACTAGAAAAGTCAGGGCACTGTAAGAAGGGGAAAACCCTACATCCTGGGTAGTAAAAACAATGTCCAGCAAAGAGAAGTTGGAGGGTTCAGGACATACTGCACATCGGAGACCTAAATCTTGCAGGTTGAGGGGATGGTTCTGATCTCTTCGAGATCCCATGCTTGGTGTCTCTCTTATACTTTGGTACATGTGACAAGAGTCATGGGTGATGGTGAACCAGAGAAATGCACCTTCTCCATCTGGATAGATGGAACGCACGCACACACACACATACAGACACATTTGCTTCTAAGTGGAACTACATCCTATTTAGACAGATTATTCAGAAGAAAATCTATGAATCTGTGCACCGGCCAGCTGTCTGGGGTTACCAACAAAACACTATTTTAGCCTAGGTGGAATGATAAGAGAATGAGATACAATTCTGGAGGAATGGCTTCAGAGGACTTTAAAGGGCAAAAAGCTCTTCAACCAAGATTGTTACAATGTGCCCACCAATTCACCCCATGTAATTTGCTTACCTTTCAACAGAGAGCATCTTTAGGGAATGTTTTTCACTTCAGCACCTTGTGTCTGGGTACGACCCTTCACCAACCACGATCCAAAGCCAGGGGGTCCTCTGATCCCCCATCCCTGATCTAGGCCCTGGGTTAAACATGTTCCAACACATTCCAACATGTTTCTTCAAGGCTCAGGTCAAATCCCATTCTCTCTCACAATACTCTTATTTTTTTTATTTTATTTTTTAATGTTCATTCATTTTTGAGAGAGAGAAGGAGACACAATGTGAGTGGGGGAGGGGGAGGGAGGGAGGGAGGGAGAGAGAGAGAGAGAGAGAGAGAGAGAGAGAGAGAGAGAGAGAATCCAAAGCAGGCTCCAGGTCCTGAGCTGTAAGCACAGAGCCTGATGCAAGGCTTGAAATCACCAATCGCGAGATCATGACCCAAGCCGTAATTGCACGCTTGACCGACTGAGCCAGCCAGGAGCCCCTACCCTCATTTTAAGTTAGCTTCTCCCTCTCCCAAACCCCATGGCACGTTGTTTATTCCCCTATGACAACACTTATCACAGTTTGCTTTTGAATTACCGTTATTTATGAATGTGTCTGTCTTCACTGATAGACTGTGAGTTCGCAACAGGCCCAGAATAGCTCTCATTCGTCTTTGTATCCCCCACAGTGTCAAGTGCAGCCCTTTGCATTGAGCAGATCCCCAACAAGTGTTTGCCAGGTTGCTGAAACCAATCACATTAGCTTCTGGCACAATATTTTTCCAAAACCCTCGCATTAACTACAGCACTGCTTTTAACTTTTTAAAAATCCTTGGTCCCTTTGAGAGCTAAAAATCTCCTGCCTTCTGTTGTGATTGCAGGCATCTGATAAACAATCCCTTCTCCTCTCCACTCATGATCCAAACCAGTTAAAACATCAGAGAAGCAGCAAGACAGGTCGGGATTTACAGCAGCCTTCTTACTGATGAAACCTGAATTTTGGCTGGCAAAGGGCTAACACAGATGGCAAGAAAGGGCTTCCTAATTCTAGAGGCAGGCCAACCACATACCCTTTGGAAATGAAGAGCAGGGGAGGATCAGAGCAGTAATTCTGTGTGTTGTGGACATGGGGCTCCCAGGAGGGAGGCTAGCTGCGTATACATGTTCTTCCCTATCCCACATTCAAGAAGCCACTCTTCTTTCCATAAAGAAGCATGATAGAAGGGTCACAACTTGCCTTGAATGTCACTGTCATGAAAAATCTCTCTTCATATGGAAGGAACCATCAAGAGCGGGGAGTATGTCTTCAACAAACACCTTCCTTCATTAGTTTGTTCAAGAAATTGCAAAGGAAATAACTATTCATCATCACTTTTGTCCCAAGTACCATGTTAGAACTTGAGATACAGTGGTGAGCAGGGCAGCCACAAATCCAGTCTCCAGCAGCTTCAGTGTAAAGACCAATGAGAGGTGATAGTAGACGTGGCCATCACTAGGGAGCTGTGAACACAGACAGATTGAGCTCCGGGAAAGCCTCCTGCAGAAGTAACATCTTGGCTAGGACTTGATGAATGATGGGTTTTAGATAAGTGACAAAAATAGGAAGAGTAATTACTGGAGATGCAAGAAGCGGGGAGAAAGGGGAAAGTGGAGGAGGAGGTTGCAAAGTCAGGGAACAGAATATGCAAAGCAACTGAGGTCCTATGACTGACTATATGGACCTGGCCGACTGCATTCCATAGAAAAATCACATGCAGAAAAAAATCTTCAAAAACCTGGCTTTTCTACCTCCAACTTCCAACTCCCCAAATCTGCTCACTCTGCATCACGCTGAAATAAAAACCAGATTGTCAAGGTACCGAGTGCTATGGTGATTGGAAATAAAAAGGAGATTAAGTGACAGACAGAGTGACTCTAGAGAGAATTTGGCTGAAAGAGAGAGCCAAAGAGAAAAACACCAAATCATGAGGACTGGAGGCAGGAATATCAGCCCTAAAATAATTCTTAAGGCAAAGAGATAATTTAAACTTGTAGACATCCTTGTTAAATCCAACCAAATTCAAACAAAACCCACTTGGCAGCATTTTTGTCCTTTCTCTGGGGGAAAAAAAAGTCTTCATTATCAAACTCTTAATTATCAGAAATATCTAAATAAAGGAAGGCAGGGAGACCAAAAAAAGGCTCTCTTCTATATTGCTCTCACTAGCTCCAGCTCAGCTGACCTTAGTAGTCGTGATCACTTAGCTACATATATGGTACCACTGTTTGGGAATCTAGTTCCCTAAAGCTATCAACAATACATGGACAACTATGAAGTTCAGAGACAACTGATCAGGCAACCCAGACCACTAATATGAACTGAGCCCCACCTCGCAGGGCCAGTGCTGGCATTCTCCTATTAACACCATAGTGTATGAAAGCTAGAAAAAACCTTAGAGACCATCTCTTTGCACCTCTTCATGGAACATCTAAGATAAATCAGGCCAGGGGAAAAGACATGATCTCCCCAGTGACTTGCAGCATGCCAGAGGTAAGGCTAGATTTAGCACTCAGACCTCTGCTGCTTGGTTAGCGCTTTTATACTCATTGGATCTCAGCCAATGCATAGAAAGCAACTTCAAAGCAGGCAATACCTAAAGATAGCCATGCTATCTTCATCATGGATTCAAGTTACATCTGAAGATGAGTAGTCAAATGGGTTTAGTTATATCCCTCTGAAATGAGGTTAGTTCCTTAAACTGAAGATTTTCTTTGCAGAGGGAGGGTGGGATCTACTCCATTAAGGTAACTATTGGTAGAAAGAGAAGGTCAGAAGGCTTCCCTGAGGGAAAGGCATACAGATCCCAAAAGGAAAGCGAGAAGAAGATAGCCATTCATTACAAATTCTTTCTCCCAAATTCATCAATCAGCTAGGTTAGCCCTCTTTTTTTTTTTTTTAATGTTTTCAAATTTATTTTTGACAGAGAGACAGAGCATGAGCAGGGGACGGGCAGAGAGAGAGGGAAACCAGAATCTGAAGCAGGCTCCGGGCTCTAAGCTGTCAGCACAGAGCTTGTCACGGGGCTCGAACCTACGAACTGCGAGATCATGACCTAAACTGAAGTTGGAAGCTCAACCACCTGAGCCACCCAGGCGCCCCTAGGCTAGCCCTCTTCTGGTTTGGGTGGAGATGGGGAACAATGACAGGTGGAGCAACAGGCCAGGGACTTTATTCTAATAAAGATCCTTTCATAGAAAACAAAAGGCTGGGGTAAAGGAAGTCTCCCTCTAACATTTCAAAATGCTTTTTTTAAAAAAATCTTAATTCGTAGCACTTAAACATGAACCCAGGATCCCCAAGGTATAGTCAACTTCTTATAAGAGAAGATCAGCAACCTATCAATCTTCTTGCTTCCTTCTTCATGAAGCCACTCCTTCAATATCAACCATCATACCTAAAGGTATCCTGTGGGTCAGCTGTAAACATTTTGCTTCCAGTATAGGTCAAGCAGCTCTAAAATGTGTCAACAGATATTACTTAAATTAATTCCAAGGTCATGTTGTACCTAAAACTGAAAAATTCATCCCCTATTCTACCAAATTACATCCAGTCTCCTTATCCATGGAAGTTCAAGAAACATTCTGCAATAAGACCAAATGGCCACCTAAATGACTCTCCAGCTCTCCAGGAAGAAACCAACATTCAAAGACCAAGTGGCCTTGCATGTCAAAGTACAAATAAATTAATTCCTAATACAAAATATTGTCATGTTAAGGTAAAATTCAAGGTCCAAACTTTTTTGAGTAAAATCTAAATAAATTGAAATCCTTCCTAATTTCTTACTCTTCACAATCTCTTTTGGGATTCTTAAGGCCTGGAGAGAGAGGGACTCCCTTAGCATCTACAATGTAGGCTCTCTTATTGTAATGAGTGTATTTCTGTCAGGGTTTCAAAACTGGTATTAAGTCCAATCCCAAATCTCTGATGAGCACTCTTTTATAGGGAATCCAAAGACTTAATAAGGATGAAAATATTATTTTAGCATCTATATACACCCACAAAATTTAGAAAGCATAAATTTCTAGTCTCTGTATCACTTAATTTTATTCCAGTTACTTAATTTCAGAGATTCTGAAAAGCTTGAGTGTCAGGTTCTCTGTGAAGCTCATGAATCTATTTGAGCTGCCAAGGGCCTATGATCTTGAACTCAGACTCTTTTAGGAGAAATCTTCCTAGAAGTGTTAATGGCATGTTTTCCATAACAAGGGGAAGGGGATTTAAAATCCCACCA
Source organism: Proteles cristata cristata (assembly GCA_017311185.1). NCBI lineage: Eukaryota > Metazoa > Chordata > Mammalia > Carnivora > Hyaenidae > Proteles > Proteles cristata. Next base: position 279,392 of record JAESUZ010000837.1, read on the forward strand.
ATCTATATAAACCACCTTCTTACAATGCTGCATTTATGAAATGCCTGACTTCTACCAAAATATGATAATATCCGCAGTTGGAAGTTCCTCTTTATTTTTTAAATGTTTATTTCTGAGAGAGACAGAGCATAAGTGGGGGAGGGACAGAGAAAGAGGGAGACACAGAATCCAAAGCAGGCTCCAGGTTCTGAGCTGTCAGCACAAAGCCGGATGTGGGGCTCAAACTCACAGACCTTGAGATCATGACCTGAGCCAAAGTCGGACGCTTAACCAACTGAGCCACCGAGGTTCCCCAGAAGTTCCTCTTAATTCAGAACCTCTTCAGATGCCCTTAATTCCCTTAACCATGTTGATATCAATGTTTTGACACCCCGCAGGGAACTGATATCATATGGCACAGCCTCTACCTCATCTTTGTGAGCAAGAGTTTTCATTTCTGAGGTGGTGGTTCTCACTACACGCTATGGAATTCCTTAGGTCTTAAGAAATCTGCGTCCTACATTTCTCCTCACCCAAATATTTGTTTCCATTTAAAAAACACCTTCAGCATATTTCAGAACCAAGGCTGCCTTTGATGCTTCAGGAATGTTTGTTCCAGGACCTTGTGAGGACCACCACCTCTGCCATGGGTGCCCTCAAGCCACTGTTAGCTCAGCCTGAGTGATCCTGGTCTTGAGAAGCATTTCCTTCTGCCGTGTCCTCTTTTACAGCAGCAAATTATGCCTCTGGCGTTTCTTTCCTCTCTCTTCCCAGTCTCACACAAATGCTCAACTGAGTTTCTAACTACATAGCTACCTCATAGCTTGGCCCCTTTCCCTCTCCAACCGTGGAGTCCTGCTACTTACAAGAACTGAATTCCTTTCTTCTTTCCTTTGAATTTTTTCCTCTGCTTTCCGGCCAGAATATGCATTCCTCTAACACCATCCTTTAAATGTTATCTCATATTGTTTCCCAAATTAAGGGATATGAAATGAATAGTTTCTGGGTCTGTGGAGAGACTCTAACACAACAAATCTTGTCCGTTATCATTTCCTGAGTTAAAGCATCCCACCGGGGAGATAGTATCCTATCAGAATATATCTAGCCCAGCTTAGATTTAAGCTATCATTGCCCTGCTCATATTCCCTTTAGTATGTACTGTGGTGTGTAGGATTCAAAAACAGTCACCCCATAGCCCACCTAATCCCTGGGACCATGGATATGATATCACACTGGTGGTAAATGTTGTGCTACATGGCAAAGGCTTTCTGAAGATATAATTAATGTTACTCATCAGCTGACCTTGAATTAATCAAAATAAAGATGGTCTGAACTATCATGTGATTAGTCTAACTGCTTCAATGCAGAGAGTCAGCTCTGGATGGCGGCCTTAGAATCCTAAATCCAGAAACCTACCAAATGTGTTTTCTACTGGTTTAGATCATAGCTGTCTGCCCACCTGTAACATCCATGTCACCATGACATTGATCCAAAAGTCCATTCGAGTATATCCTACTGATTTTTCTTCTCTGTCCACAGTTTTTGAATCACTTACGTGTCTCTCTTAGTCTTCAGAAAATGTTTCCTGGTGTGAATTCTTTACATGGTCACTCTCAGTGATTCCTAGCATCCTGCTACATTCATTCCAGGCTGCCTTCCTAGATCTTTCTTCCTTCCCTCTGTCATATTTCTTTGTACCCCTGTTACATTATCTGATCTAATAACAACGAAAATGGCTTATTTTCTAATACCCTCTTTTAGAGCAATTACACTTTGATGAAGCCACTTTTACCTTTTATATCTGCTTATCATAGCCCTTAATATCTCATTTCCCTTTCATAACTGCCTGAATGTACCTCCAAGATGTTAACAGTTTTCCTAAGGAGCTGTCTTTCTGCTTTAACATGGACTTCCTGTTCTTGATTCTTCCATTGCTCCTTTTGGGATAATGAGACTAAAGAATACTAGTAAAAATATTCAACTTCCTCCTCAGCTTCCTAAATGAAATTATTTCTAGATGACAAATATTTCAGGTGCAGGCAGTATTTTTAATTGCCTTTCTAAGCTCTGGATTTTCAATAATTCTCTCCATCGGAAAAGCTTATTTTTCTTTATAACAAGGATCTCTTTTTCCAATTTACTAATAGAGCCTATCACCATTCTGTGCATAAAGCCAAGGAAGGGTTTGATCTCGAGAAACTAAGGCTGTGGTCGGAACCTCAAAATGAACAAAGGGACCACAAAGTAGAGAATAAGTCTCGAAAGCCTGTCCACAAGCTCATGTTTACAAGAAATTAGAGGACTCCAGGTTCCGTCTTTTAGCCTCCATTCAGCAAAGAGAATTTAGGGCAACAAGTTTATCACTGCCACCTAGGCCTGGTAATAACATCTTACCTTTAAAGTGAAAATTTTACACATTATGGTCTGTAATCTATGTAGAATATAACTGCCTTTGGAGTTTAATGTGGCCACTTATAGACCAACACATACTTGCAGACCTCAGGAAAAGCAGAAATTACGTGCCATTCAACAAGGCCAAAAAGTTCTAGTAGCTGCTTCAGCGTGGTCTGAGATACTAATGCAAGTCCTATCTGTGTGTGGTTTAAGGTCAAGTTACAGCAGCACAAAAATGAAGATCTACATGACCAGCATGTTCTGAAGTTCATCCTTGATTATAAAATAACAGCCACCCATTGGTAGAAAAAGCCTCCAGAATACTGATTGAAGAAGTATAAAGCCAAAACTATCTCCAAAGTACAATACGACTCAATGCAAACTAGTCAGAATCTCCACTGGGACCACGATCTTTTGGACCCAAAGCTATGTCCCTGGCCAACAAATGCTCCATCTCAACACCTTTTATTTTGCCCTCAAATATTATTTCTTATCTGTGGTTCAAGATCACCTGTTTTTATCAAATGACAGGATTTTTTTTTCGGTCAATAAAAAACACCTCAGTGTTTTTTAATTATGGAACCCAATGACATGGGAACTCAGAATTGAAGAGACAGAAACCAAGATGTGAGCTTCATTACTGGTAAAGGGTATATTTATTGGCATGGTTTCTGTGCATTGCCAATGGGCTTGCTAAAACCCTCTAAACTGAACTTCCTCCAAAACAATATTCCCCCTTTGACATATGAAGACTGTCCCACTCCAACTGGTGCATAATGGAAAGCTTGGACCAAATGCTTCCTCTTTACAGTCAGCAATATGTCCCAAATAAGAGCCAGGATGGACTATGAATGAGCCATTCACCAGTCAATTCAATTACTCTTTTTTGTTGTTGTTGAGAATGGAGATGGAGAAAGAGGCCAGGATGTTACTATATGTGGAACACTTTCTACATGAAAACATGAAGCTAGAGGAAGGAGATTTGCCTCCATACAGAATCAGATTAATTTAGAGTGTTTCTAAAGAAATTAAATAATCATATAGAGTTGTGCTTACTATTGACAAATTGCTTTTTTTGAGAGAGAGAGAGAGAGAGAGAGAGAGAGAGAGAGAGAGAGAATCTTAAGCAGGCCCCATGACCAATGCAGAACCCAACTTGGAACTCAATCCCACGACCCTGGGATCATGACCTGAGCCAAAATCAAGAGCCAGACTCTCAACCACTGAGCTGCTCAGGCTCCTCGACTTACTGAAAGCCATCAATATAGATGGCTTTGTACAATCCTCTCGTTTTCAAATGAGGAAATGCAGGACTAGAGAGTTAGAGCAATTTGATGTCACTCAACACACTGGGGATAGAACTTAGACTCAAACTCATTTTCCCAAGATCATGAAAAGAACAGGCTAAGACATGTAGTACCAGGAAGCCACATCTGCAGTACTGCACTCAGCGCCAGCCACCTCTATGGGGTTATTGACAACCACTGTGACCCAGAAGGGAGAAGTCAGAGTGAGGGAAAGGGTGGAAAATACGTCATGTGAGAAGTGGAAGGAAGCTGTGGTGGAAACATTCTTCCGCTGGTGTCAGATGACCTGTTTTTAAGACACAGATTCAGTCATGTGCAGTGGCTATAACACTAGATAGATCCTCATTCTTCCTGATCTCTTCCATTCTCTTCTCTATAAATTGAAGTTGACACTAACATTGTTGTCCTTGTCATAGAATTGCAGTGAAAACTATAGGTGATAATGGGCCAGGATGATTTGTGTAAAGCTGATACAAATAATAATAATAATAATAATTGTTGTTGTTGTTGTTGTTATTTAGTAAAAGATAATGGAGGGTCACCTGGGTCGCTCAGTCAAGTGTCCAACTCTTGATCTCAGCTCAGGTCATGATCTCACAGCTCTGTGCTGACAACATGGAACCTGCTTGGGATTCTCTCTCCCTCTCTCTCTTCCTCTCTTTCTCTGACCCTCCTCTGCTCATACATGCTCTCTCTCTCAAAATAAATAAATGAACATTTTAAAAAAGATAATGGAGCAAAGAATGTTTCAAAGGCAAAATGAGACTGAATTGAGGGATATTTGAGGTACTGTCCCATATGACAAAAAAATAAAATAAAACTTGCTAGCCATCTACTTCTTAGACAGTTTTCTAAGTCTACCCTCTTTTCTCTGCATCACACTACCAATCCATACATTCCAGAACACAGCACAGCTTGGAGGGCAGATAAAGGAAATAGACTATGAGCCAGGATCAAACTTGAGTCAGCCTGCTGGCTCAAAACACAGTTAACTTTCCACCACCAGGGCAAAGAGCAAAGTGGTGGAGGGTGTGGGCTCTGGAATCGAGCTTCTTGAGTTCACACCTGACTCTGCCCCTAGTTGCTATGGGATGCAGGCAAGATAATGAATTTCACTGTGTTTCTTTCTCCTCATTTGTAACATGGAAATAACAGACCTGCTTTTTCAGGTCATTATGTGAGAACACATGAGATAATGCATGGGGGGTACTTGGAAATGCATGGCATAAACCCCACTCTCATTGCTGAACTGTTTGTCACAAGACAGATTGGACCCGGTGGTTTTTCTGTTTCCCTTCCAACCTTCAGATCTGAAATACACTTCTCTTGCCCTCTTCCCTATGTATGGTATCAGCATCCTGGAGCTCAGCCAAGTTCCTCGGTCAACATTGATTTTGATCATAGCCAAAGGAATTTGGAAAAGACCATCAAAGTGCTAGGTACAAAAGCTGATGTTTTAAAAATAGGTATGCTAAAGCCAGTTCTGAGAATTTGATGGTATATTTCATATATTTAGGGATTATCTTACCTCTTATTTAAACTGATCACACATTTATTGCACCATCCGAACAGGTCTAGATGCCCGGAAGGCCATACCAAGGCATGCCAGACAGCACACTATCACATCCTGATGGTGGAGATAAACCTCGTTCGGGGTATAAGGAGGGGATGAGTCCTGACATGAAATGTTGATGGGGAATAAAAATGAGCATGGTGGTTTCTTTTCCAAGTTCCATGGGGATTGGATAAAGTGATGAGAAAAATGAGTGTTTCCCCTGAGCCGTGCACTACTCAACATTAACAAGGATTTAGGATCAACTAAATTAACAGTAACTTCCTTTTTAAGATGTTAAGAATTTTTATTATCAAAGGGGATAATCACAGCAATGATGAGATGCAGGGTGGCCACTCTTACAGAGTATTGATGAAAAGGTACATCTTTTTGGAAGGTAACCAGGCAATATATAATATATATATTATGACTATAGATATATATGTACATATCTATATACGTGTGTATACCTATATATGTATATATACATATATATATAGTAATAATATATATGGTTTTCCTTAAATCTTATTTCTTTTTTTTTAATATTTTTATTTATTTCTAAGAGAGAGAGAGACAGGGTGAGCAGGGGAGAGTCAGAGAGAGAGGGAGATACAGACTCTGAAACAGGCTCCAGGCTCTGAGCTGGCAGTCAGCACAGAGCCCGACGCAGGGCCCGAACCCACGAACCGCGAGATCATGACCTAAGCGAAAGTCAGACGCTTAACCGACTAAGCCACCCAGGTGCCCCCCTGAAATCCTATTTCTAAATAAATAATTAAGCATGTGAAGAAATATTAGTGTGTGCAATCAAAATGGACTTGGATGAGACCTCCAAAAGCCGATGGAAAAAGAAATGGTCAGAAATGCAAGACCAGTGAAATAAATGAAGGCATATCAATGAGATGGAATGCCAGGTAGGCTATTAGATGGATGATCTAGGAAAAAATAATGATACAAGAAATCATTATGGGCACTTGTTCAGTGAAATGAGTAGGTTATTAAGGAGTGTGAGCTGCATAACCATGATGGTGTACATTCATTACACAGAGAAACTAGAAGCCTGAAAGGAGGGATACACAGCTAAACAGACACAGGGGTCATCAGAGGGAAGTGGGGTTCAGACTGTTACATTCTTTCTCATGCCTACATGTGCCATCCAAATAATTTCAGATAAGTTTCTTGAGTGCCGCTTCACAAGAAGAAAAAAAATCAATAAACAATTTTTAACATTATTTTAATTCATTTTTGAGAGACAGAGAGAGACAGAGTGTGTGCAGAGGAGAAGCAGAGAGAGAGGGAGACACAGAATCTGAAGCAGGCTCCAGGCTCGGAGCTGTCAGCTCAGAGCCTGACCCAGGGCTCCAACTCACGAACTGTGAGATCATGACCTGAGCCGAAGTCAGACGCTTAACCCACCGAGCCACGCAGGCGCCCCCTGCCCCCATAAACAATTTTTAGAAAGACTGCTCAGCAATGACATTTTATGGGCAAAGGGGAGACACAATGGATTTGCAGGAGAAGATAGACATGGGTTGTCCCTGCAGCCTGCGAGAGCCAACTGAGCCACCTCATGCTCTAACTGCCTCTGTCCCTCATGTGATATAAGGAGACAGGGTTTTGAAGCTGGAGATCATAACAAGAAGCCCCAAATCACCTCCGCCACATTCTACTGACCATGTGATCTTAATCCCAGCTATGCTTTGATCTCCTTATTTGTAAAATGAAGATCGATAGTTCAAAGCTTTGCTGTGAAGACTCACTGAGAAGATAAATTGGGAAGCTCCTAGACAGGACCTGCTGATCGCTGGACTTCAATCCATGTGAAATGCTTTATTTCACCCACTGACTGAAAACATGGGTTGAGGGGAGACAGGCTGGAGAGGCAGAGGTGTGGCGGAGGACGCGGACAGGCATCACCCACTGAAGGTGAGTTCCCCAGCTGTACCTTCCCAAGCCTCTTCTCCCTGCCACCCTTTTAGGATGTAAGACAGCAGCACCAAACAGGCCCCCCAGGAGGCCTGTGACATCTGCCAGAGGCCAAAGGGAGAGGTGAGGAGCTGCCATAGCGCCTGCTGGCTCCAGAAAGACACCACCTTGTTGGCGCTCCGGGGACCAAGAGGCTGACACTTCCCCTGGTCGTTCCACACATACCAGCTCTGCAGCGGTGGGACAGAGGCCCGGTCCTGAGCAACCTCAAAGGTGCTCCGTGAAACATCTCCTGGACTGGGCTGGCCAGCCGCGGCAGCCACAGCAGCAGGAAGACGGCTTCTGATTCACTTCTGCCTTGCAAGGGTCATGGGAACGCAGCTGCCCCAGGGGAAACTGAATTTAGCCAACCCCGACTTAAAAGGGAGTTTGGGAAATGCGATTTATAGATGACCAGTTTTACAAAATAAATAAATAAATAACCCAATAGAAGTATATTGGAGGAGGTTGGAGGGAGGTTGAGTCCTGACCTGCAATATCCACCAGTACCTCCCACAGGGCCTGGCACAAGAGGTCACCTTGCCCTGAACCCTATTTTAGGAAGATCCTGCCTATCACAAATACACATAAAAAGGAAATGTATTACAGCGCATAGGCGCACCTTGTCTCTTGGGATCTGATACTTGGCGATTATGCAGCACAAGCCATAAACCTAAACATCAGCTCTCATGTCTAAGACTGCTTGGGCCTCTAGGGAACATTTCTCGGACCATATATTCCTGAAATGAAAGATGGCCAAGTACAAATGTTAGGAAGCTGTGTGGCTGCAGGTGGATGTAACTTTGCAAGGAGCTGAGTGGTGAAAGCGTTCAGGAACGCAAAAGAGAAAAATAAGTACCTCAGTGTTGCCCTCACAAATGCGATAGTCTTTGGTTATCATCCAGCATCAGTTTTTCAGGAAAGCCAAACATCCATTTTGAGGGCATCTCTTTGTTCTCCAATGTATGATTTCATAGGTTCTCAGAACGGAGGATTCAGCTAATTGCACACATCAGCTGAGAAACTCTTTGCAGTGTTAAACAATGCACCTCCTGCTTAAAATTGTCTATTCTTTTTTTTTAATGGTTACTTCTTTTTTGAGAGAGAGAGAGAGAAAGACAGAACGCGAGCAGGAGAGGAGCAGGCTGTGAGAGAAACACATAATCCAAAGCAGGCTCCAGGCTCTGGGCTGTCAGCAGAGAGCCCAATGTGGGTCTCAAACTTGCGAATGTGAGATCATGACCTGAGCCAAAGTCGGACGCCCAACTGACTGAGCCACCCGGGTGCCCCAAAATTATATATTCTTAAGCTTAGATGTGACAGAGTGCAGAGTGTTATCCTAATACTTTGCCTTGGCAACTTGATGGGCACTGAAAGCAAGAAATGTGAATATTCTATTTTCATACCCATATATAATGGAATTGAATCTCATTAAAAATGTTTTAATTAAAAATCACTTTAAAAATTAAAGTACATAACTTGACTTGAATAATGTTGCCAAAAATTTTTGATATTAATCAATTTTAATTATATTTTCCATTTTAATTTAATTTTTTAATTTTTGTTTGAGAGAGAATGAGTGGAGGAGAGGGGCAGAAGGAGAGACAATCTCAAGCAGGCTTCACACTCAGCACAGAGCCCAGTGCAGAACCCGATCCCATGACCCTGGGGTCATGAGCTGAACCGAAATCAAGAGTCAGATGCCAAACTGACTGATCCACGCAGGCTCCTCTCCATCTTAATTTTTAAAAGCAACATGGAATTTTTAAAAAAAAAAAACAACATTTCAGAAACATATGTAAAATAATTTTAACTTCTCAAATGTTTTCATCTTATGGAAATGTAATTTACATTTTAGCTTCCATTTATCTTACGTTTCATGGAAATATACTCTAATTTTGTATACTTTGAATAGAAACCTATTTTATCCTTTAATCTTATAAGTATTTTTGTCAACAGAACACAAATGACATGAACACTTTTATTATAGAAACATAAAGAATTATTCTGCTGAAATGAAGTCAAGGAAAATAAATGTTATATGGAATAAATACTTGCTTATAAATTAGGAATGTGAGCATTGGTGGTCAATGAACAGGCTACCTAGACAAGAGAACTAATAATCGAATTTGGTTGCTGGCTGATATTTTGCTGACTTCCTCTCTTTGTTCTGGTCCATTCCTTGGGGTCATAGAAAAGACACCTATGTTTCACTGGCCTTCACAGGCCCTCAAATGTTTGCACAAAGTGATTGTGAGTGCCTGAATCAGACGGGGGAAGGGGAAATTCAGGCTATGCGTATACTCTCCACCCATCATCATCTGATCTGTCATTTCACTGCTATTTACAATGAGAAGCCTTTAGGGAGAACCTACTATATACTGGGCATTGTGTGCTAGGCACTGAACACCCAGAAATGAAAACTCACTGCTCTTGCTATAAAGACATCAGATTCCAGCAAAGAAAATCTTGGGCAATCTCCTTTGCTTTTTGATAGCTATTCCTTCTCAACTAAAAGGCTTATCCTGGCATAAGAACACCCTAGATATATCCCTTTTGCCCGTTTTGTTATTAAGCAACTCTTAACAAAATATTGTTAAATTGTTAGCAATCTTGTTGTTACAGAATATTGTCATTGGCATGTCAGGGGCCTGGGGATGCTCAGCGGGACTAACCAGTGTCCTGTTCTTAAGAAGTTCACAGATAAATGCTGCAATACTAGACACGAATACAATGTGGTAAGTTCAATGACAGAGGCCAACAGAGGATGCTATGGGCATTTTTTCCTAACTCACAAATAATTTCACTTTGCTCCATATAAACCTCAAACTGCCGACCTGTAAAGCCAACTTACCTATATTTACAATCTCACCACTTGCTCATCTCACTGAAATTCCTCACTCCATTGAAACACAGCATCTAGACTACCTTCCATCTACACTGCACTAACCAAGGTCCCTAGTGGCCTCCTTGCCATAAATCCAACGGCCACTTCCATTCCTTCCCTCAGCTTACATGAACATGGGCCTCCTTCTTGAAAAAAACTTTTTCCACTGGTTTCCCTGCCACCACATCCTTCTAGTGGTTTCTCCAAGCTTTCTGGCTAACCCTTCTCAGCCTTTTTCATGATTTCCTGTTATTCTGCTCATCTCTCAAACCTCAGTCCCAGATATGTCTCCCACATGTGTGAATCATAAATATGCCAATCGCAACCATAAGTACCCTGGATGCTGACAAACTTACATCTGACCAAAACCTTTCTGCTGGGTTACGACATATATATGCGGCTGCCAGTTCATTGCCTTTTAGAGGTGCCCCTTAGATGTTGCTCAGGCCTGTCAAACTCAGGCTAAATGAATGTGCTATTTTCTTTTTTTTAAATTTTTAAATGTTTTTATTTGTTTCTGCGAGAGAGATAGACAGCGTGAACAGGGGAGGGTCAGAGAGAAGGAGACACAGAATCTGAAGCAGGCTCCAGGCTCCAAGCCAGCGGTCAGCACAGAGCCTGATGCGGGGCTCGAACCCACGAACCGTGAGATCCTGACCTGAGCCGAAGTCCGTCGCTCAACCAACTGAACCACCCAGGTGCCCCATGAATGTGCCATTTTCTACCCTAACAAGTTTCTCCCCTGTATTTCTCATCTTAGCGAAGGAAGACACCATCTACCATGAACCAGATGCCAGGTCGATCTTTGAGTCTCTTACACATACTCAATTACCAATTATCAATTACAAATTTTTTCTTAATATTGAAGTACAGGTAACATACAATGTTGTGTTAGTTTCAGGCATACAACCTAGTGATCTGACAACTCTACACATTACTCAAGGTTTCCCACAGTAAGCATAGTCACCATACAACATTTTTACAATAGTATCAGCTATATTCCTTATACTGTACTTTCCCTCCCTGTGACTTATTTATTTTATAACTGGAAGTTTACATCTCTTAATCTCTTTTATCTATTTTGCCCACCCCACCTACACCTCCTCTCTGATAACAGCTATCAATTTCTACTCTTAAAAATGTCACTTCCCTGGGGCGCCTGGGTGGCTCAGTCAGTTGAATACCCAACTTCGGCTCAGGTGGTTATCTCACCATTTGTGAGTTCTAGCCCTGCATCCAGCTTGCTGTTGTCAGTGTGGAGCCCCCTTCAGATCTTCTATCCCCCTCTCTGCGCCCCTCCCCCTTCTCTCTTTCTCTCTCTCTCTCAAAGATAAAGCTTTGAAAAATGCCAGCTCTCCATTTACTGCTACTGTCTTTGCTCAGACCACCATCTCTTGTCCCACTGATCCGCTGAACTGATCTCTCTGTGTTGATCTGGTTTGGTGCTCTTCCAAACGATCCACCATAGGTGGCTAGAGCCATCTTTCAAAAATGCAAATGTGACCGTGTCACCCTATTGATTAAAGCTTCTTAATGACTCCCATTGCTCTGTGGCATGAAAGAACAAGGCTGGGAAATAATAAGAAATTGGCTAGTGCAGGAGTATAAAGTCCTGCAGAAGGAGAGTCAAGTTGATGGGAAAAACTAAGCACAAACTGACCTGGAAAAGGAGGCTGTCATTGGAACGTTAATCTCCAAGGGCACAAAAACAGGGCTGAAATAAATCAGAACAGACGCCAGTTGGCTCAAGTTTTCACCCAGGACCTATAGAATTGGAGAAAATTGCATTCGTTCCACTCCCACCAATAAAATAGTGCTCGAGAGTGGAAATAAGGAAAAACAACAACACTTCTTACTGATGTTTTCTGCTTTATCTCTGTTTAGAAATTTTGCAGCATGGCCCTGAAGATTAAATTGTGCAGCAAGAGGCAGCCACACCGAATGCCCCACTGGCCCGATGACAGTGGCCGGGAGCTGTTACAGCGGCAAGGCTGAAAGCAGCTGACACATGGAGGGGAGGGGGCTTGCTGTGGTGATCAAGCCCCCATGCATGCCTGCACCTCTTGGCACTAGAAAGGGGAGTGAGCAGTATCTGGTCTTGAGTAACACAGAAACTGTGTAGTTCTGCATACTATATGAGTCTATGCATGTGAAAGTCCAACATAGAGAAATCTAGAGAGCCAAGCAGTTGCTCATGGCTGGAGGTAGGGGAGGGGGCCTTAGAGGGTAGGGAGTTGACAGCCAAAGGGCATGGAGTCTCCTTCTGAGCTGATGCAAATGTTATAAAATCAAGGTGGTGATGGTTGCACAATTCTGTGAACAGACTAAACACTACAGGGATACTTTAAAATGAGTGAATCAAAATGAATGAATCATATGGTAAGTGAATTCTGTCTCCAAGTGTTGTTGCTTGGCGTGGAACTTGAACTCATGACCCTGAGATCAAGACCTGAGCTGAAATCAAGAGTTGGATGCTTAACCAATTCAGCCACCCAGGGACCCCTCAAAGCTTTTTTTTTAGGTGGAGGTGATTCTACATATTTGGAAGTAATAAAATGATTATGCCTTTTACAGTACATGTTTTAGACTTCTCACTATTTTGAGAAACTTTCTTCCCCATTCCATTTCAGAACAATTGTTTGCTACACTTCATCTTCCTTGTGATGCTAAATCAGTTAAAAGTTTAAATTGTGCTAAATCAGTTAGAAGTTTTGGGGAGCCTGGGTGGCTCAGTTGGTTAAGTGTTTGGCATTGGCTCAGGTCATGATCTCGCAGTTTGTGAGTTCGAGCCCCGTGTCAGGCTCTGTGATGACAGTTCGGAGCCTGGAGCCTGCTTCAGTTTCCGTGTCTCCTTCTGTCTCTGTTCCTCCTTCATTTGCACTCTGTCTCTCTGTCTTTCGCTCCAAAATGAATAAAGATTTTTAAAAAAATTTTAAGTTTAATTATAGTCCAAAAAAAAAAACCACTGCAGAATTTCACATAAGACAATTTTCTTTCATGTTCATTTGTATGGCGTAAAGCCCTTATTTGGAACAAAAAGCAAGCAGAAAATAATTTTAAGAATAAAACTGTGGTCTGTCTTTAATCTCTCTAAATAAATACTGAACAAATATTTTTAAAATGCAGTTTTGGAGGAATACCAAATTATTAAATTGTCATATGTCCCACACATGCTCTGAACCATGAGGGCTGGATTTTATAGTTTCTTCCACAGATACTCACTCCATCTTGTAAAGGGGGATATTCTGAGCAATGTTGAGGACAGGGGTGGACAGGGGCTTTGGGGAGGAACACTCTGATGTCGAATCAGGATAACCCCTGCGTGGACCAATGGTAAGAATTTATCATGGATCGAGTGGGTGACAATGTCCAAGAAAAGGAGAGGAGGAAGAAGAAAAGGGAGGCTGGGGTGAGAGCCCAAGTCAGGACCCCTGATTTCTGACCCCAACTTTAGTGGGTTCTAGGGTCCAAGACAAGTTGTTTCCTTCTTCTGAAGCAGTCCAATCCAAAATATCGTGCAAGCCATATCTGTAATTTAAAATATTCTAGTAGTCACATTTCTAAAGTAAGAAGAAACAGGTGAAATTCATTTTAAATATATGTCACTTAGCGCACTACATCTGCAGTACGATTATTTAACGATCAATGAATAGTAATGGGAAATTTTACATTTGTTTTCTTACCAAGTATTGAAATCTGCAGTGCAGGTTGAACTTTCTGCACATGTCAGTCCAGGCTACAGTATGACCCAACAGTAGGCTCCACTCCCTTCCCCATAAAAAATAAAGGTGGGTGCACTCCTTGAATTCTAGGCTTCATCCTAGAGTCAGTCAAGTTCCTTAGCCATATGGAAGCTGACTCGTAAGCTTTCCCCAACTGCACAGACATGTTGCTTAGATTAAGCTTCCCTCGGCTTCTTCAATTCTAGTTCAGCAAAGTACAACAAAATGTTCTGGAATCAGACACTACGCTGTCCTTCAAAAGCATTGATCCACAGACATTTGTTCCTGATTCTCAATCCGTGGGTCTCCCCTACATCCTGCTACAGTAGAACCCTGTAGATGTTCATACTCTTAATAAAGACACAAATGGTGCTCATGAGAGCTTCTAGAAAGTTCTTTAGAATGCTGATAAAGAAGGAAAACCATGTCCAGGGGAAAGGTATGTAGACAGGTTTTAAGGGGAGGCACCCCTAGGTAGAAGCACTGACTCCAGAAGCTGGGTGGTTCATCAGACAGAATGCAGGCTTGAGTTTAGGTAGACACGGATTCAAACCATGGTCTCTGATGGGTGAGGCTGGGCGAAGTACCAAGCCACTCAGCCACCCTGTCATCTGTAAAATTAGTCTAGAGATAGCTCTTTAGAGTCATGAAGAGGTTGCAGGTGGTGACAGACCTAAGGGGCAGCTTGGCAATGGCCAGGTCGCCAGAGACACCCCATCAGCAAGTCAAAGGGTTGACTTTGTGGTTTGATTACCATGGCCCATCTCCCTGTGCCTGCAGTCAGGGGGGCTCACAGAGTGTCCCTGATGGTCAACTCAGCACCGCAGGGAGGGAACTCGGGATTCTAGAGCCATTATTAGGCTACATTAGCTCATTTTTGAGAATGCCTCAAGAACACCAGTTTCTCCCTATCCACCCCTTCCCTGCCCCACCTCTCCCACCGTCCCCTCTTTTCCACCCCATGGCTTCTGCCTCCACTGAGTGGGGCTGGGAAAATGCGTTTCACTGGAGGGAGGTAGACACTTACTAACTCCTGTCCTATCCAACCTACTCTCCAAAGAATGCCCAGCAGTCCCTTTAGGATCCCTTTCTCTGATGTGATTCATAAATGCCTATTATCTTCTCTCCAGCCTTGCCCAAATTATCCTAATCCAGTTGCATGGTTTGGGGAAGGGTTAAAGTGACCTTGTTTCTCTTCAAAATGCTGTGAGTGTTCTTACAAAATGAAAGGCAGAATTCCACACGTACACGTTTTAATGAATCAGAGAAGTTGAGGTCCTTCATAACCAGCCCTCAAATAAGCCAGCTGCTTGAGCCCAGAGTCTGACAACCTCAGCATCACATGGAGATGTAGACACCACACTTAAGTCGTCTCAAACAAGAAAGGATGAAATCAGAGTTAATCTTACCTGCCAGGCCACGCAGTGTGTTGAGTCAGATCCAGAACTGATGGTGGTTCTTCTGTCTCCCAATCCCTCCTTTCATCCGCTACACCTCACGGCTTTTCTATCTTACAAACATAGCGACGGCACAGTACACAGATTCCCTTCAAATCCTGAGTGGATGAACTAGCGAAATACTTGGTGCGCTCTGCTCCTTAATCGGAGTTGTAAGGATGTGTGTAGAGATAACGTGTGTAATGGAGGCTGCATGAAATCCAGTTTTGATAGTCAAATGGAAATATTCACGTAACCAAACAAATGCTGAGACACATCCGGTATCTCTGCAGGGCATCTCTTCTGGTAGTTGATTAGTTGATTGGTCCTTGGTTTGCTCCAATTTTCTTTTTGAAAAGACAACTGGAGAAAAACAGACATTTAAAGATGAAGGGGTTCTGGACAGCTCCCCCCAAAAATGTGCCACTGTCGCCTGTGGATTATTTTGAGCTAAAGGCACTTGAGACCCTGTGGGCTCCAGAGAGATATTTTGTCCCTCTCTTAACCACACAGAAAAATCTAAATTGGCGGGAGGGGTCTTTCCTGGCATAAGAATTCTTAACAGAGATAAATTCTATCTGAATGACCCAACTGTATGGTAGGAAGGCACCTGATTACCAAACATCTGTTCTTCTTATCACTGTGAAGAGGCCATTTTTAGACAACAGACTTGAATAGATGGAAACTTGATCAAGGCGAAAGTTGCCCCCTAGTCACCACCTGGCTGAAAACAGCCCCATTGGGCTACCCTCCCCCCTGCAAGTATCCATGGGCCCTAACTAATCCGTAGGCTACTTCCAACCAGGCACAGTTACCAAAAAAGGGGAAATTCTATTCATTGCCACACCTCTTCATCTTCTCCCTTTAAAAAGAGCCCCCAACCACTGCTCAATGCAGACAGCCCTTCCTCTGTAGTCCTGCCCACCACTCCTTTGCAGTGAATTCAATGTACTTCTATCACCTTTGTTCTGCCTCAGGTGAATCCTTTCACTGGCTCCTGTCACTGGTTTCCAATCAGGAGAGACACCACATTTAGACACCACAATTTCCTCTTTAGTCCCAGACTAAAGTCCCTGCCCCCTTCTCCTTAGTTCAGAATGACATAGACCTCATATTGCCTGACTGTCTTTGGAATTTCCAAGTCTGCATGGATTCAGATGTATGTCTATTAAATTTGACTTTCTCCTGTTAATCTGCCTCCTGTCAATTTGATTCTTAGTCCCAGTAGAAGGACTTTTGAGGGGACAAGGATTCTTGCTTCCCAAAGAAGACATGTATACTTCTTGTACACGGGAGAACCCCAGGAAAACTGAGTAACTCCCCAAAATGACCCAGGCTACCACCTTAAATACCATTTTCAGCTAAAGGCAAAAGAAGATGTTTGGGGATAGGGAGCCAGAGATGAGAGGCTATCAGGGAAAGTTTGTTGTGCAGATTTAGGTCTTTGCCATCCACATTGATAAGAGTTTCTAGAGATTCAGGGGCACCTGGGTGGCTCAGTTGGTTAAGTGTCCAACTCTTCATTTTGGCTCAGTTCATAAATTCATGGTTTGTGAGGTCGATCACTGAGTTGGGCTGTATGCTGATAGCATGGCCTGCTTGGGATTCTCTCTCTCTCCCTCTCTCTCTATGCCCCTCCCCTGCTCAAGCTCTCTCTCTCTCTCTCTCCCTCTCTCTCTCTCTCTCAAAATAAATAAAGGAGAATAAACTTCAAAAAAGTTTCTAGAGATTTGGTCATGCCTCTCTTTCTGATACACAGAGAGAGACACCCCGAGGAAAGTAGATTTCTCTTACAAATGTAAATGTCTTACCAAAGAAGTAACTTCTACTCAGTATTCAGAGTTTTTTCCTATGTCTGCTGCTTCCTAAACAATCAGCCTAAAAGTAATCCTATGCCAAAGAGACTATATTTTGGGGTGGCAATAGGGCTAAAATGTTCTTGGACAAAATGAGCAATGGCCAATGTCCTGTTGGTTAGAAGAATCCATTTCTTTCCTTGTCTTTCTCTATAGGAAGATAAACAGGGAGATGGACATAAAAAGGGGCCAAGAGTAAAGGCCCATGGTCATCACAGATGACAGTGAAGGAATCAATGAGAGAATAACACCTATTATTAAAGGAAGTCTTGGACTCCATCTACTGCAGAAAAATCAAGGGGGAACACGGCTAATTTTGCCCTTGTGATTTGGAGCTATATAAAAGAAGTGTTTTAAAAATACAGGCTTTCATTTAAAATGCAAAAGGAGGCAAGATTTAGTGGAGATTAAAGTGATTTCTCGTATGGCAGCAGCCCTGGAAGGTGTTTATTTATAGACAATTATACATCCGCGGCAGGACCAATAATAGCCTGTGAGAGAACATGTCCCACATGGGTCCGTTGGCTCCTCTGTGTTCTTTAGACTCCTGTTCTTCTTCTAGGTTAGGTCTGTGCCTATGATGAATGGCCAGGAGGACGCTAAGGTTCCCAGGGCTTCTCCGACCCATGCTTGCCTCCCTCATAGCTTCCCTGACCCTTTTGGCCGGACATGGCCAGCCCCACGGCCCTAGGAAAGAGCTATCTTCCAGAAACTTTGCAGGACCTTACCCTTTTTAAATCAAGGGCTAGGAAAGCAACTTGGAACTCCATGGGACATATAGCTAAAGAGACATCCGAAAATAATTAGGAGAATAGCCAGCTAACATTTATTGACGACCTGTGTGGCAAACACTACACCACCTTTTTGGGATTATGACATCTACACTACCATAATCTGGGACACCCCTTCTCCAGTCTGGGCCACTTCATCAACCTGGTCTCACTGGTTCTGCTTTCCACACCCACCCCTGCCCCGCCGCCCGCCCTCCCCCTGAGTCCTACCTCCAACAGCCAGAACCAGCCTTGTAAACCATAAATAACATTGCATGATAAACTTGCTTAAAATTCTCAATGGTTTCAGACTCTATTTCGGGGTGAGGGGGGAAGTCCTATCACTCACTTACTCATTCCGTCAGTTCCCCAAATGTCCACACTGGACTCGCTCACCCACTCCGTCACTTCCACAAATGTCCACACTGGACTCGCTCACCCACTCCGTCACTTCCTCAAATGTCCACACTGGACTCGCTCACCCACTCCGTCACTTCCACAAATGTCCACACTGGCCTCGCTCACCCACTCCGTCACTTCCACAAATGTCCACACTGGACTCGCTCACCCACTCCGTCGGTTCCACAAATGTCCACGCTGGACTCGCTCACCCACTCCATCACTTCCACAAATGTCCATACTGGACATCTTTTGGTTCTTGAACCAGCTCCAAGTTAGGGCAGTTGTTAATGTGGCTTCGCATGGAGTATGCGGCCCCTAAAACTTTCCATGGGAGCCCCATCTTATCACTCAGCCTCAGGAGGTCTTCCCTGATCACCCATCATCCACCCAGCTCCCACTCCTACTTACCTTGTCTTGCTTCTTTATATTTTGTTTCTTCACGGTGCTTGCAACCATTGGAAATTCTCTCATTCATCTATTTGCTTTTGATGTGCATTGTGCGTCTCCTCACCACGACAGTAGACATTCCTTGAAGACAAGGTCTTGGGGAAGCTCCGGAGGCCAGGAGCTGGGCTCAAAGCCCACCTTGGTGGTTTCTGGGACCCCTATCGGAACCAGATCCTCTGTGTCCTGTGCTTTCACTATGCTCAGTTTCTCCCTCCCATCTTGCCACAAAATAGTTTCGAATCCAATCTCAGACTCATCTCAATGGAGGCCCAGGTTTGGGGGAAGACCAGAGACTGCTACACATGTCCAGTAGCCATCTTTGTCTCTGGCACGCCGTGTACTGAACTGCGGGTTTAAGGACAATGAGTCCTGTCTCGTGGAGGATCCACAGCAGGCCTTGCCTTTTTTCTCCTCCGACCCGGCCTGTGTCACCACGGACTCCCCCACTGCAATGGCCTGGAGAAGCCAAGAGGGGTCATAAAAAAAAAAAAAAAAAAAGAATATGGCCAATCGGATGACCTAACAAAGTGAAAAATAAGAGAGAAGACACATCGCCCTCGAAGACAGACTGCCTGCTCTGAGTTACTGGAAGCCTCTTTCCTAAAAGGTACCACCTCTTACTGTTTGAGGATCTCTTCAAGCAAGTCCACAAACATAACCTTTGCCTCAGCCTCAAACCCACCACTGAAATGTTGTGAAATTGGAACATTCATGCACCTGCATCTCAAGACTCCCATGAGATATAGTTTCTCTTTATAAACGTTTTTCTCAGGGTGAGCAGACACAGGGCTCAGACAGCTTCTGAGAGACACCTTGCTTCACATTCTCTGTATATCAATGCCAACACCCTAAGGGCCTATGTTAAAAGTAGTAAAAAACCCCCCAAATATGGGCTAGGAAGCAAGAGCGTTTACTTGAGTTCCTCCAGATAGGCCACCAGCTGCTCTCTTGAAACAGATCAGCTTTTCAGAAATTTCCAACCCGGCATCTCCCCACGTGTGTTTTACTAAGCCTTGGAACCTTGAGATGTAGTAGAAAAGAAAGGGCATTGGGGAGCCTGGGTGGCTCAGTCGGCTAAGCATCCAACTTCGGCTCAGGTCATGATCTCAGGGTTTGTGGGCTCGAGCCCCACATTGGGCTCTGTGCTGACAGCCAGCTCAGAGCCTGGAACCTGCTTTAGATTCTTTGTCTCCCTCTCTCTCTGACCCTCCCCTGCTCATGCTGCCTCTCTCTCTCTCTCAGAAATAAATAAAACATTTTTAAAAAAAGAAAAGAAAAGAAAGGGAAGCTAGGGACATTTTATTTAAATGCAGAGAATGCCATATCTCACAAAGTTAGATGGGTTTCTTATGGACGGTCTTCTTGAGTCTGTAAGGTACACCAGGAGTCTATGCAGGGGAAAAACTGGGTGTAACATCTGAGGGTATCCATGGGATCCTTTGTCATGGAACGTCTTGCTGGATTAGTGCTCTGTGGTCTACTGATTTGGGAAATACTTAGCGAGTCCTACTTTACACAAGTAAGTCACTTCGATCTGTCAATGGGTACCTGTGTCTGCTGTACAAAATTTTCTAGAGATTACTTTCATTGAAATTTTACAGAAAGAAGAGACAAATAGCAGAAAACAAGACCGCTTAGCAGAATGCCCATGGATTAGAATCGTGGTTCCACGACCATCGGAGGTGGGGCTCAGAGAGGGCTGTGCTATACCTTGCAGAAGGCGCGGGTCAAGCCACACAAGAGGACAACCAGCGCGTACCTCCCGCTGGGGAAGAGCAGCTGTGCATGAGACCATCCATCAAACTTCAGCCCTGCAGCGCGTAGGAGAGCGCGTCTGAGCTGGTGCTGTCTGCTCCCATCTGCCCGTGCCTTTTCCAAGTGTTTGGTTCCCTTGGCCAAAGTGTATAACTGCTTGATTGTTTTCTGGAAAAGTCCCATGTTCCTCCTCATATCAAATGGGCCTCCCTTGTGGATGTTCATTCATTCAACAACACTTGTTAAGACCCTGCTAAGCACAAGCATTTTGCTTGCCGTGTAAATATCACCAGCCTAGGTAGACTGCCCACCTGCCTGCTGGGGAGAAGAATGTACCTGCTGTGCACACCATTCCTTCAGAACTTTCTTCTGTAACGGTGTGTCCACCCTGTCCATCCATCAGCGCTGTGCACGCTGCCAGGCTCTATAACAGGTACTGAGAACACACGGATTAACACGACACAGGTCCTGCCTCTGAAGACTTGTCACCGAGCAAACAGGCATGGCTCACCGCCAGGTGGGTAGCACGAACTTGCCTCTGAATGTTGAAAAACAAACAAACAAGCATTCATCTTAAACTGAAAGTTAGAAACCCTGCTTGCCATTTTCCATCTGGGGAACTATGAGGAAGCCCACTAGCCCCTCTGTAACTCAGTCACTACCTATTTAGGCATGAGCCACCTGGTCTCTCTTCTCAGTTTTTAATTAAACAATGGATATTTACATAACATGTAACAGTATGTAAGTGCTTTTAACATATATGTATATATTTTTTTAAATTTTTAATGTTTATTTATTTTTGAGAGACAGAGAGATATAGAGCATGGGCAGGGGAGGGGCAGAGAGAGACAAAGAGAGAGAGACAGAATCCAAGGCAGGCCAAGCTCTGAGCTGTCCAGAGCCCAACACGTGGCTCGAACCCACGAACTGTGGGATCATGACCTGAGCCAAAGTCGAACACTTAACCCACTGAGCCACCCAGGCACCCCCTAACATATATTTTTAATCTTCACAATCACTTAATAAATACTATCACTAGTATTGTTAGTTATCAATACTTTAAAAAAATTTTTTATGTGTTTATTTATTTTTAGGAGAGAGAGAGACAGCTTGAGCAGGGGAGGGTCAGAGAGAGAGGGAGACATAGAATCCGAAACAGGTTCCAGCCTCTGAGCTGTCAGCACAGAGCCCGATGCGGGGCTCAAACGCATGAACTGTGAGATCATGACCTAAGCAAAAGTTGGACGCTTAACCGACTAAGCCACCGAGGCGCCCCTAGGTATCAATACTTTTAAGTATTATAATTGTCACTGGTTGTTTTGTGACATTAGTAGTAAAAGTGAGAAGTATCATCAGTAGCAAGGGATCATATACCTGCTAACCTGCAACAAAGCCAATGAAGCTTCTATCCTCATAGAACTATTAAAAGTACTTATTTGAGGGGCGCCAGGTGGCTCAGCCGATTAAGCATCTGCCTTTTGGTTTCGGCTCAGATCACGATCTCACGGTTTACAAGTTCGAGCCCTGCTTTGGGCTCTGCACGGACAGATTCTGCTTGGGATGTTGTCTCTCCCTCTCCCTCTGCCCCTCCCACATTTGCTCTCTATCTCTCTCTCAAAATAAATAAAAATAAACTTTGAAAACATAGGAAATTCAAAGTACTTGTTGGAAAATTTTTAGAAAAGCACTTTTGCTTGAGCATAGTTGACACACGGTGTTGCATCAGTCTCAGGTGTAGACCACAGGGGTGAGACGGGTGTATACATTATGCTGCATGCCCGGCAAGTGTAACTGCCATCGGCTACTGTGCAGACACTATTATGAAATCACTGATTACATTCCTTCTGCTGGGCCTTTTATTCCCTCGACTTTTTAATTCTGTAGCTAGAAGCCTGTACCCACCCCTCTCCTCTTAACCCATTTGCCCCAACCCCCACCCCCTCGCCTCTGGCAACCATCAGTTTGTTCTCTGTATTTGTAGGTCTGATTCTGATTTGGGTTTATTCATTTGGTTTTTCTTAGATTCCACACATGCACCCCGGCATTCACCCCAGCATTATTTCCAGTAGCTGAAATGTGGGAAAAGGATTCACTTTTAAGCTCAAAGGTATCTGGGTTTGGGTGGCAGCCTTTAGGATCACTATGTCATTAGCTGTGATCCAAGTAAGGCTCAGGAGGCCACGCAGGATGTCCAAGATCACCCAGCGGCTCAGTGGACTCGCTCCGAGCGAACGCAGGGCTGCCTCGTTCTAAATGCCATCGCCATGGAACCATGATAATCAGGACCAACGCTTGATGGGAATGAAGACGTCAGTGAGTAAGAAGGCGCTCTGGGAGCTCGGCATGAGTTGCTTGGGCAATGCGCTCTGGTCCAGAATCTGTCATCTGCCCTGTCCCTCCCAAGCCCAGGGCTGGGGCAGTACATCATGGGAGACACAGCCCAGCACAGGCTGAGCAGCCACAACCGGGTGTGACGGGGAAGGAAGACACTCTCTTACACAAAGTAGGCAAAGCACAATCCCTTCAACAAAGGAAAACTGAACCTGAGGCTGAATGACGGTGTCCGCCTCAGAGAAGAGGGGGCAGAGCAGAGGCTCGGTGCTTCTAGGTGAGGAGCACAGGCCCCGCGTTCATGAGGTGCAGTGGGGCCGGAACCTGCATGGGGAGGAGGCGGAACATGACCCCAAGGGAGATGATCCGACCCCAGGAGGGAGCCCTCCCCTGCTGGACAGTGCCTGCGGAGGAGCAGTGCTCCTCCAGAAGGAACGGGGGCCTTCACCGCAGGGCAGATAGGAAGGTGCCTGGAGGCCATTTCTTTGCCCCTAACAATCGCTCTGCAGCTTTTCATTTCTTTTCCAGTTTTATCCAGAAGTGATTGACACGCATCACCACATAAACTTAAGGTGGACAGCCTGCCGGTTTGATGTACATATATTGTGAGATGATTGCCACAGCGAGTTTAGTTAACATCCATCACCTCCGAGCGCCTGGGGGGCTCAGTTGATTGAACATCAGACCCTTGATTTCAGCTCAGGTCATGACCCCAGGGTGGTGGGATCAAGCCCCGCGTCAAGATCTCTGACCCTAAGAGGAGCTTCAGTGAGAAGAGAGGAAATGTACAATTAATGATGAACTGCAATAGATCAATACACCCTCCAATGTTAGAAAGAAGCAGGCGATACTTGCCCAAAAAGAAGAACTAAAGTAGGTGAGCAGGCGAGGGAGCACTCAGGCAGGGAACTGTGGCATCGGGTTGGTGGTCATGTTAGGTTTCATTGAGAAGGTGACATCTGAGCAAAGACTTAAGAAAGTGGAAAAAGAGGATGCCGGGCCAAAAGACTCTGAGCCAAAAGATTACGTGGAAAGCAGGGTGCCAGGCAGCGGGAACATCTCGTGCAAAGGCCCTGTGGTGGCGAAATGTCTGAGATATTCAAGCAACAGTGAAGAGGTCAGTATAGCTAGGTCAGAGAGAACAGGGGCACGGGGGAGAGGGGGAGAGAGGATCAGAGGAGAAACGAGGGACCTTTACTTTTTTAAATTTATTTTTTAATTAAAAAATTTTTAGGTTTATTTATTTATTTTCGAGAGAGAGAAAGTGAGAGAGAGAACAGCGGAGAGGCAGAAAGTGAGAGCGAGAGATAATTCCAGGCAGGCTCCGCACTCTTCAGTGTGGAGCCCAGCATGGGTCTCAAACTCACCAACTGTGAGATCACGACCTGAGCTGAAATCCAGAGTCAGATGCTTCACTGACTAAGCCCCCAGGTGCCCCCAGGAGAGGCCTTTTTAGGCAGGGCCATCTCGGCCAGTGCAAAGGCTTTGGCTTTCCCTCTGAGTGACAATGGAGAGCCATTGCAGAGTTTTGAGAAGTGACGTGATCTGACTGAAGATTTTGAAGGACCACATTGCTCACTCTGCTCTGCGAGGACACACACGCAGAGGTGGGGAGACTCACACAGAGGCCATTGCGACACCCAAGCTTCTTGAGGATGGATGCCTTTGCTCTTATTCACCTTTGCAACTCCAGCATCCTGTCTGATGCTTGGCTCGGGGCACATGTAAGATGGACACACAGATGACTAAGATGCTAGATGGGCAGGAATTTGGTCCTAAAGTTTCCTGAGGGCACTTTCGGGAAAGAAGAAAAATAATTTGAGTGCGAATTAAGCATCTTGTTATTCTACTTCAACATGACGAGTAGCAGATTTCTGTGGACATATATTTGCATATTTTCTTCTTAAATAGTCAGGCCGATTTACATACATTTGTATATTCCATTCAAAGAAACTTGCTGTCAGTATGTAAATTACTCAGCACATCGAGTTCTCTTTTTCTTCTTTCCATTTTTCTCATTTTCACTGTTTCTTTTTCATACTCGAACTTGTATATTTTATGCAAATTCCTTCCACAGTCTGATAGTGCCTTTCTGTGGCATGTATGGCTTTAAATGAAATTATATAATTAATGAATGCATTATGTATATATGTGTATGTTTGTATTCTGAACTTCTATTAAAGAAGCCACATCTTTGTAATTTAGTATAAAAAAGTATTTTAGTTTGTATCCTGCTTCTAGATCAAGCACAAAATTTTATAGATTCATTGAGGACCCTCAGTGATGTTTTCCTGGCCCAGCATGGCCACTCACCAGCTATATAACCTGACAGAAGTTGTTAGCTCTCTGTGTCTCTCTACTTATTCAACAAAATGAAGAGGCTGGGGCTCTAAGATTAGTTTCAGGTTAAAGGTTTACCTACAAATGTTCACTGCAGGTAATGCCAGTCTCTGGGAGACACCCAAGCTCAGACACACACAGGAAAAGAAAGCCTGTTCCCAACACAAGAAGAACATGGGCTGATTGGAGGGGACTGACTGATTTGTAGAAAGAGAAATCCATTTCAGAGCAGCATAGAAAAAGCAAAGGAAGAAACACACACTCAAGAACTGCATGAATTAGGCAAATCAATGGTCCCTGGGAACAACATCTTCCCAACCAGGAACTCTGCGGGATTCTTTGCCTTTTTTCTTTTTTTTTCTTTTCAGTGCTCCATTCCTGAGCTCATTAATCTCAAACTGCAATCCTTTTCTTAGGAAATTGACACTGCGCAAACAGAAATGGCTTCATCTCCCAAAAAAGGCCACAAACAAGAGGAATCATTTTGGGGCTGAGTTTGCCTCAGGGACCAGAATGTTGCACACATTGTCCCAAACCTCAGAAGCCACTGGTGTAGAGGTTGTGACCTCTACTCAACAAAGTATCCTTCAAGCAACATACAGCAGTGCTTACCAAGCTCCTTATACTGATTGTAGAGGCAAGTAATTTACCACCTATTCATCCACTCCCACAACACTGACTGAGCTCTGCTGTAAGTCATCCATGTGAGGGACATGAAATATATCTAGTGGGATGGTTCTCAGCCCCATCGGATTCTCCACTCCCATCTTGTTATAAACGAATCTAATGACTCCTTTATTACTTGCAAATAAAGCTTATGTATGTGATACGACATGATATACATATATAATATTCATATATATCATTTCAAACATCAATAGAAGATCAACATAATTCTCTAAGTCTAGTAAAAAGGACAACTATACTAAGAGAGGTTGTTAGCTGCTTACCCCTACTTATAATGAAAAAGGAAGGATTTAAAAGAAGCAAGACAACTTTTAACTGATTGTTACATTCACTTTTCCTCTGCATGACATTTTATTTTTTTAATGTTTATTTATTTATTTTGAGAGAGAGCACGTGCAAGTGGAAGAAGGGTAGAGAGAAATTGAAAACCCCAAGCAGGATCTGTGCTGTCAGCATGGAGCCCCACTGGGGAATCTAACCCACGAACTACTAGATCATGACCTGAGCCGGAATCAAAAGTCACACGCTCAATTGACTGAGCCACCCAGATGCCCCTCTGTTTCACATTTTAAAACACGAGCTATGTGAATATCTGTGCTGTGGTAGATAATGTCCATGTCCTAACCTCTGGAAGCTGTGAATAGTGTACATGATATGGCCAAGGGGATTACGGTTACAGATGTAATTAAGGCCGCTTATCAGCTGAATTGGAGATGGGCGATTATGCTAGATTATCCAAGTGGACCCAACGGAATCATAAGGATCCTTCTAAGTGAGAGAGAGGAGAGTGCGTATCAGAGGGATGCAGCAGGAGAAAGACTGAGTCTTTCTTGCTGGTTTGGAGGATGAAGGAAGGTCATGAGCCAAGGAATTCAAGTGGCAGGTAGAAACCGGGAAAGGCAAGGACGTGGATTCTCTCCCAGAGCCTCCAGAGGGAGTGCAACCCTTCCCACACCTTGATTTGAGCCCCCTGTGTCCCCTTTCAGACTCCTGACCTCCAGAACTGTATGATTAGAAATCCATGATGTCTGAAGCCAGCATGTCTGTGGCAATCATCTATTCTAGCAATAGGAAACCTACGCATATGTATTTTCATGTAACCACATACACAGAATCACGGAGAGCCGAACGGCTACAAATGTAGGCTCCTCACCTTGGGTGGTTCAGATACCCCAGTGGGCATGGCCTTTGTGAGGATCGATTGTCCCAGTAGTTACAGCTGGTACGTGGATGTGCAGGATGGGGGCCAGCACTGAAACCAGGGAGGCCAAGCCAGTGAACACCAGCTCAATAGCGGTCTAGCCATAGGGACATTGTTCTCAAAATGGCCAACGAATCTTGGGAACATTAAAAAAAAAAAGTGCAGAAAACCACCCGGCATGTATATGCAAAGTACGAATGCTACTAAATAGTAGGGCAAGATCAGGATATTTTCCAAGGAGGTTCTATCAGAGTCCTGGACAAACAGAAGGCACATACAAATGGGGTAAAAAGAGAGTTTATAGAGGAGCTGTTTCCAAAAGTGTGAGCAGAGTAAGGAAAAGTGACAGGGATGGTGAAGCCCCGTGAGCCAGTAGCCACCCGCTGTCTGAGCGACAAGGGGAAAAAGCAGTTTCCATGTCCCAGAGATCGTAGCAGAAGCCGAAGGCAGCTGGAAAGAAAAGCGTTGTGATCTTTGCTTAGAAAACTGAGGGGCACCTGGGGGGCTCAGTCAGTTAAACGTCCGACTTTGGCTCAGGTCATGATCTCACGGTTTGTGGGTTCGAGCCCCGGGTCGGCTCTGTGCTGGCAGCTCAGAGCCTGGAGCCTGCTTCAGATTCTGTGTCTCCCTCTCTCTCTGCCCCTCCCGTGCTCATGCTGTCTCTGCTTCTCTCAGAAATAAATAAAAACAATAAGAAAGAAAGAAAGAAAGAAAGAAAGAAAGAAAGAAAGAAAGAAAGAAAGAAAGAAGAAAAGAAAGAAAGAAAGAAAGAAAGAAAGAAAGAAAGAAAGAAAGAAAGAAAGAAAGAAAGAAAGAAAACTGAGCCCTGGGCCTGGCAGGAGGGACCCAGAGGAATATCCTGCACTCAGTCTGTTCCCTCTCTGTATTTCCTGCCGACACGCCCACTCATCAAACTCAACCAGACGTTGGAAGGCAGAGAGCTCAGTTGATGCACTTGGTAGCAGTTAGCTTCCCGGGGCACGGTGCAGATAGAAATTAGATCTCCAGCGGCAAATAGGACATATTCAAGGAAGGATGGAAGGTGGCCTCTGGGAATTAAGGAGAGTATCTGGTCAACCACCAGCGACAGGCTGAAGTCCTCAGTCCCACAGCCCAGAAGAAAAAGGTTGGTGCTCACAGCCCCATGAGCATGGAAACAGACCTCAGCCCCGTCAAACCTCAGATGAAAATGGAGCCTTTGCCAATACCTCCTGAGACCCTGAAACAGAGAACACAGCTAAGCTGTGCCCAGACCTGAGCCTATTGAAACTGTGAGCTAATAAACGTGTGTTATGATGCTAAATTGGAAGTAATTTGGTTCCTAGCAATAGAAACTGAATACATGCCCACACATAGGCTGAAATCAGCCCGCTGAAATCTGGTCTACACCCCGCCTCTCAAGCTTCGTGATCTCACAGTTCCCAAGTATGAGCCCCGCGTTGGGCCTCTGTGCTGACAGCTCAGAGCCTGGAGCCTGCTTCAGATTCTGTGTCTCCTTCTCTCTCTGCCTCTCAGTTGCTTGCACTCTATCTCTCTCTTTCTCAAAAATAAGTAAACATTAAAAAAATTAAAGGAAAAAACAATTAAAGAAATAGAAAACAGTATGGAGTTTCCTCAAAAAGTTAAAAATAGAAGTATCCTAGAAGCCAGTGATTGCGCTACTAGGTATTTACACAAAAGGTACAAAAATGCTGATTCGAAGGGACAAATGCACCCCCATGCTTGCAGCAGCGCTATCAACCATAGCCAAACTATGGAAAGAGCCCAAAAGTCCACAAACTGATGAATGGATAAAGAAGATGTGGCATAGATAAGCAATAGAGTGTTACTCGGCTGTCAAAAAACCCTGAAATCTTGCCATTTGCATTAACGTGTATGGAGCTAGAGAGTATATTATGCTAAGCAAAATAAGTCACTCAGAGAAAGACAAATACCATATGATTTCACTCATGTATGGAATTTAAGAAACAAAATAGATGAACATATGGGAGGGGGGAAAGAGAGAGAGACACAAACCATGACAGACCCTTAAGGACAGAGAACAAACTGAGGGTTGATGGAGGGAGGGGGTGGGGGATGGGCTAGACGGGTGACAGGCATGAAGAAGGGCATCTGTTGGGATGAGCCCTGGGTGTTGCATGTAAGCGATGAATCACTGAATTCTACTACTGACACCAAAAAGACACTGCATGTTAACTAACAAAGGTTTAAATACCATTTTGAAAAGAAACAGGTTGTGGCAGTTAAGAATCTATTCAAGGATTCATCTAGAACAGACAAAGCTAGGACTCCAGGAAGTGTCTGTCTCCAAACCCAGGATTTGTCCTTCCTTCTACCTGGAATTTTAAAGACTCCCTTAAGTACATTCATTATGAATTCATGAAATATTCAATGTCTCCATTTTCCTGAAAACAAATTAAAGCACAGACTTCCCCACTGGATCACAAGAGAAAGGAGAGGACAGTGAGAGCCGTGTTTCTGTCCTCTGTGGACACCTGGTCAGGGAATGACCTTGTCATTCAAGGTCCCTCCATTACCCACGGAAACAGCTGGCAGACAGGCATCTAAGAAGGAAATGAGCACACCTGTTGAGTGGGACATTGAGAGTCAGGAGGACATCACATATAATTAACATCGTTAGAGATAAAATTATTACCTGAATTAAGCTGGGTGTTTGATTATCTCTCTTTTCCAGGATAGCTTAGGGCTCCTTCTAGATACGCAGCTGGAAAAAATAATGTCAAAGACTCATCCTGGTGCTGGATTTAGTCATCTGTCAGCTACACAATCAAGAGAAGCTTTTACTGAGTACCTGGTGAGAACTTAGCTCTGTGTTGGGTGCCGGAAGGACCTGGGGAGGCTCTGGGTCAGGAGAAGGTGGCACAGGCATTTCAAGGCTGACTTTGGAACCAGCAAAAACTGAACGACCTTGGGAAAGTCGTCTAACCTCGCGGTCAACCTCTAGTGCAAGTCATTTACCTTCTTAGGCAAGTGAGTCTAGCCCTGGGGTGAGTCATTTTGCTGACGGATCATAGGAGAGTCATTTAACCTCTTTGAGCCTAATTCTTCGTCTACCATATTGGGATAATTATCCTTACTCTACAGTATTGGTTGTTTTAGGACTGAACTGCATAACGTACATGAGTTGGTGACGCACAGCAGTCATTGAAAATAGGTGCATTTTCTTCACCACTTCCCCGTCCCCAAGTCCTTGGCTAAAAGAAAGCAGAGCCTGGTCAAAGAAATAACATTATCAGGGAGGAAACAAGGTTAATGAGAAACTACATTAAAAGCACTAGATGTTTTGGTTGACTTAGGAAGTGACCCACGGGCTTCCCTCCCATGGGACATTGCTTTTAGGTCCCCAGCTCCACTGTCATGGCAGCTCTATGTCTGGGTCTGTCTCAGAGATGTTCTCCTAATTCCCGGGTGAGTCCAAACCTTGCGCTCCAGCTTCCTCCAGTGCTGTGTTTGCCCCACACTAGGTGTATTCAGGTTCTGCCCACTACCTCTGAGCTATGACAAAGCACACATACTCCCGGCTTCTCCCTGACCCTCTGTCCCTCCGGCCCTTGGTCTTCTTCCCCTCCTCCCCCAACCAATGAATTCTCAGTCTTCTGCCAATAGCATCTGCCCAACGCGTTCCCACCCAATACTCTCAAGCCCTTTCAGACCATCTAAATTTCTTAACCTAGTTATGCATTACTTTTTACTACTATTTTTGCTAAAACTGCTGCCGCTACTGCCCCCACAGAAGGCTGCGTGTTGGAGAGGACACAGAACACAAAAATCACCGCCTGGGTTCAAACCCCGGTTCTGCCACCCGGTTTACCCGGGATGGTGATTTAAACAATCTGCATGTCTCCATTCTAAAATAGGGATGGTGGAAACTGCCTCTTATGGTTGCTGGAAAGATTGAGAGAGTCTAAGTCAAATCATTAAAATAATTTTGGGACTGTTCTGGAACATTGATTAAAATATCATTCAGAGTGAGAGAGATGAGCATTTTATGATCTTAGGCAGGTCATATAGCATCTCCAAGCTCCACTTTTATCATCTATAAAATAGGGATATTTAATTTGGTTTTGATTTTTTTATGTTTATTTTTGAGAGAGAGAGACAGACAGACAGACAAAAAGAGCATGAGCAGGGGAGGGGTAGAGACAGAGCAGACACAGAATCCGAAGCAGGCTCCAGGCTCCAAGCTGTCAGCACAGAGCCCGACGCGGGGCTCAAACTCATCAACTGGAGATCGTGACCTGACCAGAAATCAGATGCTTAACCACCTAAGCAACCCCGACATCCCTAAAATAAGGATATTTGGTGCCTACCTTGCAGGTTACAGAAGAATCCATGTGAAAATACATATAAAGTAGTGTCAGCCACTTAGAAGGTTCTCGCTAAGTTTTAATTTTCCCCCTAGATTTAAAGTATTGTGTTTTGTTCTTTCTCCATCTATGAAAAAACTTTTTCCTACACTGAGCTACAGAAACACCCTCAGACATCATTTCAACCAATTATTTTCTTAGCGGAACATACAAATAGCACTGGTGGCCTTGTGTTCTAAAGTAACCTCTGATTCTTGCTCTTTTCCTTTACTTTTCATTTGTAGCTTCTCAAGCTGAAAGCAGCAATTCGATTTTACATAGTTCCAGCCATTCAGGTACAGAGCACTCAAGGTGGATGGAGTGATTTTCATCCCCATCTAATGGAATGGAGACTATTAGATGCAAATAAGGTTTGACTGTTTGCAGCCTTTTTTCTTTTACGAAAGCTTTCTTTGATGCCCGGTCCCTGGGGGCTGACATTTAAGGTGTGAGCTGAGTGCCTGGGTCGATTGAGCTGCTCTTCCTCTTCCCATAATCCTCTGCATATACTCAGAGTTACAAGGTTCTTATCTGTAATGTGGGGCTGTCTATAAAGGTAGCATGTAGCTACCTCAGCAAGTATAATGAGGATTAAATGTGATCATGGCCTTGCTGTGCCTAGCAGTGCTTGGCACAATACCATTTGGAATTATTTTGATGATGATGATAACGATGATGATGATAGATTGTGCAAGGAGTGTGTAACCATCAAAGGCAAAGGTTTACCCCTCCAGGTGTCTTCACAAACCCTTTCTGCAAGGCTGGCCTTTTCATTTTGTTTTTAATTTTCTTTAAATTTTGATATTTGCTTTTGAGAAAGAGAGAGAAACAGATTGCAAGCAGGGTAGGGACAGAGAGATAGAGAGGGAGACACAGAATCTGAAGAAGGCTCCAGGCTCTAAGCTCTGTGTGTCAGCACAGAGCATGAGGCGGGGCTCGAACTCATGGAACATGAGATCATGAGCTGAGCCACAGTCAGATGCTTAACCGACTGAACCACCCAAGGCACCGCAATGCTGGCATTTTAAAACCCTACACGTTGATGTGTACAGTCTGACTCCTACTGAAAAGTGAGAAGATCCCACATTATAAGCTTCACAAGCTAAAGTTAAAATGAACTTTTCCAGGCAGGTAGAGGAAAGACTCCATAGAAAATCCCACCCCCCCTTTCACCCCCAAACTGAAGCCCCATCCAGGGGGCAGGGCTGTTCCACAGCAGCCGTCCGGCAGGACGCTTTGTGGCTGCATTACTTCCGTAGGACGAGTGTAACCACAAATAGCGTAGCTCAGAATAACAGGTATTTCATTTCTCACAGTTCTAGAGGCCAAGTACACAACCGAGCTGTCCACAGGGCTGTACTCCCTCTGAAGGTTGTAGGGAAGAACTTCTCCCAGCTCTGGTGGATACAACAATCCTTGGCACCCTGTGGCTTGTCAATATGTCACCTTCATACCTGCCTCCCTCCTTACATGAACTTCTCCCTGTGTACATCTCTGCCTCTCTGTCCTTTATATGAAGACACACCACTCATATTGCCTCTAGAGCCACCTTCA
Organism: Proteles cristata cristata; assembly: GCA_017311185.1. Classification (NCBI taxonomy): domain Eukaryota; kingdom Metazoa; phylum Chordata; class Mammalia; order Carnivora; family Hyaenidae; genus Proteles; species Proteles cristata. Next base: position 312,347 of record JAESUZ010000837.1, read on the forward strand.
CCCAGTATGGCCTCCTCTTAACTAAATTACACCTGCAAAGGACCAATTACCAAATAAGGTCACATTCTGAGTCTCCATGAATTTCTTAAAAATGTACTTTATGCTGGTAAGCAGACACATGGGATCTACCCTCTTAACAGATTTGTGAGTATCTAATTCATCATTGTTGACTGTTGACAATGCTGTAGCAGACCCCTGGAGCCCATTTGTCTTAGCAAATCTTATGCCCATTGACTAGTGACTACCCATTGTCTTCTCTCCCCAGCACCCTCCCCCCCACCCGCCCCGAACCAGCCTTTCACTCTTTAATTCTATCAATGTGACTCTTTCAAATACCTCTTATAAGTGAAATCATACAGCACCTGTCTTTCTGTGGGTGCCTTCTTTCACTTAGTAGAATGTCCACAAGGTCTACCCATGTTGTGCCCTATTGAAGAATTGTCTTCTTTCTGGGGGCTGCAATTCAGTACACTGTATGTATGCACCACATTGGACATGTCAGTTGTTCCCACTGAGGCCCCATGAATTTGGAGGGGACCCTATCCAACCCACTAGTGGCTCAGAGTCTAGGCTCCAGAGTCAGACAGAGCTTCCTAGCCTCGCTGCCTCACATACCAGCTTCATGACCTCAGCCTCAGTTTCTCCACGGGCAAAGTGAGAATAATGATAGCACCCAAGGAACTGTGGGGAGGACTAAATGATAACAATAAAAATCAATAACTCTGAACACCTATGTCAGGTTGTTTTAAGCCGTTTCCATGCGTTAACTCATACTCACAGCAGCTCTGGAAGAAAGTAGAATTATGAGCCCATTTCTGAGATGGAGACACTGAGGTCTGAAAAAGTGAAATGATTTTCACAAAGTCCCACTGCTGAATTTAAATTCACGGGTCTTGCTTTTTTTTAATTTTTAAAATTGTTTTTAATTTCTTTTTTGAGAGAGAGACAGAGAGCAAACTGGGGAGGGGCAGAGAGACAGCGGGAGACACGGAATCCAAAGAAGACTCCGGTCTCTGGGCTGTCAGCACAGAGCCCAACGCAGGGCCCGAACTCGTGAACCATGGGATCATGACCTGAGCCAAATTCGGGTGCTTAATCGATTGAGCCACCCAGGCGACCCCGGGGTCTTGCTGTTTTGAAAAATCCTTATCAGAGAAAGGAAACTGTCCAATAAATATGAGGTTCCTGTTATTTGTATTAGCCAGAGTGCATTTCCCCAGCCCATATCCCTCACAGCTCAGGAGTCAAATGAAATGCCCCAACTGAGGGCACCAGCGTGGCTCAGTTAGTTGAGCATCAGATGTTTGATTTTGGCTCCGGTCACGATCTCAGGGTCATGGGATCGAGCCCTGTGTCTAGCGACCAAGCTCTGTGTTGTGCTCCTCGCTGAGTGTGGAGTCTGCTTGAGATTCTCTCTCTCTCTCCCTCTCCCTCTGCCCCTCTCCTCTGCTCATGCTCGCTCGTGCTCATTCTCTCTAAAATACATAAACAAATGAACAAATAAATGTCCCACGCTGTCCCCAGAGTGCAAGGCTTGAGCACCCCAACTATCTTACCTCCATCTCGCAACCAGTAACCAAGCATGTCCGACATAAACATAATTCAAGTGTTTGAAGGAGTCATTTCCAGTAGCGATCTCAGAACAGAGGCAAAGAAACCAGGTGACACCCTGCCTCACTTGAGAAGCTGGGGTAATGGGTAATGGGTAATGGGTTCTTTGCAACCGATGGGCAGTGCTCCTGGCTGCTAGGCAGAGGGAGCCTCTAACAGCGACCCCAAAGCAGCAGCCAGATTTGGTCTTCTGTCCAGGCTAGTAGCCAAGGTCCTGGAGCACAGCCACCTCCCAGACTCTACTAGGCCCATGACTCTTAGGATAAATAAGGCATCATCCTGACATAAAATCCCAAACGTGGGTCTTATGCCCTAGCAGAGATGAGCACTGTTTAAAAATATATGCCACGATTCAACTGGGCACATGTTACATGTGCCCATTCTTACATTCTTACATGGAGGTAAGAACTAAATCATGTAGGAACATATAGACGATGGTGAATGATTCGACCACCCTCTCTCTGTATCTACTGTTTTATCCCCTTACAAATCCTGGACCAAACCCTTTCTCAGCTGACTGCCACACTGAGAAGCTATAATAGAGACCGTGTTTCAATAAGAAACTCCAAAATCTCACTAGCTTAACACATCAAAAGTTTATTTTCACGAACATGAGATGTCGCTCAGCATCTCTGACAGTGGAATTCTAGAGGCCCAGACTGATGAAGGCTTTATCATCTCAAAAGCAACTGTAGTTGTCATTCGTGGTGGGAAAAGATGGAGAACCACACACTAGCTCCTGAATGCCTCGGTCCCAGAGCAGCTCTTGGCCAGAAGGGGACATACGGTCCCATTCATTTGCCAAAGTGAATAGAAGTTTGTGGGTGTGATGGGGCACCTGGGGGGGTCAGTCGGTTGAGCATCCAACTTCGGTTCAGGTCATGATGATCTCAGAGTTCGTGAGTTCAAGCCCTGCATAGGTCTCTGTGCTGACAGCTCAGAGCCTGGAGCCTGTTTCAGGTTCTGTGTCTCCCTCTCTCTCTGCCCCTCCCCTGCTCATGCTCTGTTTCTCTCTCTCTCTCTCTCTCTGTCTCTCTCTCTCTGTCTCTCTCTCTCAAAAATAAATAAATATTTTAAAAAGTTAACTATCTAATTTACAATTGAAATTTTAAAATTGTCTGATTCAATCACCTCATTTTATAGATAAGGCCAGAAAAAGAAGGATCTTCCCCACCCCAAACATTTCATTTCTAATCAATACATTTTCAACATTCAATTCCTTCCATTAGTCACAAAGATGGTAAGGTGAATTGACCCCTGATATAGGTATCAAGTTTTTGAAGGTAATATGGAATTAAATAGAGTGGTATCACAGGATTAAATACAGACTTCAATGACTTAGTGTGATAGATACAGGCCCAATTACATAAATTTAAATCTCACCCATTGAAGGAGAGAGAGAAAGACAAGTTAGTTTTAAACATGATAGATATGTGCTATGCTATTTTTTAAAATATAGGCACATGCATACTTTATTTAGTTCAAACATTTCACAGCCTTTTCCCTGCTGACATTTGAGGCCAATTCTTCATTGTAAATGGCTGGTCTATGCATTGCAGGGTGCTTAGCAAGGTCCCAGGCCTCTCCCCAGAGGATGTCAATAGGATCTCCTACCCCTGTTGTGAAAACCAAAAAGGGAGGGAATGAAATTCTCCCCAGTTGAGAACTACGGATCTAAAACAAGTTATTTAATTTCATTATTAGTAAAAGAGCAGTAGTGATCATATCTTTGCTGTAAGAAGATTATGAGGATCTTATGAATTTATACATTAGAAGTTTGTAGAGAAGTCCCTGAATGGGGATAAGCATGAAATGCATGTAATCAAGGGGTAGAATATAGTCATAATCGTAGAAGAAATAGTAATGGAAGTAACATCGGGTAGGCGTGTCTTCTTCTAATGGCTACGTATTCACCTTAGCTCCAGACCAGCAAATCGTCTTTTCCATGAAGGCGGGGAAGCATGTTCTTCTGCTCAATAGATATTCATTGAGTCCGTACTCTTCTGAAGGACTGAGCTAGACTCTGGGTATAAGATATTGGTACAACCAATATTTGTAATATGGCCAAAAACAGTGAGAAAATGAAACCAATAGAGAAAAAATAGAAGGAGAGATTGAGAAGAAACAGGGAGTAACAGCAAGGCAGTGACATACAGAAAGACAGAAAGGTATGCGGTGAGACCAACAGACAAAAGGAAAGAGAAAAATGAGCAAGTGTGTGGCTAAGAACCATGTGTGGAGCAGGCGGGCTTTCATGTGCAGAGCATCTCAGAGGGGCTGCTAGCTTCTAATAACATAGCAGCATAGATTAAATTACTCTGTTTGAAAATGGCTAAAGATCCTAGTGGAAATAACAAATATTCCTTTATTTTTATAAAAATTTTAATGTTCATTTATTGTTTGAAAGAGAAAGAGACACAAAGTGCAAGCTGAGGAGGGAGACACAGAATCCAAAGCAGGCTCCAGGGTCTGAGCTGAGCCAGACATGGGACTTGAACCCACGAACCATGAGGTCATGACCTGAGCTGAAGTCAGACACTTAACCGACTAAGCCACCCAGGCGCCCCACAAATATTCCTTTAAATGTGCGGCTGACCTTTCAAGAAAGGAAGGTGGGGTTGTTCAACTAGTATATCTCCAACTGGTGTCTAATATCCGTTCTTAGGCCACAGGCTCCATGCTCAGCACAGAGCCTGCCGCAGGGTTTGACCCCACGGGATCATGCCTGGAGCCAAAACCGAGTGTCATACGGCCAACCCAACTGACTGAGCCACCCAGGTGCCCCCGGAGGGGCTCCCTCTAGTGCCAGTCTCCTGATCCCTCATATTTCCAGAGCAGGAAGAAAGAGCATCTTATCAACTGGGAGTTTGGCATATGAATTGGGCATGTTTTACTTCCACATTTTCCTTTCCTTCTCTGCTTTTCGGGATCTGCCAAGCCACAGAAAGAATTTCCCTCAGCTTGTTCATGCTGTTTGTTTTAGAGGTAGGGCCTGCCGTCTTTATGACTAGACACTACACCTGTTTAATATATTTACTGTTCCTATTTACTGTGACTCTTTATTGGGCCTCCTCAAACCCTAATAGAAGCCTGCTGACCCTCAGGTTTGGGAGTTCATTTCATACTGTCCCTTGGTTCTGTAACACAACGTCCCACACATGAACAGAAGTCCACACAGGAGGACCTTCTGAGATGCCCGAGAGAAATAAACAGAAAGCCACCATATAGGAAGGCCCTACCACACCAGCATTCACAGTCCAGAAAGACAAAGCCCCACTGAAGATGAGTTCGCAAACCTATAGATGATGATGATGATGATGGTGGTGGTGGTGGTGGTGGTGATAGAACTAACATTTCTGAGCAATTCTTATGTACCAGACTCTTTCTAATCATTTTAAAGATGGCGTTAATGCATAGGACAGGTTCTCTTAATCCGTTCATTTTACACTTGAGGAAAGTCAGGCAATAAAGAGTTCACGTAACTAGTTCAAGATCACTCAGCTACCAAACATCAAAGTCGAAATCCAAACCCATGTGTTCGGATGTCAGCGTGTCCTCTTAACCCTTTACCAAACTTCCCCAATTTACAGGCCAACAAGCGATGAGCAATGTCGGAAGACAGAACAAATTAGTTTAGAATGCCAAGCATTTCAAATAGTAGCCACATAAAATGAGCCTATAAATATGTTCTGAGTGATGACAGACATAAAAGAAGAAATTGGAAACATTAGACCAGAACACCGTGAACGAACAGACAGAGAACTTCCATAAATGAACAACACAGCTGCTGAAATTGAAAACTTGTTGGACAAGTTAAACGGCAACTTTAATGCAACCAGCTCTCGAGAGAGAACCAGGTAACGAAAAATAGATTTAAGGAAAATACACTTAATGCAGCAGAGAGAACAAAAGAGATGGAATTAGGTGGATGGTGATGTCCCAACATGTGTCCATCAGCAAGAAAATGGGGAGAGGCAAGATATGCTAATGTCTGAGAACTTTCCAGAATTGTAGAAAAGCACCAGTGTTCATATTGAGAGTAACAATGGGTTATGTATAGGATACATAAAAGTACATCTAAGTCTCAACATCTTAGTGGAAAGAGCAGTAACTAAAGATAAAGAAGAGGTGTTGGAAGGGACCAGGAAGAACAACACAGGCTAGCTGAGAAAGAATGTATCTCTGACGAGCAGAAGCTTCTTTAACAGCAACCACAGAAAGCAGTCAGCAATAACATTGTACCATCCATGCTTTGAGGGGACATAACTGTTGGCCTATAGTAGAATTCTAGACCTGCTGAAACTTTCATCCAGGAATGAGCATGTAATAAAGAGGGAGCATGTAATAAAGAAGGGAAAGGAGGAGAAGAGAGAAGAGGGAAAAGGAGAGGAAGGGAGAGGAGGGGAGAGGAGAGGAGAGAGAGGGGAGAGGAGGGAGAGGAGAGGGAAAGGAAAAGGAAGGGGAAGGGAAGGAAGGAAGGAAGGAAGGAAGGAAGGAAGGAAGGGAAGGAAGGAAGGAAGGGAAGGAAGGAAGGGAAGGGAAGGGAAGGGAAGGGAAGGGAAGGGAAGGAAAAAGAAAAGAAACCCATATATTTGGAAAAAAGCAAAGTAGTATAATGACTTCATTTAATGTAAACTGTACTTTTGCAGATTGCAAATCATCTCCAGTCTGGAACAGGGCACCTAACCAGAGAAAGCCACATCTTAGAAAGCAACAGCAGGGGTCAAAATGTGTCTAGCATCCCTGGACTCTAATATCAGGCGTCACGGAGCAGCACCTCCCACCTGCGGTTCCAGCTTCCGGCATTCCAGGGCGTTGTCTGGATTATGCTGCCCTAAGCCAAACAAAAATCAAAACTACAAACAAAAATAAGTAAGTTCATTTCTCACTCTAGCAATAAAGTAGTTTTTACTTTGAAAAGGACAAGTATATTTGATCACCGGTGTCAGACTGATAGAGCTGTCACATGTGGCCATGCAGGCTCCAGGAACTGGGTTCGATCTACGGCCATGTTGCAGAGAAGGGTCAGGTCTATCCTGAGCTTTCTGACTTCACCTTGACCCCAGTTTCACGAAGCAAGCACGCCGCCCACAGCCCCTTGGCAAACAGCATCCGGGGTTCACGTCTCAAGATCACACACGGTCCATTGTGCAGACGCAGGGCTTGAGGCAGATAACATCATTGTGAGGTTGAACGTCTGGCTGTGTGTGTGCCCGAGGGGGTTGCTCCTGGGGCCTCTGCAAACACCCGGGTAAAAGCAGGGGGAGTAAACAAAGAGGTAGCAAGGCCTTCTCTATCTGAGGAGTGAGATCTCCCATGGCAGAGTGCAATAGATATTTGTGGCCTTTTCCAGAACTTCCTCCTCCCTCAGAATAAGAATCAGAGGCTCCCTGGGTTATAAGAGAACCAGCCTTTAAAAAAAGAACAGTATGAGCAAACCACTTTTTTAAGCTTGTTTTTTTTCTGCTTGTCGTGTTCTGTGTCTGATTCTGGGACAGAGACCCATTTCCTGTACAGTCCCGAAGCACCCAGTCAGATGAAGTGCACCAGCCCAGTTTTCCTTCCTAGAGGGGGTCAGATCACCGTGGAGATGTCTGCAGGGAGAAGGCAGAGCGGGGACTGAACCGGGAGTCCCAATCAGGCTGCTCGAGTATCCCATTTGCTCCTCTTATCCCCTCCCCGGGACTCATGGAACAGGTTAAAAGCTAGTATTTTTGTCCTTTTAGGTTGTCTTCCTGGCGGTAAGTCAGTACTTTTTAATCTCCGAAAAATACGGCTGATGTGTTGTAAATTGCCCTTTATTCTGCCTTCACTCAATAGTTGCCTGGCGTTTGACTTTCCATCATGTACACTCAAACACATCCTATCTGTATTTTTTTTTTTTTTTTTTTACTAGACGGCAATATTCTCTGTCAATAACTGGGAGGAACAGAACATTGACATACGTGAATGGGTAATTCCCCTTTCTGTGCCTCATACCTTCACCTGGAAAGTAGATGGCCAGTTGCTTGAGTTGGCCATCAGGATCCCTGCTGACATCACACTGTGTGTGCTTCCAGAACTGTCAGTAGAACCCCTCCCCCCACTCCCATGTAATCAAGACTTGTCTTTCTGTCACCTGAGTTCTGGAGATGTCTGATTTCACATTTTTGTCATTCTCCTCCACACTCCTTTCCTAGATTGGGAAATCCCAAATAATAACTACAGTAATTACAGTAATACCTACCAGTGATTTAGCACCTGCTCTGTGCCTTGTATTCAAAGCACATTGATATAGTATATCTGATCTTTACAGCGAGTCTGCAGCTTGCATACTACGAACTCAGTTGTACCGGTAAGGACACTCCCAAAGCTCCCCCGTGTTGGTAGCAGAATTCAAGTTTAGGTTCAATGACTCCTGGCTCACACTCTCCCAAATCTAATAGACGGCCTCTTTCTCAAAGATAGACTGTGGCCTCATGCATGTTGGAGTCTCCTGCCCCTAGGATAAAACCAGTTGTCATCTCGGGAATTAGAGGGGGAAATGAACACTTAAATTTCCTCTCCACTGGGCATGCCCTGCCCTCCTCCAGTGTTTCTGGGAGTCCAGCCTCATTCTGTAACTTTCAAGGCTCAGGACAAGGGCCACCCCCACCACAAAAGCATCACTGATAGCTCTTGCCTGTGCACCTTTCTCCCACCTGTGACCGTTTTCAGAATGCACTGCTTACACATTATACGTTGAACGCACTCTGACCAAGACAATTCCCCAAGCACACAGTACAGCCTGGAGAGTTCTCCCTCAACTTCTCTCTCATGAAAAGTCCTACCTCACCTTTAAGACTCTGCTCATACATCACTTTTTCAGGAATGTATTTCCTACCTTTCCCTCGTAGAACCAATTGAACATTGAGTGTTCCTTCCATGTTTGGAGCTCACCTTGACTAAAGCCCTTGTTATATTATATTGTGGGTGTTTGAAGCATGTCTTCTCCACTCCAGTGTCTATACTATGTGCCCCCAGAACACAGAAACCTCTTCATCTTTACTAGATCCTGACACATACAAAGCATTAAATAACTAGAATGTTCAGAGATAAAGACAGCAAGCGTCTATAATCAGAGGTCTTTTCAAATAATTGTGCTTATGGAATTTTTCTATTTAAATGCCTTTGGTAGTGCCATTAAAAATCATCAGGAGAGGGGTGCCCAGGTGGCTTGGTTGGTTAAGTGTCCAGCTCTTGGTTTATGCTCAGATCATGATCTCATAGTTTGTGGGATCAAGCCCAACATTGGGCTCTGTGCTGACAGCTCAGAGCCTGCTTGGGATTCTCTCTTTCCCTCTGTCTCTGCCCCTCCTATACATGCTCTCTCTTTCAAGAAAAAACAGTCATCAGAAGAGTAAATAACAGAAGGAAAAAATAAACAAGGCTGGAATAAAAATGAAAATAACATGGGAATGATTAAAAAACAAACAGTGGCAACTATACAATGGAATTGTCCATGAAAATAAGCAACTAATTTAAACTAGGAACTATTCACAAAAAGAAATGTGAGAGTATTTTGGGAAAATAGTTTAAGAAGAGCTTAGGTGGGGAACAGAAACTGTCAGCTTTCACAGTTAAGAATGATAACTCAGAACAAGATGGGGATGGGGGAGGTCTCATACAGAAAACAACGTGGTGGATACTCAATCCCACGGTTGTTGCCTGATTGTCATTTGAGGCATGTGACCTGCAGGTTGTTTTTTTAGTTCAGGTTATTGTGTGCATATTAACTGCTTTGCCCACATCTACATCATAAATATTCCAAGGATCGCTGTGAAAATATTCATTTCTTAAATACTTTATAAACACAAATTATCACAGAGCAAATGCATAAACGTGGAACGAAAGAACACAGAAGAGTGGAAATGACATGGACTTGGGAAGTTCAACTCCTAATTCTGCCATAGCCTAGCTGTGTGATGTTGAAATCTTACTTCTCTTGTCTAAGTCTTAAGTTCCCCTCCTCCACCTTAAATTGAAGGGAACGTGCCTTTTTCATAAGGTTACTATAAAAAGTTTTGCACTGTTGGTGGGAATCCAAACTGGTGCAGCCACTCTGGAAAATAGTATGGAGGTTCCTCAAAAAATTAAAAATTGAGCTACCCTACGACCCAGTAATGCACTACTAGGTATTTATCCAAAGGTAACAAAAATGCTGATTCAAAGGGGCACATGCATCCTAATATTAATAGCATCACTGTCAACCATAGCCAGATTCTGGAGCGTCCAGATATCAATTGACCAAAGAAAGGATAAAGAAGATGTGGTATGTGTACACACACACACACACACACACACACAGTGGAATATTATTCAGTGATCAGAATAATGAAATCTTGCCATTTGCAACAACATGGATGGAATTAACATATACTGTGCTAAGTGAAATAAGTCAGTCAGAGAAAGATAAATAGCATATTATCTCACTCATGTGTGGAATTTAGGAAACAAAATAGATGAATATAGAGGATGGGAAGGAAAAATAAAACAAAAACAGAGAGGGATATAAACCAGAGGAGATTCTTAAGTACAGAGAACAAACTGAGGGTTGATGGAGGCATGTTGGGTGGGGGGATGGGTTAAATAGGTGATGGGCATTAAGGAGGGCACTTGTTAGAATGAGCACTGGGTGTTACAGGTTAGGTGATAAGTCACTAAATTCTACTCCTGAAATCCCTATTAAACTATATGTTAACTAACTTGAATTTAAATAAAATTGTAAATTTTTTTAAAAAATAAGATAAAAAGAAAAATAATAAATGAGCTAAGATGCTGAATTGGGTCTTTGGTCTTTCCATCTTTTTTTTTTTTTTTTAGATTTTTTAAAAACTTTATTTCTAGGAGAGAGAGACACAGCGTGAACAGGGGAGGTTTAGAGAGAGAGGGAGACACAGACTCTGAAATAGGCTCCAGGCTCTGAGCTGGCAGTCAGCACAGAGCCCGACACGGGGCTCTAACCCACAAACCGCGAGATCATGACCTAAGCGAAAGTCGGACGCTTAACCGACTAAGCCACCCAGGCGTCCCTGGTCTTTCCTTCTAACAATGGATTGTTTTGGTCCAAAGAATGAAAGTTGGTAGCTCCTTCTAATCTTTCCCAGTGTTAAATGAACAGCCATAAAAAGCACACTATTGTATCACATTGAACTTGCATTTCAATAAAGTCCAATGTACACCGTACGCTTCACTTAGGTGTGATGCCTTCATTAATAAAGCTCGTATTTTCTCTTCACCTCTGCATCAGCAGCAGCTTCATGACAGAGTGCCCGTGATTTCACTGTGACCTGCATGTTTACGAGCTTTGGGTTGGAGCTCCTGCATCTTTTAATCCGCCATTTTTTATGTCAAACATATTTAAGGATAAAATAAGACTGGTCACTTAGAGACGCCTTGCTCTCCCTTTGCTCTTTTTTCTGTCTCCTCTAATCTCTTCATCGGATTTCCTTTGTCTGTTCTAAAGTGCTTGTCTTGAAGGCTGACTGCGTAATTCAGTGGACAGTGGCCTGGTTTTTGTGAGGCAGGAATGTGCCAGATGCTAGGCTATGTATTATACATGCTTTCTCTCTAAACTTCATTGTCCAGTAAACAAATGTAATGCTATATTTATAGGCCTTTTATCCAGGAGAAACTGAGTCTCTGAGAAAGTCGGAGAGCTGGGTGATGGCAGAGCTGAGGTTCGTACTTAGACCTGTTTGAGTTCAAAGCCTTTGCTCTTAGTTCAGGAAGCTGTAACCAAATTCTATAGACTGGTACTATGGTATGGAAATAACAGAAACCTATCTCTCACAGTTGTGGAGGGGGGATGTCTAAGGTCAGGCTGCCAACACTACCAGGTTCTAGGGAATCTTATCTTCAGGTTGCAGAATACCACCTTCTCTTCCATCCTTACATGGTAGAAAGGGTGAGGGAGTGCTCTAGGGTCGCTTTTATGAGGGCACTAATCCTTGGGGCACCTGGGTGGCTTAGTCGGTTAGGTGTCCAACTCTCCATCTCAGCTGTCCATCGCAAACTCTCCATCACAAACTGTCATGATCTCCCAGTTTGTGAGTTCGAGCCTCACATCGGGCTCTGTACTGACAGCTTGTGATTCTGCCTCTCCCTCTTTCTGCCCCTTCCCTGCTTTCTCTCCCTCTCTTTCTAAATAAACAAATAAAGTTAAAAAAAAAAAAACTAAGGGCACTAATCCCATTAGTGAGGCCTCCACCCTCATGGCCTACTTGCCTACCAAAGGCCCCATCCTCTGATACCATCATATTGGGGGTTCAAATTTCAACATATGAGTTTCAGGGGGCATGCATTCAGTCCTTTCAGCTACAAGGTCGGGCAGGTTTGTCCAAATTGTCCACAAATGTTGCCCAGTTCATATCTGTCATGATTTTCTGATTACATTTCCGTTGTTGTCTTAGACTTGGAAACTTGTCTGAATCGTGGCTTCTTTGGCTGATATCCGGAGTCCCTTATCTATTCTTGTCAGCCATTCTCAAAGGTTTGAAACCTTTTATAGTGTTCAGTTGTTCCACATTTTCCAATCCAAAATAAATGAGTAAGAAGGGGCACCTGGGTGGCTTAGTTGGTTAAGCGTCCGACTTTCGCTTAGGTCATGATCTCGCGGTTTGTGGGTTTGAGCCCCGCATCGGGCTCTGTGCTGACTGCCAGCTCAGAGGCTGGAGCCTATTTCAGAGTCTGTATCTCCCTCTCTCTCTGACCCTCCCCTGCTCACGCTGTCTCTCTCTCTCTTTCCTAGAAATAATTAAAAATATTTAAATAAATAAATAAAATAAATAAATAAATAAATAAATAAGAAGTCAAGTACTTGCCTCCAAATATTTCCGTACCAGTGTGGATGTTACAAGGTGTACCTTTTTCCTGGGTCATCACACTTTGAGAGCTGGCCATATTCAATGGGAGTCCATCCTACAGATCAGTCACCCATTTGCTCAAGTCACGTCTTACAACCAAAGCCCCCACCAGGAGACATTGCCAATGTCCCTCTGAACTTTAGGCCATGGCTGCCATCTTGTCACTTCTTTTGCCAAGACACCAGCAAGCAAGGAAGAACTCACTATCCTGGGAGGGGTCATCAGCTGGGATTGTATGTAACAGACCCCCTGCTGCCGCACAATGGGTCTGCAGGAGAATTAGTTTGACCCTTGAGAGGTCCACAGAACATCACTTGACACTCCCCTGCCCAGCCTTAACAAAGGAAGCAAGTACTGAAGCCACCCCCTGAAAAGAACATGATGATCTAGGGCTCAGATCCCAAAGAGATGAGAATCTGTGTTACCGATCAGGTAAGACATCTAAACCGGCATAGGTGCCAGCTAAAGGTTAAGGGAATCTGGGGAACCAGACAAATGTGATTCAGATACAGCCCTAAGAACAGCTCTGCGAGTGGGGTTGTAGATCATCCTGTTAATCTTCTCTTATAAGTTTCCTCAAGAAAAGACTCCATCCGGGATCCAGGAGAAGATGGCCTCAGATGGGTTGAACTCAGCACACGAAGGAGGCAGATCTAAGCAGAGCAAGGGGCAGATGGTAGCAGATATCATGCATTTGGCACCCTGATTTCCTTTGGGACTGAGGCACTCATCGCCCCAGCTGCCAAGAGTGTCCCCGAAGGAGGTGCCCACTTTGCCCTTCTCTAGGAATTACCTTCAGGCAGAAGGATCTGCCTCCCCTCCCTGGGGGCAGCCCTCATCCAATGACCGGTCTATGCAGAGATGTAAAACTCAGAACCCTTGCTTCAAATCAGAACTACCCTGAAGGGTCATCTGTTCCCAGATCCACCCCAGCTCTTGGCTGAGTTCTCTGTGTTAAGTGCATTGAGATTGAGCCCTTTCCTCTGCCCACCCCCCGCCTGTCCTTACTCCCTCATTGTGTGTTCCCAATAAAGCTCCTGAATATATATTCGATTTGTTTCCGAGAAACCTGACTGCACTATATCTATACTGTGTTTATTTCTTTAAAAAACGACATTAATAGTATTGACTCACCTCCTACTTGTCTTCATCCTCCACCCCTCCCTTCAATTACATGCACAACAAACAAACTCATTGTCATATATTAGGGTCATTCATGCCTGTATACCGCCATAAACATGTTTTCTCTCCATCAGCTATTTAACTCTTTTTCCTTCACAATATTTTATATAAGATCCAATAGATTTTCTTGTCTACTTATTTGGCCCCACTGCCTAACTCTTGAACAATTTAAATATTCCCTCCTAGAGAGACTGGAATTTATTTTTCATGACCACACAATGTAAGATGTTCATGGTTATTCTGTCTAGATAAAGACTCTATCTTTGGCAAGTGGTTTTCTACATGCAGTCTCTCCAATCTTAAGACAACTCACATTGACTTCTGCTGCGTCAAGACCGGCTGAATGGCTTTGTACTTCCCACTCTTCTTGTCATTCTTTTGAGGATCTTCTGCCCGGGACCCCAGGACCCACAGAATAGAGCTGCCAGGTTAAGGAAATAGAAAGGCAAGACATTTAGTTCAGTTTGAATTTCGGATAAACAACAAATAAAACGTCAGTATGAGTGTGCATCAAATAGTGCACAGACATCCATGTGATATTTAAGAACACACTTAAACTAAAAATTGTTTATTATTGATATTAAATTTGAGTTTAGATGGATGTCCTGTATTTTATCTGGGAGTGTTACCACAGAATATATTTGAGGTGGACAAAAACTGTAGAACATAAATATTCACCGTAGTGTTCAAAGTACTGGATTTAAAGACAGATTTGAGCATGGGCTCTGTGGTGTATTACCTACAGGCCCACAAGCTAGTGGTCTACATTTGCTAAAACCCTGGCTTCTTCATCTGTAAAATGGGCATCATTGGCTTTGCCCTACTTCCCAGGACCTGTTAAGGATCAGAAGTGTGACAAGAATGTACTTTTTTTTTTTTTACTTTTTGAGCCTATAGTATTTTTTTTATTTTATTATTTATTTTTACAAATAGTTTATTGTCAAGTTGGTTTCCATATAACACCCAGTGCTCAACCCCACAAGTGCCCCTCTCTGTGCCCCTCCCCCCTGCCCCCCCACATCCATCAGTCCTCAGTTTTTGTCAGCATTCAAGAGTCTCTCATGGTTTACCTCTCTCTCTTCCCCCCACCATTTCCACCCTTCTTCTCCCCCTTGGTCCTCTGTTAAGTTCCTCCTAATCCTCCTATACGTGCACACATATGATATTTGTCCTTCTCTGCCTGACTTATTTCACTCAGCATAACACCTCAAGGTCCATCCATGTAGCTACACATGGCCAGATTTCATTGTTTCTCATTGCCATGTAGTATTCCATGGTATAGATAAACCACATCTCCTTGATCCATTCATCTGTTGATGGACACTTAGGCTCTTTCCATGTTTTAGCTATTGTGGAGAGTGCTGCTATGAACATTGGGGTACATGTGCTCCTATGCCTCAGCATTTCTGTATCCCTTGGGCAAATTCCTAGCAGTGCTATTCCTGGGTCATAGGGGAGATCTATTGTTAATTTTTTGAGGAACCTCCACACTGTTTTCCAAAGGGGCTGTAGCAGTTTAGAATGTACTTTGTATAATGTTAATGTGTATAAGCAGAGGCTCTAAGCTGACTTACACTAAATACCTAGAAGCTGTATTTTTGGTCCAGTAATCGTGTATATTTTTACGGTTTTTGATACGCCTTTACAAACTGCTCTCCAAAAGCCTTGAGATAAGAATATGAGAATGTCTGCTTTTTCTCCCAAACCAATGCCAACTTTTATTAAATAATTTCAGCAATTAGTATGTTGTATGGTTTTATCGAGTATGGTTGATGAGAACCAAGATCTATTATAGACCAAACTCCCAGTGAAATGTCATCTCACATGAATAATGGTTCTATTATCAGGGATGCAGAGCCTAGACCCCCTCACAGGATGGCCCAGTTAGGTCCAGCACAGTCTTCCCTCGGCAAAAAATACATAAATCAGTGTTACTCTGTGTCTAATATACTAGCAGATGTCAAGATTTAAAATGCCCCAGCCAAAATGCCGCTGCCCACTCACCAAAAACAGCTGATTGTTTAAAGATTCCTTTATCAGGATCTTTCTGAAATGGATATAGAAACAGCTTATATGCTGGGAGAAGGTCAATCTAAAAGCCATCAACCACCTTGAAACCTTTAAGAAGGTTGTTTAAATTCCTTGGCACTCAGAGCATTGGACTAAATAATCTCAGCCTTTCCAGGCTCTGGAAATCTCTCAGTCTAGAGTTTACGGTGTAATTACTCTTATAAGAACACCAAACTCCATGTCCCAGCTCACCTACAGTTATAATTCATTCAGCCCAATAATCTGTCTGAAGCAGGCACCAACAAATGGTTCTTATGAGCCTTTATACACTCGTTCCTTTAGAGATTATTTATTCTCTTCACATAATTTTCAATAAGAAATAACAAATAAATAACTTGGGAAGAATTAGGCAAAATTGGTAAAACAAACAAACAAACAGCACCCAAGAGTAGGACAGATAGAAAACACTTTGGCTGACGAGAACTATAACGATAGAATATTCAACTTAGTTGTAAGCTTCCTGGCACGTATGCAAGCAACCTCAGTAGACACAGGTCTCAAAAGGTGACCAATGAAGGCATAATTGTTCATTAGGAAAAAGAATACTGCACTTAACTCTAAGTGGACCCTTACAAAGGTCTTTATTTGTTACATCATTGGAATCACACACACACACACACACACACACACACACACACACACACATCTCTGTTTTGTATATAATACCCCAAAGTTCAGGATGACCCTCAGACACCCCTGATTATACTTGACTACCCAAAATATTTATAGCCTCAATCGATGCCATCTTTTAGAGTATCTATCTATACCTGTGCTATATGATAGAGTAACCATTAATCACTTGTGCCTATTAAGCATTTGCAAGGTAAGTAGTTCAAATTGAGATATGGTCTAGCATATAACACACGCTGGATTCCTAAGACTAAGTAGGGAAACATGTAATAAATCTCATTATTGATTTGTATATTGATGTTGAACATGATAATAGTTGGCTACATTGGGTTACATGAAATGTATTTTTAAGTTATTTTACATACCTAATTTATTATTTTAATAATAATTTAGTTTTTTTAAATTGTTAAATTAATTTCAACTTCTTTCTTTTTCCTTTTGAAATGTGGTTACTGGAAATTTAAAATTCCCTTTATGGCAAGCACTTGTGACTTGCATTCTATGTCTGTTGGACAGTGCTCCTATGTAATAATGATTGTAATAAAATCATCGATTTCTGAGCAATGAGCAGGTGCACACAGCATGTGGCTGTTATAGATACATCATCCCACTTTCCTTACAATGACACCTCATGCCAAACTGAGGCAGAGACATTATATACCTTGCCCAATTTCAGAAAACTAGCATGCAACCATGCATAAACCAATTTCCCCAAAATAACCCTTCATTTTAAAACTCTGACTCTTCAGGTCTGGGTGATCAGCCATTTATTTTAATCATATTAATCTTAGTAATCATTATTTAGAGATCAGAGAACTGAGTTAAAATCCTGTCTGCACTACCGGCTAATTTTTTACCAGGACATCACTTTACCCTCTTGAACTAGATGAGCTAAAAAACTAATGTGCATTAAAGTGTTTATTATGCTCCAAGCATTAATCTGAACACTTTACATACTGGGGCGCTTGGGTGGCTGAGTCAGTTAAGCATCCGACTCTTGATTTGGGCTCAGGTCATGATCTCAGGGTTCGTGAGTTCAATCCCCACATCGGGCTCTGCACTGAGAGCATGGAACCTGCTTGGGATTTTTTTCTCTCCCTCTCTCTCTGCCCCTCCCCTGCTTTCTCTCTCTCTCTCTCTCTCTCTCTCAAATTAAATACATAAACTTTAAAAATGAACATTTTACATATGAACTTTTGCAAGCTTCATAACAATAACATACCTAGCTAAAATTTCATCTGCTTCCAAATATGATCACCATTCACCAGCAATTCTAAACAAGGTCAGTGAGAGGCGCCTGGGTGCCTCAGTAGGTTAAACGTGCGACTTCGGCTCAGGTCATGATCTCATGGTTCGTGGGTTGAGCCCCGTGTTGGGCTCTTTGTTGACAGCTCAGAGCTTGAAGACTGTTTCAGATTCTGTGTCTCCCTCTCTCTTTGCCCCTCCCCTGCTCACGCTCTGTCTCTGTCTCTGTCTCTGTCTCTCTCTGAAAAAAGACATTAAAATTTAAAAAAAAAATAAACAAGGTCAGTGAGAAAATGCACATTCCTTCAAAACATTTGCTGCTGTAAGTTGAAACAATTGCTGTTACTGCAGTTGGGTTTTACTAATGTGCATATAAAGTTCAAGCGGACACATTCATTGTTCATTAATAAAATGGAAGTTGATTAAGAACTCCCTTGACACAGGCAGATCCAGCTACACACATTGATTCTGAGAGTAAGCATGTAACGATTTGGAATCATTTGTGTTCACCTCAGGGGCACATCTGTTCAACGTCTCCAGCCTCTGTGGCGGGATACTTTCCTCTATTTAACAAACAGGTGAGAAAAAAGAACAGAGACAGTCGTGATGTAAAGATAAAGAAAAGGAGACTCGCTTTACTTTTGTCATTCTAGGGGCTCCTGGGTGGCTCAATCGGTTAAGCTTCTGACTCTTGATTTGGGCTCAAGTCATGATCTCATGGTTTGTGAGTTCAAGCCCTGCATCAATCTCTTTACAAACAACGTGGAGCCTGCTTGGGATTCTGTCTTCCTCACTCTCTGTCCCTTCCCCACTTGCTCTCTCTATCTCTCTTAAAATAAATAAGAATAAACTTAATCCTGTCATTATATGTGGAATGTTAATTCGTATTTAAATTTTTAAATACTGAAAAATGATATGTACACATTTGTAAAATTTTTAGTGAGCAAGTACAAATCTTAGTTCATACGTGAAACATATTCATCCCATTTCATGGCTATTATGCCCTAAAAAAAGGCATACACAGGGTTTAATAAGGATGTGCGGACTCTTAAACGTCCTACCTTGCCCCCAAAATGTCATGTTTTATGGCTCTATCAACTCTCATTCTTTGTGTTTCTGAACTGGGCAGCTCTTAGTGCCCGAGATGCTTCTACAAAATAAAGAAGGGAACAAATGAAGTTAGTTTATACCAGGTCCCAGCGGGCTTTTTCATTTTACCCGGATGCTTTTCTGGACCTTCTCCTCCGTGTTCCTCAGAAATGCGGTTGCCAGACCACAGTGTGGAGTTTGTGTTTCCTTGTAGCTTTGAGCTCGAAGTACCCCTGCCCCCCTCCCGCCCGCTTCATTTCACACATATCCACCAGCTGATTCTGAAGCATGGTTTTGCTCACTGCTGCCTGGAGAGCCATCCCTGACCTCTCCAGAACCCTCTGACCCACCTCATCTGCTGGAAAAGTCCCTCCTATCCTTTAGAATTCACCTCATATGTTACTGTCTCCTGAGAAATTCCTCCTGTGTGCCCTGGGCAAAGTGAACGGTTATTTCCTTTTAAAAACTTACTATGGGGCCGCCTGGGTGGCTCAGTTGGTTGGGCATCCAACTTCGGCTCAGGTCATGATCTCGCCGTTCGTGGGTTCAAGCCCCGCATCAGGCTCTGTGCTGACAGCTAGCTCAGAGCCTGGAGTTGCTTCGGATTCTGTGTTTGCCTCTCTTTCTCTGCCCCTCCCCAACTCATGCCCTGTTTCTCTCTGTCTCAATAATAAATAAACAAAAAAATTAAAAAAGAAATTTTTAATTTTACTATGATCTCCAAATACCTTGTTTACATGTATGCCTTTCCTTCTCCCACCTTGAAAGTGCTGTCTAAAGTTGAGGCACAATTTTTTATTTTTTAAATTTTTTAAAATAATTTTTTAATGTTTATTTATATTCGAGAGATAGAGACAGTGGGAATGGGGTAGGGACAGAGAGAGAGAGGGAGACAGAACCTGAAGCAGGCTCCAGGCTCTGAGCTGTCAGCACTGAGCCTGATGTGGGGCTCGAACTCACAAACCTGAGATCATGACCTGAGCTGAAGCCAGACACTTAACCGACTAAGCCACCCAGGTGCCCCAAGGCACAACTTTTAAAAGGTCCCAAACAAAGCCTGTCTTCTAGTATGACCTCAATAAATACTTAGCTAGTAAATGTGTAAATGATGGTGCCCAGTGTTATTCTAATTGAGTAGGTGGATGCCCTTTGAGAAGAATAAGATATTTTATTTTTTTAACTATTGATTTACTTATTTGGAGAGAGCGCGTGAGCTGGGGGAGGGTCAGAGAGGAAAAAGAGAGAGAATCCAAAGCAGACTCCACACAGTCAGTGCAAGCCAAATATGGGGCTTGAACTCATGAACCATGAGATGGAGACCTGAGTCAGATGCTTAACTGATTGAGTCATCCAGGTGCCCCATGAATAAAATATTTTAAGTAATAAAGGAAATTATCTAAGCCTGGGTTTCCTAGAGAGAAGAATGGTGAGCAACTTATGGGCCACCTCCTTCCTACCTCCTGCCCCTCACTGGTCCAAGCTTGCACCATGGGGCATCAACTCTACCCTGGTGCTTGGCTGTGTGCCCTGGCTCTTCCTTCCAGGCTCTCAAGATGATGGATCCTTTTGGGCCGGATGGGGTCAGACCCAGGCTCCGGTGCTGCCACAGTCCTCACCACTGAGGACTCGAAAGCCATGCCAAAGCTTGCCTCTGTCCTAGAGGAGGCAGTCATGGGGACACAGTGATGGAGGCAGCCATCAGGCTTTGCTACTGTAGGGATTACAGGACCCAAAGTCAGAAAAAGGGAAAATGGCTGCAGACTCCTAGCTGTTCACCAGAAGTGCATAGGCTGGAGTGACTACAGATAATAATATTAAATAGCAGCTGAGACACACTAAGCGTTTACATTGGATCGGACTCCAAATTGCACCCTGGGAACACAATGGTGAGGAAAAAAAAAAAGACACAGTCCTTTCTTATAGGCTGTAAATGGTTTGGTGGGGAAAATAGACATTACTCAAATAACTGCCAAGTAAATAAAAAACTGCCAAGTTGAGAAGCAGAACCAAGAAAATGCTGTGCTGTCTTTTCAGAGCCTGTGATGGGAGTGGCTGTGGACAGGGAATTGGGGACGTAATCTCTGAGGATACCACAATGGATAAAGACATTAGTGAGGAAAGGGGTCATTGAGGCGACCAGAGGGAGGGCATATGCCAAGGGGTGATGGCAGACAGATCTTCATGGACAGTGCTGAGCAGGTGCTTGGAGAATGGAGTAGGTGGCCCTTGGGGCAGGTGAGGATGGAGAGGTGGGTGGAGTCTGGGTCACAGGAGGCCCTGAGCTCCATTTGGGGGATTAGCAATAGAAGCCACCAGAGGGGTTTTAGCAGAGTTTTGTTGACCACATCAGTACTGCCAAACTGATCATAGTGACAGGGGAGAAGAGAATAAACAAGAGAAAGGAAGGACACAGTGAGACCAATTGAGAAGCTGCTGTGGCCTGGACCACGAACGTGGCCATGGAACTGAAAGGAAAGGAGAAAGATTTGAGAGACGGTTGCCCATGAAAAGATATCTTACAATAGCAGATGAGGCAGTGAGAAAAGGATTGTAGCTGAGTGTTGTAATAACCCTAGTTTTACACCTAGACTCATGTGTCCCGAAAACTGTGGGTAATACAGGGCTTGCATTAATTTCTCTTCTGAGAAAAAATGTTCCCAGATCATGTACCTTTGCATACTCTCTTTTGTGAACTAGTAAAACACCTTTTTCCTATCAACCAGATAATCTAGGGATGCCTGGGTGGCCTCCAAATGTTGGTTTCGGCTCAGGTCATGATCCCACGGTTCATGGGATCGATCCCCATGTCGGGTTTTGTGCTGACAGAGTCTGCTTGGGATTCTCTCTCTCTCTCTCTCTCTCTGTCTCTCTCTCTCACACACACCCACAATAAATAAGTAAACATAAAAAAAAAGATATTCTATTCCTCAAGAGCAAAGCATAATCTACAAATGAAAGGATCACATCCCTTTCCAGCAATGTTTAGTAACATATTAAGATGAATGTTTACATGGATTTCTGGGATTATGCATTAAGATTTTTTTAACGGTGAAGGTACTAATAATAACCAGAATTGTCTCAATTTTCTAGTTTGGATGGGGAAAGACATCTCTTTTCTTGAGGAACATTGTATGGGTCTATGAGCCCAGGACAGGGGGCCAAGAGGTAGGCCATTCACACTTGGTTACAAAGTAGGAAAGACTGTCAACCTCACTGGTTTCTGACCTCACCTTTACAAAGACAGAAAACAATCTGCCTCATTCACCAAGTTGTTATGTAAACCAGTGAGAGTTTTCTTTGCAAATAAACTGTAAATCAGTTCTTACAAGGACCATTATTATTACCACAATAGGAACTTGTAAAAGAACTGGTGAGGGTAGTACAGTGTCCTGTGGAATTCTTTTTACTGCAACAGGAAATATGATACTATTTTTTAGTGCAGTAAAGCTGGTGGTAGAAAAAAAAATCATTAAATTTTCTTATAAAACATAATTATGATAAAAAAAGATAAAAAGCATTGTGGAATGTATTAAATATTAAACTTGCATGAAACATCCAAATAAAATCCAATGAAAATTCAAACCTGTTTCTCCGGTGATAACTTTTATTTTATAATGGATTTTATGCTTGAATTGGCCTCCCATAATTTCTGACTGATACTTTTTAAAGAGGCTCTTTTCAAAATCTTAATAGTTACCACCACTAGAAAAAAGTCTTTGTACAAGTAGGTGATAATGAAGTGTAAGGCCATCTTACAACCATTCAGGCTTTGCAACGGCTGAAATTAAATGTACAGAATCCAAAAGATCTTTCTCTTCGTTCACTGACAGAAATAGAGGAGATGTCTGGTGAGAATGTAAACAGATTTCAAAGGCAGTCAAACGTTTTGATACAGAGTCTTTCAAAACAATGAAGAAGTTCTCATTTCAGAAAGTATGTGAGTAGTTAAGATGGTTATCCTCTACAGCGAGTTTGGAGTGGAAGAGTGTGAAAAGATTACCACTAAAAGCAAACAGCAAATGATCACGTCATCAGCAGATTGGATCGAAGTACCCAGTCTTTGTGAACATGGGGACTCTGGGCTGGCCCCTGCAACTATGGCCCCAGACATTCTAGAAGCTATCTCTCAGCATCACTACATTCCTATCACATATGGTGCACATGAACATGACCTTCTACCTCAACCCTGCAGATACCTGGTCCACAAAAGTCAGAAAAAGTACTCTGTGGCTAAGGCTGCCTTGATCACGTTTCACATTTAACATTTAATAAGAAGAACCAGATGTTACATCTTCTCACTGCCTATGGTGGCCCCACTTGACCTCTGTCACCAGCCCCTACTCTTCCTGCAAAGGATCCCATGAGTCAGTGAAGCCAAGAGTCGTGGGATCCTGGCACCCACAGAGATCAGTGTCACAAAAGTGCCCCAGTAACCCACTCCATTTCAACCATGTTCAAGAAATTTCGGGTTATAGGAACCTCTTCCATCTTCAGTAAGAGGAAGGAAAGAGCCTATGTACAAGAGGAAATTCATAGACCCAATACTAGTACCTTCAGTGCGCAGGCATTCCCAAGCGGGGGGTAATCAGATTCAAATAAATAGATCCTGGTGCTTCCACAGAAGATCTTATCTGTTATGCAGGGGGATACGACTGTTATCTTCCCCCACTCCTGCCCCAGCTGAGCAATGAGGTAATTTTAATTAGCAAGGACAAAACCGAGCTTTTAAATCTAAACGTGAACATGAGTCAACAGAGCATTATCTATGTAGGTTGAAAATAATGATTAAAGGTGCAGTTGCATCCAAACAACACCTCAGAAACAGATAGAAAAACTAAAGCAAGTGCACACTGCTTAGCTCCTGTCAGGAAAGAAAGAGTTCAGCACGATTCACCCCGGGGGATTCTGTTTGGTTACGCAATCGTCGAGTAGAAATCATGATCCATTACAAATTCCGCGAGTCGTGCCCCATTGGGGCGGTTCAGTGTTTCTTTGAAGGGAAGAAACTCCCTTTATTTCTTCTTGTTTTTAATTTTTAATTTTCTGCCCAGGAAAAACTGTAAACTAGGAATCAGGGGATCTAGATCTCTCAATTATCTTAAGTGTCACCTTAGACATGTCACTTAAAATCTGTGACCCAGGTCTCCTTCTGTAAACTAAAGACATGAGCTGAAATTATATTTGAGGTCACATTACCCTAAAATTCTACAATTGTATCTTTGATTTGTTTCCTCACAGTGCTCAATTGATTAGGACCCTTTTACTCAGGACCTATGGTTTTCCAAGATATAAAAAGTCATTGAGATTAGTATTGAAAGTCAACAATAGGGGCGTCTGGGTGGCTTAGCCGGTTAAGCGGCCGACTTTCGCTTAGGTCATGATCTCGCGGTTCGTGGATTCGAGCCCCACGTCGGGCTCTGTGCTGACTGCCAGCTCAGAGCCTGGAGCCTGTTTCAGTCTGTGACTCCCTCTCTCTCTGACCCTCCCCTGCTCACGCTGTCTCTCTCTCTCTCTTATAAATAAATAAAACATTAAAAAAAAAAAAAGAAAGTCAACAACATAAAATAATGGTGAAAAAGAAGCCAGCTTTAGGGAACATGAGCAAGGATGTGGTGGTATTTATCCCTGCATCCTCGGAGATCTTGGAATGTACTCAGTGCTCAACATATATTTGATAAATTCAAAAGATCTTTTTTTGCTAAACACATAGCTTTCCTTGATTGTTTTGAAAGATCCTTTTTGTTTACTTGCTTTGCTTTTGTTTTGTTTTTTAAATAAAAAAAGAGCTTTTCAGAGAGAGACAGCATGTGCAGCAATTGGAGAGAGAGAGAGAGACAGAGAGAGAGAGAGAGAGAGAGAGAGAATCTCAAGGAAGCTCCACATTCAGCATGGAGCTTAATGCATGAATCAATCTCACAACCCTAGGATCCTGACCTGAGCTGAAATAAAGAGTTGAACACTGAACTGAACCATCCAGTTGTCTCTGCTTTTGTTTTTGAAAAAGAACTTCTTTGCTTCAACCTGTCAATACCAACCCTGGATGATAATAAAGGAATTCGTGTGTGGAGGGAGGGTGTCCCATAATGGGTAAAATCAGCATAAAATCTTTTTCTTGGATCAGAAGGCTTGCCCTAAACCGTCAGCATAATACACAGTGCTGTCTCCCAGACTATGCCTTTGAGGCCGTCATTCATTGGACCATTCCTTCCTTCCTCCTATGCATGTTCACTAGGCATCTACCATGAGTCAGGTACCTATGCTCAGTGCAAAGGATATGGCGATCAATAAAATAAACATGAAAACTATCCAGTTTTCATGGAGCTTATATTCCGAAGGAGAATCACAAGGAAACAACATGTAAATAGAATATAAGACAAAGAAAAATTTCAGACTGTAATAAGTCTTATGAATGAAAATAATTAATTAGAAGTAGGAGGGATGGGGAAATCAGAGTGAGGAAACACTTCAGATAGAAGGGCTCTGAAGAGACACTTCAGGGGACATCACAGGGCAGAATAAAGGTGATCCGTGGAAGATCTGAGAACCCAGAGGGCTGCCAGAGGCAAGGACAAGCACGGATGGGAAGTTGGGGAATTCAGACAACACTATTCAAGTTTCAGCTGGTGGCTTACTGGCTGTGTGGAATCAACATATCTCTTTTGATCTCCAGAACATTTTCATCTTCTAACTACAAGTTTGCAATGCGCAGCACAGTGATTAAAGGCAACAATACTGTGGTGTATACTTGAAAGTTGCTAAGAGACTAGACTGTAGATGTTTTCACCACAAAAAAAGAGATGGTAATTATAGACGTGATAGATGTGTTAGCTGATGCTATGGTGGTAATCATATTGTGATATAGAAATATATCCAACCAAATATATCCAACACTGGGCACCTTAAACTGACACAATGTTCTATGCCATTTATACCATTCATAGATAGATAGATAGGTAGATAGATAGATAGATAGAAAGATAGATGATAGATAGACAGAAATATAAATAGATAGATGATAGATAGATAGATGATAGATAGAAATATAGATAGATAGATGATAGATAGATGATAGATAGATAGATGATAGATAAATAGAAATATAGAAAGATAATAGATAGATGATAGATAGATAGAGTCTCATTTGGCCTACCCCTGTTGAGCCCTATGTATTAGGGATGATACTATTGCCTCACAGGATTGCCATGAGGAATATATGGAGCAAAAAAAGTCTTTCAGAACCGTCCTTTGGTGGGCCAAATGAAATTCTAACCCCCTCACACATCACCCAAGGTGGTCTGAACCTGCCTTTCTAGCTTCACTTCAGCCAATGTCTCCCCACTCACCTTTGACCCAGATACGACATATCTTCATAGTTCCCTGAATGTGTCATGGTTTTCCATTTGTCCCTACCTCATGCGACTTTTCCCTCTACTTGAAACGCCCTCCACTTGCTTCTTGTCTTAACTCACTTTTGCTTGCTTAGCAAGACCTGACTCAACCAATACTTCTTGTCACTCTCCTAATAGCCCAGTAACAGGTGGAGCCTTCTTGACCTGCAGTCACTAATTCACCGCTTTGTCTCACCTTTTTTACTGCACACTCCCCGTGAAAAGAAAAAACTCCATATCTGCACATCAGCTTCCTACACATCCCCAGAACAAGTAAGTGTTCAGTGAATATTTATCGGGTAATCCTCATGTCCGCTGGGCTCCCCTTAGTGTCAAAAATCTGGACATAATTGGCTTCTGCCAGGAAGTTCAAATTTTTAGTGTTGGTTAAGAGAGGCTGGGTGTAACAAACATCCCCAAAGCTCGATCGTTTAACATGAATAGAATTAGCTCTCTTTCAGGTGACATATTCAACCTAGCTCAGCTGGGGATCTGCTCATTATAATTCCTGGGAGTCAGGAAGACAGAGACACCTTCTTGATACCAGGTCCCTCAGTGATCACTTCAGAGAGAAGGGAACTCTCAAATGGATGAAAGAATTTGGCTAGAGGATTCTCAAAGGCCCCGTCATCTGATTTTTCATCAAATTCTCAGTTTCCAATTTGACAAGAATTTCCATGAATTCCATGAACGACTCCTTTAAATATATTTCAAGAGCTAAGGAGGATGGGAAGAAAAGGCCTGCATACACACACGCACACATGCAACACAACATATGCACATGGGGGTACACATACAACTTTCACCAACTAGTCCTGAAATATCACAAGAGCTTAGAGTCATTCATGGAGTCATGACTCTCTATGTTCAAGAGGGAGGTGACTTGCCTGGTGTTCTGCTATGTGGACAGTTCTATTGCCTTAGAGTTAGGATTCAGGGCCATATGGTTTCTTCACCTCCACCTAAAACGCAATCTCATTCCACCAGTAGATAGTGAGTGATGTTGAGCAAATCATTTCATTTTTTTCTGAAACTCAATTTTGAAACTACGGATCAACAGCACCAGGGCCATAATGTCAAAAGCAGTGAGATCTTATAACCACTGGGCATCTGTGTGCCTGCATTATCTTAATTCATTCTCACTCTTACACACACACATACACACAAGCTATTGACTAGTGCTGTTATTCTACTGCAGGTAAGGAAGGCAAAGCACAGAGAAGAGAAATTAAGTAACGTGCCCAGGGCCACAGTGAAGCCAAGTTGAACTCAGGTCCAACTCCAGAGCTAGAGGTCTTAATTCTACTACATACGAATGAAAGAGGATGATAGTGTCAAGATTCCAAATCTGTGAGTACGTTAAATGTGAACAGATTTATGGAAAGTTGGTAAAATGTGAAGAGGAATTCCCCAAGATTACTATAAACCACTGAAGATGGAAATCATTCATTTGAGTGTCCCCTGGATACTCCGTAAATGCTTGGTGTATGCAGTCAATGCTAGTTCAGGTGATCCATGGACCATACCCCAATAGCCACAAGGGGCTACCTGACCAATGTTAATCCTCCAGGTAGAAACACCTGATCAGCCTGTCAGTGAAATATTTCCATCTTCTGGGAATGAGAAACCTGGATGTTTCCGGAGACAGAAGAGCCTTGGAGCTGAGTTAGATCAATGACTATAATGTGGAAACAGAGAGAGAGAAGGAAAGAAAAAAAGGAGAGAGGAAGGAAAGGAGGAGAGGAAGGAGGGAAAGAGAAAGAAAGAACACGTAGAAGAGGAAAAGGAGGAGGGGATAGAGGAAGAGGAGGAGGAAGGAAGAATGAGGAGGAAGAAGGGGTGGGGGAAGAAGGAGGAGGAGGAGGAGGAAGAAGAGGAAGAGGGGGAGGAAGAGGAGGAGGAGGAAGAGGGAGGGAGAGGAAGGAGGAGGAGGAAGAGGGGAGGAACAGGAGGGAGAAGGGAGGAGGAGGAAGAGGGGAGGACGAGGAAGAGGGGAGGAGGAAGAAGGGGAGGCGGAGGAAGAGGGGAGGAGGAGGAGGAGCAGGCGGAGCAGAGGAATGAGGAATACTGCCAGAGAGTAGGTTTGTGGTCCTCGCTCAGGTTGAAACTTGGGACAAATGGCCTTGTCATGTTGGGACCCCCCACTCGGGGCCACATGGCTAGCCGCAGTCATCTCACCCTGAGGGCTCTCAGAGAAAGTTGGGTGGGGTGAGGTCTTAGCTCCAGCCACGTGGAGAACCAGAACCAAATCTTGCCTTCCAGCCGATCAGTCTCACCAGGAACTGAAGCCCCAAAATTTGTGACGACCTCCTTCTGGGTCCCATAGCCACAGTGTCTAGACTCTATTTACCAGCAACCCCCCTGGGGTTTGTAAGGAGTACACTGAAGCCTAATTAACTAATCTAACAGTCCGCATAGTCGTTAAAGATTATCCGCAGCTTTGATGAAGACCAAAGGGCAGCAGATGTCCCCTTTGATCGTGACTGGCCTACTTTGTTTCCTCCTTCCTGTTCTTTCCATTCCTTCCCCGGCTTCTCCCCATCAAGGCTCATTTCCTATCATACTCCTACCTTCTCTCCTGTGATTTAGTGACAAGTATGTGACTTTTAAAGCCTCCCCTGATACCACGTCCCATTCCTGAATCATGCAGATGAATCACTGTGTGAGCTTGATGTGGCCTCAGTTTCCTCATCTGTGCTATGGGCCGGGGTGACACTTGCCCTGCAGTGTCCTTGCATGAGTGCAATGCAATAAAGCCGCCCAAGTGCAGGTTCATGCAGCGCCGTGACCATACCCACCCCCACCCCCACCCCCCGCCTTCTCTTCCTTTTGCCTCTTTCGGCCTTTGCATTTCTCCTTTCTGTTATTTTAATCACTGCCTTTCTTCCCTTCCTCCCCCTCCATTCTTCTTTCTCTTTTCATTTCCTCCTTTATTTCCTCCCTCTCTCTTTTCCTCTCCTCTTCCAGGCTTTTCTCCTTTGCTCACCCTCTCCCTTTGCCACCGGGAGTCATCACAGGCACGGTGAGTGGATCCGGGACTTCTCCGCATGTCTGAGAAGGGCTGGCAAATTTGTAAAAGACTAAAAACACAAGAATAGCATTTGAAGTGGCAAAGCAGCTAGAGGTGTTGGTTGTTTGTTATGGCTGAAAGACTGTCTTTCACCACCTTGGTTGGCGAGGAATACACAAGGGAAGAGGAATGTGAGGAGGCCAAGAAAATCTGCACCCAAACATCTTGGGGTTTCTGACTCAACGCTTGCAACTACCTCCCCGAAGAAAACTAAACCACCAAGTGAGCTATTCATGTACCTCTATGGAGTGAATTGTGTTCACGCCACCAAATTCATATGTCGAAACCCTACCCTCCGATGTGCTAGTGCTTGGAGGTGGGGCCTTTGGAAGATAATTAGGGTCAGATAAAGTCATGAGGGCGGGACCTTCAGGATGGAATTAGTAGGTTTATAGAAAATGAAGACAGAGAGATTACACACAGCAAGAAGGCGGCCATCTCCAACAGACACATGAAACGATGCTCAGCATCGCTTCTCATCAGGGAAATACAAATCAAAACCACACTGAGATACCACCTCACGCCAGTCAGAGTGGCTAAAATGAGCCAATCAGAGAACTTCTAGATGCTGGCGAGGATGTGGAGAAACGGGCACCCTCCTACACTGTTGGTGGGAATGTAAACTGGTACAGCCCCTCTGGAAAACAGTGTGGAGGTTCCTCAAGGAAACTAACAATAGAACTCCCCTATGACCCAGCAATAGCACTGCTAGGAATTTACCCAAGGGATACAGAAATGCTGAGGCATAGGAGCACATGTACCCCAATGTTCATAGCAGCACTCTCCACAATAGCTAAACCTGGAAAGAGCCTAAGTGTCCATCAACAGATGAATGGATCAAGAAGATGTGGTTTATCTATACCATGGAATACTACATGGCAATGAGAAAGAATGAAATTTGGCCATGTGTAGCAACATGATGGACCTTGAGGGTGTTATGCTGGCGAAATAAGTCAGGCAGAAAGACAAATATCATATGCGTGCACGTATAGGAGGATTAGGAGGAGCTTAACAGAGGACCAAGCGGGAGAAGAAGGGCAGAAATGGTGGGGGAAAGGGGGAGAGGCAAACCATGAGAGACTCTTGAATGCTGACAAAAACTGAGGACTAGTGGATGTGGGGGGGAGGAGGGGTGGGCATGGAGGAGGGCACTTGTGGGGATGAGCACTGGGTGTTATGTGGAAACTAATTTGACAATAAACTATTTGGAAAAAAAAAAAAAAAAAAAAGAAGGCGGCCATCTGCGAGCCAGGGCATGGGCTCTCACCACAAACTGAATCCACGGGCACCTTGATCTTGGACTTCCCAGCCCCCGGAAGTGTGAGAAATGAATCTCGGTTGTAGAAACCCCCCAGCCTAAGGCATTTTGTATGGCAGCCCCGGTCAGAGTACAAGTATTCGTTCAAGCTGTAACTTGCAGGTAAAAATAGTACTAATCAATAATCTCTTGGCCTTTGGAAAGAAATGAGAGTCCCAACGCCTCCACAATCCGTATCTGAGTGGGGGAGTTATTCTGGACACATGCAGATGCATTGAAAGGACCTTCTGAGACCCCTTCCAAAGTAGACTTAACCCTGCTATTTGGTAAGTGCTCTTAACAACCGATCGCATATGCTTTGAGCCGGCTCCATTGAGGAAATGCCCCAGTTAGAATCCAGTGAAACATTCTCAGGGCTGTAAGCTCTTCTTTTCTAATCTTGAAGACTTTTCCTTCTCTCTTTCTTTCTTTTTTTTTCTTCTTTTTTTTGGGGGGGTGGGGACAGCTCATAAAAAGTATAGCCTTTCTCCTGGCCTGGGTAATCTGCTTGTAAGGCTTGCCTGTCAGTCACTAGCCAGCTAGTTAGTTATCAAAACTGAGTCTTTTTCACTACTTCATTCAAAAACCATTTACTTAGCTTCTATTATGCACCAAGAACTGGGGAGAGGGGGATGAATTGGGCAGAACTGTCCTTGACCTCAAAGAGAGAACATGCTGTTTAAAAAAAAAATTAACGTTTATTTTACTTTCGGAAACAGAGATAGAACATGAGCAAGAGAGGGACAGAGAGAGAGAGAGAGAGAGAGAACCAGAGAGAGGGGCAGAGAGAGAGGACACAGAATCCGAAGCAGGCTCCAGGCTCTGAGCTATGAGCACAGAGCTCCAGGCAGGGCTTAAACTCACAGATTGTGAGATCATGACCTGAGCCGAAGTCGATCACTTAACACACTGAGGCACCCAGGTGCCCCTGAGAAGGTGATGTCTGAGTGATTCCAGAAGGGGCCAGGCAAGCAATGATCAGGAAAGGGACTCTGGAGGGAACATCAAGTATGGGTGAGAGCTGTTGTCCTCTTTATGCCTTCTTCTTGGCTAACAATTGAGCTTCAGCGTCTGTTTGTCTCAGAGCCCAGTGTAAATGTCTTATCTCAGGATCTCTACAGTATATATCCATTTGGTCATGAATGAATGAATGAATGAATGCATTGCAGGAAGTGTGAAATATCCCCCGTACAATAGGAAGCTATTGAGCACTTTAATTTTTTCCCCAAATTTCTTATTTAATTTATTGTTTTAAATTTACATCCAAGTTAGTTAGCATATAGTGCAACAGTGATTTCAGGAGTAGATTCCTTAATGCCTTTACCCGTTTAGCCCATCCCCCTCCCACACCCGTCCAGTAACCGTCTGTTCTCTGTATTTAAGAGTCTCTTATGTTTTGTCCCCCTCCCTGTTTTCATATGAACACTTTTATTTTTTAATGTTTATTTATTTTTGAGAGAGAGAGAAAGAGAGAGAGCGCAAGAGCAGGGGAGGGGCAGAGAGAGAAGGGGACAGAAGATCAGAAGCAGTCTCTGTGCTGATGTTAGAGAGCCTGATGTAAGGCTCGAACTCACCAACTGGGAAATCATGAACTGAGCCAGTCAGACAAGTAACCAGCTGAGCCACCCAGGAGCCTCTATCATTTTTAAACTCAGAAGTGATATTTGGGGGGCCTGGGGGACTCAGGCGGTTAAGTGTACGACTCTCGACTTTGACTCAGGTCATGATCGCATCATTTGTAAATTCCAGGCCTGCATCGGACTCTGTGCTGACAGCACAAAGTCTCCTTGTGATTCTCTCTCCCTCTCTCTCTCAGCCCTTCTCTCGCTCTTGCTTTCTCTCTCAAAATAAATAAATAAACAAAAAAACAAACCCCTAAGAAGTGGTATTATCTCATTTATGTGATAATCCCTACCTCAGATCAT
Source organism: Proteles cristata cristata (assembly GCA_017311185.1). Lineage (NCBI taxonomy): Eukaryota > Metazoa > Chordata > Mammalia > Carnivora > Hyaenidae > Proteles > Proteles cristata. The sequence goes on from JAESUZ010000837.1 coordinate 344,737, forward strand.
GGATGCGTTTATTAAAATAAAAATTGCCACTGGAACTACTGCAAGACTTCTCCATCCAATATTTTATGATTTTTTCCCCTGTGTTTTTATAAATTAAAGAAAAGAATGCTTTTCTGCCATTCTGATTAGTGTGCAACTGGTGTTGTTATGGCTTTGGGTTGGCTTTTGTTTTAAGAAACATACTTTGTGGCACCTGCGTGGCTCAGTCAGTTAAACATCTGACTCTTGATTTTGGCTCAGGTCATGACGTCATGGTTCATGGGTTCGAGCCCTGAATCAAGCTCTGCAAATAACAGCACAGCATGGAACTTGCTTGAGATTCTCTCTCTCTCTCCCTCTCTCTCTCTCAGAATGAATAAATAAATAAACTTTTTAAAAAAAGAAACATACTGTACTGGGGCAGTCAGATAATTATCAGTTATCTATTGCTGCATAACAAATCATCACAACATTTAGGGCCTTAAAACAATAAACATTTATTGTCTCACAGTTGACATGGGTCAAAAATTCACAAGCGACGTAACTGGGTGACTCTGGTTCATGGATTCTCAGCTGGACCTGCATCATCTGAAAGTGAGATTGGGATGGAAAAGTCGGCTTCCAAGAAGTTTCACTCAAATAGCTGCTGGAAAGGGGCATCAGTACTTTGCTGGCCCATGACATATATATGGAAGTCTTCTAGGGGATTCTGAAAAGACTCTTTCACCTCTGATAAGAAAGAAGTACCCAGGTGAAACCCTGAGCCGTGCTCCTACCTCTACTTTGATCTCTCCATGGAGGGCCAGAGAATGAGTGCTAAAAACAGCTGTAACCATCTTGGAACCTTGAGGGAAAGGCCAAAGGAATTCTAGAGCGGCCAGTACCAATCCCCTGATATGACTGACTTCCTGAACCAAACCAGCAAACTTCCACACTCACGCTTCTTGTTGTGTAAGAAAAACAAACTCTTATTTATTTAAGTCACTCTTATGTGGGATTTCCCATTATTTGCTGCAATTCTCACTTATCAAGGCATCTAACCAGACACGAGAGGCCAGGGAGAGCTTTCTGAAGAACGTGGCATCCGCGCAAGAGCAGAAGTGTGGGTAGGGAGAGTTTCTGGATAAAGGGAGCAGAGAATTCCTCGATTCAGAGAGATGGTTCAGCAAGATATGTTTGGGGAGCTGAATGCAGTTGAGTGTGGCCGAAGGCCCAAGGGCAAGATGGGCCATGGGAGAGGAGGAGACTGGAGAGGGGCCATCCTAGGGACATTTGTCTGTGATTTTAAGGCAGAGGAGGGCAGAGCAGAGTCATTGCAATATTTTAAGTCAAGGAGTGGCATGTTGGCTTGGGGTAAAGGGAGGTGGGGAGTTGTAGTTATAAAACTAGATATAAAGGGAGGCGGAGAGTTGTAAATATAAAGTTTCAGTCATGTAGGACAGCGAGGGAGTTCTGGCGCTATACTGCATACCACGTGCGTGCGGTTGACAATACTCTACTTGGAAACTCTACTTCTAAACTTGGAAGTGGCTGCATGGTGAATCTTATTACATGTTTTTTCCATAATAAAAAAAGTGACATATTCATATATTTAATTCAGAATGATCACAGCAGTTGGAGAGAGGAGGATGGTTAGAGCTAGAGGGAAATGGTCAGTCTACTACCATCATAGTAGGGGAGAGTGGAAGGCACCAGAAACAAGAAAAGAGCAGTGGAGGAAACAGGAGAAGCCTGTGACCCACTGTCAGTAGTTAACAGCTGCTATGAACTGAGTGGATGAGGTAGGGTGAGAGCTCTTTTATATTGAACAATTGCCACGTGTGTCCCATACTAGGACTTTATGATGAACTGCCGTTAGCCTTCACAAAACCCAGCCAAGTTGTTATTTCTTCCCTTATTTTGAAAGTTTGAAAGTGTTAAGGAATTGCCCAAGGTCACAGAGATAGCAGCTTGTAAGTCAGAACTCAAGAATGAGTCTTCCTGAGGAAAAACTCAACTTGTTTCACTAAACTATGGCTTCAGGTAAATATAATATTTCTTGATTCCAGGTAGCGTCTGAGGACCAGACCGATCACTTCGAACATTTTGTTTACTTCAATCCACAGTACAAAATCCACTTTAAATTGTGCCCACTGCGTGTAGCGCACGTGTGTGTGTGCATGCGTGTGTGTGTGTGTGTGTGTATGAGAGAGAGAGAGAGAGAGAGAGAGAGAGAGATGCTATCCAGATCTATTTGATTCCTATTTGTATAATGTGAGTTCAAATATATATATTTGGAGAGTGAGAAATACTATGTTTACTGAACTTTATATTTTGTGAATTTCAGATACTGTAATACCAAGAACTTGATTAGGAATTTCTCTAAATTTTTATCAAATTTTCTTCCTTTTTTAAAAAAATTAATATTTATTTTTAAGAGAGAGAGAGAGGGAGAAAGAGACAGAGGCAGAGAGAGAGGGAGAAGCAGGCTCCAGGCTCCTAGGTGTCAGCACAGAGCTGATGTGGGGCTCAAACTCAGGAACCACGAGATCATGACCTGCACTGAAGTTGGATGCTTAACTGACTGAGCCACCCAGGTGCGTCATAATTTTCTTCTGTTCTTCACTTCAGAGGAGAAGAATTTGATGCTAAAGAATACCTTTGTATGGAGAGTAAGACATGATTGCCCTTATTCATCTATTTTACTCTCTTTTATTAATTTAGTCTTTTTAAAAAAACGTTTATTTATTTGCTGAGAGTATGTGCACATGTGCAAGTGCCAGTGGAGCAGGGCAGAAGAGAGAGGGAGAGAGAGAGAATCCCAAGCAGCCTCTGCACTGTCAGCACAGGACTCAATGCAGGGCTCAAACTCAGGAACTGTGAGATCAAGACCTGAGCCAAAATCAAGAGTCAGACATTCCATGCACTGAGCCACTCAGGGGCCCCTTATTAATTTAGTACTTAAATGCTAATTGTGACCCACCAAGTCATTTCCCAATCTATGATCTGGTTGGAACCCACAGTGTAAAAACAAACAAACAAACAAATGAAAACAAAACAAACCAAAACACGGGGAGGGATGAGTCTCACACATTTGTATATAGGATCGTATTTTGAGATATTAATTCATGGGGTTTGCTTTTCTGTGCTCCCCATTTTCCTTGCCTTCACTTCACCTTCCTTTAAATCACTTCCATAAAAAAAAGCGCAGAAAGCAAAAATCGTGTGTTCACCTTTTGTTTTTACAAAAATATAATCCCCAAGGAGAACTTAAAGATTTTAGAGCCGCATGGAGGAACACGTGCGCACAGGGTCAGTCAGACGGGCTGGGAGGCAACATAAAGCAAGGAGTTTCAGCAGCCTGATGGAGACGCTCGCAAGCCGGGGCAGGAAGAGAGACAGACAGACAGACAGAGAAGAAAGAGAAAGCCAGGGGCACCCGGGTGGCTCAGTCGGTTAAGCGTCCGACTTTCGCTTAGGTCATGATCTCGCAGTTCGTGGGTTCGAGGCCCGCGTCGGGCTCTGTGCTGACTGCCAGCTCAGAGCCTGGAGCCTGTTTCAGTCTGTGACTCCCTCCCTCTCTGACCCTCCCCTGCTCACGCTGTCTCTCTCTCTCTCCTAGAAATAAATAAAACATTAAAAAAAAAGAGAGAGAGAGAGAAAGCCAGTGTGTCTGAAATAATGACTTTTCAGGAGTGCCCTGGAGAGGGTTCATCACCCTAAAGAGGAAGGGCAAGGTGTTACATCAAGCACGTGGGACCACGACAGACCTATGAAAACTCTCCTGCAGCATCCTGTGAGTAGCACAGAGATGGACTGCCTCAGCGATGACCTTCACAGACAGCCAAACGCCAGAGGTCATGCACATTCATGGGTGCACCCCTTCCTGTCAACACACCTGGGCACTGCATAAGAGCCTAGAAACAGGTCCCCCCGTTTGGAGGATACAGATGGAAGCCTCAAGAAGAATGTGAGTTAAATATCTCACCAACTGGGTAAGACAGAAATACACTGAAGTTTACAAAGGTGAAGAAATATGTTTCTTTCCCACTCATTTAATGGACAGGGATTTATATATACAACTACATACATGTATATATTATAATGCCGTCTATAAATTTTTAGGTTGATTATTCTCCATAGATTCCAAAGATCTCCTGAGGAGGGGGGTGGTCAGTAATAGGATAAAATATTTAAAAAATAAGATGTTTCTGTTATTGACAGCATTTGGGTAGGTGGTTTTTTTTCACCCTAAAAGAAAATGAGGAAAATGATCTGCTTGGTTCCCACTGAGTTTGATCATTTTGTCCCAAGGCAAATGAATAGAAGATACAGAACAAATTAAAAAGCGGGTCTTAAACCATGGCCAAAAGGGGGTTTGGCTGCATGGGTAAGCTATCTGGAAACTGTCTTATTTTTTCTGTCATTACTACTTCTTTTAACTAACTTCTTAATAATTTCCTCAACAGGCTGTGTGTGTGTGTGTGTGTGTGTGTGTGTGTGTGTGTGTGTGTGCGCGCATGCGCACGCATGCACACACATGTGTGTTCCTGTTACCTTATGATTTCAGTAAGTGAAACCTTAATAAATGGTGCCCTAGCAAGCTCACATTCTAGTTAACCCAGAGACAAGGGAATCAATCATCTCTTAAGAAGAAAAAAAAAAATGTTTAAGTCACTTTAAGATGCCTTCCTCTGACTTGACTAAGAGATGACCTCTGTATATAAATACATTGTTCCAGAATTGTTTTCCCTGCTAATGAGACTCTTTTCTCCTTCCAGGCACCAGAATCTAATTTAAACTAGATCCTGTGAGGATCCAAAATGTATACTAGGGGCTGTTTTTCCTCTCTTGAGTTTTACAAAGCAAAGAAAATACATGATAGGAACAAATTAGGTACTTTTTTTTTCTATTGTACATTGCGCTGCATTCCATGAAACCAGAGTGCAAAGTTTGTAATTCATTAACCGTTTCTATGGATAACCCCTAGTTTTTTTTTTCTTTTTTTTAACTTTAAATTTTAATTGAAGTATAGTTGGCATCCAGTATTCTGTTGGTTTTGAGTGTACACCATAGTGATTTGACATTTATATACATTATGGAATGATTTCATGATAAAAACTGAACCCTACTGGGACAGCTGGGTGTCTCAGTTGGTTGAACGTCTGACTTTGGCTCAGGTCATGATATCACGGTTCGCGGGTTTGAGCCTTGCGTCGGGCTCTGTGCTGGCAGGTAGTTCAGAGGCTGGAGCCTGTTTCAGATTCTGTATCTCCCTCTCTCTCTGCCCCTCCCCTGCTCACACTGTCTCTCTCTCTTGGAAATAAATAAAACCTTAAAAATTAAAAAAGCCCTGAACCCTACTTATTTTTGCCATTGACTTTCCCAGAGTTCCATCAAAGCCGTTAACAATACCTTTGATATCTTCTAAAAGCAGTGCTTCCCAGGCAATATAGTTACGTCCTCCCCCCCCCGCCCCCCCTCCAGGTGTATTGAGGTAAAACTGAAAATAAAAAATGTGCACATTTAAGGTGTAAAACTTCATACATAATGCAAGCTAATCACCACAAGCAAGTAGGTAAATGAGGTCATTTTGTTGTCATTTATTAGTTTCTTCTTTGTGTGTGGTGTGTTGAGAACAATTAAGAAGTACCTCTTGGAAAATTTCATGTACTTTTCCTTTAAGGCTTTCCAGCTTTGCAAGCTGTCTGTCACAAATACCCTCCTTTCCCTAGGAAACAGGATCTCCCGGGTTTCAGGTCCCCTTCCTGAACTGAGTCCATCTTTTCTTTTACACTTGAATATTTTATATGTCTTCAGTGAGTGCCAGGGTTTCTATGGGCATTTTGCAAAGGGCCCAGCTCTTATAAAATTTAAACTTATATATCAACATACTTAACCTATGAAATCAAAGATGCCTTGCAGCAAAACACATTTTCCTTTTCTTAAACATGTCTAATGTAAAGGTGGCTAGTGGGGATGCATCAGTATCATAAAGCAAACAATGTTATTTTCTCCTGGGACAAGAAGATACTTCCCCATCTACCACCCAAAGGAAGTGAAGTAGACCAAATCAATTATTTTGGTTAAATCCAGTGTGTCAAAAGCTGCTTTTTCACAAACTGTAAAAATAGTGTCTGTGGCTTGAACTGCACAAAAACTAACAGACCCTCTACCCAAACAAGAATTAATTATGTGACCTGTACCTGCCATTCAGAGTCACGCTACCAGAAGTTTCTCCAAGCCTAAATATCTCAGACATCTTTTATTTAATTTGCATTTGGAAAGTCCAAATATAGTTGACGTTTTCATTTCTGTCAGTCCTATTTAAATTAGGTTAACATTTGTTGACTACTTGTGACAGCATTTTTATTAAGCATGTGCATACTCAAATTATATAATCTAAATTTAATTGCTATAATTTTGTCATCTATTAACCCTAAGATCCCGGGAAAGTTGCTTAGCCAGATGAAGCCTCAGTATTTTACCCAGTAATATGGAAAGAACATTTTATTCTCTTTAACTCAGAGAATTCCTGAGATGCTTAAAGGAGATGTTTGGAAAGATCTTAAGGGAGAAGTGCTCAATAAATTGTGCCTAATCTTATTATCTTCATGTACACTGTGAAAGTTAATAAAGGAAAACATCGCTAAAGTTGGTAGGGTAAGGAGGCTAGAAGGGGGGAGGGAAACATACCAGGAAGAATTAAAATTACAGGAAGAACTGTAATATAGGCTCAAACAGAAGAGTCATCAACAGGAGAGAATGATCAGACCCCCAACAAGGAAAGACGTCCCTTGAAACTTTAAGAAATCCACTCTCCCTGCAACTCAGCCTATAAGAAACTGTCATCACGCTGAACTCTTGCCTTTCTGCAATATACTTGCTTTCATTACAACCCTTCCCAACATCCTCCTTCTCCATAAAATAACATTCCTCTCCTTTGTCTGCTGGACTGGCCTATGGTTTTTCCATAGCTGGCATGTCCCAAATAAGCCTGTTTTATTTTCCTGGTAAAATAACGGATGGCTTTATGATTAAGGTTAACAGATACATGAAATGATGCTCAGTGTCCCTTATCATCAGGGAAATACAAATCAAAACCACACTGAGATACCACCTCATGCCAGTCAGAGTGGCTAAAATGAGCAAATCAGGAGACTAGATGCTGGCCAGGATGTGGAGAGATGGGCCCCCTCCTACACTGTTGGTGGGAATGTAAACTGGTGCAGCCCCTCTGGAAAACAGTGTGAAGGTTCCTCAAAAAATTAACAGTAGAACTTCCCTATGACCCAGCAATAGCACTGCTAGGAATTTACCCAAGGGATACAGGAGTGCTGATGCATAGCGGCACATGTACCCTGATGTTCATAGCAGCACTCTCAATAATGGCCAAATTATGGAAAGAGCCTAAGTGTCCATCAACTGATGAATAGATCAAGAAGATGTGGTTTATCTGTACAATAGAATACTACATAGCAATGAGAAAGAATGAAATCTGGCCACGTGTAGCAATGTGGATGGAACTTGAGGGTATTAAGCTGAGCGAAATAAGTCAGACAGAGAAGGACAGATACCATATGCTTCCACTTATAGGAGAATTAGGAGAAACTTAACAGAGGACCATGGGGGAGGAGAAGGGGAAAAATGGCTGGGGAGAGGGAGGGAGGCAAACCATGAGAGACTCTTGAATGCTGAGAACAAACTGAGGGCTGATAGGGGTGGGGGCGAGGGGAAGGGGGGTGATGGGCATGGGGGAGGGCACTTGTGTGGATGAGCACTGGGTGTTATATGGAATCCAACTTGACAATAAACTATGAAAGAAGAAAAAGGTTAACACTATAGTTGCTAGAAACTGGTGATTATAGGCCCAAGAAAATCTGTTCTCTCCTTCAATGAGTTCACTGCTTCGTGGGAAGAGGGGAGAGACAAATGGGTAAGCAAACAAGGTAGAATCAGCCCCATATTAGCAGTACCCAGAATAGACTGATGGACAAGGGAGAAGCGTCGACCAAGAAGACAACAAAATTATAAAGCAACCAAACATGTTTATCGGCGGGGGTGGGGGTGGGGTGTCTTAGGAATTATAATCCAAGAGATACAGAAGATACAGAAGACACAGAATCCACAGCAGTCAAAACATGTACCCTGTAACAGGAAAGTGGTGCACAGGCTTATAAAGGCAAATCCCACAAGGTTACATAACTTGTTTTGAAAGAATTATGATTGGTGCTGGCAGAGTTTTTAGAATCTATACATGGTTGGTTATCTGGCTAACAGGTGCTACACTCTGTCTATTTCAGTCCAAAGTAGGAGTATGTGTTCCAGGAGCTGGGGGATCCGCAATTGACAAGAGTCAAAAGTTCTAAGAATGAAAACTGGGGTAGGCACAGGCCCTACGTCCTGGATATCCTTCTGACTCTGTTTTGAGTGACTCTTTTAGCAATGCCTCCTCCATTCTGAAATCTTCTTCCCCAGAAAGAAGTGCTTAATTTCACTGGGAATATCAGGAAAGGATTTGTGCAAAGACACGGCTCAAGCTTTGAAAGATGAAATGAGTAGTATTTTGAGGGAAGGAAATGGTGGTGGGGAGTGGGGGGCGTGGACAGAGGGAATTCCAAGAAAAGGGAACTGTGTACAAAAAGACAGTGAGTTTGCAAAATACTGAACAAGTCCTTGCATATAACAGAGACCCACCCGAAATAAATATGCAGAGGGTAAGTGAAAGCTCGAAGAGAGGCCCATGGTAGACTCAGAGCAGTGTATTAATTTGTTTTAAGTGACAATCATTGGGTGGTTTGCATAGTCCAAAATGCGTCTCAATATTTGTGTAAAGCCAATGCTGTCATTTGAAAACAGTATTTTTTTTTTCTGGCTGAATGGCACCGTGTCATCCCAAGATGAAAAAGAAGAATCTAATGGTCTTCTGTGCTGTTAAAATAACCTGTCCTAACACCCCTTACAGCGAAGGAACCTTCAGAGGAGTCAGTTGACCAGATGCAATATTTTCTCCCTAATATGTTAGTTTCAACCTGTGTTGTTCATTAAATTCTTTGGATTTTTTTTTCCCCTGTAGAGGGCTATGCTCATTCATCAGCCTGAGTCATTTTATCTGATTGGGTCCAATCTCCCCCTCCCTGGCATGCCTTCTTTACTGCTGAATAAAATCATCCTGGGATATGTCCAGCAGGAAGATTTTCATAGGAAAGTTCCATCTGCATTAAACCCCTCATTTATTCAGGCTGAGTTCTCCAGCTCCAGAGGAGAAAGAATTGGGAATATAAACAGGTGTCTTCTACTGCCAAGTTCACTAATAGGGTCATTAGCACAGATGACTTGGGGCAATGCCGGCAAAGAGGACACACACGGCAAGAACCCGCCCCCTCCCTAGCCAGCCTTCTGCCCTGTTTGGGCTCCCTCTTCAAGTCAACGCACCTACTACCCACCAGAGTTTCTGGGAGACCTGGCGAGGCTGAGAAGTCCAACCAACTCAGGATCCCAGAAGCCAGCCGTGCTTCTTTCCTGGGACACTTTCATTAAGGTCTAGATAACAGAAAAACTGAGTTTTGGGGGGTGCTTTGCCCTTAACGTCCAGCCCCTTGGGAGTGGGCCAGCCACTCCGGGAGACCTTTGTAGTTAAATTAATTCCTCCACAAGCTGGCTTAAAAATAGAACCGACCTTCTTTCCTATTGGAGATTGATCATTTAATTTTGTTCTCTTTCCTGAGGAAGACTACAACTCTAAAGGCCTGGGATTAAAGAAGTCTTTTTCAGGGTGTAGACTACCTCCGCGACATCTACTGTTAAGGGATAGGAGAACATGTTAGTCGTCTTCTCTCTTTTGGGATTCTCTGTGCAAGGCCGTAGACCGGTTCTGGATTTAACCCGAAACCCATGTGTGTGGATAAGAGAATAAAAGGGAATAAAAAGGAAGGAATTAAATCTCGTGTTTCTGGGACGCGGTGGACACAAATAACCCTGGAGATGGACCGTGTGGTCGGGGAGGAGGGCCATCTAAAGCTATTCCTGCTCGGGGCGGGCAGAGGGAGGGGAGTGTCTCCGAGGGAGAGCAGGGAAAATCGCTCCTTCCGGAGGGCGGAGGGGGCGGCGGGCGGTCTTCTGGGCATTCACAGGGCGCCACCGGGAGCCGAGAAAGCGCCCCGGGCCTGACGTCATTGGCCATCAGCTGACTGTGCTCAGGGCCCGGGCTCCACCGGCTGGAGCCGCAGTCTCGGCGGCGGAGGGGGCGGCCCTGCGGCCCCGCCCCGCTGTGGGCGCGGAGCCCGGAGGGCGGGAAACGGGAGCCGGAGCGCACGGCTGGAAATGCTTTCCCCGCGCCCTCGCCTCCCCCTGCAGGAAACTTGGGGTTCGGGGCGGCACTCCGGGGACGGGCCCAGCACCCCTCCCGATGGGTGTAGGAAAGCCTCTTGCGAGAAGCCGTCTCTACAATTGCGGCTTCTTGGGGGGTATTTTGCTTTTCGCCCGAAAAAGTTGGCTTCGCCAAAAGACGCCCGGGTGGGGAGGGCGGAGAGGGGACCCTCTCTTTGATCGCGCCGGGCTCTCGGAGCCCGTGGGCAGAGCGGCCTACGAGTCCTGGCTCTGCACCTGCCGGGGCCCGGAGCCAGTGCCTAAAAAAGAATAGCGGAGGAACCGGCCCGCGCGGCCAGCTGGAGCGCTGGGCACCCGCGCGGGGGGAGGCCGGGGCGCCCGCGGCCGTCCTCACCCACGCCGCCCTGCGCGTGCTGCTGCCTCCGGGACCTGGGGCGTCCTGGCCAGAGCGGGGTGCCGGCTCCGCGCCACCCCTCCCCGGCCCGGTTCCGGGGGCGTGGCTTGGCGTGGGGGCGGGTTTAAGTCGCCGCGGGTGTCTGACCGATCTGACAGGTCCCCAAATTCCTCCCCGCCGCCGGGTGCCCGCTGCGCGCTTCAGAGCGCCCGGCTGGCACGCGGCGCGTCCCTGGATCCGGTGGCGTCTGCGCCGCCTTCCCCGCGGCCTCGGGCCTCCCTCCTCGTCCAAACCTTAAACTCGCCGCACCCGCCGCGCTCCGGTGCTTAGCCTCCGGGATCCGCACCGGCGGCTTCTCGTCGTCCTCCGAGCTGTTGGGTTCGCAGCCCTCCCCACTTTCTCCCGCCTCCTCCTCCCGCTCCTCCCTGCTCCGGGCCAAATGGACTCCGAAGGACGAAGTGAAGGCAATGGGAACTGTGGGCTCCCGCCCCTCGGAAGCTCAGCTGGAAGGGCTGACCTCGTCTTCTAGCGGCGACCGGGACGCTGCCGCCTTCGCCCTTCCCCGAGGGATGCGGCCGGCCGGGGCCCGCGCCGTGCTGTCAGTCCCCGCGCAGGAAGAGGAGACCGCCAGAGAGGAGCCGAGGGGGCAGCCTCCGCACACCCCCTTCTCCAAATTAACTGTTTGCTGACTCGGTAGCCCCGAGGCTGTCACCTTCCCCCCCCTCTTTCTGCGGGGCACCCCGCCACCTCCACGTCCCCCACGCCTCCCCCTTCCGTGCCCCCGCCCCCAGCTCCGCCCCGGCTCCCCATCCCGGCGCAATGGAGTTCTCCGAAGGGCTCTGCTCCTGCCACCGCGGCTAACTTCGCACCCGCCGCCGCCGCCGGTCACCCTCGGCCGGCCCTCCCGCGGCCGCCGAGTCGTGGGTGTCCCGAGTCCAGTGCCGCAGCCAGGACCCGCCCGGCGCGCAGCAGAAAAAAGCGCGGCGCCCGGGTGCCTCTTGGAGAGCAAAGGCTGCGCCGAGACGCTGAGCCGAGGGGCGGCCGAGAAGCCCGAGTCCGGGAGGGGGGCTGCGCGGCTCCGAGCCACCACCAGCTGCGCGGGGTGGCGGCAGGGAGGCTCGCAAGGACGCAGGGGTCTGCGGCGGTCTTCCAGACGCCCTTTGCCCCGGGGCGCACTATGACCTGACGCGCGGGGCCTCCTGTCCAGGGCTCGCGCGACCGGGCGGCCGGGGCTGCCGGGGCTGCCGGGGCTCGCCGCCCAGCCCCCGGCGGGACCGCCGTGGGGTCTCTGGGACGCCTCCCCGCCCGCGACCCCGCGCCATGGAGCTCTCCGAGGTGCGCTGCCTGAGCGGCAGCGAAGAACTCTACACCATCCACCCGACGCCCCCGGCCGGCGACGGCGGGAGCGGCTCCCGGCCGCAGCGGCTGCTGTGGCAGACGGCGGTGAGGCACATCACCGAGCAGCGCTTCATTCACGGGCACCGGGGCGGCGGCGGCGGCAGCGCCGGGAGAGGCTCCGGCGAAGCCTCGGACCCTGCGGGCGGCGGCCCCAACCACCACGCGGCGCAGCTGTCCGGCGACTCGGCGCTGCCCCTCTACTCGCTGGGCCCCGGGGACAGAGCGCACAGCACCGGTGGCACCAGAGTCTTCCCGGAGCGCAGCGGCAGCGGCGGCGGCGGCGGCGACCTGGGCTTCCTGCATCTGGACTGCGCCCCGAGCAACTCGGATTTCTTCCTCAGTGGGGGCTACAGCTACCGAGGGGTCATTTTCCCCACTCTGCGCAACTCCTTCAAGTCCAGGGATCTGGAGCGCCTGTACCAGCGCTATTTCCTGGGCCAGAGGCGCAAATCCGAGGTGGTGATGAACGTGCTGGACGTGCTGACCAAACTCACCCTCTTGGTACTCCACTTGAGCCTGGCCTCGGCCCCCATGGACCCGCTCAAGGGCATCCTCCTGGGCTTCTTCACTGGCATCGAGGTGGTGATCTGCGCGCTCGTGGTGGTCAGGAAGGACACCACCTCGCACACGTACCTGCAGTACAGCGGCGTGGTCACCTGGGTGGCCATGACCACCCAGATCCTGGCAGCAGGCCTCGGCTACGGGCTTCTGGGTGATGGCATCGGCTACGTTCTCTTCACGCTGTTCGCCACCTACAGCATGCTGCCGCTGCCGCTCACCTGGGCCATCCTGGCCGGCCTGGGCACCTCGCTGCTGCAGGTGGTTTTGCAGGTGGTCATCCCCCGGCTGGCGGTCATCTCCATCAACCAGGTAACTCCTGCGTGCCTTGTGCTTCCCCCTGCCTCCCCTGGGGTGTTTCGGGATAGCTCTCGGGAGTCTGGCTTGCCTTGCTCACTTTGAGGCCCCTCCCCCAGCCTGGCACAGGGCCTCGCCCTTGGGAGGTCCAGGGCGCTGGTGGGATGGTCTTTCGCTCCTCTTAGACCAGTTGGAAGTAAATGACCTCTAAAGTTTCTTTTCCAGCCATGCCCTTCTCTTCTGCTTCTGTGAGTAATTCTTCTCTGACATCAGCTAAGAAACAGACTTCTTTCTGTTCTGCATATTTCCCTCAGGGTCTGTGGTCTCGGGATCCAGAGACCCAAGGGGGAGGCGAGACACCCCGTTTAGAAGGTGACCCATGCCTTAACAGCGTTACTCACAAGAGTCGCAGGAGGGTGTTGTAAGGGACTCTAGAAGTCAGATTTGGGTTTCTGTGTGTCTCTGCCACAGATCCTCAGTTCCTAAAGGAAGCAACATTTGTTGACACTAATCGCTGGCGAAGACCCTACATGTGTCCTATAATCCAGTCCTTCTGACAGCCCCGTGATAACGTGTTTTACCTGGGAAGTCTTTATTGCCTTGGGGTCTCACACAATACCTTCTCTGTTATTATAGGATCCAAATGCAGTGTTTTGCCTAGATCAGCCTCATTTGGGGCTGGTAGGATGGTGGGGGAATGTCTTTGGCCAAGATCGCAAGTTTTGTTCAACTGATAAAGGGCATGTTGCTGTAGGTGGTCTGAAATATTTAGGCGGACCCTGACTCTCGTCTCTTTACTTCCTTTCCTCCTGTCTTTTCCGTTAAATATGGATGCATTTCTGGGAATAGAGTTCCCCATTGTCTGTGAAGGAGAAGGTAGATAGTGACTTTATTGTTTAAGTCCATTAAAATCAATAGATAATTAATGGTCTGGCACTTTTTTTGCTACATGTCTGGTGGATAGCAGGAGACTGAATGGGGGGAGGGGGGGAGGGCTTCTCCATAAAAATGAGGGCAACATGTCAGCCGAAGTGTTTCCAGATAGAAGGCTGGCAGAGGCTCTTGGACACGTTCTTGCTTTGTACGTATGTTTCCGTTGCAGGTTCAGCCTCAATGTCACTTTGCTCTATTGGAAGCTTAAAATCTCCTCTTCCTTCTGATTGGGTTTGAATATATCGTTGAATAACCAGGCACAACACTTCCAAAACTTGCGCATGCTTTCTGGAGCGATGGCACCTTATAGAGTGTTTTACTCATCACTGACCTTCCAGGGCTTCTAGTCAATTCGGGATTCTCTGTCTTCTCTGATGGCTCTGTATCCATGTGCTCAGGTTACTTATCTGGTCGGCTGCTTTTACAGTGCTTTTTGATCTCCCTGGGTAGAGCTAAGAGTATATAAAGTACATGGCTGTGATCCTCAGGCATGAAATGGGGGACCGAGAGCCTCTGTGAGTTAGGGCCGAGCAGCTGAACTTGTCCTTAGTAAAGAGAGTAATGAATGTCTTCTCGAAATCACTGTGAACCTTTAGCACTCGCATGTGACAAAGTCTCTCCTGTATCAGAGGTATCTGCTCATTTGCAGAAGATCCCGTTGATCATAACCCACTGCTTTCCAGGCAATAGGCTTCCTTCGTACTCTTTGCTAAAAGACCCCATCCAGTAAGTTTGGAATAGTATTTAGAATAACACATCCCAAGTGGCAAATGATGAATATTTTCAAAGTTCTAAGTATAGAGACATTCTGCTTGCCAAATGAATCCAGAAAGTAAATTTTGGCTTCGTATTTGTTTTATGCTCTACTCAAATACTACCAGATGGAAGAAGATTAAAAATAACCCCCAAATGTCTTCCCACTCCCGTCCCCTGATAAAACAGTGTTTTGCTTGAAAACCAAGGTCCCGGTACATGCAAACCTAGCTCATTGGACTTTATGTTTGGGTAAGAGTTGTGGATAGACTACAGGTTCCCAAGTGGAGTCCTTTTTTTAAAACCAGACTCTGAGGGCACAGCCAGAGCGCTCTCCTCTTCTGGTAGGTGCTGAAAAGACCTTTGTGACTCTGGTTACAAAATATTTTCCTTTGGCGCCCTCTTGAGGGCTAAGCTTCTTTCCTGGGTCTTGCAGGTGGGTAAGGTAGAGAAATAATTGCTTAAAAAAAAATCTTGATTTTTCAATAGGTACTGTTTAGTTTTCCCTGTTTGGGAATACACAGTTGTGCTTAAAATAGGCCAACGACATCTTATAGCAATTAGAATAACATCTTAACTCCTTACCATGGTCACTTGATCCCCTTACAAGCTGGTCGCTCCTTCCCTCTCTTCTGTCTTACAGAGATCCCAAGCCTCTTTCCCACTTCTTAGCCTTAGTGACTGCTGCCTAGAATAATTTTTCCCAGGTTTTCACATGACTGAACTGTTCACGTTATTTTGGACTCGGTTCACATGGCATTCCCTAGCGCATTCCTTGTTTTGTTTTCTCCTGAGCACTGTCACTATCTGAAATTATCTTATTTGCTTATATTTATGGTATTTCTTCCCCCAACCCCAAGGAATGTAAACATCACCTATGGGCACAGACACCTACGTGTTTACCAATTTTTGCTCAGCGCCTAGAAAAATGCCAGGCATGTAGTAGGTACGCAGCACACGGGCACTGGATGAGCAAGATGGTTCATTGTAAAGGCAATACTATAAAATATCCAAGCCTCCTGACGTTGTGCTGGCGAAAGCTTTCTACCTGCATGAACACATGGAAGTCATATGTGTTTAAGCTAGTCGTTTCCATACAAACCTCTTTGGAGAAATCAAACCACGATGAGAAGCCTTCGCATTTGTACACTATTCTACATGTAACTAAGGGCCTTTCCATACATGATCACATCTAATGGCAGCAAACAGATGTATCCTCCATTTTCATTTCAGAGAAGAAATAGCAAGTTCTTGGGAACTTTCAAGAGACACCCCAAAGATGATGAGTTTAACAAGTGGCAAGAGCAGTATTCAAATCTTGCTCCAAAGTCATTCATTTTTAAGAAACCCTCAGGGGGGGAGGGGGCTTTCCTTCCAAACACATTCGAGTTGACTCCAGACTGAGGCTTACACGTGTCACTGATTAAGAGGGCAGTTCCCATTATAGCACATGAATGAACATTTCATGAAGAAAGCCCAAGGGAGGTCATGAGGGGGAAAGAACTGAATCTCTGGCCATGGGCTGTTTGTAGCGAGCCCATCATCTTGCTCCGCTGGGTACATACTTGTCAACTGCAGCCCATAGACCCTGGGATGTCATCTTTCTCCACATTAATCTTGATTCCCGTTAGAGGATGGCTCACATTGAACTTCGCATTTTCAAGAAGCGAGAAGCTACATGAAGAGTGTAAAGTCAACACACCTCGGCAGCTGTTTCCCTTACTGAAAATGCCATTTTCAAAAGTGACAAATGAGTCAGTGATTGCCTTGCCTCAATCCAAGCTATGAGAATGTGTTTCTGTTCTTTTCCTCCTGATGGAAATCGTATCTGTGGCTCGACAGGGTAACCACCAAGCTGCAAATCTCTGCAGAAACTCTGTAAAGAGACAGGGCTTGGTTCTCAGCTAGATCATCCTGTGCTTTCCACTGTGGGGGTGGGGAGGGGTGGGGGAGGGGTCTTCACCATCAGCGTGGAGAGAGTTTATGTTTTCTCCATTCATTGGACTGTTAGACTTGAGTCATAGACACCCCACCCAAACTAAGAGGTTATTGTCCGTGGCAGACATGATCACCCGTATATGTTCTAGGTTTCAAGTGACATTAGAATTATGGAGGAACTTTCAGAAGGCTCAGAGCTCAGTTCAAAGGGTTCCTTTTCCATCCACCCTGACAAAGCCGTTACAGGTCACCCTGGGCTGTGGTTTTCCCTTCCTCAGGACGCCTCATCAGCCTCAAGTTAAATTGGCTTCATGTGTGTGAGTCAGGTCACTGCTGCCAGTGCCTTTGTCCAGATCCGACGCAGATTTTGTCCACGTCTTAAACAGTTTATCCTGCCTGGTTCACTTTATCCATCTAACTGTTTATTCCAAAATTTTATGATCTGTATAAATAAAACATTCATAATGTCATATTTGCTAGGTTCTTTCCTGGGGTATGGACATTTCTAAGGACTGGCTGTAATGCATATTTTACTCTGTTTTAATTGCTGGGGATGATAATAAGAACTATCTAACGTTTACAACTCATCTTGTTCTCATTCTTCAGCTCATTAGTGATAAAATGGTGAAGATCATTTCGTTACTGGGAAACTGAGAGGCAGCAATATTTAACCAGAATGATTGCTGCATTATGTTTCCTCTTGGGGATTCTGAAACACTAAAGCCTGTGTCTAATTAGTCCTCTGTACTTCCCGGCAAGGTAGATAAGCCGAAGTGTCAGAGTAAAGGTGATTCCTCCAAGATAACTCTTGGAGCCAAAGCTACCAGGTATGCAAATCCAGGTTAGTTAGCGCTCACAGTCATGTTGACGGATCCGAATTTTGGTGCTGCATTTTCTTTCCTGTCTGTCTTCCACAAATCCCATCAAACAGTAGAAGCCAGAGCCAGAAAAATACTAATTAAACCATGATCGTTAAACTTGACTAATAACAGGGGCCTCTAGTTTACATCTGGCCTTTAAAAAATCCTTTGGGAGAAAATGCAGCCTTTGGTCTGGGCGAGATAGTGGTTAATGGTATGAGCAGGTAGGGGGTCAGGTGACAGGCAGACTTCCTGTGGGCTTTGGAATCATTCCTGATGATTTAAATGAAGGATTGACTTCAGAGTGAGCATTAAGTCAGCATAATGGAATTACCGATCTCTCTCCCCTCATTTGTAAAATTTACACATAAGTGTATCTTCTGTGTTCTTTGTCTATCTCTGCCAACTCAAATCAAATCAAGGGAACTGTATGACTACTTAACGTACAGCAAATGGCATGCAATATAAATCACTCTAATTTGGTACCCAGTATCAAGGTAAGTGCTCACTTCAGAACACACAAAATATCCATTAAATTATCTATTTAATGCACCTCACTAGTTACAGTGTGAGTCTTTTCAAACTCCAACACCTCCATTTCTTTACATTTTCTTTAAGCAAATTCATATAGGCTTAAAAAAATAATTGAGGTGTCCCAGCATGTCTGAGAAAATGTCTTTCAAAAACAAATTTGACTGTCACCATTCCCAAGAGGTTCCTCTTGCCAGGAAGTGGAAATATTACTCTCTTCCTTGTGAAAAATACCCAGGGACCATTCAGCTTTTATGGTTTCCTCCCATTCTCCTTCCCTTCCTCCCTGTCTCCCTGCTTCCCTCCTTCCTTCCCTTCCTGTCTCCCTCCCTCCCTCCCTCCCTCCTTCCCTCCATCCTCTCTTCTGTTTTTTTTTTTTTGGAGGTTTTGTGCGTGATGGAAATGTAGGCTTTGCAAAGGATATTGTTAACGGCTGCTAGAATGACCTGTGCAATCCCTTCCACCCTGGCCTGTACCCCCTCCTCACCCAACCCTAGACTTGCAAGTAGGCTTGGTGCCTGCATCTTTAGGGAGAGTTGTAAAACGATTGTAAAGTGTATGCTTTGCAAGATTGAATTATGAATTTGTTTTCCTTCCTACCTGGTAACGTCACCTGACTGGCATCAGTGGGTCAGAGCGTAATTAGATCAAAACCGGGGAGTCTGGGAGGACTTTCCTTCTGGAGAAGCTGCTGCAATGTCATGCTAAGTAGGACAAATGCATTAGTCATATTTACACCTTGCTGATCGATGGCGCTGTGAGAGCTCATCAAAAATAAGTGAAACCAAGCATAAAAAGGAAAGATGAAAAAAAGACAGCTTATCCCATATTCGGTGCTGCTGGTAATGTGTAATCAAAGGACACTACGACAGTCGTGCTGACTTGATATTTCACTGCTGTCTCAATATTTCTTGGGAGGCCAAGTTATTCATTCCCACGTGTATCTCTTTTAGTGGATCCTCCATGTGTTTGTTTTCAGAGCATGGGAGGTACCCACCCCACCCCTTTCAAAGGTTTCCTCTTCCCTGCCAATGGACACGATATTAATTCTTCAAGAATTAAGAATTCAAGGGCCACAGTCTTCAGCAGGATGGCGTATCAGTTCAACTGACGTATGGCTTTTGAAGCGCGTTCTTGGCTTTCTCTGGGCTGGAAATCAAAGTAACAGAAACGGAAGGTTGGCGAGTTTCTGTGGGACGGAGGTTTGAATCTTAGTTCGCAGGAGGATGGCTTCAGTGTGTCTCTTCTTCCCTGGCATTTCCGGCCACAGCAGAGCCCTGGAAACCGGCACCGTCTGCCCTGTGCGTCCCCAGGAAATGTAATTGGATTCACACACTCAAATTATATCATGTGTGCTTTGTTTATGAAGGACTGTTTTAAGAAGGCAGGTCACTTAGAATGAGCACTAAGTAGCACTTAGAAGCCAGCTTTTCTCACTGCAAGATGTCACAGTCTGCCCCGAGGGGTAGGGAAAGAAAAAGGTAGATTAATTAACCCCGAAGGGGCCAGACATTCCGAGGGAAGCCAGGCCACAGCCCTACAGCGCCGGGTAGAAATAAAAGCTGTGCTACCAGTAAATGCAGCGGTGTGACCAGCTCTTTGACCGATGAACTGCGGTGATAAGTCTCTGTAGTCCTCATTTCTCTGGTATCTCTGGTTGATACTTGGATTTCATTAATCTAGATCGTGTGTTTTAGTACATGTGGTACCTTGCACATTCCTTAGCTTCTGGGGTTTTCTCTCCCTTCCATTCCATTTCCTGCCTTATATGCCAGCATGTCCTTGAAACACAAAATCCTCCTAAATCAGGAAATGATAAAATTCTACACCTTGAGGACATGAACTACATGTGAAATTAAATCACACCAATGGGGAATTTGGGGTGAGTAAATTTTTCAAACTGCCAGCTCCATGTAGAGTGCACACCAGCATAAAATGTTCGCATGAACTAAGAACTGTAACTGCTTCATTGTGTGGCTAGCGTTCCAGTTGACTGGAGTAAATCATTCCAGAATCTTCTCTTATTTTTTTTTTCTTTCTGTGATTCCATGGTGAATACCCATGATTGCTTACAAAATGGAGGCTACCAAAGATGAAGGAGTGCATAGACAAAGTATATGTAGCTCTTCAACTCTGAACATGGGAAGAAGAAATGCGGCATGAAAAATTTAGCAGAACAAGAGAAAGGAGCAAGAGAAAAGGAAGAACCCTTGGAAGCCTAGGGAAACAGGGATGTGGAAGAGATATGGTGGGTGTTCTCAAATATTCAGGGTGCTGCCATGGTGAAGAGAGGTTATTTTATGTGTCTCTTCTGGGACAGAATAAAGATCGATTGATGGTCTGTGTAGTGTGAGAGATTCGGTTCATCTAAAGCCAAGATTTTGTAACAAATAGACCTGCCCAGAAGACTGCTTTCTGAAGCAATGAGCTCCCTCTCATAGGGATTCTCAAGGGAAAGTTATATGGCAATCCATCAGGGATGACCTAAAGTAGATTCCGTATCAGGAGTTTTCTTACAGTCAGTTGAAAGCCATTGGCTTTCATCTCCAAGCCATCATGGCCTCTTTGCAGGCAAGAAAGAGAGTGCAAAAGGCTAAGATGGTCCATGAGTATTTGCCAACTGAATGGGCCACCCTTCTAGGAGCTCCTCTGGTATCTGTGCCCAATGACATCTGCTTACATTTTGGGGACCAGAACCCTGACACATAGCCACTCCATCAGCAAGAGAGGATGGCAAAAATAGATTAGATTTGACTGTGTCTCAAAACTACAGTATCTCATAGGAAGAACAAGAGAATGGGGACTGAGTAGTAGGTCAATTGTTCAACAAGTATTTGTTGGCTTCCCGTTGGGTTCTCGGGTCCGGGGCACAAGTGTGTCCTGGACAGTCAGGGCTGCTGCTCTCATGAGGCCAATACTTGAATGGAAATTGGGAGAGAGTTTGTGGCTGGTGTGGAGGTCAGGAGGTGTGTACCTGGTTCTTAGAACATGTCTGAAACACAGCATTCAGTAAATATGTGAATGCAAGTCTTGGGCTTTTTTTTTTAAGTTAATTTATTTATTTTGAGAAAGAGCATGAGCAGGGGAGGGGCAGAGGGGGGAGAGAGAGAGAGAGAGAGAGAGAAAGAGAGAGAGAGAATCCCAAGCAGTCTCCATACTTAGCTGCAGAGCCTGACTTGGGACTTGATCTCACAGATGACAAGATTGTGACCTGAGCTGAAATTAAGAGTTGGACACTCACCTGACCTGAGCTATTGACTCAGGTGCCCCTTGGGCTTATTTTTTTTTAACTACAGGTCTCTTAAGCATGAAAAATCAAAACTGGGGTCAGTTTCTTTTAGGAGTAGTGTGGAAAGAAGGGTCAGACTCTAGAAGACATTGTGGATGGGGATGCATCTTCCTTTTTAGTGAAGAGGATATATGGGGACCCCAGCCAAGGAGTAGAGCGTCAATTATTTATTCCCTAACCAAGCCTGGACCAGAGGACGTGGCGTGAGGGCATGTCTGCCTCATGTTAGGGAGGGTCAGGCTGGTCTGCAGCTCTGGGCGCCCCCAGCTGGTCTGTGTTCACAGTGACCCCAGCTATAAACTGAGCAGCTCCAGGAAACCCACCCCCACACACAGGTAGGCAGACCAGGAACTTAGGCAAAGCTCAACCCCTTCTCCTTGGTATACTGCTACACCTTGCATTTCCCCCCATCAGAGCAATGTCATAATGACCCCCGTGAGCCACTTGAGGTCAAGGGTGGTGTCTTCCCCATCTCTGTGTTCCCAGCAGGTAGCATAGCACTTAGGTAGTTCTGCTTACCATACATTTAAAAGAATGAAATGAACGAACATTACAGAACCACCTTCTTTCCCCTGGCCCCCTCTGCCCCAAATCATACAGTTACCAACAGGGGATGAGTAAGCAGTGAGAGAAGAGAGATTAGCTTCTCTAAGAGAGAGGAGAGAAGAGAAGGTCAATAAGAAACCAGAAAACACATCAAAAGGTATCCCCTTCTGAAGTGATTTGGGCTGAAAGCCCCAAGCTGCGTTTTTGCTAGTGGAGTGTTTAAAAATGTGAAGGCAGATAACATGAAGAAAAAGCAAAGTGATTATCCAAATCATTTAAGTGAAAAAAGAAAGAAAAAGGAGAACAGGGTGTGGAAAGGTATGCACTTTAGAGATTCCATTAAGTGTTTGTCCATTGGTGAAAATTTTGAATGGGTCAGGTCTCCAACGATACAAAATAGAGTCCCAACACGGGGCTCACCTCGCGTTCTCTTCGTTCTTGGTTCTTCAGCACCCTGGCTCTGAATCCTCACACTGGAACCTCACTCCAATTTTCTTTGTGACACACCCCATATCTTTTCTAAGGCCTGATTTCTGGTCTCCAGTGAATGCTCACCTTTTGGCTTAATATAGGGGAAGCTGTGGGCAAGACACACGCCCACATTCAGTCCTCATTTCTGGCATTCCACACTGGTGGGGCTGGTCTCCCTCACTCCTAAGGGAAAGCGTTGCGCACAACTGGTTGACTTTGAGAAGCATGATAAACAGATAAATTCTTAAGCTGCCCTTTGTTCCCGTTGGCTTAGAACCCCTCACATAAAGACTAGTTTGCACCATCACTGGATCGGTTTATCTATAGGCTTCCTCACAGCAAAATCAAGCCTGATTTTAGTTATGGGACCCAATGCAGTGAACTAAAACAGTCTTCATGACATCCCCCAAAGGTTATGAGTTAAGTCTTCCACTTTCCGAATGATCCCACTTTCTACTGTCAGTTCATGAAACCAAAGCAAAATCAAGAACAGAAAGCTTGTGTTGTTTTAAGTTCAAAGTCCAACTCCCCTCCTTACTTGAGTGAGCTTTCCTACCTCTCCTGTTGGTGGTTGGCAGTTCATGTGAAAATGGGTTCATGGCCCAAACAATTAGTGTCCAAGAAACAGAGGCCTTCCCCTTCTCTATTGAAGAGACAGATACAGCCCTTGGCTCTTCCCAAGTGAATAATGGCATCATAAGCATCCCTGGGGGCCTCGTTCACGTCATTTCAGCCGGAGACGAACTCTGAGCTATTCCGGTGAACAGTTAGAGATATTTTTGAAACCTTGTAAATACATTTCCTTAAAAACCTAGAAACCACAAATTCGCATCCTGGTTTTGCCATGATTTTTTTTTTCCGGTAACTTTGGCCAAATGGACTTGGCTTCTTTGGCCACAAAATCTTTATACCCAAGAGAGCTTGGTGAGTAGTGGAAAGAAATATGGGTGCCCCAGGCCAAGTTAAATACTCCTCCTCTGCTGAGCGCATCACCCTTCCCCTGCCTACCTGCCCTGCTCACAGCGCTGCCATTGAACTTCATGTCTCTCTCACCACCTGGGCTGTGAGCTTCATGGAGGCAAGGGTTGTATCTGAGTCATGGTTGTGTCTCTATGACTTAGTCTAGGGCTGGTTTCTTTATCTTCCTTATCAGATGCCTTAGTTCACCTCTTTAATGTTGGGACCCTTAAATTGCCATTCCACGTATTTCCTTATTACCTCACTCCACACACCGTCCTGGACAGTCCCTCCTTCCCTCCTTCTGTTACTGACCTTGGATTTATGTGCTGCTTACTCTTTTTTTTTTTAATGTTTTATTTATTTCTAGGAGAGAGAGAGAGAGACAGCGTGAGCAGGGGAGGGTCAGAGAGAGAGGGAGTCACAGACTGAAACAGGCTCCAGGCTCCGAGCTGGCAGTCAGCACAGAGCCCGATGCGGGGCTTGAACCCACGAACCGCGAGATCATGACCTGAGCGAAAGTCGGACGCTTAACCGACTAAGCCACCCAGGCGCCCCTATGTGCTGCTTACTCTTTAATCTGTATCTCTAGCCCAGTTTTCTTGGCTAAGTGTAATACCAAGCCATCTAGTGGTCTGCTGGGCACCTCTATTGAAGGGTCTTACAGGCAGCTCAATGTCAACAAATCACAAATTGACTCCCTCCTACCCAACATCTATGTGAAATCCTGATGGGTTCTTCTTCCATTACTGGGATCTGTCCATAGCTCTCCATTCTCCTCCTCCTTACTGTTCTAGGGAATCCCCCCACGATTACTCAACCCTGGGATTCTCAGTACTCCTACAAGCCACCCCCATCCACCAAAGAGTAAGTTTCTCCCAAATGTGAGTATTCTCACCACTCATGCCCACGGGTGAGTTCCAACTCCAGCTTCCTGACACTTTGTGCTGGCTTACTCCTGCGTCTGCTTCCTAGGGAGTCTCTTCTGTCTCCTTGGCCTGACTTTGTCTGCCAGTACTCACCCAGGGGTCGCCAGCTCCAGGAAACTTCCCCTGTGCCCCTCCTCCAAGACACATGCCAGCTTCAGAACAAATGGCATTTGTTGATTCAAAGAATCAATCATGTTTGCTTGTTTGATTTGGGGAATCTGAGCTCAGGTGAACTGTTTAAAGGAGGAGGGGTAGGCAGACACTATAATTTTGATGCAAAGATAAATGGTCTTTCAAGTAAGACTCTTCAGTGGGGAAGTATATGTATTGAGGGTTGCTATGAGCCAGAACTTCACAGATCACGGGAGAGCACTTGAGTGTGAGCCCAGTGCAGGAGGAGGGTTCAAACTGCCTGGGATTGATGGCCGTGGGTAATTTTATGATGCCAAGAAGGGTCTTAATCTTCCTGCATCTCACTTTCTTTAACTGTAAAATGAGAATAATAATAGCCCAGAAGGTTATTGAATTTATGAAATATACCCAAAACACTTACAATATTTAGATTGGGGCCGGTGCACAGAATTGCACAATCCATTTTATTTAAAAAAAATAATATTTTATTTAATTCTGAGAGAGAGAGAGACAGCGTGAGCAGGGGAGGGTCAGAGAGAGGGAGACGCAGAATCCGAAATAGGCTCCAGGCTCTGAGCTGTCAACACAGAGCCCGATGCGGGGCTCAAACCCACAAACTGCGAGATCATGACCTGAGCCGAAATCGGACGCTTAACCGACTGAGCAACCCAGGCGCTCCTCCATTTTATTTTTTATTGTAGCTTAAATTTTAAAACTAACCACCTTTTTCATGAAGTCCTCTGCCCTGAGGAGTCCTTTCCTAGGCTTTACCTTTCTAAACACCTGTGTACAGTAGACCTATGCTTGCAAACTTTAATGTGCATAAAAAATCACCTGGAGGTCTTGGTACAGACTTAGGATTTGGGAAGTGGGTCCCAACATTCCGCATTCCTAGTTATGTGCTGCCAGTCTACGTACCCAGTCTGGGGAGAAAGGCTTTAGAATTTGGCACCTGGGCAGCTCAGTCGATTGAGCATCTGATTCGTGGTTTCAGCTCAGGTCATGATCCCGGAGTCATGGAATTGAGCCCTGTGTTGGGCTCCGTGCTGATCATGGGAACAACTTAAGATAGTCTCTCCCCCTCTGTCTCCCTCTGCCCCCTCTTCCACTCATGTGCTCACATTTTCTCTCTCTCTCTCTCAAATAAAATAATAATAATAATAATATAAATAATAATAATAATAATTAATAATAAAAGAAGTCAGCACAGCCCCACCTTCTCTGCAATGGCCCTGACACATCACTGGCGGAGCCCAATGACTCTGGGCTCTCATTCCTTTTACTTCCCTCCATCATTAACTATCTCATACTCCTCTTTAGTCCTTCACACCACAGATGTTTATGAAGTGTCACTGCGTGTGGGGCGCAAGCAGTAGGGATACTGTGGTGGGGATAAAAACCCATGCTTTTCTCTTTATTACATGGATTATCATCTAAAGCGAGAGACAGCCATCAATCAAACAATGACCTAAATGCGTGAATAATTTCAAAGGGAATTAAGTACTTTTAAGTCAGGCGACATGGTTCAACACCAGGCTCTGACTAGTCTGAGGCCACGAAGGCATCCAGGGTGTAGGGTTTAAAGAGGCACTTGCTGTCAGGTGCCCCGCTGAGATGAAGTGCATCAGAGGCACCAACTTGCCTCACCCCAGTCTTGGTCCTGTGTCAAAGGAGAAACCGGACTTGAGCTGAGATAAAGAAACTATTCCATTTTTTTAATGTTTATTTATTTTTGAGAGAGGGGGAGACAGAGCATGAGTGGGGTAAGGGCAAAGAGAGAGAGGGGAAGAGACAACAGAATCCAAAGCAGGCTCCAGGCTCCAAGTTGTCAGCACGGAGCCCAATGCGGGGCTCGAACTCACAAACCATGATATCATGACTTGAGCTGAAGTCCAGCGCTTCACTGACTGAGCCACCCAGGCGCCCCCTGGAAACTATTCTTAATTAAGACCTGAAAGGAACACCTCGGTGGCTCAGTAGGTTGGGCGTCTGACTTCGGCTTGGGTCATGATCTCACCTGCCATGGGTTTGAGCCTCAGGGCCTGGAGCCTGCTTTGGATTCTGTGTCCCCTCTCTCTCTTTGGCCCTCCCCTGCTCATGCTCTGTCTTGCCGTGTCTCTCAAAAATAAATGTTAAAAGAAAAAGAAAAAAAAAAGATCTGAAAGAGGAGTGGAAGTTGGCAGGTGAAACTGGAATTATGGGGTCTTTATTTGTTTCTGCTACTAAAACATGTGCTCGTTGAGGCCAGGCTCTGTCCTTTGGTATGTCCCTGGACGAGACATGGGCGCATCACAAGGGAAACTCACAGCAGAAACTTGCTGAATAAATACCTAAATGGGCATCTTAGCGTGAGCATGGCTGCTTCCCTTCTCATAGCTGAGAATGCTGAGCTCAGAGAATTACTTCATTTCCCTTTGGTCATGCCGTTAATGAGGGATTCGAAGCCACATCTGTCTCATTTCTAAACGACCCCTGGATCTGATGGCCTTTTGAGGCTACTTTATCTCAATTAACACAGCTAGTTTCAGAGGCAATGAGTTAAAAGTAATAAAGAAGAGGAAAAATGAGATTTGTATTCCAGATGATAGCCATGCTTATAACAGTGTTAGAGCCCCGTGGAGTCAGGGGACCACACATTGTATTGAAAATAGCATCCTATCAGTCATCAAAAGACTGACCTCAGATTTTACATCCAGTGTGGCTCAACTTTGCAAGGACCAATCTGCCTGTCTTGGCCTCAGAATGAATTCCTCACAGCTCTAATATTCTGTCATCATAGAATGATTTTTGAGGTTCCTCCCTGCTATAAAATTTTTATTCCCCTGAGTTACGGTGAATGAGAATATAAGAGTTTGTAGCTTTCCTGGTTTATTTGGCTCCCCCAATCAGATAACAGCAATCCTTACAGAAAACATAGCTTGCTGAGGCCTCTGACCTCTGAGAAGGAAGAAAAACAGTATGAA
The DNA here is from genome assembly GCA_017311185.1 of Proteles cristata cristata. Lineage (NCBI taxonomy): Eukaryota > Metazoa > Chordata > Mammalia > Carnivora > Hyaenidae > Proteles > Proteles cristata. The sequence continues at coordinate 371,973 of JAESUZ010000837.1, forward strand.
TAATGATTTAGCAAATACAGAGAGAATTACTTATTAGGTGATATTTAATATTTAATTTCTCCTAGTGGTTTAATTGCATTGACACCACGAGTTGGAAAACTGTGTGTCATCGTAGTGATTCGATTTGTTTCGAAGGGAATAGTGACTGGGATATTTAATTGACAGACAATTGTTCCTTGTGAATATTTAATTGGCGACTTTGTGGTGCTTGTCAGAATTGCCTATCTGGCTCTTTCAAAATGTGCATGTCCGCTGTGATCAACAAGCCATTTTATGTCAGTATTACCCTGAAGCAATTGAACGGGGCATTTAGCAGGCTGAAGATCTATAACTGGGGGGTGGGGGTGGGGCTGGCTTTTGTGGTTCTGTCTTCTTTATCTGCAGCCCCCAGGGAACAGACACCGGGGCGTGGAGGAACTCATTTATTTGGTCACTTCATCTGTAATAAAATGAGAGTGAGGTACCTGTACTGTTTATCGATACGTGAGGAGCTGAAGACCATGAAAGGTTGCGAATAGAGAAATGGCAGTCACCGAGCACCGGGTGGGAGTAATGTGACTTCCGTAACTCAGCGGGTCTGCTGGCTGTGGTCACAGGTAGCAGGCTTTCTCCCTCTGGGGTTGGTGTGGAGCCTTGGCCATTGATTGCCTGTATGGTGAGTGAAATGGAAGGGCCCGGAAACTTCTGGCAACAATGATCACAGCACATTGTGAGCAGACACTGCACTCAGGATGAGGGGGTTTCCACCAACATTACAGAAAACCCACTGCCATTTCCGTGTTCCCGTCACGAACAAGAGCCCCAGTCATTAGGAATCACCCTTTTGGCCATGTATTTGGAACATTCTTAGGAGGAAGAGAAACCATTTTGTACTTAGTCTTGCTAGGTCTCCCTACAGATGACCACACTCATGTCTTCCCTTAGGGAAAGTCCTTCCTGATTTGATGGAAGGGGGAAACTGATGCTCGTTTGACATCCTGCAAAAAAAAGACCTTGGTTCAAGGTAATTTGAATGTAAAAAAAAAGAAAAGGCCAAGAAGATCATTTTAAGGTCTAGTTAATAAACTTTATTTTTTTCATGCACACAGAGAGAATGTAAGCTGTGAACCTATTTCAATATTAAACAACCATTAAAAGACAACAAAATGAATCCATTGTCCATAAAATTAGAAGGAAAACTCACAGTAAATAGCCACTGTCTCCAACAAATAGGTTAAACACATGGTTTCAGTATAGGAAGAAGCCCGTTTACCAACTAGACTAAGCAATAAAACATGAAAGTAAAGAAAGAGGCACCATGTTGTTGGAGACTGGAGGGAGGTCCACTCTGTTTCCTTGTGACCTTGTCATTCTTCTGCTGCCCCACGGGCCAAGGCACCACCAAGCTTCTCCCCTACACCATTTGAGAACCGCTGTTTTAGGGGCACCTGGGTGGCTCAGTCGATTAAGTGTCCGACTTCGGCTCAGGTCATGATCTCACGGTTCATGGGTTTGAGCCCCACGTCAGGCTCTGTGCTGACAGCTCGGAGCCTGGATCCTGTCTTTGGATTCTGTGTCTCCCTCTCTCTCTGACCCTCCCCTGCTCTCTCTCTCTCTCTCTCTCTCTCTCAGAAATAAATTTAAAAAAACATTTAAGGGGCGCCTGGGTGGCTTAGTCGGTTAAGCGTCCGACTTTCGCTTAGGTCATGATCTCGCAGTTCGTGGGTCCGAGCCCCGCGTCGGGCTCTGTGCTGACTGCCAGCTCAGAGCCTGGAGCCTGTTTCAGTCTGTGACTCCCTCTCTCTCTGACCCTCCCCTGCTCACGCTGTCTCTCTCTCTCTCCTAAAAAATAAATAAAACATTAAAAAAAAAAACATTTAAAAAATTTATAAAAAGAGAACCACTCCTTTAGAAGACCCCTTCCAGGCCTCTGAGTTTTGAGAACTTAACTCAGCTGCTCCAAAAGGCAGTGCCTGATAGCAGAACACACTTGCATTTGGCAAAGCTTTGGAGGTATATGTGTTATATGGTTTCACACACGTCCCATCCACTCCTACTGGTATTCCTGCTCCGGTAGTAGAATTGTAACCTCCACTTCAAAATGCAGAAACTGCAGATCCAAGATGAATTTGGCTTAAGTCATTCAGAATGTGTGTGTCTAAGTGAGGATTCGACCTCAAGTTTGGCTCCAGCCATACTTGGGCTTCTGCCGGCTCCCACCGCCTCTCCCCTGCACACGCCAGGCCTCCATTTAAGTCAATGTATATTCACATTGAATAGAGAGTGTTTCTTTCCTTCAGCTGTCTAGTGTATTGAACTTAAGGGGTACGATTTTAAATAAGATCCATTTCCTGTCCTCAAGTCACTATGTTTCCAGAGCAAGAAGGCAAGAAAGGAAAGTGTTATGTGTTGATACGTGGCTGCTTCCTGGATGGTCTCCCCAGACAGATGCAATGGGTGTCATACCTTGAAACTATAAAGACTTGAGATATGGTGCACTTCCTTACCTGCCCTTCTGTGCACACTGCATGTGCCCAAAGTAGAACATTTAGGGAGGAAACTGATACAGAAGAACTTAAAAGTTTTGATGACTTCACGGTTCACCATCTGTCTTCAAGACCGGATTAGTGGCTACACCAGAAGGAAAAGCAGAGGATCATTACATAATTTATTAACTATGCAGACCAAGCCCTTTTTGCCCAGATCCCTTCTAGCAAAATAAATAGCTTCTTGGAAGTAATCTAGACCTAGTTGCCCACGTGATCCTAAATCACACTGTATTTTTTCTTTCTTTCTTTTTTTTTTTTTAATTTCTAGGAGAAGAGAGAGAGACAGCGTGAGCAGGGGAGGGTCAGAGAGAGAGGGAGTCACAGACTCAGAAACAGGCTCCAGGCTCTGAGCTGGCAGTCAGCACAGAGCCCGACGCGGGGCCTGAACCCACGAACTGCGAGATCATGACCTAAGCGAAAGTCAGATGCTCAACCGACTAAGCCACCCAGGTGCCCCTACACTGTATTGTTTCATATGCTTTCAAAAGATAAGCCGTTTGATGATATTTCTTATCTACCTGAGGTAGATTTCTACATACAGCTGTATTTTATTTTATTTTTAAAAATTTTTAATATTTATTTTTAAAACAGAAAGAGAGCAGGCATGCCCAAGTGGAGGAGGGGTAGAGAGGGGGAGAGAGGATCCCAAGCGGGCTCTGCACTAACAGCAGAAAGCTGGATGCAGGGCTTAAAGTCACCAACTGTGAGATCATGACCTGAGCTGCAGTCGCTTAAGGCCCGACTGAGCCATCCAGGCGTCCCTACAGCCGGGTGGCTGCCAGGACTCATTGTCCTTTCTTTGTGATTAGAGCCAAGTTTTTATCTTGGGAGGTAATGGGTATAAAGTGCATATATATATATATATATATATATATTTTTTTTTTTTTTTTACATTTATATTTATATTTTTTATATGGGGGAGAGAGCGAGAGAGAAGCAAACAGAGGGAGTGTGTCCGTGTGTACGTGTTTGCACGCGGGTGCACACATGCCCGCATGCATGCACATAGACATACCTCCTTTATACTAAGGTTAGTCAATAAAATAGAGGTACTCGCTACTGGAGGGTTTTGGAAAGCTTTGAAAAGATGCCTCTCATCTGGGAGGATTGCTTTTTCTTGCCTACCACGTCTCCTTTAACCATCTTAATGCCTGGTGAACAATATAAGGGCACCTCCACCCGCCATCTTGGACTATGAGGAGCCCTTGAGGATGGAAGCCACACAGTAGGATGCTGAACCACAAAGAGATCAGAATCCTATACACTGCCAATGCGCAGGTCGCTCTACGAGGCCTAGACTGCTCATCCTTAGGTATGTTCTTATGTGACATAAAATAGACTCTGAGTGCATTTAATACACTTTTATCATAGTTCTGAATTACAGCATCCAAATCAAAACTGGCTGCAAATATATTCATAGTGTATTAGCCAGTACATTAGCTCTGTCTACTCTTTGCGATAACGCAGCAACTCTTATACTTGACAATCTGATCATCTAAGACAGGGACCCATTTTCATTTTGTGATTTTTTTTTTTTTGCTCTGTCATTAAGATTTGGGGAACAGAAAGACCCAGATCAGATGTTGTATCACCTGAGACATAATTGATAGCACTAGCATAAATGCCAGGCAATTATTACGGCTTGGGAAGATGTGAGGGCCTCTTTCCCAAGGGAAGAAACTGATATCTTCCTATTTATAGCTCTTTGAAATTGCACCAAGCCTTGCAGGATGGAAAAGTCATCGCTGGGAGTGCCCAGCAGAGGCCAGCTGCTCATCGTCAGGGGTTTGGGGCAAAAGGAAAGGGGTTGAACAAAAGTATTTTTGAGATCCCTTCTAATTTGAAGCTTATGATTCTGTGTCTTGATGTTATAAATAATTGGTTAGATGCAGAATAATTGGACTCGGAAAAGGAGAGAAGTCCCAGAAACCTCCTGAATCTCAGAAAAGAGTGCTGGAAATTTACATCTAGCAGCTCCCCTCTCCATGGATCCTCACCTCAGTGAAGCCCGGGACCTGTCATCCATCCTTGTAGCTGCCTGAGCCAGAACGCCCCCTAGGCACCCCGTCTCTTCTCCCTCTGTCACCCCCACTGCCAGTCTGCCGCAAATTCCTGACAAGTTCGCCTTCTGAATACCCTCAAGTCCACTCACTTTTTTTTTTTTAACGTTTATTCATTTTTGAGAGACAGAGCATGAGCAGGGGAGGGGTAGCGAGGGAGGGAGACACAGAATCTGATGCAGACTCCAGGCTTTGAACTGTCAGTACAGAGCCCGATGCAGGGCTCAAACCCACGACAGGGAGATCATGACCTGAGCCGAAGTTGGACGCTTAACCGGCTGAGCCCCCCGCTGCTCCCACTCCCTTTTATCTCTGCTCCTTCTGCTTTAGGGCAGGAGACACTGTTCCTCATCTGAATCATAGCAGCTTCACTGCATTCACTTTTAGCCTTTTCCAGTCTACTGTCCAGGGTCATCAGGCTGGAAGTTTTCTTATGATGATGGCTTAGAATCCTTCAGTTAATGTTCACAGCTTCCTGTTGCCCTTAAAACAAAGGTAGAACTCCCTCCTGGGACCCACCGTGAGGTCTGCCATTCTTCTCCCTGGCCTCCCTCAGGTCACATGACCTTTATTCAATTCCTCTAAAGTCACATGACCTTCATTCAATTCCTGTAAAGGCCCCTGTCTTTCCCTGCCTCTGAGCTATCTGAATTTCTGTTCCTCCTTTGCCAAGGTGCTCTTCCTCATTCTCAGCTCAGAGAACCTTTCTTAGGGCAGCTTCCTCTGCTTCTTTTAGGTTACCACTTAATCACGTTTTCAAATTCCTTCCTACTTTCCTTAGAAAACACATACCTTGGGGGTGGGGGGCACACACGTGTGTGTGTGTGTGTATGTGTGTGTGTTGTAAGAGTATTTGTTCTGTGTCTGTCTTTCGTACTAACTAGTAACTGTGATAAATATGGGAACGAGGCAGTTTTGCTTGTTCACCAGAATATTTTCAGCATCCCATGTTTGATAAATGTGTATTTAAGAATGAAGGAGTAAATGAATGAATGAATGGGAATGGCTGGGGCTGGGGTGTTCAGTTGGTACTTCTGGCTTCTCTAGACAGTGTCTAACAAAAGACTTCAATAGTCCGAGAAGGTGAGATAACACTGTTTTGGATCAGGGCTCAGCTTCCACTGGGCTCCCAACCCATGCGTCTATGGCTCAAATCCTGGTTAAGACTAAAACTTGCATACAAAATATTTTCATGCAGCTGAACAGAAATCCTACCAGGCAAAGATGACCTACCGAACCTGCCAAATTGTTACTCAAATGATCATACACAGAATCGTTATGCCAGAGAGGTGCTTTTCTTTTAATAGTCTGTGTTCTGGTAAAAATGCTTGTGGCTTCCACAGTCTTTAAATAGAGGGTATCGTTAAAGAGACAACAATTTTATGAAATGTAATTCTTCTTATCTTCTTGCTTATTTCTTACAATGGATCTCGTTAAGGCTGAGTTACGAAGTAAACTTACAGGACCTTGGGAAGAGAAAGTTCACACTAATATTGGATTAGATAGATAGATAGATAGATAGATAGATAGATAGAGTACTGAGGAGGATTTTTGAGTCATACTGTTGTTCATTTATCTTCTCAATTTTGGGAATGGTCTGGGAAGAGTAAAGAACAAGATAGGAAAGTAGGATATGGATTCACCTATTTACTCTATAAACTTTCTACCACATTTTTATCCCAATTTTGCTTGAATACCCCAATGACGGGGAGCTTTCTCCCATCCCAAGTAGCTCCCAACCCAAGTAGGGTTATGTTAATAACCGTATTTGTAGAAAATAATGTTTGTTGTGGACATGATCTAAGCAGCTGCCATAATTGTGTGTTGCAAAAGGTCAGGGCTGCCTAAGGCAGTGCACGTTGTCATTTCACTAATATCAACATTACCATTGTCTTCATCGTCCCCTCCATCCCCCTTCTGTTCCCCTTTCATCATCCCCACAAGTGTCCCTAACATTTCTAGAGCATCTTGAGCCAGAAGGTCAGTTGCTTCTGACTGAGGAAGACTTCACCGTGGATGTGGCAGGTGAACTTGAAATTCAGGAGTCGGATCTGGAGATACCCACAAAACGGTGTGGCTATGAGGTTAGACCTTTACTGGGTGAAGACGAGACACCTGTGCTCATGCCCTTTGCTGGATCTTAATCTTCATGAATTGCACACTGTCCTATATTTCCTCTCAAATAGGAGAAAGTGTTTTGGTTGAATGAATGAGAACACCCGTTCCAGAGCCGAAGTACTTGGATTTGGATCCTGACACCACCACTCATTAGCTTCTGAGCTGGCAAGTTACTCAACCTCTATAAGCCTCAGTTCTTTCATCTGGGAAATGGGGCTAGGTAAAATATACGTCTCATAAGGCAGGTGTGAGCTTTTGCAGAGATGAATCAGGTAAAGTCTTGGAACAGCATGTAGCCCATAAGTATCGCCTGTGAGTTATGCCAGACACAGGGCAAACTGTGAGGCCAAAGACCCTGATTCTGTGATTCACGGCCATGTCGCCAGCCAGAAGAACAGTGCCTAGGGTGTAACTGGTACTCCCTAAGTCCTTATGAATGAGGAAACAGCAACTCTGAAGAGTAGCATGGCCTAATGGAAAAAGTTGGCAGTAGAGGCACCTGGGTGGCTCATCTGGTTAAGTGTCGACCCTGGCTTGGATCATGATCTCGTGTTTCTGGGTTTGAGCCCTGTGACGGGCTCTGTGCTGGCAGCTCAGAGCCCGGAGTCTGCTTTGGATTCTGTGTCTCCTTCTCTGCCCCTCTCCTGTTTGCACTCTGTCTCTGTCTGTCTGTCTCTCCCTCTTAAAAACAAATAAACATTAATTTGACCTGGGCAGTAGGCTTGGGTCAAACACTAGCAAATGGTTGATCAATGAAAATGTATGCCTTTGATATTTTTAACTGATATTTCCAAATCCTTTGAACGCTAGAAGAATACATTTAATATGAACATCACTTCTCCAAGATGGTATATTTTACCCAAAGACAAAGAACTACCTCTCTTTCCTTGAGTATACTCTTTGACCTTTAAAAAATAATAATAGCTAAAGGAGGCAATATTGGAACTATGTTGAGTCACTATTTTGATTAAATATTGAAGGAGAACATATATGTCAAAGCCCACTTCTCTCCCTTGAACCAACACTTAGTCCAAATTATCCACTCAGAGCACTCATACCAAAGAAAATACTTGGCATTTGTAATACAATTTATATTTTAAAGTTTTCTGATACTTAATGCATACCACATGGTGTAATAACTCGGCTATAGAGGGCAAATTTGAGGAAGCTCAGGCCTGAAAGATTTCTTAGTATCCAGACAGCTACAATCCTGGGCTGTTCATCTCCTAGTTCATTTCCTAGGGGGATATTTTTTTCTCTTACATGTCATACTTCCGTAAGGCCATTTCTAAAACTCTGATGGGCAAAGGGAATTTAACTGGCAACAGACTGTGACTGTACTGGGCCCCAGCGCCTACCCTGCGTGGGCCGTGGGGTCCGACCCACCTGGTGGGCACAGATGAGAACAGCGACCCCTGGTGGCCGCCCCCACAGACGCCAGGAGAGGGGGCGGCTCTTCAGTACAACCAGCACCTGCTGCTTCCTGGCTTCCGGCCCCTTCGCTTCCTAGATCATAAAGAGCGGTTATGCAAACATATTTTTTTCCTGTACTTAAATTAAAAAACCAAGACAATTATCCGAAGAAGGATTCCGGAGGGGAGTAGGAATTCTAATCTGAATGCCTCCAGTCATCCAGCTCGGGTTTCTACCTAGTTCGCCATTAAAATCACTGGCATTCCAAGTTGGAAGGGAAGTTCAAGGCCACCAAAGGCCCCTTCTAATCAAAGCGGGTGTCTTTTATCCAGTGTTCTGGATGGGGGCAGGTGGGCGACTCTTGGGGCTGAGGGAATTTCAGGAGGAGTTCAGGAGGCAGCCTGCATGGGGTTTTGTATTCTGCCAGTTCCAGCATGTGGGTCAACTGCTTTTGGGAGGGGGGTGTCATCAAGGCCGGCCCTCCTCTGCTCCAAACCCAGCACAGCTCTCCATTTCATGCTGGGTCACACTGGCGTCCCTCCACCTCCCGCCCTGTGTCCTCCTACTGTCTCCGTTGCTGCAGTCTGACTGCAGTCTGATTGCTTCCCGCCTTACCACTGGCTGTTCCTTCTGCCCGGAGTGTTCTTTACCCAGAGAGCTCCATGATCCACTCGCTCTCCTTGCCACGTTTTGGAAGGAGAGCCACCTCCTTGGTCCCAGCATCGACCCTAGAGTTCTTGTTAGTAACCTCTCTATTTCACTGTGTCCTCCACTCCTTGTTCTCCGGTTACATTGCTCTATTTTTTTATTTATTTTTTGTTGTTTTAGTGTTTATTTCTTTTTGAAAGAGTCAGCAACGGAGTGTGAGTGGGGGAGGAGCAGAGAGAGAGAGGTAGACACGGAGTCCAAATCAGGCTCAAGGCCCTGAGCTGTCAGCACAGACTCTGCTGTGGGGCTCGAACCTGCCAACTGTGAGATCATGACCTGAGCTGAAATTGGGTGCGTAAGCAACAGAGCCCCCCAAGAGCCTCCCTGCTCTATTTTTTTAAGTTTTATTTATTTATTTTGAGGAAAAGAGAGAGAACGAGAGAGAGCACGAGCATGGGGAGGGGTAGAGAGAAAGGGAGAGAGAGAATCCCAAGCAAGACGTGGGGCTTGAACTCACAAACTCCAAGAGATCATGATCTGAGCCCAGATCAAGAGTCGGATGCTTAACCGACTGAACCACCCAGGTGCCTCACATGACTCAATCTTTTAAAAAATCATTTTTTACCTTTTATCATTCCAAATAATTGACCTAGTTTTCTTGTTTATCTCTGTCAGCAAGAAGGCAGGCACGCAGGTAGAAATTGTGACCCTTTTTTGGAAATGAATCCCCAGAGTCCAGAACAGTTCCTAGCACGGAGTAGGCACTCGGGAAATTTCTGTGGAATGAGGAATGAAAGAGCGGATTCCGTCTAAAACTGTGTCTTTCTGTCTGCTCCCAAGGACACAGGATTCTCATCTGGGTGCTCGTATTACAAGCAGGGTCGTGAGTAAAGAGGCCACACGCTGGACACCAGCAGACGGGGACTTGCAATTGGGGGCCGGCCCCAGCCCCCTGGCTGAGTGCATAGAAGGTTTTCCACCTCTCCGAGCCTCAGGTTTTTCACCTGAAAAGTGGGTGTCTTGTCCCCTACTGACGTGTGAAGGAATGGCACCCTGTTTCTAAAGCACCAGGCAACCGGGAGAGACTTAATGAATTTAAATTTTTTAATGCTTATTTATTTTTGAGAGAGAGACAGAGAGCAAGCAAGGGAGGGGCAGAGAGAGAGGGAGACACAGAATCTGAAACAGGCTCCAGGCTCTGAGCTGGCTGTCAGCACAGAGTCCGATGTGGGGCTCAAACCCACCAACCTGAGTGAGATCATGACCTGAGCCGAAGTCGAATGCTTAACCAGCTGAGCCACTCAGATGCCTCAGAGACTTAATGAATGAATTTAACTGTTTTGTACCAGCAACAGCTGGATAAAGCTGTAGATTATGAGTTGTTAGAGATCAAATACCCAAACGTATAGAGAAGACAATGGGAATATCTGAAATGAGGTTTTTTTAAATGTTTATTTATGTTGGAGAGAGAGAGAGCATGTGAGTGGGAGAGAAACAGAGAGTGGGAGACAGGAGATCTGAAGAAATGAGTTTTTGTTTGTTTTCTTTTTTTTTTTAATGTTTATTTATGTTTGAGAGAAAGAGGGAGGGGCAGAGAGAGAGGGAGGCAGAGTTTCCAAAGCAGGCTCTGCGCTGATAGCAGACAACCTGATGCGGGGCTCGAACTCATGAACAGTGAGATCATGACCTGAGCTGAAGTCAGACACTTAACCAACTGAGCCACCCTGGTGCCCCTGAAATAAGTTTTTAAAGTCTTTATAACATTGGGTAACTTCTATTTTACCTGTTATTCTTTATTTTTACTTTTTACCTTTATCAAAGCAATTGCTATGAATGTTTTTGCTAATGGAATATATACTCAACATCATTCCTTGGGATACCTGTATGATTTGCTTACGTTTTTGGGTCTCTGCTTAAATACAGCCTATCATAGTTTCCTTCCTGACCCCATATAAAAGAAGGGGTCATTCTTTTCTCCTCTTTGTCACCTTTAATTCTCTCCATAGCATGTTTTTTCTACCAATGCACAGGACATGCAGTAATTCTATATGATTGTCTTTATTGTCCACGTTCCCGTATGGTGAGGGAGAGATTTAATCTATTTTGTTTATCGGCATATACCCAGAGACTGTTCAGATATATACTGCGAATTGAAGTGATTGCCTTTATTCACCAACCGCCCAGGAATATAGTTTGAAGATGTATACAGTTGGCCTCTGCCTAATCCAGCGGGGTATGCCTTGGGTAGGGTCACCATACATCACAGGGGTAGTGTCACCGTACATCACATTGTACCCAGGACATGCCAGATACAGGCCTGTCTCCTTTCACCTTCAAAGCGGCCCACTTTGCAAAATAGATGACATTGACACGACAGCTATGAAGTCCAAAAAGGTAGGCATGACACACGATCTCTCATTAGAGGAATGTATGGTCTGGATGAGAAGGGGAAAGAAATCACTATTGATAGTTAACAGCTAACGCGTATTGAATTCTCCTCTGTCCAGAGCTGTGTGTAATTACTTCTCTCAGCCACAACCACCTAGGAAGTACGTACAGTTATTATTCCCATTTAACACGAGTAGCCTGAGGCTTCGAGAGGTTAAGTAAATGTCTCATCTTCCCATCACTAGTAAGAGGCAGGGGCGGGAGGTGGGGGTGGGGTGCAGATCCCAGAAGCAGACAGCCCTGGACACCTGCTGAGTAAGCCTAGCAGGTGCCGCTGTAGGGCTTTTTCACACTTAACCTCCTCGTGTTCGATGGTAATCCTGGAAGGTGAATTGTCTCAGTTCCTTAACTGGGTAAAATAGGCTTATCTCTGTTCAGTGGCAGAGTTAGAATTCCAAGTTAGAATAAGTATGTTTATGAAAACCTTGCAAACAGCCTGGTGTTAGGTATTAGTCACCATGAGCTGAGGACATGTTCTGTTCCCGGCTTCCATTATATTTTTACTTCTTCATGTGTCACAAGGTGTGTAGCTTCAAAATGTAGACCAAAGCACACTGCACTGACTCGTAACCCCCATGTATTAAATTTTGGAAGAACGTTTTCTTTGCTTTAGACGTTAAATGAGTGTCCTCATTTAAAAAGCAAGGATAAACGAAATCCTTTTACTTATATTCATGTTTATCCCCTCCTGCAGATGCCGACTAATATTTGTCCTTAGGTAGATAGTCATTTTTCAGCCACTCTGTGGTCTGTGCTCATCAAGGAAAAGAAATTCTTCAAGGCTTCTTTGTCCCCCAACTCTGTAAATTAGTACCGTTGAGAAACTTTGTGAAGTTATTCCAAGTAAATCCACCTTCCTTAAAGAATTGAGATACTCAGTTTGGACATAACAAATATTTTTTTCATCTCTTTTAGTAACAAGAAACAATAGATATATATTTTTTTTAAGTAAGGCAGCAGGTAATATGGGCTTCTTATGAGAAGTCCGGATCAAGAGGTGGATGACTTGGGGAAAATGCTCCAATTTTTTGTGCGCATACTGTACTTTATTCCCCCTGAAAAGCAGATGCATTTTAAGAGAAAACAAGCTCTTGGGAAGAGTGCTATTTTGGGCTCAGTAGCTAATGATGAATCAAAATGTTTCTTCAAACCCAATTACCCAATAAAAATTTCCATAGTAACCATCGCATTACACGATACATCTTCATGTTCACACCACAGACTTCCTTAGGAGCCGCCACCACCACCTTCTTGACACCACCATCTGCTCTGTAGCGACGAGGAGAGGTAGGTGGTCGGGACATCTAACGAGGAAAAGGTAATTACAATTTGAGCAAATCTTCACAGGCAGAGAGAGTCGGCAGCAGGGACGTGCTGATCGAAAGATTTGGGGCGCCTGGGTGGCTCTGTTGGTTAAGCGTCAGACTCTTGGTTTCAGCTCAGGTCATGATCTTGTGGTTGTGAGATTGAGCCCTGGGTCGGGCTCTGTGCTGAGTGTGGAGCCTGTTTGGGATTTTCTCTCGCCCTCTCTCTATGCCCCATCTCCTTCCTCAAAATAAATAAATAAGCATTTTTTTTGGTATAAAAAAATTAGGGCTTAAATAAGGGGTCTTCTTTCCCCCGCCTCCCCCCATCATGGTCACCCTTCCTGAGCTTCCTCAACCTGAAATAGGTGTTTTCTGGATCTTTTCTTGACCAATTTATTTATTCCTCACATTTCATGGAAATATTTTCATTCCCAGAGAGGTTTTCCCTGCACCTCTTGATCTCAGTTAAGGTCCCATGGGATGCCCCTAGACAACTAGGGAAGGGACCTTAATTGTCCCATTTTCTGCTAGAAACTAAAGCAGTGCTTAGGTCCTACTTGGAGCTCAGGAAATATTGATAAAAGGAATGGAGGAAGGGGAAGGTACCTATGAGACAGTCGTCGTCGTCGTCATCATCATCATCATCATCATCATCATCTGATGGTCAGGATGGCACACATTAATTATATGCATTAATTAAATCATCCATCCCACAAATACAAGAGGCTGATCACGTTAGCCAGGGTAATGAACACTTCCTGGCTGTTACAGGTTTGATCCTCTGAGAAGCAGATTCTGGGAGGGAAGTCAGCGGCTAGGAAGTTTATGAGGGGATGCGTTGGGATCAGCCCCCACGGGCAGGAAGATGTGGAAGTGGAGTAGGCAAATGGACAAGTTGAGCTGTTATGGGCTTTCTACAGAGATTCATTAGTGCAATGGGGGGCTCAGAAGCTGGGGTGCTCTTTCTGAGATTGCAGAATTGGAATTATGACTGCATTCCAGGTGTACTCCCAGTTGATCAATCCTGGCCATGACTTTGGTGAGAAGGACCTCTTTAGCTGGGCGATCTCCCAAGGAGGTGGACAGCCAAGGGCCATCTACCCACAGCGACTGCGACAGGATGCATCCTCCATTCCCGAGGGAGATCTTTTCCCACCACAGTCCACCCCTTGTGCCTTCAGGACTTACTTCACCACTGAAGTTCTGAGAGCCATTGTATGATTGTGGTGGTGGTGGGGGCAGGGGGGCACTTTCGTCTTGGACAGCTTTAGAGGAGGATGGCTAACGGTGGGGACCCTGCTGATAGATATTGTCTCCATCCTGTACGCTTTATCCTAGATCCACCTTTCCCTCAGCTAGCACCTCTTCTGGCCTCGGTGGTTTACCTGATGGCATCATGCAGATTCTCACGTCTCAGGCATTTGAGTCTCTAGTCACCATGCCTTTCTCAGGCCAACGCCTAACCTTTCCCTGGATGGTGACACTTCCTGTCTGTCACATGGCCTCTTCCCCAGCAATGAGTTACTGAACATCTCTGTGTGCTGGTGACTACAGACTTCTGGTGGTCTCTCCACTGGGCACTGCGGATCGCTGAGCAGGCTGGTTCTTGTTGGGCAGGGAGGCTGTGCTGTGCGGTGCAGGATGCTTAAAGTCACCGCTGGCCTCCGTCACCAATGCCAGTAGGTCCCACTCCAGATGGGACTTCCAAACTATCCCCAGATGTTGTTGAATGCCCCTGACTGGGTGAAATCTCCTGTGAGCCCCTCTGCTCTAAGAATAAGACCTGCCTTCTTCCTTTATTATACTGATGAGAGGCTGAGACGTCTCATGCTTGTGGGGTTCATATGAACACAGTTCTGACGTAGCATAGACACAGGCCTTTGATTTCCTCCCAAGGTCATTAGTATTTATGACAACTTAATCCAGGGACACTCATTCATTTTTAGGGGAAGGAATGTATCAAACCGTCAATTCAACAGAGTTATTTCTGCACACAAAGTTCTGTATTTTCTACTGTTTTATACATTCACTCATTGCCATGTGCGTACTGTTGGCCAGATAGATCTTCTCTTCATTTTTGCTGTTCCCTGTGTTGGATAGGATGCCTTCTTCTTCTCTTCTGTGGTCTGATAATCAAGCAATCTTCTATACTTGTTGCAAACAAGACTCATGAACGGTTTCAAAAGATCAGTGTCCGCAAAAATGAAAATCTTCTATTTGAACAAAACTCCTTCATGGAAAGATTGTCACCTGGCCTTGGCTTGGCACTCACCTTCACCTTTCTGGGGTATTATCATGGGTCTTTCAGTAAACATCAGTTGTGACATTTCTCATGGAGACCTAACCAGGGTTGATGAGAGAATCAGTTATGGTTAATTGTATTTTCTGAAACACCTTCCCTTTTTTGTGCCATTGGCCGCCATTTGCAATGGCCCAGGAACTGATTTGTCCACTAAGCCACCAGGAATTGTAACATTGTGGGAATATGAACTTTCCAAGGCTTCATATGCCATAGGCAGATGAAAACAAAAGCTAAAGTCTGGAGGGCTACTATATTTACTTAAATGTTTCTGGGTAGCGAGTCTTTTGTTAAGAAAAGCAAGTTGTAGGGGAAATTCTCTTCTTTGTCAGGGTCAATAAACTTGAAATAGATCCACTTTCCAGGAAATCAGTTTCTCTTGTTTTTTTTTTTTTTAATGTTTATTTATTTTTGAGAGAGAGAGAGCATGAACGGGGAAGGGGCAGAGAGAGAGGGAGACAGAATGCAATGCAGGCTCCGGGCTCTGAGATGTCAGCACAGAGCCCAATGCAGGGCTCAAACTCAGAACTGTGAGATCATGACCTGAGCCAAAGGCATACACTTAAGCAACTGAGCCACGCAGGCGCCCCCAGGTTATCAGCCTCTTGATAAGGGCATCTGATTTTCTCTTGAGGGATCCCCTTTTTTACCGCCAGAAACATGCAGAGGTCACCTGTGCCTCTTTAGTGACTGTCCTGCCAGATTTACAGCTGGTCCTTGGGCGACCCTGAAAGCATCCAGTCAACAAACATGACGACAGCCATGAGTTAGGTATGGGATTCGGCAGTGGGTGACACTAGCCACTGCCTTCAAGGAGCACACCGGACAGGGGTTTCAGGAATGGACAGGAGTTTCAAGGCCATGTGCAGACGAAGTCTGCTGGCGGAAGCATTGAGCGAAGGACTGCCTGGAGGGTGAGGGGCTTTCAGGGAGGACTCCCAAAGAGAAGATGCTTCTGCTGCCTCTGGAGGAGTTCCAGGGAGGTAGCGTGTGCATGTGGGCGTGTGCGCGTTGCGAGTGGGGGCAGGGAGGCGTGTTAGGAGAAGGGAACCAGATGTGCAAAGGCCTGTGGATGTAAGAGGGCATGGCCCGTGTGTCCCTCAGGGTCCCAGCAGGAAACAGATAAGGGAACTCAAGCTCAAGCAGAGGTTTGTGGCAGAGTTAAGGGAACCACAAGGCGCGAGGAGGCTGTTTCCACCCCTGGGGGCCTGAGGGTACAAGGGGAGAGACAGTACTAGCAGCTCCTAGCTGAGGAGCACAGTCCTTGGCCAGAGGGCAGAGCGGGACTGGTGATTGCCCAATCTCGCTTGCTCTCTCTCTCTCTCTCTCTCTCTCACACACACACACACACACACACACACACACACACACACACATTCTCTCTCTCCCTCGCTCCAGCTTCATGTCTCCTGCTTGAGCTGGCCACAGCAGAACCCACGTCGAAGCTGGGGACAAGGTGGCCCAGTGTAGTTCCAGAGATGCCAACCTCCCAGGGCACAGAAGGGCAGCTCTTTAAGGCGGAAGGAGAATAACCAGCCCAGCTGGCCCAGATGCCTCCGAGTTATGCTGTGTGACTAGAAGCCTCAGAACATCTGCTAGAGAAATAAGGGTCAGGAGAGGAGGGGCAGGGGCGGGGCCAGGGCCCCAGACTCTCCCGCAGTCTGTGCCCAGGGCACATTCTGGAAGCAGGCTGTGTGCGTGGGGACGGTGGCACTGGCGGCTGCCACTTCGGAGCATTCGCTGGAGACACAGCAAATGCTAATAAGTACTTTATATGCAGCACTCTGGCCTCCGTTAATCTTTATAATCACTCATGGGGCGCCTGGCTGGCTCAGTCGGTTAAGTGTCCGACTTCAGCTCAGGTCATGATCTCACAGTTCATGGGTTCAAACCCTGCGGCGGGCTCTGTGCTGACAGTTCAGAGCCTGGAACCTGCTTCGGATTCTGTGTCTCCCTCTCAGTCTGCCCTTCCTCCCTTCAAGCTCTGTCTCTCTGTCTCCCTCTCTCTCAAAACTAGATAAACATTATTAAAACAAAAAACAATCTTTATAACCACTTATGAAGAGTCATTACTGACCGCTAAATTCCTATCACTTTGATAGCAGCTTTCACGAGTTGTGTTATTTTATCCTTGCAAGAATCCTAGGTCCCGGGAATTTCTTTTTTCATGTGAATTAACAGTGAATTTACTAGGATATAAGCTCCAAGAAGAAGAGACTTCTGTAGCCCCAGAACCAGGGACAGTGTGGGGCACATATATAAGAGGCCATCAATAGGCATTTCTTTTAGAAACCAAAATAGATTCAGGGGCTCCTGGGTGGCTCAGTCAGTTAAGCATCTGACTTCAGCTCAGGTCATGATCTCGCGGTTCATGGGTCCGAGCCCCGTGTCACCAGCTCAGAGCCTGGAGCCTGCTTTGGATTCTGTGTTTCCCTCTCTCTCTGCCCCTCCCCTGCTTGTGCTTTGTGTTGCTTTCTCTCAAAAGTAAATAAACATTAAAAAACATTTAAAAACCAAAATAGATTCAGAGACTGTCAAAAGGGAGTTTTGGTGTTACGCTGTGACTCCCAAACTCTAAATTCCTAAACCGCAGGCCTTTCCTGGCCACTTGAGAAGGAACAGACAAGATGGTGCACCTTCCTCCTTCCCGTGGGTGTCCGGGAGAACCTGGTCTCGCTGAGGCCTCCCCTGAGGCAAGGCAGCAAGCTGAATGGCCCCCACTACTTTATTCTCTTCCCCATCAAGCTCATTCACTTATTCATTCAACAAACACGCCCCAAGTCCTGCAGAATGATTAGGCTGTGACTTCCAGGAGGGTGGGGCTGGTGTTCGTCACCTTCCCATAGCGCTGGTCGCTGCCAGGCCATTAGGAGACCAGTAAATATTTGTTGACTCTTGGGTGCAGTAGCAGCAGGAGAGGTACAGGTTTGTGCAAGGCATACGGATGTTAAGAGTGGGCAGTGGAAAAGATCGGTCACCAGTGCAGAGGAGCAGTAATGGATGTCTACACAGGCACCGTCCTAGAGAGCAGGAAGGAGAGTGGTTGTTTCCACATGGGGAGGACATCAGGCTGAGTAGTTGAGTTGGTGAGATTGCCGGATGGACGGGACGAAGCTGCAGAGAGAGCATGGCAGGAAGATGCCCAGGGGTGCCCGTGGAGGGCGACATGTGGGGCAACGAGGGGCAGAGCAGTGAACCCAATGGCCATTGCTCAGTCTTTGCCTCAGTGACCTCCCAGCAGCCCTGGACCCGGGTGCTGACTCTCTCCTCACCAGCACTCTCTTCACCTGGCTGCCAGGACACCCTCTGTAGGCTTCTCCTCCTTCAGGAGAAAGAAAACTGGACTAGAAACCAGAAAACGGTATTCTGGTGAATTGCTAATATTTTACAAAGAAAATCATTGGTGAGCCCATGTGATGCGTGGGTGTACCCTTTCCTTGGCCCACCCTCTCCTTCGTCGTACTGCACTTACACACACACACACACACACACACACTCACACACACATCCTGGTAACCCGAGACAATCATGAAGACCAAAAGGATCCACCTTCTTTCCCTGAAATTACCCCAGAATGATGGGAGGGGAGCAAAAGTCACCAAGACTTTTCTGCAAAGGACCAGCTGAGAAATAGGTAAATATTTTAGGCTTTGTGAACCACATCATGAAATCCTCCTCCCCCTCTACCTCCTCTTCCTTCCTCTCCTCCCTCTTCTCCTGCTCTTCTTTTAAAAAAAAATGTGAAAACCACTTTTAGCTTACTGGCTCCACAAAAACAGGCTCCTGGCTGGTTTGTCTGGCATATAGTTTGTGGACCCTGAGGGAGAGCACGGATGCGAATTCCTGCTTTCTCCCAGGACTGTCCGGATTTTATAACAAAGTTCTATGTCCCGGGCACACAAAACAGGACATGTGGCTGCTCTGGTGACCCTTATGAGCTCTGTGACCTTCAGTAATTAGTTAATGTCTCTGAGCCTCCCTTTTTTTGTAACATAGAGCTAATAAGACCAAGCAGATTGCTAGTGAGTTGTCTGTAAATTAGTACACTTTCAGACCAAAAGACAGTGTCTGGTATACAATCGGGGCGTGCCAACAGAAGTTCTCTGAAACTCCCCTCGCAAAGAGGTGCACAAGAGCGGTAGAGTTGCCTCTTGGAAACTGAAATACCCTTGGAACAATGTGGCTACTTGTTTTGTCCACCCCTCTGATTGCAGCGGAATAGACAGTGTCACTCCGTTAATATCTCACCCGCTTTGCGCTAGCAGGCTTCATCTTTAAAATTTGGGCTACGCCTGCTGTGTTTCTCAGACTTAAGAAACCATAAACTTCATCATTTTGTACCTTGTCCTGTTTTAAAGGATTTGATCATTTATTTTTCCTCACCTCCCGGCCTTCTTCCTTCTTAGCCGTTAAGGTTTTTACTTCTTCCCAATGTCCCAGCTTTTTAAATCCATGAAAATAAATCTCATCTCTCTGTTCTGTGACTCTTTTCATTCCATTTTCCAGAATTCTCTCTTTCTGTTGTCTGTGGAAAAGATCGCATTGTCCCCTCATGGCTCTGTAATTTCTCAGGACACCAGTCACTGAAATCAGGTTTTTCATGTAGGTGTTTCACCAGTCCGATCTTTTTATAGGACACTGACTGAGAGGTTTAGCAGGACACAGTTTTAAAAAAAATCTTTTTCTTAGATACTCACTTAAACGTTTACTGCATCATAATGCAGTTATTCTCATATCTCATAATGCTCTGTTATTCTTTTAAACTTAATTCCATGCTCCTCGTGATTTATCTTTCTAATTCAGTGGGTGCTATTTATAAAGGGCAGGCAGGAAGCGTGGTCATGGACCAGCAGCTGCGGTAGAGCCCACGACCCCGGCAGAGGATGCTGGCCATTCTGTCCGGCCATCCAGTTTACCCGGTGACCGCTGTGGGTCCAGTTCATCATCCTTCCGTGCCCTTCTTCACTGAATCCTCACTGACGGGGTGTAATAACCTGGTGTACCCATTGCACATGCCACATCACAAGTGATCTTACTGAAACATAGATCTGACTCTGCTGCGTACCTGCTCAGACCCTCGCGGAGTCAGGACTGTGACCAAAAAAAGACAAGAAAGCAGTAATGGCCATCACCACAATGATGGTCTGTACACACTGAGTATTTCCTATGTGACAGTCCAAGTGCTAATCGCATCAGTTGTCCAAACTATAGTTTGAGGAAAGTATTTCTGTTTTACAGGTGAGGAAATTTGGGGGACCAAGAAATTAACCGACTGGACTAAGTTCACGTTAACAAGGAAATAGGAGCCCAGATCCTTAGCCACTAGGTTAGACTGCTGAGGTCTATACAGCGTGGCAAACTGGGCTATTTAGTATCCTCCCCTTCATGAGGGGAATGGCTTGCCTTGGTCAGCCTGCAGGTAAATGGTGATTTAAAGCCCACTCTGCCTGACTCCAGAGGTGGCTCGCTAGTCCCCGGCTCTCCTATCTTCTCGGAGAGTAAATAATGGGAAATAAACATCTTTGTAAAGTAGCATAAATACTAACAATTTTAATACTTCATGGTCCTCTGGGGTATTTCTTAACATGGAGGAAGAAAATTTGTTGTTTTTTTTTAATTTTTAAGTTTATTTATTTTGAGAGAGAGAGAGTGAGCAGGGAGGGGCAGAGAGAGAGAGGGAGAGAGAATCTCAAGCAGGCTCTACTCTGTCAGCACAGAGCCTGATGCGGGGCTCAAATTCATAAACTGTGAGATAGTGACCTTAGCTGAAATCAAGAGTCAGACACTTAACCGACTGAACCACCCAGGCATCCCAGAAAAATTTGTCAGGCATCATTTATTCAGAAAAAAAAATATGTGTTACACCATAGACTAGAATTTTGGGGGAAAAAAGATGGCCTCGTTTTTAAATATATAATCAACATTTGTTGGGTATCCATTATCTGTTAGGCACTTTCATACACATATACATATATATATATATATATCCATATATCCATGGATATATATATATATGGATAGGTAGATAGAGATATGCATACATATACATTAGTTGTATGAGGCAAAATTTTATCCCCATTGTTCAGATGAGAAAGTTGAGGCTCAGAAAGGCAAAAGGTGCCTTGCCTAAGGTCATCTGCCTAGGAAGTGCTGAAGATGCGGGATGCGCACACAGGTCTCTGGTTATAGAAGCTCCAGCACCAGGTAGGTGCAAAGGCCTTTGGCGGGTGGCCACCCCACTTACTCCGTCGGGGACCCCCTCCACAGAACCTAAACTGGGGGCTGGAGAGAGGATGACAACCTCCAGATACTGTTATCCTCATTGGCTCCCAGGCTCCTGCGTCCTCTCTGTCTACGCAGTGGGCAGCCACCAGGTTTCAAGCATGGGCCCCATGGGAACAGGCCTACGTCCAAGAGCAGAGAGGCCCTCACATGGGGACGTTTCTCGAGTCGTCAGTAGGATGCGTGTGAGCACACCGCAGCTGGCCAAGGGCACGGGTGTTGGGGTCAAGGAGCCTGGTGTTACTTGTGCTTCCCGAGTCACCTACGCTGTTTGCCGTTGGGCAAGCTACTCTCGGGGCCTTCGTTTTGACATTTATGGGCAGAAGTAATTGATGCAGCTGAGAATTCCTTTGTGAGGAAAAGGGAGAGTAACACATAGGCATTGGCTGGTGCAGGACCCGGGTCAGAGTCCAGTGCTCCATGAATCTCTGAACTGATGTAAGTAAGCATTTTGAAGATGTCTCCCAAGGCCCGGTCCCTGCCCTGGGTGATTCTCTTTGATTGCCCAGAACCAGTTCAATGGCTTGTGGACTGCACCAGCACAAGCCCGCTGGACAGCACACACACTCCACCAGGGCTCCTTCCCCTTCACCAGGCTCCACAACAAAGCCACAAAAATGGCCAAATCATGTTGCCTGTCATGCATGTCCTGAGTTGGCATTTGGGGCTCAGCTTCCATTGTGTTAGTACGGCAGAGGGCCCAGGGGTGAGGTCGGCGGGGACAGCGGTTCAGAGTTGAGGCTCCGATTCCAGGGACCAGGGTTCGACCCCAGCTCTACCACACACGGGCTTCGTCTGTTACTTCCAGCAGATGCGTAAATGGTGCCTGCACTGGGCTCTTGTGAGGGAGGGCTAAACGAATCTAAATGAATTAAAAACCTTCCAAGCATGTGAGATGCTTCCCATCACATACTAAGTGATAAATAAATGCTAGGTATGCATTAGAAAGTGATGCCAAGCCCTCTCCAGCCAGGTTTGTTCACCTGCAGATACTAGACCTTGACTTACATCTTTCACCTTCACCCCTTATGTGGCCAAACGTTCAGCCTGCCTCATGCATCATGCAGCATTTATTTGCTTAATTATACCCCAGTCTCTGGAAAGGGCTCCATTGCCTCTGAATATCAAAGGTCTCCTTCAGGTGCTGGCAGGCACTTGTCTGGATCCTACAAAGTCAGACTTCCTGCCTTCAATTCCATGTCCTAGCACTGTGAGGGCTGTTTAACCTTAGACAAGTTCCTTAGCCTCTCTGAACTCCAGCCTCCTTGTATAGATAAAATAAGAGTTCCTTCTCCATTGAGGTTATGTAAGAATATATGTGAAACTTACTTATTAATAAGATGGCTTGTGCTTCATATGAACTCGAAAAAGTAAGTTATACTTGCTGTTCGGTACTCTCCCAGTTTCAGTCTGCATGACCTCCGAAGCTTACGATGAAACTTTGGTGCTAAGGTCATAGCAGGGTGGGAATCCTGTGAAACTGAGTTTGCAGCATTTCACAGAAATTGAGCTTAAGGGTATCACCTTTCAAATTTCTGGTTTCCGTTACAAAGTTGGAAATTATCTTAACGCAAACCAGTCGTGACTGGATGGCGACACAGCTCTCCTTTATTTTCTTTCTAAATTTAAAAAACCAAACGATCTCCAGGGACAATCACTTTCCCAGATCTGATCTTTCCACATGCAATAGCACTTGAGTGGATGCTTCTGGAGACCCAGGAATAATTGGAAGGAAGGTCTTTCCCCTGCTTTTAGCAAAGCAGGGCCCCTCTAGTGTCAAGAGCTTGGGCTGCAGAACCTGCGATGTTTCCTGCATAAAGTGAGTTTCCTGCAGGAAGCGAGCCGCAGACAAAACGCAGCGCATCCTTCTGGACACCAGAAATCACACACTTGGATGGTGAGGCCGCAGGGAGCCTGTCCTCTCCTCCACCTCCAGTCTGGCTACTTGGCAGCAGATAGCAATGAATCTTCCTGCAGGGACAAAATGCAAATCGTGTATCAAAGGGGGAAACCGGGAAAGCTGACTCTGTGAGCCCTTCCAGCTCAGAGCCCCCTCCCCCTGCCCCCGCCTCAGCACCCACAGTGTGGCCACGGTCCTGGGGTGGAAGCGAGCCCTCGAGCCCACATAGAGAACTCTTTTTAGTGCCAGGGGCTGAGGGGGAAAGGGGGGAAGTGGGGAGGGATTCGTCTTGTTCTGGAGAAGTTTGTGGAGGGCTTCCTACCTCAGTGACAATCTCCTCATTTCCAGTGATTACAAAACTGGATCAAAGTGGTGGGTGATTGGGATTTGCTCATGTAACCATGCCAAGTCGGACTGGATGGGTATTTACTGGATGGGTGTTTGCTGAGCACTAGGACCCCAGGCAGACCCTGTGGAAGAGAAGCAGATACAACGGATATGGTGTCTGCCCCCTGGGAGTTCCGAATTTAGGAAGGCCGGTGGACCTAGAGAAAGGAGGTCAAGATGTAGTGTTCTACGTGATCTTCTGGCCATCCTTATGAAGCAAAGGTTCCCTGGCCCCCCTGTGGACTTGCTGCAGGAGATCACTCTGGGCAGGGGCAGAGAGAGAGGGAGACACAGGATCAGAAGCAGGCTCCAGGCTCTGACCTGTCAGCACAGAGCCGGATGCGGGGCTTGAACTCGTGACCTGAGCCGAAGTGTGACACTTAACCAGCTGAGCCACCCAGGCACCCTGTTTTTTTAACACAGTTTTAAACTGAAAGGTTTTAAATGAAAGCTTATAAAAGAAAAAAAGGTAATTTAAATCTTAAAAGTTTTGAATTAAAGTAAATTTGCATTTTACTTAATGTATCATACAGGTTGGCTCATGCCATTAGATATTTTCATGTGATTTTATGTTTTTTTTAATATACGCACATCCCAATTCATTCAGCCATTTCCTCTACTGCTGAAAATATGTAGTTTCCTCTTTCTCTGCATAAAGAACGGTGCAGTGAATATCCCTTGCCAGAAGTTTCTGGCCCTATACCTGATTATTTCCTTAAAATAGATAACCAGAAGTTAGGTTAGAAAGTCAAGAGAAATGAGTAATATTTTGCAATATGTTGCCAATTTGCTTTCCACTTCAGCAATGATTAGAATGTTTCAATTAAAAAAAACTAATTATCTTGGAGAGCCTGGCTGGCTCAATTGGTAGAGCATGTGACTCTTGATCTTGGGGTCCTGAGTTCAAGCCCCACGTTGGGCATAGAGATTCCTAAAAACAAAACAAAATAAAACACAAAACTAGTCATCTTTAAGTTTTCGGTCATGATTTTGTGCTTAGAAGATTAGAGCAATATCTTCTTTTTCCTTCTCTGTAGTCTCGTTTTCCACATGTAACTCTTTAATCTAGTGGCATCTATATGCATATTAGCATGAGGTGACCTTCAATCCTTGTTTCCCAGTAGTTGACCAATCGTCAACCAATCCTTTTACTCATGGTTATTTTTTCCACCAAATTGTTGAAAAAACAGTTGTTGAGCCATACGTATCCTAATAAAAACTCACTGTCTTATCTCTTGTCTGTTTCTGGATGGTGCACTCCCTTTTATTCCATTAATTTTTCAGTTGAGATTTTCTCTACTGCTAAAGAATTTTACTTACTGTAGCATGAGGATTCCTATTTCCTTTTGGCTGGGCAAAGCCCCCCACGCTCCTCCCTCCCAAATCCCTTTTGTAAAAAACGTCTTCGGTATTCTAACTCCTCTATTTTAGATACACTTCTAAATTGGCTTCCACTTGGGAGTATAATGTTGAAGCTGTAAAGCAATTCGGGCAGTATTTACATAGTTAACAATAGTTAGCATCCTTTTATCAGAAATGCCTCCCTTTTTTATCCTCTGTAACGTTACAGACCTTAGTTTTCGTTGTTGTTTTTACTTTTGTTTTCTAGCTCTCACACATTTGCTGCTGTTGTTGTCAAGGATATTCTTTGGTGTTTTACATTATCATTGCTAATGCAAATAAGATCAGTTTCATCATAGCTTGTAAATGATGATTAGCAGTAAATAAGAAAGCTATTTGTTCATTCAGCAAATATCTAGTTCTTATTGGTTGCTGAGCAGTTAAGAGGCTCTGTGCTGAGCACCCATCATCCACTGTGCTAGGTACTAGATGTCAATCAATGGCTCAAATGAGCATCACCCTCACATTAATAGAACCAATAATCCAATGTGACAGATAGGCATCAACCAACCAACCAACCAACCAACCAACCAAACTGATACACAATTGCAATTTGTGTTAAGCGTACAGCGTACAGGGATAAGAAGAATCCCAAATTCCTACTTTGATGTAGTGATCGGGGAGCATCTCTCTGAAAAAGTAAAAACAAGCAAACACAACTATAATAAAGTCCAGAATAAAGAACAAGAGAAATCAGCAAGGCAAGAAACACAGGGAAGTGTGTCTCAGGCTCAGGGAAGAGCATTAACATTGGCTTCTGAGTGGGGCAGGCTTGTCAGAGGAACTGAAATGAAACTAGATTGGTTGGAACAAAATAATTAAGGGGGGAAATAAGGTATGAAAGGGGAAATAAGGGGAAAGGTATGAAATGAACTTGAAGAGGATCAAGCAGGCATTATTGTCATAATGAGGAGTTTGCTTTTTTTTCTTTTTTTAAGCAATAAATTTATCAATCTATCAATTTAAAAATCCATGTGCTGCGATAGGTACTACATGCAGATATACAAAATATACAATGTAGATATTATAAACTCAGGCTTCAGTTTCTGTCCCCAGAGCTATCCACTGCATTGGAGTCTGCTTGGGACTCTCTGTCTCTCACTCTCTCTCTGTCCCTCCACTCCTTGTGCTCTCTCTCTCTCTCTCAAAATAAATAAATAAACTTACTTTAAAAAGTTTATTTTTTCAGGTTTTTTTAATGGAAAGATACTGAATTTTATCAGTGCCATTTCACCTCAGTGGAATGACTATATGTTTGCTTTTTGTTAAGTAGGCTCCACACCCAGCATGGAGCCCAACGCAGAGCTTGAACTCACAACCCTGAGATCAAGACCTGAGCTGAGATCAAGAGTCAAATGCTTAACTTACTGATCCACCCAGGGGCCCCTTATTATATGTTTTTGAAAAGCTATAAATGTGAATTACATTAATTGAGTTGATAATGTTAAGCTATCATCAGATTCCTGGGGAAAATTCCTTGTAGTCAACTTGAATTATTTTTTCTATATATTGATGGATTTGATTTGCTAATATTACATGCAGGTATTTCTCTCCACATCCATGAGTGAGATTTACCAGTTATTTACCTTTATCCACAAATCACACTGGTTTTGGTATCTGGTTTTGCCAGTCTTATAAACTGAGGTGAGGGTGTTTGCAATTTTCTTTTCTCTGGAATAGATTAAGAAATATGTAAATTCTTTCTTCCGTGATTATTTGTAAAAGTACTCCAATAATGGCATCTGTACTCATTGCTTTCCTTGTGAAAAGATTTTTAATTATGGCTTCATTTATTGATTTTTTTCCCTCTTTTTTCTTGAGTCAGTTCTGGTAAAGATGTATTTTGAGAGTACATCAATTCCATCTTAGATTTTTTTAGCATTGAACTTCATAACATATTTTTATTACCTATTAATTTCTGCAATGTCTTTGTCCCATTCCCTATCCTTAATATTGCCTATTTGGACCTTGTTTCTTTTTTTAAATTAAGCTTGCAAGAATTCTTACTGATTAGTCTCTTTGTAAAATGAACTTTTAACTTCATTGATCCTCTTTATTGTATATTTGTTTTTTATTTATTTCTGCACCTATTTTATTATTTTTTTCTTTCCACATACTTTGGATTTATTCTTTTCTGTTTTCTGCTAAATACTTACACTGAATGGCTAACACAGGGATTTTTAGCCTTTTTAAAAACAAAGCATTAATTACTATACATTCCTCTATGAGGACTACTAAATTTTGTTGTAGTATTTTCATTATGCATTAGCTATGTTTATTTTCCATTATAATATATTCATAGATCCATGAGTTATTTAGAAAAATATTTAATTTCCAAGCACATCATGTTGTGTTAATTATCTTTTTAAATTTTTTCCAAATTGATTTTATTGTAGTTAGTGACTATAGTTATCTGATCCTAGTTCTTTGAAATTGATTGAAGCTACCTTGAGGTTTTATCATACAGTCCTATTTATAATTACTCAATATGTACCTAAGTAGATGTACCATCTAGTTGTTGCATATAAGTGTTCCATTTCACGTTTGCTGGTTGTATGAGCTTTTCGAAGCATCTCTGTCTTTGCTGATATTTTAAAATTTTAATTAATTAATTAATTACTCATTGATTTATTTTTGAGAGAGAGACAGAGAGCTGCGGAGGGGCAGAGGGAGGAGAGAGAATCTTAAGCAGGCTCCACACCCATCACTGAGCCTGACGTGAGGCCTAATCTAGCCACCACAAGATAATGACCTGAGGCAAAATCAAGAGTTGGACTTAACTGTCTGAGCCACTCCGATGCCCCTCTTACTGATTTTTAAAATCCGTTTGATCTTTTAACAGCTTAAACATTATGTGAACAAAAGTCCAGCAGACCAGTGTGATGGTAGATTTGTAAATAATGCCACAGACTTCTGTCATACCTTGCCTTGTGTACTCTGAGCTATGTTGTTAAATGAGTTCAAGTTCATAATTTTTATATCTTGCTGGTGAATTAATGCTTTTACCATTATAGAGTGACCTTATTTATCCCTCGTAATGTTTTCTTTCTTCAGTTCTCTTTCATTTTATTTACACAGCAAACCCAGCTTTATTTTGCTTTGACCTTCAAACTTTTTTGTTTCAGTGTATTTGGGAAATGTATTTCTTTTTATCCACCCTGAAAATCATTATCAGAACTGGAGAGCAAGTCCCCTGTCTATAACATTTTCCTCTGACTGTTGCCAAGATTATTCTTGGTTTATTGATTTATCTTTAAGTTTAGTGGTTTTTTTCTTCTGTCATCTATATTATGCTGTTAATATCCTCTAGTGACTGTTTTGATTTTAAATGTGTTTTCCACTTCTGGAGTTTTCATTTGTGTGGTGTGTGTGTGTGTGTGTGTGTGTGTGTGTGTGTGTCTTCTATTTCTCTGCCAAGAGATTCTTTGCATTCATTTCTAGCATATTTACCTTTACATCACTGAGAAAAGTTTTAAGAGCTACTAGAATTTTTGTCTGCTAATTCCAATTGGGGGTGGGGCAGGCCATCAGACTTGATCTCTTTGCAGTTTTTTCTCTTGAGAGTGGGTCATATTTTCACATCTATTCCTATATCACATCATTTTGCATTGTATTCAGGACACTGATTGATGTCTGTTTAAGATTGTGGAGTCTCTTAGGTTCTTTAGGAAATAATGCTTTTTGTTCTGTTTCGTTTTGTTTAAGCAAGTGATTAGCTTGGTACAAATCAAGTGGCAGTATTGGTCTTTTGGAAGGCTATTCAAATATCAGTTAAATTCTTTTACCATCAGCTTAATTATTTTCCATCTTTCCTGTGCTTATGTGGGTCAGAGAAGAGTTTATATAAGAATTTAAGGCTCCCCCACACTGGCTCCCTTCTTTTGGGGATTCATCCTCTTTTTCTAGCAGCTCTAGTTGCCTTGAACTCTGTTCTTTGCTTTTTCAGGCCACTGAGGTTTTCTGTTGGAGTTTTAGCTACCGTACTCCAAGTAGGGTAGTCACCAGCCATGACTTGTCTCTGGCTAAAGCCATTAAAATCAAGAAATCCACACATGGCTCTTCCTTTCTTCCAAATACTGACTCCCTTCCAGAATCTCCCCGCTTTTCTTCACTGGAGAGTAGTTTGAAAGGGGGAACATGTGAAAATAAGAAGCCTAATTTAAAGTCCAGCCAGAAGGCTTTGGTGCATAGGGATAGGATAATAGCCATGGGGATTAAAAGCAGTTAATGAACATGACATCTCCTTTTGAGTTAGAAAAAACAGGACTTGGATTCTACCGAGCAGCACCAAGGGAAAATAGACGAGTGCCATTCAACTGATAAATAACCTTTCCTACTTCTTATGAGTCCCTCTCCCTTCTTCCAACCTGCTTCTCCAATCCTCTAAAATGCTAACCACTTCCACTAGTGAAGAAAACAATGAGGCGGAGTGAGGAAGAGTGACGCCCCCTCCCCAATCTTACCTTAAGTTTCCACTTCAGGTTCAAATCCAGACTTGCAGCAGGAGAAGATTTAAATTGAATAGAAAGGTCAAGGGCGGCCTCTCCTGGGGGGAGGGGACATTTGCCCCCGAAACGCGAATGAAGGACATGGTCCTGTTAGCCTGATACCAGACATTTAGAGTAGTACCTCGGGAATTTTTCTTTATGTTTTCCTCTCTGTCTCCCAGCAGCTCTTGTTTTAATCATCTGACCGGCCTGTGCTTGCAAATGTGTTATAGGTGGTGGCCCAGGCGGTGCTGTTCATGTGTATGAACACGGCTGGAATCTTCATCAGTTACCTGTCAGACCGGGCCCAGCGCCAAGCGTTCTTGGAGACTCGGAGGTGTGTGGAGGCCAGGCTACGCCTGGAGACGGAAAACCAAAGACAGGTACCAGTTGGAAAGGCCCGGTGCGCCACTTCTTCCCCAGCCAGTCTGAGTTACACAGAGCTTTTTTGCTCCCCAAACAAATCCCGACTTCCAGTGTCCTCTTAAAGTCCGTGTCGTGGCTTCCAGAGTCTAAAATAGCTATGTTGGACTTCTAGCTCAAAGCAGGTTTGGTCTTGTTTCCCACATTCGATTAAACACTGTCTACAAGAAATCCAGCGAGCTGTCACAGAGCGCTTTTCTGACCCTTGGACTGACATCCGTGTTTGTCAACAAGGCCGTGGTTCCTAAGAACCGTTAACATTCTCATGAATTGTTTTTTATGTCTTTGATTATTGAGACAGAGAGAAACAGAGCACGAGTGGGGGAGGGGCAGAGAGAGAGGGAGACACAGAATCTGAAACTGGCTCCAGGCTCTGAGCTGTCAGCACAGAGCCCGACATGGGGCTCGAACCCACGGACCACGAGATCATGACCTGAGCCAAAGTCGGACGCCCAACCGACTGAGCCACCCAGGTGCTCCTAACATTCTCATTTTTGATCCTCCTTTCTTGAAACCGTGAGTGGTGATTTCAAGTATTTTCCTGACCTACCAATTCAAATTGTAGGAAGCTTATGGAAGAATCTGGTATATGTGTGGTTCCTAATGCCTCATCCTGATTTTCAGGGGAGATCACTGCCACAGCACATCTAGGGGACATGACGACAATCCCAGGATGGGGGATACGGTACGCAAAGCAGGTTGGGTTGAGTTTGGGGCCCTGAGTTTCCAGTTTGAAGAGACTGAAATTCAGTTCCTTGGACATCCTGATTGAGTGGATGTTATAAGGATTTTAAAAAATAACTTTGGCTCTGAATGATATGTTTTCCCAAAATGAAATTTGCTTTCGAAAAATAAAGATTTGCCCCATGAAAATTATCCATAGACTGTTCAAAATCCGTGCATATCTTTGCCTCTGGAAGCAATTTTCAAAGAGAAATAATGGGGAATGTGTGGAAAATTGGGTATAGAATCCACATATAATCTAAGTTTATTGGCTCGTGGGAATTCTGTGTGCAGTTGATATATTAGTTCTATCATTAGGCTCTCTTTCAAAAATGTCATGTCTGTGGGTACACACGTGTTATATTAAGTTTTCGGCAATAGTTTGAGAAGTTATGAAGAGAGCGGCTACCCAAAAAAGTGCCACATTTTCTTCATCTTAATTTGGTCAGATCATCATCAACACGTGCATCTTTGAAGTGAGTGGAGGTCTGTGTGATTATAAGTGAGGCAGGTAGGTAGGTACAACTAGCCAAAACTCAAGTCCCCACTGCTGTATGCCATTTCCAGGGGCGCGGGGAAAACTACTGAATTTCCAGACCCTATGTGGACTTCACAGGACTCAGAACTATGAAGTTTCTCATTTGATGTCTAGAGCAATTAGGTGACTTCATGATCCATTTATTATACTGGTCCTGAATGTCCCTATAAAGTAACGTACAACAATAACTTGAAATCATCTTGTGCAGTAAACACCAGTATCTTTCCGGGACGATATGTTGTATTCTTCCACAAACAGATGACTTGCCCGCCTAGCCCGTCACTCTTTCCATGGGACGCAGGCCAATTCAGAGAAGGCTGCTGTATTAATAATTTATTCAGCTGTTCTTGATGCCCTGTTGCAACTAGACCTGCCATGGTGGGCGAGTTGTCTGGGAAGCTCAGGCTTTTACGGAATGTTCATGAAGCACAGGAGGCACTGAAGACAGCTGCTTTATCATACCCGTATGACTTTCCTTCCTTGTCCCAGCCTTCAGGATAGGTGACTTGGGGTCATTGTGATGTAGGCATCTCACATGGTAGAGGGACCTTCCTTTGTCTTTTATACCCTTTATTTTTTTAAGTTGGTGGAAGGGGGAAGGAAAGAATAGTATACAGAGGTGGAACCAGTGACCGCTGGAATATAGTGAACAGTCCCTGGGGTTCATACACAGCTGTCTTACCACCTGGGTCGGCCCCTGAAGCCGCTGAAGTCTCCGTCTTCATTCCTCATCTAAACATGAGGCAATAGCTTCCTTTCCAGCTTTAGGTTGACCTCAAGTGAGACAATGTGTCTAAGTCAATATGAAACTTAAGTCAGCCTCTTTATAAGAAAAGACTGTCTTTCAGTGGAATATCCTTTGTTCTAAATACACAGCAAAATATGCTTTAGGTTTGTTACAGCCCTGAGCTCACAATTATATTAATGTGTTTCCGGTATATTGACCATTCCCTCCCCCCCCTTCCCTCCCCCCCCCACCGGTGGTAATAGCTAAGCTAGCTGACTCTATTTGATTCAGTGATAACATTACTTTCCATTCAGCCTCTGCTTCTGGTCCCCATTGCCCTTGAGAATGTCCTCAGTGGTCAAGAGGCAGGGAAGCCTTTCCAATGAGACTGCTCAGGATTCGATATCTTTGGTGAACGACTTACTATCTTAGTGAGCTCGAGCCAGCTCTCAGCTTCGGTTGCTCTGTCTGTGGCATGGGACTTATAACACTCTTCATGAAGAGGCAGCTTAATGAGAAGTACTGTGTATTGAGTACTGAGCCTTGGAGCTCAGTAAAGAGTTTCTATTAGCATGATCATGCGTGGTGATTCAGAGGAGTCTGCCAGCACAGCTCAGTCCCAGGAGGGCCTCCTGTGAGAACATATTCTGGATTGGCTTGTCCCCATTGAAACCCCAAGTGAAAGTTACTCATTTGGAGGGAAATCAGGACAGTGGGTTTGCCTAATGTTTATAGCGATCAGAACTCAGCATTACACTCCATCTCGGGTAAAATAGCCTGTGTCGTTAACAAATCCAACCCCATTTACCTCTTATCAGGACTAATTATAATACCCTAACTGTCCAAAATTCTATACCATGCAAAGCCGACCTTGAAAGAGCGCAAATGACAGCAGATCCTTTTTCCTTGGGAAGTGATCTCAAAGGAGACTAAATTTCTTTCTTTTTTGTACTTACAAATGGAGAATCAAGATGCCTTATTCCACAGAAATGTTCAAGTTCTGTGAGATTCTTCAAGAACTGGCTTTGTCTCATGGTAGGATACAAAGAGAATCTTTAAATGACTTACTGTGTTGAACCATGAATTTATTTGTCCATTGAACATCTATTATGTACCATGAACCTTGCTGAATGTTGGGAACATAATGATGACTAGCAATTGGGTCCTGGTCTTACAGAGTTTACCAGGTCAGGAAAGGTTGACATTAATGTATGAGCCAAACCTAGAAGCAAGCTGATGAAGGGCTACCTACAAGAGATGATGCCTGAGTTGACCTGTGAGTCGGATTTAGCTTTGTGGAGATGTGGTGAAGAGTGCCATGTAAGGGTCAGTCAACACAAACACCCTGAAAGAAGGGAGAGCACAGCTCGTTTAGTCAATTAGAAGCACTCCCATGATGACCTACTCCCGTTACTCACTTACGCACTCATCCATCCATTCATCCATTCATGGTGGGGCTACAGAGATAAACAAGTCTCAGTATGTCCACTGGATTGGGCCTGGAGGATGCGTAGAACTTTCATTATTGGAAGAGGGGCAAGAAAGAATTAGCAAAGATACTGATGACAGGATATATATGATGTGACAGAGGACAGTAACATGGGGACATAGGTTTTCTCTGACACCCCTAGCAAAGTCACATACTTTCTTCAATGGCATCCTGCTCCACTCACTTGTCCATTCAATATATATTTAGTGAGTGTTGACTACGTGCTGACATTGCTCAATGTACTATGTATACCCAAATGAAGAAGATCTACTGCACGTCTTTATGACCTGCCGTGCTGAACCTTGATCATTGCATGCTTGTTTGGTAGGGTATCTGTGAGCCCCTTAAAACTGACCCATGGCTCATTCCTCCATAGAGCCCAGCTAGCGGTACCTGAAAACCAGCATGGACTATATGGTTATAAAGTGACTGGGATTGTCAACATTTAATCGTGGTCTCTAATAAATTTTCCCAAGAAAACTTGCCAAGCAGCAGCTATGGGATCAGTGGTGCATGAGCCCTGCTGTCTCTTGCTCAACGGGTCCCCTGGCATGATGAGATGAGGTCTGGGGAAAGAGGCTGTTTCCTTGGATAACCTAAGGTCACATGGGAGCTCCTATGGTCAAGAGCAAACAGGCAGGGGAGATGAGCAAACATTAACACTTCGTGCTCAAAATCTCTACAAATGAGATTTTTAACAAAGCTTCTTTAAGGTGGCTCGTACCATCTTTCTCTCCCAGAGCGGCTGGCACAATGCCGGGCAGAAACTAGTGAATGGGTCTGAGTGTTGACATGTTTCATTTAGATGATTGGTATCAAGAGGTTGAGCACATATTGATTTTTTTTTCCTTTGGGCAGGCAAGGGCACTGCTGTTTTAAAAAAATAATTTGGGGGCACCTGAGTGGCTCTGCTGGTTAAGCAGCCAACTTGATTTCCGCTCAAGTCATGATCTCATGGTTTGTGAGGTTGAGCCCCACATAAGTCTCTACCCTGACAGGGTGGAACCTATGTAGGATTCTCTCTCTCTCTGACCCTCCCCCACTCACACACTCTCTCCCCCTGTCTCTCAAATAAATAAATAAAATTTAAAAATAAATAAATAAGGGATGCCTGGTGACTCAGTCGGTTAAGTGTATAACTTTGGCTCAGGTCATGATCTCACAGTTCGTGGGTTCGAACCCCACATCAGGCTCTGTGCTGACAGCTCAGAGCCTGGAGCCTGCTTCAGATTCTGTGTCTCCCTCTCTCTCTGACCCTTCCCCCTTCAAGCTCTGTCTCTCTCTGCCTCAAAAATAAACATTAAAAAAATGTTTAAAACTTAAGTAAATAAAAGACAATTTTCTCCCTAGTTGTCACCAGTGCGACAGATATAAACATATCTGGGTCTCTTGGTCTTCATTCTGTTTCCCCAATCTGTTTCCCTTTCCAAAAGCCTGGTCTGGTTCAAAGCCAGGATAGGCTAGTGTGTAAGGGCCAAACCTTCAATGTCTCAAAGATCTGGATTCCAGTCCTACCTTCTGTGCTCCCTGACTGTGAATACTTAGGTAAACTCTACCTCCCCCTAGAGACCTTGATTTTGTGGGTAGAAGATGAGCATGATGATCCTGCCTTCCTCCAAGCGTTCTGGTACCGATTGACGATGAACAGTTCTTAGCCTGAGGCAGAGGGTGTACTCCAGCCATATCAAGATGATGCTATGATGATAGTGACATTGATGTCACTCTTCTCTGCAGGAAAGCCCTTCAGTGGCCACATTCCTTCCTTGATAGAATCTGAGCCCCCACGTATGGCCCACCTTCCAGCCCCCATCGTCTCTCCCCAGACTCTTCGCTCTCACAATTCCAGATGACCATCAGACCCCAGAACTGCTGTTCCACTGCCCAATGCTGCTTGGTTCTCTCAGCCTGGACAGCCCACCTCCCTCCCCTAATGTCTCCATCCAGAAAATTCTGCACCAGTATCCCTTCCTTCATGAAGCTAGCTTTCATCTTTCCAAGTTGAGTGGAAGTGCATCCAGCCTACCTTAAAGTTAACTCTGTTACAGAGCCTGTCACACGTGATGCCATTTGCTAGTCTGCGTTTCTTTTTGTCCTCTACGGCTAATAAGGGGTTAAAGTTAATAACCCCTACGGTTAATAAGTGCTTAAAGATGCCTGCTTTTTCTAATCCATCTAGTTCTCTGACGTTCATCCAGCACGATGGGTGGAATAGAAGATTGTTCGGATTAATGTCTGTTTCACTGATTTATACTGAATTCAAACTTTGGCCCCTGGGCCCCCTTCAGGTAATGAGGGTTATGTTGTAATAATTCTCCTATGTAAAAGTAAGGGGATCTCTGACTTTTTGTGACCTCCATTAAAAACGGCATGGGGATGGCTCTTACCTAATTCAGGAATAGACTGGGACAGGCTGAACACACGTGTTGTACAACCTGTTAGGGGAATTTTCCATCTAAAAGCTGATTTTTAGAACATTTCTCTTTGGGGAGTTGGATTCTACTTTTTGTAGTTACTGTGATCTCACTTCTCCTCCCAAATGATCCAATGGCCCATGTTTGTTTTAAATATTAAAATGAATTAATTGTTTTTCATTTAGTTTGAGAATTGCCGAAAACTGCCGATGGCATTTTGATTTGTCTTCAAAGCTCTGGGGCAGTGGGATAGTTTCCGATGATGCCAGATGTTATACAGCAGGGAGCTTAGTATTCAGTGCAGCAGATGTTTTAGCTGTGTTCAAGCTATTCTGTTCAACTTAAATATCTTTGTTAGACAACATTGGTGGAAGCTGGTGGTTTGGACAATAGTGTGGGTGAGAAAGTTAGGTTTCCTACTTAGTTCTGAGTTAGTTGATTCCGATTAGTGCCCTACAGAATCTCAGGAATTTTATTTATTTTATTTTTTAAAATGTTTTGTTTATTTCTGAGAGAAAGAAACAGTGTGAGCAGGGGAGGGTCAGAGAGAGAGGGAGACACAGAATCTGAAGCAGGCTCCAGGCTCCAAGCTGGCTGTCAGCACAGAGCCCGATGTGGGGCTCGAACCCACGAACCCTGAGATCATGAACTGAGCCAAAGTCAGACACTTAACTGACTGAGCCACCCAGGCGCCCCGAGAATTTTATACACACACACACACACACACACACACACACACACACACACACACACACAGTACATTTTTATTTTTTAGAGACAGAAGGAAAGAGAGCACAAGCAGGAGAGAGCCTGCTTGTGATTCTTTCTCTTTCCCTCTATAACTTGTGCTCTCTCTCTCTCTCTCTCTCTCTCTGTTAAAAAACAAAAAATACTTTTGGTGCAGTCTGAGTACAGAACCATTCTAGAATTTTCTGTGGGTTTGTTTCGAGTCTTTTGCAAATATCTTGCCCACGCCTAAGTTGAGAGCAGTACTTTAGAAGGAATATATGTGTTTCCTTATTTTTTGTTTGTGATACTGTAAAAGGAAGCTAAGTGATTCTTAAGCGTTCGACTTATTTTCATAGAAACAAATGTTTGCTTTCCTTCCACATTCATAGTTTGCTGTTTACACCCGATTACATTGGGTGATGGCAATAGCAAATGCAACTAAGGTAAATGGATGGGAACAAACATGACTGTCTGTCTATAGAGACAGAACATAACTGAGGGCCGGCACGCGTGGTAGACTAGCGGGGAGCCAGCTAGCTATGAGTAGTTGGTCTGCGGGAAGCCTCCCTCCATCAGTTAAGTGTAATGCAATGCATTTTTAAAATTATTTCTAAAAAATCAAAAGAATCCAAACTGACCTTTTAAAACGTTTTGATGGGGCGCCTGGGTGGCTCAGTCGGTTAAGTGTGCGACTTCAGCTCAGGTCATGACCTCACAGTTTGTGGGTTCGAGCCCCACATCAGGCTCTGTGTTGACAGCTAGCTCAGAGCCTGGAGCCTTCTTCAGATTCTGTGTCTCCCTCTCTCTCTGACCCTCTCCTGCTCACGCTGCTCACGCTGTCTCTCTTTCTCTCTCTTCTTTCTCAGAAATAAATAAAAACCATTTAAAAAAATAAAAAATAAATAAAACGTTTTGAAACAGCTGTTGATTAGTGATCAGAGCCTACAAAGTTGAGACAGGCCAAGAAGTCTGGCCTCCAGGCAAGAAGAAACACAGAGACAGAGAGGAGAGACCCCAGGGCCAAGTGCTGTGTGCAGAACGAGGCAGAGATTGGAGGGGACAGATAGAAGGTTCCATTCGGAGTTGACATTGGAGAGATCCATAAGCCAAGGAACACCAAGACTGTTTGTTGGTGGGCCCCGGAACCTAGGAGAGGGGCCCGGGACAGTTTCTCCCTGAGGGCCCCTGGGAGCAACCAACCTGCCCACACCTTGATTCCAGACTCCTGACCTCCAGAACTGGGAGAGAATAAATGGCTGCTGTTTTAAGCCACCCGGTGTTGTGATTAAGAAGCCAGGGCAAAATTCCACTGCTGTAGAATCCCCTCCATTTCTTACCCCTCTCTCCACCCCAAACATTTCCTGGATGGAATTAGCAACAACTAGCCCTTATATAGCACTTATTGGGTGCTAGATGCTGTATTACGAGGCTCTTTTTAAAAAAAAAAAAAAAATTTAACGTTTATTATTTTGGAAGAGAGAAAGATTGAGCACGAGCAGGGGAGGGCCACAGAATCTCAAGCAGGTTCCAGGCTCTGAGCTGTCACCACAGAACCTGACAGAGGGCTCAAACTCATGACCTGCAAGATCATGACCTGAGCCAAAGTCAGAGGCTTAACCAACTGAGCCACCCAGGCACCCCAGTGCTCTTTATATATACAGGTGGCCCTTGAACAACACAGGTGGGTTTACCTTTACACAGATTTTTCCCCATAAGTACAGTACAATTCTGTAAATGCATTTTCCCTTCCTTATGATTTTCTTAATAACATTTTCTTTTCTCTGAGTTCCTTTATTGTAGGAATACAGCATATAATACATATAACATACAAAATGCATGCTAATGGACTGTGTTATCCGTAAGGCTTCTAGTCAAGGTAGGCTTTGATACTAAGTCAAGTTTTTGGAGGTCAAAAGTTACACATAGATTTTTAGCCACTGAGGGATTGGTGCCCCAACCCTCACGTTGTTAAAAGGTCAACTGTGGGCCTCCTGGGAGGCTCAGTTGGTGAAACATTTGACTTCCCCTCAGGTTGAGAGAGTTCGAACCTCACGTCAGGCTCTGTGCTAACAGCTCAGAGCCTGCAGCCTGTTTTGATTCTGCATCTCCCTCTCTCTCTCTGCCCCTTCCCCATTCTCTCTCTCTTTCAAAAATAAGTATATATTTTTAAAAATTTTTTAAAAGGTCAACTGTATTATTTTATTTAGTTATCAGAACAACTCTCTGAGGTGGGTGGTATTTTGACCTCCAATTTATAGATGAGGAAAGTCATAGACAGAGAAGTTACGTAATAGGTAGTATGTTCCAGAGCTGGTATTTGGACCTCGACAGGCATGCTCCAGAGCCCATATACCAACTATTGTGCTTTGTGAATTAATAAAATCTCATCAACCTGCCGCGCAGCTCACAAACCTCAACACACACTGCCTCCTTGGTCAGGACAACCCTGGCCCTCTCTTCCTCACGGGAGACTTTCAGTGTGGAATGACAGGACACCCAACTTGCATTGGTCTTGACAATCAAAAGCATAACGCCACCCCCTTACTGAATATCTTGGACCAGTGTGCATCTACCACAGCAGGACTGGGACATGACCTATGAGAATACGTGGACAGATACGGGACATCAGACTAGTTTTCTTAATGTAGGGAAAAAATAGAGTGAAGCTACTCAGAGAGAAGACACAGCAGCCTGAGAAGCCACCAGCTTCTAGTGAAAACTCCATGAAGACTCTTGCTGTCAATTGGGAGAGCCTGGCCGGGCCAAGGAGAGTGTAGGGTTTCTGGAAAGTTCCCTTTGCTTTCTCACAGCAAAAGCATCCTGGGCCCTCCCAACTATTCTAAAGGCCTCAGCTTTAGGCTTACTTACCTGCCGTGTGCACCAAACTGATCCTGACCTCAGAAGGTCATTTTCCAAGGTGTGTAGTCTTTCTCAGGCCCAGCTTAACTTGCCTGAGTTCCATTCTCTACAGGCTGCAGGCACAGATTGATCCAGGGGCCCTCCAGTACATTTGGTTGATTTCTTTATTATTTAAGACTCCACTAAGTCCTTAAAATCCAGATAAACTTCCATATTAATTGACTCTTTTCTCAGAGCCGCCTTTAAAGCTTGTCCTAATAATAAGAAGTATGGTATCATTATTCAATCAGTTAGTGCATTAGGGAATGCAGACCAAGTGCTGAGTTAGGTGCCAGGAATTAAACAAGAGGAAATTTTTTTTTTAAATTTTTTTTAATGTTTTTTATTTATTTCTAGGAGAGAGAGAGAGACAGCGTGAGCAGGGGAGGGTCAGAGAGAGAGGGAGTCAGAGACTGAAACAGGCTCCAGGCTCTGAGCTGGCAGTCAGCCCAGAGCCCGACGCGGGGCTCGAACCCACGAACCGCGAGATCATGACCCAAGCGAAAGTCGGACACTTAACCGACTAAGCCACCCAGGTGCCCCGAGGAAGTTTTTTTTAGATAGAATTTCTCATCATTAACTAGCGTTTGGTAAGCTCCGTACTTTCCAAATTATCTTATAGTTACATGAGGCTTCTATCTTTTCACTAGAATTCAAGTTTCTTGCTCAATGGAGGACTCAGGTTTTCCCTCCTAATACCTAGCCTGGTTTTAAACACATAGTAGTGGTATATCAAATAAATAAAACAATGACTAAATGAAGAGGCATTTCCTGTGAAGCCCTTCCCCCAAATTGGAGTATCACTGAAAAATATGGAGGAATAATTTCCCTTTCTTTCTCAATCAGTTGGATGATAAATTCTGCAGAGGATTTCGTTTACAATCGAGTGTTTCCTGTTCAACTCTCTTTTCCACCAGCTCCTCTTCCCCTTTCCTTACTGTCCAAGAGTATGCGGTTTAACTTGGTGGAAACCACCTCTTTTGTCTGTTAATCGCAGGAATACAAATACTTCATCTTATACCTCTTAACTCTCCAAAAGCTCAAAACATTTCATTCCTCATATCTATTCTTCTGATATCTCTTTGAAACACACAGAAGACAGGTGGAGCCCTGGGCCAGCCTTTATCATAATGCCATTAATATTGTATTGCCGTTGCCTTCAGTCTCTCAGTCAAGTACACTCAAGCACAGGGACGGCAGATGTGAAGTTCATCCCCTGATTTGCTTAGCACAAACCACAGTGCCTGCCATTAACTCCTTCTTTACATACACTGCATCACATGTGCATATGAGTAGCGGATGATATTCCACAGCAGATTATGCAAAGAGGTGGAAAAGCTCGTGATGTGAGAGGCAGCCCCATGTGGTCCATGGCACCCAAGGAAAGGATGAACCCTAAATTAGGTTCCATAGCACAGAGTCTGGTGTGTCGAACTCACTCACTCATGGACCAAGACACCTGGGTTTGCATTCAGATGCTTTTGCTCTTGGGACAACTATCTGACCTTGCTAAGCCTCAGTTTCCACATTTGTGAAATAGCAGTAAGAAATGTACCTATCTTGCGAGTTGCTGTGAGGAAGGCTGAAATGAGACGAAACATGTACAGAGTTTGACACATAGTTAAGTGCCGAGTAAGATCTCTTGTTGGCAGTGGGGTCATCATTGTAATTGTTACTCTTCCTTTTTAAATTTTTTTTATGTTTATTCTTGAGAGACACAAAGTGTGAGTGGGGGAGGGGCAGAGAGAGAGGGAGACACAGAATCTGAAGCAGGCTCCAGGTTCTGAGCTGTCAGCACAGAGCCCCAAGTGGGGCTCGAACCCACGAATAGGGAAATAATGACCTAAGCTGAAATCAAACATGTAATAGACTGAGCCCCCCAGGCATTCCATAATTGTTACTCTTTCTAAAACATTTTGTTTTAATCATAAAGTACTACCTTGTATAGAAGACAAAATCTTCAGACTACCAGAGGCTGAATTGATTTAAAATTTTTTTCATTTTATTTACTTTTGGAGAAAGAGAGAGAGAATCTCAAGCTTCACACTCAGCACAGACCCTGATGCAGGGC
Organism: Proteles cristata cristata; assembly: GCA_017311185.1. Lineage (NCBI taxonomy): Eukaryota > Metazoa > Chordata > Mammalia > Carnivora > Hyaenidae > Proteles > Proteles cristata. The sequence continues at coordinate 413,260 of JAESUZ010000837.1, forward strand.
TCTATCCCACTGAGCCGAAACCAAAAGTCAGACACTTAACCGACTGAGCCACCCAGGTGCCCTGAGACTGAGTTGATTTTAAATAAGTAGAGAGAGAACCAGACTGAGATGTTTGCAGTATGAAAAGATGGGGAAATCAGGGGCAATTGAATTCCACCTTCTGTTTAAGGAGTATCTTGTGTTTGCCCAGAGTTAGAGGGAACATTACATGTATTTTCCAGGTAAACTCTGCTGATTATGATACTTCCTGTTTTTTCAAATATAAATGAGAAGTGTTTAATCATTCTCTTCACAAGCAGAAAATTGACATCAGCTCATCATTGAACACCGGAATGAAAAGTGACAATTCAGATCAACAGCCAGTTGGTTTTATAGGCTTGGAGGAGGGGGTCACGGGGACCACAGGCCCACACCTGACCTGAACAGTTTCTCCCGACTGTTCATGCAGGTAGCAGCTGAAGGGCCACCTGCCATCTTGTCTCTGCCATGCCTTCTGGCCTCTGACTCAGTTTCTTTTTTGGAGCGGCATTGACAGCCCTGCTGTTTTAGATGTAGCAGAAGTGAGATTTGCAGCTTGTTGTCCTTTATTAATACAGAGATTGGCCCCAAGCCAGTTACTTTTCTGAGCCGCAGTTTCTTCACCTGTAAAATTGTTTTAATAATTCCTACCTCGTAGGATTCTTGTGCCCATTAAATGAGCTAGTAAACAGGAAGGTAATCTTTTAACTGTAACCACACTTCAGATGTAAGTGATTATTTTTAAATTTTTTAAATGTTATATTGGAAGCAGATAGATAATCTCCTGATAATGGTGCCTGGAAGGAGCTCCTTCTTTAAGTTTTAATCAATCTTTTAACCTCCAATCACCATTGACATATGATGTTCTTTTTTTTTTAACATTTATTTATTTTGAGAGACAGAGACCCAGCACAAGTGGGTGAGGGATGGAGAGAGGGAGACACATAGAATCCGAAGCAGGCTCCAGGTTCTGAGCACAGAGCCTGGTGCAGGGCTTGAACCCATGAACCGTGAGATTGGACATAGGATGTTCTTGAATAAATGTGAAAAGTTCTGCTTGATATCAGGTAAAACAGAGTCAATACTTTAACAAATTTTCATGAATGAGTGTTATAAAACTTGTAAATTACTAATTAAATAGACCTCAGAATCATAACCATTGAATAAGAAACTAAGAATTCCCGGTGTTGCATTCTTATCGTTTGGGCTTGGGCACAAACATATCCTTAATTACGATGACTTCCCCAAGTGACCCTGACCTCCTCCATGCTCCCTGCACACAGGTAAGTTCTATCACGCCACCCAGTTTTCTTGGTAGAAGTTAAAACTACCTGAAATTACACTGTGAATACCTATGCTTACTTGCTTCCCAGCTACTATGTAATTTGGTCAAAGCAGGGATCTGATTAGTCTTTTCATCATGTCTCTCAGACTTTGAAACAGATTTATTGAATGAATGAATGAACGTTTTCTGGGGAAAAAGAAAAGAACTCACCATGTTGGGAGGAGTGTTCAAATAGCCCAGGAAGCATGGATTACGACAGTTATATAAATAGGTATCTGTACGAACAGCTGCCCATTAAGACTTGAACTAGGCAGCAATTTGTTTTATCCGTCCACGTGCATCCTCCAGCATTTACAATAATAGAAGTTGACCACCTCAGAATGAAAGATAGTTTGCTCGCTATAGTGAAGCTGATGAAAATTAAGCTTCAGGGCCTTTCACTTAAAAGGTCCTTCCGAGGCCCTCCAAAGGGTCATGGCGTGTATCTACTTACTATTTGTAATCTTTTCTTAAAGAGGATCCTTCCAGGGGCACCTGGGTGGCTCAGTCGGTTAAGCACCCGACTTTGGCTCCGGTCATGATCTCACGGTTCGGGAGTTTAAGCCCCGCATCAGAGCCTGGAGCCTGCTTGGGATTCTGTGTCTCCCTCTCTGTCTGCCCCTCCCCTGCTCCCACCGTGTCTATCTCTCTCAAAAATAAGCATAAAATAAAATAAAAATAGGATCCCTCTGAAGTATCGAAGTCCGACGACCCACGAACCTGGATCAGACCACTGCCTCTGCCTCCTTGGAATGGATGGAATGTTCTCTTTCTCCACTCGACTTTCAGGACCTAAGCCTTCCCCTTGTAAACACCCAAGTGGTTACTGTCCTCAGACACGGAAACCAATTTGAAAATGTACATGTTCTGCTGAGTCTGTTCAAATATTTATGGGTGGCGGGGAACCTAATAATGTGGAGGTCTTTTCTACACCAAGATTTGCAGTTGTCCAAAACATGTGTGCCCTTTTGGTGTATTGAAGCAATAGTTGGTAGCCTTTATAACATAGGTTCTCATCACCAACGATAGCATGTTGTTACAGCACGTTTTGAAGTTACCGTGGTAGGACAGGAATTGATCAGAATGGAGGAGAATATAGCTGAGAGCCCACCAAAGGCAAGTCTATCCATGACTTCTGATTTTTCCCTTTGTTAGACTTTCAATGGGAAATTTCTTCCTGAGAAAATCCCGACTGTGCTTATAAGCAACTTAATTGCTGCCTGGACAGTAGAGTCAGATGGACCTGGGTTTGAATCCCAGCTTTGCACCTCAGTAGCTGTGAAAACTTGGGCAAAGAATGTCACCTGCTGTGCCTCAGTTTCCTTATCTGTGACATTGGAATACTCCGACATACCTCACTGACTGTTGTGAGATTTGTTTGGAATAAATGTTGGTGGGGTGCCTGAAGAACAAGCCTCACAGATCCTTTCTTCTCAGTTCCCAGACCATGGCTACTGTCCCCAGAGTGAGGGCTTCTGGTTTCAGTGACTGAGTTTATTGAATCAAGCCATCGGGATGTCGCTGTATCTTGGATTCCCCACAGACTGTGTGTTTGGGGCTGGAGTCTGATTCAGCCCCCAGGAACACAATCCAAGCCTGGCATGTGCCAGCCCTGATTACCATTTATCAAAGGAAATTGAATTGAATAGCTCGATAGAGCCAAATATGCATGCTTTTTTGGTGTGTAACAGAACAGTAGATGGATGTGTGGTGTGACGTTTGCAAACGTGTGGTCCAGAGGATTCCCAGGGCATACGGAATTTCTCCTGGCCCGGTGACTCTTAGAAAGGATTTTTTGAGTATTGATGAGGTTATAAAATGCCTTCCTGTTCCCCTCTCCCCTGCTGCAATTAAACCAGAGGACTTTTCTGTGTCCGTTGGCCTTGTAGGAGGGTTAAATCCTCTCTTGGGACCCCAGTGCTCCTCGTGGAGACGTTGTGGGCCAGCCTCGTAGTCACAGTGTCAGCTGTGCTGCTGCCACAGCTGGTAGCTCCAGAGCCCGCCACCTCCTGGGTCTTCCCTGGCAAAATGCGGACAGTGGCCGCCTTCTGGACCGCCACAAATCTTGTGACTGGACACAAGAAGCCTGCCATTTAAACCTCCAGGATCTCCATGACCAGGATGGGCAGCAGCAAAAAGCAGAAGTAGCTGAAAAATAGCCTCTCGCTCCCCTCCACATTCTAGATCTTGCAGGAATGCGTCTAATTTGCAAAATCCAAATTGTGCCAGAGCTGCAGGATTTAGGGAGATGCAGGAATTAACTCTCCAGCCTCTTTAATTCATAAAGGAATTTCCGGGGCTTTTCCACGCTCGGTTGGCAACTCGCAGTATGAAGCTCATTTTACTCGCTGATCTCGTACCTACAAAGGCATAGGTGTAAACCAGAGAAAGTGTCCACGAAACCACACTTCCCGGCTGTGTCTGATCCACTTGATTTCAGGCCCACGATTGTGTCACAAACTCCAGTTTAGAAAATGCTGCCTTGGGGACGCCTGGGCGTCTCTGTCGGTTAGGCATTCAGCTCTTGGTTTTGGCTCAGGTCATGATCTCATGGTTCGTGAGATAGAGCCCCACATCAGGCTCTGCACTGGCAGTACAGAGCCTGCTTGGGATCCTCTCTCTCCTTCTCTCTCTGCCCCTCCCCTGCTCGCTCACTCTCTCTCTCTCAAAATAAATAAATAAACAAACAAGTGCTGCACTCCAGGTTGTGGGTAAAGGCCACCATGCCCACAATGCTCCTCTTATGCCCATCCCAGCGGACTCTCTAGTCCCTCTGGCTGGAGACTTTGGCTTGTAATTCTGATGCCTTGGGATCCAGGAGCCAGTGGGGCAGCGTCCTGAGAGCAAGGTGTCCATCCCTCCTCCATGATGACTATAAAGCACAGGAAGAAGGGCAAGTAGAGAGCCCAACAAAGGACAATGAAGCAGAAAAATGAATGGTACTTTGGTGGACATGGTGCTACCTTCATCTACAGACAGAGGGCCAGCTTTGGAAGCACACAGTGTACACACATTGTCAAGAGTATTCAAAATAGCCCTGGATTTTGTGCCTTACTTACCAAAAGTTTTAGCCTGGGTCTTCCACTCATGATTTCTTGGGCAAATGTTTCCACTTCTGAGCCAATATACTCATCTATAAAATGAGATAATAAGGCCCACTTTGTAGTATGGCCTTGGACAATATATAATATCTCTCTTATTTTTCTTGGCTGTAAGATAGGCTTGGCTCCATTGGCTAGCTGTAAGGACCAAATAAAATAAATTGTGTGATAACTGTCACACTCAGGGGCTCAGATGTCCATCCCTTTCCTAGTCATTTATCCTAATCAACCATCTTGTCTTTCCACATCAGTGAACTTAGAGTATTATTTACCTTTTGCTTTATAATGACCCCAAGACGCAGTGGCTTAAAATAATCACCATTATTTAGCTGACAATTCTCTGGGTTGGTTGGGAGTTCTTTTGGGCTCTGGTGAGTGTCTCCAGTTACCAGGTGGAACTGATGTCTGCTGGGTGATCTCTGGTAGCCTCCCGCACACATTCGACAGTTGGGCAAACCAGAGACCATCTAGTTCTCTACCACAAGGTCTCTTATCCTCCCAGGAGGGGCTCGGGTGCATTCATGTGGTGATCTCGGGGGTCCAAGCACCGCAAGAGGGAATAGAAGTCCCATGAACAAGCACATTTCACACCTTCGCTTGTGCCATATATGCTGTTGTCTCATTGGTCAAAGCAAGTAACTTAACCAAGCCAAGAATCAACACAGGAGGGTACCACCCAGGGGTATTATTATGCACATATTTACATACAGTCTACCGCATTTAGTTAGTTAGGGCTGTCCATGATTCCCCTTCGCCAAAGCTCTGCAGAACACTGGACAGAAACCACATCCCTCATTTTTCTCCCCACCTACAGATTTACAGCACACAGGGAAATGTTTATTGTAGACAGTTGCGGCTTATCAAAAAAGGCACGTGTTGAAAGTGGATGTTCTAATGTTATATTATTTATATTACATATCTCTAGTATGAGACGTTTGTAGTAAGACCTTTTCTGGTCTGTTTTGGAAGGTTCAAGTGTAGAAGGGAAGGAATGCGGGGGAGGAAAGGAGAGAGAGAGAGAGAGAGAGAGAGGTGGTGAGGCTTGGTTGAACCCCCACCATACATCAGAGTCCCTAGTGTCACTCCATGAGGCCCTTGCGGTACCATGGAGAGCTCCTTCTCATTTCCATTTTCCAGATAAAGGGACACTCCAGCAAGATCACTCAGTGAGAAAACGAACTCAGACCTAGTTTCTGTTACATCAGAACAAAATCTCTTCCTTCTCTCAGGTAGCATGAAGACCAGGCTGGTGGATATGGAGCTCCTTCCTGTGATTTCCTAAATGCCCACCAGAGAAAACATTTTTCATTTTCAACCAACAGAACATGTTCACCTCTGACTACAGAACAAGTTTACAAGTATGAATGGATCCCTAAGAGAATATCAGAGTATTTTGGTTCCATTGATATATTTAAGAAATGTCATTTTTAAGGCTCAGGAAGCCATTCCAAAACAGACATCTTGGGTTTTTTAAATTTTAGTTTTTAGGTTGCCTTATTTCTGCTTTCATTGTTACAAATTTGCTAGTTGTTTTGTCCCGACAAGGCCAAATGAATCAAAGCCCAGGGTGTGTGTGTGTGTGTGTGTGTGTGTTGTGTTGCAAATTGATCCCAGCCTTGTTGACAAAAGGAACATAAAGTTTAGCAAAACACATGATGCAAAACCATAAGACCTATATACCATATGAATGTAGGTATACCAGATACCATATACCATGGAAAAGCCATATTGACCTATATATACTGGGATTTCTGTTCTCCCAAAATGTTGAAGATCAGAATGTTCTAGGCAGTGGAACATGCTGGTTAATACACAGTTACAGTGCAGATCAGCTGTTCTCAAATGAGGGCACTGATGGCTATTGGCTTTTTGACAGTCTCTCACTATAGACTGTGTTCTCAATCATTCTAAACTCACCTATCTAGTTCCCTCTTGCCTTCCTGTGATCAGTCACTATTCCTCAGCCTGTGTATCTCTGAAAGATCCAATGTGAGTCATTCATGAAGTAAGTCAGCTGACATTTACTGAGTGCCTGCTGTGTCACAGACACTATGTGTGTGTGTGTCTGTTGTGTTGTAAATTGACACTGCTGAAGGTGCCCCCGATACCACTGAGATCCTTGCTGTTATGGACTTAGGGGGAGAGGAGAAGAAATACGCAGTGAGCAAATGAACAAAGGCATAACCATGAAATTACTCATTGTGAGCCATGCCATGATGATAGACGAGGTAACAAGGAGATTCTGGAGCACTACTCCAGATTGGGGCTTTGAACTGAGGCCCATGGGAAAAGGCAAATGAAACAAGGATCTGGGGGAAGAACATTCCAGGCAGAAGGAATACCTAGTGCACAGGCCATAAGATGGGAACAAGCTTGACATGTTCAAAGAGAAGAAAGGTTCATATACCTGGAAGATGGTGTTTATTGAGATGAACGATGGGAAACTGGGCCAGGCCACATGTCTGATCAAGTAAATTTGGATTACTATTGTTCATTCAAGAGGATGTGTCAAGTTTGGGCACTCAGACATAGAGCTTAGAGTCCAGCAGACAGGTTAAGATTTAACTACAGTCTTTGGAGTGGGTCAGCGTATGTACGGTGTAGAAAGCCACTTCTCCAAAAGAGTTGATCCAGGAGGGGAGTGCAAACAAGAAAACGGGAAGAAATGTGGTGCTGAGCTCTGGAGTTCCCCAGTGTTTAAAGGGGTGAATAGAGGAGAAACAATCAGCGAAGATGTTAAAAAGTGAAAAAAAAAAATAAAAATAATATGAAAGCAGCCCAACAACAACAACAACAAATCAGAAAAGCAAGGTGCACGGACTGGATCTAGAAAATGTTCCAAGGAGGAGTAGTGAATGACTCCCTTCAGTGGCTGCCAGAAGGTCACAGGAGATCACAAGTGACCCATTCTTCTGGATGTAGAGTGAGGGAAGCCAGACACAAAGGAGAACATGTGATTCTGTTATATGAAGCTCAAGACAGGGAGAGCTAAGCTCTGGCGTTGGGAGTTTTGACCTTCCAACAGCTCGAAGCATCTCATCTTTCACGTCTGTTATCCTGGCATCTCTTTGGAACAGGAGAGAGCCAGGTGGTGCCCTGTGCTGATGTTTATTATACTGCTGTTAATATTTTATTGCAACAGTGTTCAGCCTCTCAGCCAAATAGACTGTGAGCATGGGGGAGGCAGAAGTGAAGATTATCCCCTGCTTTGCCCAGGGAAAGTCCCAGCGAAAGGCCTGCCACTCATTCATCCGCTAATACGTGCTTGCTAAATAACAGTTTGCCAGATGCATGAGTGAGTAGTGTGTGATATTCCGCAATAGAGTATACAAAGACGTGACATGTGAGGCAGTCCTGGTGATCCTCTGTCCCCAAGGAAAGAAGGAACCTAAATCAGGCCACATAGCACAGAGCCTGGTGTGGAGAACTCACTCACTACAGGGACCCAGACACCCGGGCTTGCACGCAGGTGCTGCCATTTTGTGCCTCAGTTTGTGCCTTTGACATAGCTCTCTAGTCTCTCTGTGCCTCAGTTTCCACATCTGTAAAGCAAGGATAATAAAAGTATCTTTCTCGTGAGTTGTTGTGAGGACAAAATGAGATGATTCACATACAGAGTTTGACACATTGGGCCGACCAGCAGGTAGCAGTGGTGGTTGACAAAATCTTATTTTGACAATACGATTGCCTTCTTCCTTAGGCATTTGCTTTGTTGAATAATGTTTCCCCTCCTCCTTGAAGGACTAGTGACTGGTTGGGGGACACACAGGGCTTTGGGAATGCTGTCTTGTTCTGCTTCTAGGTTTGGGTTCTGTTCACAAGAGCATGTTTAATCTGTGGAAATACATCTAGGATATGCACATGTTCCTCTTTGTAAATTACACTTCAATTACCAATAAGAAAAAGATCCTTCAGTGGCTCCCCTTAGCCTTCAAGATGAAGTTATTGTTTCTTAGCTTAGCACACAAGTGCCTTTCAGATCTGGCCCTTACCTTCTCTGCATTCAACTATTTAAGGCACTATGAATACATCATCTGTTACATCATCATGGCTTCACTCAGACAATTTCTTCTACTCAAAACCAAAACTCAGCTCAAGTACCACTTCTTCCAGGAAGACTTCCCTGACTGGGTCAAGATGTCCTTAATTGGACTCAGACTGTCCCTCACCTCCCATCCATCACTGCACTTACCATCTTAATATCTTTCTGTACTTGTCTGAGGTTCAGTGAAGGAGCCACAGTTTCATCATTAAATTGTGTCATTTTGAGAAAGAGCTTGAGAAATAATTGATGAATGATTACTTAAATAAATAGATGAATAATATTAAAAGGAATCTCCTTTTCAGATTCGTGACCATAGGGAGATGGAAATGAAAAAAGAGCTGGACATTTTTTAAGTTATTTATTTATTTTGGGAGAGAGCATGCTTGCATGCAAGTTGGAGAGAGGAAGAGAGAAAGGGAGAGAGAGAATCCCAAGCAGGCCCCACACTGTCAGTCCAGAGCCCCACTCGAGGCTCGATCTCACAAACTGTGAGACCATGACCTGAGCTAAAATCAAGAGTCCATTGCTTAACCAACTGAGCTACCCAGGTGCCCCTGGAAATTCTTTAGTACAGATTACACAGGCTTCTCTGAGGATGTACATTGATGTCCTGGCCAGTCTTGATTTATCCACACTGAAGTCTATTGTAAGAGGTGTCCTCTAGCTGAGAGCAAGTCTTTTACTTCTAAACAATCAAAACAGGAGTTTCGAATGCAAAGGATGTATCTTAACTCTGTAACCAGTGGTTTATTACTAACATGGAATGATTAACATGACAATAGCCACCTGTTAGCACAGAAATAAGCAAGAGATATTTAGTAATCATTTATTAGGCTCCTGCTGTATACCATAGTATACGCTATCCAGGTAGAATTCAGACTTACAGATTCAGTGACTCTGGAAGGAAAAACTGAGGTCCAAGAAGTGGCTTTCATTGAGCCCCTCTCTGGATCAGGTATTATGTAAATTATCTCAATTCATTCAATACCCACCGGAGTGGATGTTATCAACCCAATATCAAGAGATGGGCCGTGTAATGACACAATTACTAAAAGATGATGAATAGTACAGAGGGCCTCCCATGTCTAAAATATAGGTTCTCTCATCCCCTAGATGCCAGTTCTTAAGCAGAGCAGTGGGAGCTGGTAAGTAGGGGTGTTGAACGTTTGTTGAGGGTTGGGGTATCAGCAGATGCCGAAGGAAGAGGCAGAGAGCTCCGAGCCTGGTCTTTCTCAGGTCCGAGAAAGATGCATTTGTTGATGACTCTTTCTTTACTACTTTCTCTCTTGCCAAGCCCCACATGAGAAGCTTTAAAACCCAGAAGCAGCTCTCTGTCAATCAATTTCCTTTTGGTGCATGCTGTGTGAGAGACAGCCTAGTGCTGCTCTGGGGTGGTTGAGATTTTGAGTGATTTTGTGCTAGGGAGCTTGTCTGCGTTATTCCTTGAGCTGAGGCAGTAGGTAAACTGCCTTTGTTAACATTGCATGTTGTTTCCACTGCAGCGTACAGAGACTTTATAATTCTGCAGCCTTTGTGCTGTTTAGTACGTCTATCAGCTTTTCTGGGTGCCACTGAAATGACCATAGTTAAATAAAGAAGATGGAACACTTTCGGGTTCCTAGGCCACTGTATGAGCAAGGATATCTATCTATCTATCTATCATCTATCTATCTATCTATCATCTATCTATCATCTATCTATCTATCTATCTATCTATCTATCTATCTATCTATCATCTATCTATCATCTATCTATCTATGCATGTATCTATCTATATCTATCTATATTTTTATCTATTTATCTATATATACCTATTAGATATATGTACTTTAATATATAATTTATATATATTTATATCTTTGCATATATATGTATATATATGTGTGTATACACACACACACACACACACCATTTTTTTCCTATTTCATCCCTTGTGCAATTTCAAAACTTTTTGAGAAATTTTTCAGCCTATATACAATAACAGTATTGTATTTTATTGTCCCTTTATTTCTCCCTCTCTGTCCCCTGCACTGGCCCACATTCAGATCTCCTTCCTTTGCTGGAGGCTTAGCAACAACTGTATCACCTATTTTCTGTCTGTCCCCTTTAGGCTTGCAATCCATTTTCTATAGTCCCACAAATAATGATATTACTTCCTTTCGACTCTCCCACTTAAAAAATCGTGGCTCCCTATTCCCCTATGACCTAAAGACCAAATTTCTTGCCGTTGGGTGGAAGGGCCATGCCAGACTGTTCCTAGTGGAATTCTCAAGTCTCTATTCTGATTAGTCCTTCACAAGGGACCTTTAACCATGGTGACCTCACCCTCAAACTTGTCATCAGCTGTCCGTCCCATGTCTTTGCTCATTGCCTGAATAGTCTTCTCTAACTCCACCTGGCAAACTCTTATCTTTTTTTAAGTTTTAATTATTTATTTTTAGAGAAAGAGAGTGTGAACAGAGGAGAGGCAGAGACAGAGAGGGAAAGAAGGAGAATCCCAAGCAGGCTGTCCACTCTCAGCACGCAGCCCATTGAGGGGCTCCAACTCACCAACTGTGAGATCAGGACCTGAGCAGAAATCAAGAGACTGACGTTTAACCGACTGAGCTACCCAGGCGCCCCTCCTATTTTTTTTTTTAAGACGTGATGACATCCTGCTGAAATATCTTACCCTCTGTGAAGCAGGCAGAGCAAAGTTCAATGCCTGCCTTTATACCTAAGAAAATTCAGATTCAGAGACATCAAGGAGCTTGCCCAAGATCACACAGTGAGTAGGTGCATGCCAGAAAGAGACTCAAAATCACGTCTTCCAATTGTGGATTTCCAACCTATATATCAATGTCTTTTTGTTGAAAATAGCCCAGTACTTACTGTTTCCTGTGTCGGAGAAAAGTGGCACACCTTATGTAAAAGAACCTTTTAGTGTTCTCTGAAAAGACTGAAATCCTCAAGCCCTAAGAAATGCTTAAAAGAAAGATTTTTCAAGAGTGGCTGCTTAGTGGCAGATTCGACCCTTAATGTCTTCTGCATACAGCAAATGTGTTCTTTATTCCTCAACATTTGATGAAATTCCCTTCAGGAGAGCTCAGCATCATGCCCGACTATCATGTTGCCTTTGGTGTATCATTTTATTACCAGATCCAAAAGTGCCTTCCTTTCTATGCGGTAATGTTAGCATTGTAGGGGCAGCAGAGGAGGCCCTCAGCTGTCAGTTACCATGCATGTGCTAAACGTTGGGAGGGGTTGAAACTGATGGCGAGGGCATGTGCTGCCCTAACATGGGTCATTTCACCTTCAAAGTGCTAATAATTATGGGGATGGAGTGACTATATGCCATCTCTACTAAGCAGATGCCTGGGGAGTAGAGGAGAGTATTTTGTCACTGACATTCTTTCAAACTGAAACATGAATGGTAAATGGTGATCACAATAAAAAAAAACAAAGTAATTGGGAGTATTTTGCTATTGTTTTAAATTCCCTGCAGACTAGAGACTGCTCCCCACTTCTTCCCCCCACTCCTGTGGTACGTGCTGCTGTCAAGCATGTTGATCAGATGTGTCTCACGGGGTCCCAAGGATCCCCCCCCAAGGGAGCTGCAGTTATCATTTTGCACTTGAGGAGAATAGGCTTGGAGAGGTTAAGTCACCTGCCTAGGGACACACAGCTAAGTTACAGGATCTGAACCGAGGTCCGTGAAGGCAGGGCTTTGCTTGGCCTTGTGCACTGCAGTCTCCCGGCATATAGTAGGCATTCAGCCATGCTTAAGCAAATCAAAGAATAAGGAAAGAGCTTTGCCTGGAAACTACTAAATGAAGGGAACTGGGAAAATCTTAACTCCTTGAAAAGATAAAAAGAAAGAAAACTTCCCCGAAACCTGAATTTTGTTAACCTATTCTTTACATTGTGTTCCCCATCATTGACTCCAGACTAGAGAGTAACGCAAGCTATTGCCCATGAGTTGGCCTCTGGAATGAATTAAAACACACCTGATGACTACTGCTGTTTAATAAGCACCTACTGTATGCCAGGGTCTGTAAAAGGGCCTATAGTGTAAACAGCAATCCGGGGAGACAGGCAGTACTACTCCCATTTTGTAGATGAAGAAACTGAGGCACAAAGGGGTCAGAGAGGTTACTATGGTTGCAAGGTGAGCCAGCTGCCAAACTTAACTCAAGCTTGCCTGACTCCAAATCTTTAGTGTTTGTATTTCTGGGCAGAACCAAAGGATCCTGGGGGGTCTTAGACCACCACCAGGAAGACACTGATGGTTTCCAGACTTTTCAGTCTCCTTGCTGAATCAGCCTGAAGTGCGTATATGGAACATGCCTTCAAAGTCAGTTCAACAACAGCTTCTGCATGGCTGTGCTCACACCGACCTCAGAAATAGTAGCCGTGCGGGGCGCCTGCAGGGCTCAGTCAGTTAAGCGTCCGACTTCTGCTCAGGACATGATCTCATGGTCCTTGGGTTTGAGGCCCACATCAGGCTCTGTTCTGACAGCTCAGAGCCTGGAGCCTGCCTCAGATTCTGTGTCTCCCTCTCTCTCTGACCCTTCCCCACTCATGCTGTGTTTCTCTCTGTCTCAATAATAAATAAAAACATAAAAAAGCATTAAAAAAGAGAAATAGTAGCCTTGCTATGCAAACATTCTATAAAATCCCTTTAAGATACAAACTCAAATGCTAGAGTCGAGCTTTTGGGTAATAGAAGTGTAAGACATTTTAATTTTTACAAGTGTGGCTGAAGATTTTCACTATAGTACGATTGCCTTTTTAGATTCTATTCATTCTCCCCGTATTTCCTGTGTGATGTTCCTACTCATAGCTCTAAGTTTTTGCACCAGTGCACAATTAGAGTTCTGAAACAATGCTTGAAATAGAGCATGCCTGCTGGTGAATTTCATCAACACGTGGGCTGCGGCTATACTGTGCTTGCTAGACACTCTCTCATTCTTTTACAAATACCAACTCACTTAATTCTACAGCCCTGGCATACAGATGCTGTTATCACCAGCTCCGGTTTACAGATGGGGAAACTGTGGCGCAGAAACGCCAAATACCAGATCCTAAGTTGCAGAGTTAGGAAGGGGCAGAGCTAGGGTTGGAAGCCAGAGCCCCACCGCCAGGGCCATGTCCATGACTGCCACACTGCACTGACCTTCCTCTTACTTCACCATCTCTCCGTGCTCCCCATTCTGCACCCCTGTGGTCAAAGTGGGCCCCCTTTCACAGGCAGGTGTTTTTCTTTGGCTCATCCTTTCCCTCCACATATGTGTGCTGGCTACTGGTGTGTGCACATGTGCTCTCTGCCATGTGCCCCGGTTTGCTGGGACTTACTTTCTCCCCTCTGCACCCAGCCCGCCCCTTTCGTGTTGACTACTGTGTTTATTGTGCTCCTTGCATCTCTGACTGAGAGCCTTAGGCAGGTCTGGATGTTTGACTCCTTATGCAGACATGTTAAGTCTTTGTTTTCTTCCAAATTTTTATTTAAATGCTAGTTAGTTAACATACAGCACAGTGTTGGTTTCAGGAGTAGAATTCAGTGATGCATCACTTAACACCCAGTGCTCATCATAACAAGGGCCCTCCCAGTACCCATCACCCATCTAGCCCATCCCCCACCCACCTCCCTCCATCAATCCTCTGTGTGTTTTCTATCTTTAAGAGTCTCTTATGGTTTGCTTCCCTCTTATTTCCCCCTTCCCGTTCATCCCACTTATTCATCTATTTTGTTTACCAAATTCCACATATGAGTAAAATCACATGGTATTTGCCTTCCTTTGACTGACTTTTCGCTTAGCATAATACACTCTAGCTCTATCCAAGTTACTGCAAATGGCAAGATTTCATTCTTTCTGGTGGCTGAGTAATATTCCATTATATATATCACATCTTCTTTTTAATTTTTTTTGCTTGTTTTATTTATTTTTGATACAGAGAGAGACAGACCATGAGTGGTGGAGGGGCAGAGAGAGAGGGAGACACAGAATCCGAAGCAGGCTCCAGGCTCTGAGCTGTCAGCACAGAGCCTGACGTGGGGCTCGAGCCCACAAACTCGAGTCATGACCTGAATCAAAGTCGGACGCTTAACCGATTGAGCCACCCCATGCCCCTTCTTTGTCCATTCATCTGTTGAAGGACATTTAGGCTCTTTCCATAGTTTGGCTACTTTTGATAGTGCTTCTGTAAACACTGGGTTGCATATACTCCTTCACATCAGCATTTCATATCCTTTGGGTAAATACCTAGTAGTGCAGTTGCTGGGTCATGGGGTAATGCTATCTTTAACTTTTTGGGGAACCTCCATACTGTTTTCCAGAGTGGCTGCACCAGTTTGCATTCCCACCAGTGCAGGAGGGTTCCCTTTTCTCCATATTATCGCCAACACCAGTTGTTTCCCGTGTTGTTAATTTTAGCCAGACAGATGTGAGGTCATATCTCATTGTGATTTTGATTCATTATTTCCCTGACGATGAGTGATGTTGAGCATCTTTTCATGTGTCTGTTAGTCATCTAGAAGACGTGTTGAGTCTTGAATGGAGCAAGTATCTTCTTAAACTGGCCAAAGATACAAGGGAGAAGGACCAAGAGCTCTCAGTGAATGAGAAGTGACAGAGAAGGATGAAGTCAGCTTGGAGAAGGAGCGGAGATCCACATTTAAGGGCAAGAGTCATTACGGGTCACCTTTCGTTCCCAAGACTCAGCCTCTGTTTTGCCCTTAGACTCCATGAGACATCCCAGGATACTTAGGATAAAGCCTGAGTTTTCTGAAGCAGAGTAGGGTATCTAGCCGTCAACAGAGGAACCCGGAAAATACGGCCACCCTTTCCTTCCTGTTCTGGAGGTAGACAGAACACCCCCGTGGCTTTCAAAGGCTTCAAGGACAGACATCTAAACAAGAATTGTAAGATTTCTCTAGTTGAAGCCATCAGGATGAGCAATTGCTTGATTAGTTGGCAAAGTGGGTTAAAATGGGGAATTCTGAAAAACTGTACTTAAACATTTTATTTATAACTTAAACATAAAATAACAAAGCCTTTGCCAGGTCTTTTATTATAAAGCCAGCACATTTATTTTTAGCTTAGATCTACTGTTTCTTATTTAGACCGTAGCTAATTAGACGTCAGCCAAGGCCACTACTTCCTTAAAATGGAGCAAGGATTTAAAAGGACTTGCAACATTATCAGAATGACTTCTGAATTTTTATTACTTTTCCCACAAATACTTATGGCCACCTTGCCCACATCTACACAAGATTTTAGCTACTGAGCATTACCAAGTCTTTGCAAAGCGTTCGATTGCATTTGCATACAACGTATCACTTGTTCCTACTTGTTTTAAATTTTTAATGTAATATTTAATTAAATGGAGTGAGTGCACCAACAGATAAACTGACATAATGGCGTTTGGGGACAAGCCCAGTAACTCGTGGCCAGCGTGGGGTTACATAGGGAATAGGGCATTTGGAGAGCTCCTTATGAGCTGGGGGACCTTCAGCCCCGCAGTGCTCAGCTGACAGGTATGAAAGAGGCACTGGAAAACGTGGACCCACTGAGTCAGGTGATCCAGAGAGTTGGCAAATGAAGGTCAACCAGGAGAGGTGCTAACTGCAGTCAAGTGGCACAGGGGCTTGTTCAGAGGCCGGTGTGGGTTGCAATCTGGGCAGAAGTAGGCAGGTCTGTGTGGCATAGGAGGATTCAGGGGGGACGGGGTACTTCGTGGAAGCAGTGTCACTTCAGCAGACCAGTGAATGAAGGCATCCTAGGGGCAGGTCCCTTATGATCAGAGGAATGTGTGACTCACCTGAGCAACTTCAAGGTTTAAAACACGGCACCATGGTTGAACCCATGCCTTATACCTGAGCCTAAATACCGAATGTTTAGTCTGTAGGTCAAGTTCTCATCCCTTGCTCTCTGTCTTGCTCTGAGTCTTGATGACTAACTGAGTAGAAGCCCAGCGTTTGCAGCTCTCGCAAGGCTGCCCAGGACCTCATCTGTGGCTTATAGAGCAGCCTGCCCCCACGTCGCTGGGTTATCTGCCCATGCTGCTCGGGAGGGCCTGCTCCCCACTTATTGCCCTAGTGCTTGGCAAGCTCCTGCCAACCACCTTCACGGGACCTCTTCACTAGCACGACTCTCACTTCTCGTGCCTGTTCTGTCTGAGGTGGAGCCTGTAAACCCCCCATGGAATTCAGGATCCCACCTGCTCGTTCACTCCTATAATTATAACGGCTAACATACTTGTCTACTGTTGAATCTCAGTAAAAACGTGTTGAGTGAATGAGTAGATGGATTTCCAAAGAGACCATATCCCCTAGCTTCCATACTTGGGGTCCCCCTGGGCCTGCAGCACCTTCTCTAGTTTTCCATAGGACTGGCTCCTGCCCCTCACATCCAAGCTTCAGTCACCTTGTAGAGTCCTTCACCGAGCATTCCGCTAAAGCAGCCGCCAGCTTGCCTTCCTCTCTTCCGGGGTCCATTTTCCAGCTCTAGAACACTGACTTTACAGAGGGAAGTGCCATGTCCATTCTTGTTTTCTGCTGACTCTCCATGCCCAGGATGGCATCTGGCCCAGAGCACCTACTCTCAGACACAGTGAGTGAATGAATAAGTGGATCAATGATGAGCAGGTGTCTGTGGAAAAGAACTTGGGCTTGAGTCTTCACTGTGTGCTTGCCAAGTGCATGACCTTGGGCTGCCAGATTTCACCTAAACTCTTTGAATCTCCGTATCCCTCATGCATTAAGTCAGATGAGGGATTGTAACTTACTCCCTCCTATGATTAATGGGAGGTTCTGATCGGATACGGGATAAAAAGCATTCGGTGTGCTACAATGTAAGTGGTCAGTAAAATTAATATATTGTCTATAACCCCAGGAGAAGTCTGTTTCCAGTGTCTAGACTTTCACTGCAGTTAACGCTGCTTTGCCTCGCGTGGAGAAAGGTCGGTGAGAGGTCTCTCAGCTTGCAAGAGCCTGGGAATGATGCATTCTTCCTAAAGCCATTCAGAATCGCTGCTACATATAAGCCCAGAAGTGCTGCCTGCGTGGGGGACCTGCCCCCCCACCCCCAGGACAACAAGCATCTGCATAAAATAAAGCTCCTGAATCCCTCACCATTTTTCCCCTGGACTCCCCCCGGGGCCAATGTAGCAGTTGATGCCCTGAAGCAGCAGCGTTCTGATGACATGAATAGAGCACATAGTGGGAGAAGAGAGGAAGTCCAGGCAGGAGCAGATGGTGCTCTTTGAATCAGCCCACATCCCTTTCATTGCAGATGGAAGATGGTGTCAGGGGGAGTGGGGGAGATGTGCAGAGTCTGAGCAGCACAAAGGCCACCCTGGTCAGTCTGGCTCCAGGAGACATTCTCGTACCTCTGATCTCCAAAGCTGGAAAATCAGATATTGTGCCTGAGCGGGAGCTGGGAATTGTATTAAGCGTCCAACTTTCACATTTTTTTTCTGATTGTGTTTTCGTGGGACTTGAGTGAGATTTCTCAAGCAGTGAACAGACCTGAGGAAACGAAAAGTGTTGAAAATGGGCTTTATTTTTTAAGTTTATTTATTTGTTTTGAAAGAGAGAGAGAGAGAATGGGTGAGGGAGGGCAGAGAAAGAGAGAGAGAATCACAAGCAGGCTCCATGCTCCATGCTGAGCCCAACCCGGGACTCTATCTTATGAGGGTGAGATCATGACCTGAGCTGAAATCAAGAGTTGGGTGCTTAACCGACTGAGCCACCCAGGATCCCTGAAAAGGGGCTTTTATAAGCAAACTCCAGGGGTGTCTGGGTGGCTCAGTCGGTTGAGCATCTGGCTACAGCTCAAGTCATAATCTCAGGGTTGGTGGGTTCGAGGCCCACGCTGGGCTCTGTGCTGACAACCCTGGAGCCTGGAACCTGCTTCAGATTCTCTGTCTCCTCTCTCTGTCACTCCCCTGCTAATGTTCTCTCTCTCTCTCTCTCTAAAGAATAAATAAACATTTTTTAAAAATAAAATAAAATAGGGGCGCCTGGGTGGCTTAGTCGGTTAAGCGTCCGACTTTCGCTTGGGTCATGATCTCGCGGTTCGTGGGTTCGAGCTCCACGTCGGGCTCTGTGCTGACTGCCAGCTCGGAGCCTGGAACCTGTTTCAGTCTGCAACTCCCTCTCTCTCTGACCCTCCCCTGTTCACGCTGTCTCTCTCTCTCCTAGAAATAAATAAAAACATTTAAAAAAAATAAATTAAAAAAATAAAATAAAATAAGGAATCTCCAGGCAGATTCCCATCACCTTCCATAAAATGCTTTACAAAGGAGGAGAGCTGGGGAAATTGCCTAATAGCACCACTGATTAGAGGCTGGCAAGTCTGGGAGCTAGAGAACTTTGCTATTAAAATTTTAGTTTCAAAGTCTCCCATGAAAGCCTTGATACCATACTTTGAGGTGAGTGTGCATTGCTACCTAAAGAGTCTGTTTAGGGGCACTTGGGTGGCTCAGTTGGTCATGATCATTAGGTCACAATCCCAGAGTCATGAGATCGAGCCCCACATCAGACCCTGCCCTGAGTGTGGAGCCTGATTAAGATTCTCTCTCTCTCTCTCTCTCTCTCTCTGCCCCTCTTCCCTGCTTGCACCTGCGTGCTCTCTCTCTCTCTCTCTCTCTTAAAAAAATCTGCCTAGCAAATAACCATCCTGTGCATAGACTGTGCTGGCCACTGTAGTGGGTACAGTCATGACCTGGGCACAGTCATTGCTTACTGTCTCTGTGTTCACCCTTTGTTTGCGAAGTATTGCTCGAGTGCCTACTATTTTCAGGCACTGAGTGCCCTTCAAAGCCATGATTAGTACCTGCTCCCATCCAGCAGTGACGCACAAGCAAGGCCATAGGTACCTAGGAAGTTGGCAGATTGCACTGATGAGCAGAAAATGGATGTGAAGCAGGGGCGTTTGCAAACAACATGTTTCTCAGTCCCACTATGAGCAGCCTTCAGGAGAGGAGAAGCCTCATCCTCTGAGGCTCAGTGCACCCTCCACTAATAAAGCCTGTTGCAGGGGAGCCGAGGGAAGTAGAGCAGAGGGGAGAGAATTCACGCCAGGCCCATCACATGTTTTATGTCACTGAATTCTCACAGAATCCCTGGGAAGGTGATGATTTCCTTGTTGTTTGTCAGATCGGGCACAAAGATGGGAGAGCTCGCCCACCTGATGCTACATGACTGTCAGTGACGAAGACAGGGTCCGAACTCTGGTCCCCTTCAGACCCCAGGGCTCTCCCACCTCACCAGGAGTCCCATCAGAGAATCACGTGATAAAGGGTGGCCTCCTGGTGCTGCCACTTGGTCACTGTGCAGGCCGTGCAAGTAATTTCATCCCTCCTGGACTCAGTCCACGCAATGCCAGTGATAATCTGTCCCTGCTTAGTTTCAGGGTTTTGCAAATGGATGGTGAAAATCCTTAAGATCCATAAATCACCAGGAAATTATGAGAAACTTTGCTGTTTGGAATTCACCTGTCTTCAGCTCAGCTCCACAATGCAGCAAACTGTACAGCAAAGGAGCCACATCCCTGCCCCGTTTCCATAACACAGGTCCTTTTAGGATTTAGTTCTTGTTGCCAATTAATCTGTTGCCCTGTTTTTATCTACTGCGCTGGTCACAATGGAAGAATATTCTTCTCTCAAGTGTTAGGTCCCTACTTTCAGGCCATGTGTGTCTCATTTCCTCTCCTCTTGATAAAGACGTAGTGCTCCTAGCCCTGGTTTCGCTGGATGTCCCCTGTTTCATTAATCATAGCATGTTGTCTCCGTCAGCCGGTCTCGGAGCCCGGCCATCCCCGCTGTCACACCCTCTTCTCCTCCCATCTCAGCTGCCGGTATCCGGGTCTGGTCTCACCTCTCCCTGGGACCCCTGAGCAGCTTCCCAGCCAGTCTCTCTACCTCTACCCTGGGTCCCACCTCACATTTCATTTTCCAGACCACAGCCAGGGTGATCTTTTAAAATGTAAACCCATAGTCTCTTCCAGTTGTAGATGGAGTTAAATGCCAACCCCTCACACGGACACGGGAGATCTGTCTACACCTGCAACCTCATCGTTTGTCATCCCACCCCTCTGTCCCCGCCCTCCAGCACAACATTGCCCTTTTATTTTTTTGACATTTACACTTGCTGTTTCCTCTCCCTGGACCTCTCCTCTTCTTGCACCACACAGGGCTGGCTCATTCCAGTCTTCCAGATTTCAGTTTAAGTGTCAGGTCCTCTAAAAGGTCCTCCCTAACCTGACTTGAGTCATGTCATCAACCACCATGCGCTGGGTCATGACCTTTCTTGCATGGCACTCATCGCATTTTGTGAATGTGTAGGGGTGCATTTGAGTGGGTAATATTTAATCGTTGTATCCCTGTTAGAATGTAAGCTCCACAATAGGAGGGCCCCCATCCGTTTGGATCACCGCCATCTACCCAACATCCTGCACAGGGCCAGGCAAATAACACGTACTCGGTAGATACTTGTCATGTTTGAGAACGGTGTCAAGTTAGCAGTTCCTGAAGAAGCGCAGCCAAGAGCCCCATGACTTCTACCATGGTGCACGCACCCATCTCAGACTTGCTGGTCAGCCTAACAAGACTGTCCCTCTCCATTGCTTTATTTTGTTCCAGGAGCGGCTCGTGCTGTCTGTGCTTCCCCGGTTTGTTGTGCTGGAAATGATCAACGACATGACCAATGTTGAAGACGAGCACCTGCAGCACCAGTTCCATCGGATCTACATCCACCGCTATGAGAACGTCAGGTGGGAAGCACAGCACCCTTACCCCGGCTCTATGCATGGCCTGTGTGTGCCTGGCTGCTCCCATCAGGCTGCCATGATCTCTGTCTGCCTGAATGTCAAAGCCTTTCTTCATTTGGTTGATTAATTCATTAACCAGTGATTATTCATCATTGAGTTCATTTCCAAATTGAGGCTCGAGAAGAATGTCAGAGAACTACAATTACATTAGCTTGCCTGCCTTTACATTTCGAGTGGGAAAGCAAAGGCCTTTTACATTATGATTGAAAAAATAATGCCAAAATGCAACCTGGAGACTTCAGGGGTGATCACCTTGGTCTCCTCCTTATATTATAACTTTTTAAAAAAATATATAAAACAGAATTATAGCTCATTTTTCTTTTGCAAACATATTTGTGGCCAACCATCCATCCATCCATCCATCCATCCATCCATCCACTCACCCACCCATCCATCCATCCACCCATCCATCCACTCACCCATCCATCCACTCACCCACCCATCCATCTACCCACCCTTGCACCCACCCACCCTTCCATCCATCCATCCATCCATCCAGTTCTACTTCTTCCTTGTATGTGACCTTGAGCAATTTATATACTTGAATCTCAGGACCCTTCTCTAGAAAATGGGCATTTTAACAGTCGCCTTGCAGGGGTTTATGCACATAATGTGAGTGAAGTTATATATGAAGCATAGAATAGAGGTAAAAATCCAGTAGAGCATTAGGCATTTGTAGATGGTTTTAGACATGTTTCCTAATTTTAAGCAAAAGGAACCGAAGCCTGGTCGATTCAAGTCTGTTAAAAGGCTGTTTAGTGGCTTATAGAGAAATTGGGGAAGGATGGAGAGGGAGGCTCAGCAGATGAGCCAGAATGAAGCCAGAGCAGAGCCAGAATCACCGTGGAGCACTGGGCCAGGGAGGATGCGGCCTCCACTGTCCCTAAAGAATCCACTGCTTGTACTACAAACTCCCTCGCCTTCCCCAACATGGCTGCCACCTCCCGAAATCCTCCTGCAGCCCCCGAGATCCCGATGTGGCTACCTTTGCTCTGCCCCCACTCCCAGTTCCCCTGCCTCTTTGCATTGCAAGGTGAAACCTGGGGCAGACGTGTCTGATTGGCTTAACCTAGACACTCACCGGAAGTGCCTGGCAAGCAGATACCTGACATTTGCAGCTGGTACAACAGAATTATATCTCCCTCCCACTAAACGTCATAAGGGAAACATTCCCAAACATAGGGGGAAGGTCTATCCGTTAAATAGCTCTAAGACGACCAATGTACCCTCTTGACCTTGATCTGAGGGAAAACAACTTTTCCTTTTAACCAGCATCTCCGGGAGTTCAGCTGGCATGCCGGGACATGCATTTGAAAGGAAGTCCAACAGAGATCCTGAGTCTGACCCAGCAGGCGTCTCAGTAGAGGTCATCCTCAGGGTTTTGGCCAAGACTGGCGCTCCACGGGTTTAGATGCCTGGGTCTGCAAAGCAGCCTTTTGTCCAACAGCAACTCCCATAAAAGATACTCCCCAGCTGTACAAATTGGTCCCATTGATAGTGAGATCTCATCAGTACCAGTTCTGGACCACAGGCTCAGGGAAGTACCTGTAATTCTAACACAGTGTGGGATTCTGTTTTCAAAGTAAGTAAAGGCTGTTAATGGATCATATAAAGAGGAAGACCTAGGGTAACGAAGGGGATGGGGGTGATAGGAAAAACCTTCCTGAAAGAGATGATTCTCATTTGCTTTATTTGAAATTGAGCCAGCTTAGTGAAGAATAGCAAAGAAAGGAATCCCCAGACAAGGGATTTGTACAAGTGAAGGCTGAACAGTGAGATCTGTCTATCTATATCTGTATCTGTAGATAATATATAACATATATATTATGTGTATGTGATTATTATTTGATATTGATTATTGGTTATCATTATTATATGATATATATACATATAAAAATAGGAAAAGAATATTATGCAAGTGCCTGCCACCATGGAGAAGGCAGGTGGCAAGGGAAGGAGACAATTACTTTTAATAAAGAAAAAAAGAAAAAACATACACAAGGCTGTCACACCAACATACTCGGGAGCCTTAAGCTCAATCAACGACGGGCTCGGTGCTCTTTCCACATTGATCGGTTTTCAGGGCTTCCCTGAGTCGGGAACAGCTAAAGTGACTTCCGCCCTCTCCACCTCACCCTATCATTTTAAGCCGTTAAACAGACTCCTTACACTGGAGGCCCTCTCGCAGAAGTGTACACGGCACCAAGTTAGAATTGGGTTTGCTACCCTGTACTTCTCGGCCCCTCAGGCAAAGGGGTCGCTTCTAACAGAAGAGTCTGGAGACGCCTGCTGTCACACTGGGCCTCTCCGGCCCTCACGGAGGCTGGGGTCAGGGGATGCCCAGAGCCTCCCCTGGCATTGGGAAGAAGAAATCTGGGAGGGAGGGGGGAGGTGGGGGGAGGCTCCAGCCCGCTGCAGGGCTGCCCGATGCTAAAATAACATCAGCGATGAGAAAAGCACCGGCTGCTATCCCCTCCCTCCCAGCGCCCAGAGCACATCCGCTGTGGTGTGGGAAGGATTTTTTAATTATTTTTAATTTAATTTAATTTATTTTAATTATTTCCAATCCTGTCTGTCTCTTCGGGGCAACCCACCTCCGTTCATTCTTTCTTCTCTGTTGCTTTTACTGTTGTGGTTATTCAGTGACCCTTCCCTGAAAATGGTCTGCTGTAAACCTCTAACCCTTGATTATATTTCATAGAATTCTTTGCCTCCTGTCGTGTACGTAGTTGTGCATATGACGGTATGGGGTATGTCGGTAAGAGGTGCTGCCCTTGGGGCCCTGACCGTGCTCAGGGCACTGACAGCCAGGGGACTGGTATTCTCATTCCAGAATGCATTCTCTGAGCCACATCCCCTGCCAGACTTTGGCTGCCTCATTTCATCTTTGGGGACCTCAGGTTCTGAATCCAAAAACTGCTTGAAATGGACGGAAAATTTGGATCTGTATGTTGATTTCAGCTCTGTGCGTCTGAGACTCCAGCAGAATCACTCCCAGCCACTTGGTGCCCAATTCTATATGTTTCTCTTATTTTCTCCCATATATTTAAGACACTTACATTATTTAGGGTAGTACTGTCTTCTCACTGCTAACACTTCTGGTCAGTGGGTGACTCGGGGACGGAGGCCCTTCCCCGAGCCTTGGCGATTTTGGTGTTCAGCTCTCGGAGGGAAAACGGCAGAAAAGGCACACCTGCCTCTTCACCACCTTGGCCCAGAAATCGCACATATCACTTACGTTCAGGTTCTGTCGATGAGACTGATTGCCTGGCCCACACGGACACGAGAGGAGAACAGAGTCTCCAGCTCGGCGGCCTTTCCTGGTGACAAGGGAACATGAATCTGGTGGACAGTTAGCCTCTCTCCCAAAGCTCCCTCCACCTTCCCCTGCCCATCCCCACGCCTTACACATTGGCACTTGTACCAGCAACCCTTGTTTGGATCTGCTCAGGAGATAGATTTGTCTTTACCTTTCCCAGGGTTATAGTAGACAGTTCAGTAAACTTTCATCAGGGATCAGAAAACCCTCAATTTTAGAGGCTCACTCAGTCTATCCGATTTCCGGCCAACCCTGTCCACACACGCAGTCACCACATTCTCCATGTAGCCCGGAGTTTCATGTACAAGCAAGATGCAGTTGAATGTGTCCAGAGAAACCTGTTGGCTTTTGGGACCTGTCTGCAGAGTAATCTATTAAATACCCTCTGATTCCCAAAACTTGCCTCAAGGACTTATATGCTCTCCACTTACTGAAGACTGTGTTGTGATTTAAAAGTTACCTAGGGGTGGGGACGCCCGGGTGGCTCAGTCGGTTCAGCGTCCGATTTCAGCTCAGGTTGTGATCTCACAGCTTCTGAGTTGGAGCCCCGAGTTGGGCTCTGTGCTGTCACAGAGCCCACCTCAGATCCTCTGTCTGCCCCTCTCTCTCCAGCTTCCTTACTCTTTCTCTTTCAAAAATAAATATTTTTTTAAAAAAGTTACCTAGGGGTGCCTGGGTGGCTCAGTTGATTAAGGATCCGATTGTGATTTCGGCTCAGGTCATGATCTCACAGTTCGTGGTATCAAACCCCACATCGGGCTCCGTGCTGACAGCGAAGAGTCTGCTTGGGATTCTCTCTCCCTCTCTCTCTCCCCCTCCCCTGCTAGTTCTCTCTCTCTCTAAAAATATATAAATAAACTTTAAAAATATAAATAAAAGTTGCCTACTTGTAGGTAATGGTGCAGAATTGCTTCAATGATCTCTTCTTTATTATCAAGAAAATGGAAGCTCAGAGAGGTTAAATAAACTGCCCCAGGACACACAGGAAAAAGAGTCTATATAGGGCCCATGTTCCTAACGATTCTTTTGAACTTTGCTAAAGCTTTCTTGAGGTCTCTATTTGCAGAGTGACTATTAGGTAATATCACTTATTTTTAGCCCAATAAACAACTTATCTCAGCAAATTAGATTGGAAAATTAACATGGCCTCTTCAGTACCCTCTAAAATGAATCTACTCCAAGATGATGATCATGGAAGGTTCCAAGTTCATACCTAGAATCAAGAGACCTGACCTTGAGCTCCCCACTTGGGGACAGCAGAATGAGCAAATGCAGAGAGAATCAGGGCGCTGGTTTCTGTTTCTCGTCTTTTATTCAACAAACTCTCACTGTGTAACTACCACTTAAACAGGTGCTCCTCTGGCCTGAGTGAGCACACAATCCCTAGGGGCTCCTTTTAAAGCAGATTCTTTTTTTTAATGTTTTTTATTTATTTCTGAGAGAGCGAGAGAGAGATAGTGTGAGCAGGGGAGGGTCAGAGAAAGAGAGAGATACAGAATCTGAAACAGGCTCCAGGCTCTGAGCCCGCTGTCAGCACAGAGCCCGATGTGGGGCTCAAACCCATGAACTGTGAGATTGTGACCTAAGCCGAAGTCAGATGCTTAACCAACTGAGCCACCCAGGTGCCCCTTTAAGTAGATTCCAGCCTGCTGGGTCTGGGGTGGGACCTGAAATTCTGCATTTCTAACCAGATTCCCAGAAGATGCCAGTGGTGGTGGCCATGACTATACTCTGAGAAAAAAAAGAGAGAGAGAAAGAGAGAGAGAGAGAGAGAGAGAGAAAATTCTGAAGATTTCTGTTTTGATTCAATTCAGGAAGCCTGTCATGAGGCCCCCATGTGCTAGGCAGTTGGGACACAGAAGTGACTTTCTTCCTGTTAGTTAGTAGATGGAGCACACTCAGTCCTAAATGACTGTGTTGTCAAGTGTTAGGTGCCATGACAGAGGGGACCGCAGGCTGGGAGGGAGGTGGAGAAGCAGTGACTAACTTTGCTTAAGGTATTCTCTATAAAAGCAAGATCTACAGGGCGTCTGGGTGGCTCAGTCGGTTAAGCATCCAACTCTTGATTTCTGCTCAGGTCGTGATCCCATGGTCCATGAGTTTGAGCCCTGCGTTGGGCTCCACGCTGAACAGGAAACCTGGTTGGGATTCTGTCTCTCTCACTCTCTCTCTCTCAAAATAAATAAATAAACTTCAAAAAAAAAAAAGCAGGATCTAAACATCTGAGTGGGTTCTTAAAAGACAAGAAGGAGTTAAATCTGTAGGAAAGAAAGCTGCGTCAGGGAGCCAGCACATCATGTTCACATACAGTTGCATAAAGCCCAGTGTGTTCAGAAGACCACAAGAAATTTGACGGTATTGGCTCACTGAGCACATCTGAGACTTTTTTGGCCTTTGGTCTCTGCAAGTCCATTTCTTCTTCAATAGGCTGCGTGCTCCATAAGGGGCGTGATGGTTCCTTCTGCTCACCACCGTAACCCCACTCCCTAACACAAGTAGGCCTTCAGTTACTTAGCTGTTGAATAAATGAATGGATGGATGAATGAATGATGGAATGAATGAATCATTCACAACATAGACAAATAGTTTTCAGTGAATGACTCTATTGAGTGAGTTGGATCTATGGGCCCTTCCACCTCCACCGGCCATGGCAATGACTGTCCTTACTTTGAAGGTGGCATCCTACAGTGATAAAGAGTATAGTTTCCAGGGACACCTGGGTGGCTCAGTCGGTTAAGCATCCGACTTCAGCTTAGGTCATGATCTTGTGGTTCATGGGTTCAAGCCCCACATCGGGCTCTGTGCTGACAGCGTGGAGCCTGCTTGGGATTCCATCTCTCTCCCTCTCTCTCTGCCCTTCTCTTCTCTCTCTCTCTCTCAAAATAAATAAATAAACTTAAAAAAAGAGTATAGATTCCAGAGCCAGGCTGCCTGGTTCACATCTTAGATTTCGTGTCTGTGGGCAAGTTACTTGGGTCTCAGTGTCCTTATCTATAAAATGGAAATGGTCACAATAAATCCTACCTCATAGATCATTATGAGAAACAAGTGAGATAATACATGTGGAACTTGGGACAGTATTAATTCACAGTAGATGCTTGTAAATATTACTGCTGTTGTCATTGGTACTTGTGTCAACAATTAGAAATTCCTTTAGCTGCAAGTAGCAAAGGATCTAATTAAAGATCTTACTTTCTCCCCTGTTACCTCTCTTCTCTCACTATCTCTCAAAAGCATGCAATCACAGTACATTTATGGAGCACTTACTATATACCAGCACTGTGCTAAGCACTTACTATCCATCAGTAATGCAAGTACTACAATTCTCGGGGTGCCTGGGTGGCTTAGTCGGTTAAGCGTCCGACTTTCGCTTAGGTCATGATCTCGCGGTTCGTGGGTTCGAGCCCTGCATCGGGTTCTGTGCTGACTGCCAGCTCAGAGTCTGGAGCCTGTTTCAGAGTCTCTGTCTCCCTCTCTCTCTCTGACCCTCCCCTGCTTACGTTGTTTTTCTCTCTCTCTCCTAGAAATAAATAAAAATATTTAAAAAAAAAAAAAAAAAGTACTGCAGTTCTCTCCAGGTAACAAATCAAAAGCTTAGAGAGGTTCGGGACGTAATAACCCAAGGTCATGGTATTCACAAGTGGTAAGCAGGGCTCTGAACTCTGATCTGTCTGGACTGTGCACTTGGTCCTAGGCACTTGGCAGACACTGTACCCACCAGAACGCAGTACAGGACAGTGGCTGTGTGGAGCCTGTTCCGGAGCAAGCTTTATACATTAGAAATCTAAAGGCATCACGCCCGGGCTTAAAACCCTTCACTGGCTTTCCATCACTTTCAGGACAAAGTCTGTGCTCTTCAACTTGCCTTCCCAGCCCGTTTCCAACACTCCACTACCCGACATCTCTAACTCGGACACCCTCTCTCCCTTCATCTTTTCCCAACCTCATTGCTCAGTGCCACCTGCTGACTAGCTGCCCTTGAATTCAGCAGAGCTGCTGTCCATTTGCCGCACTTCCACCTGACCCTAGCATGTGCTGATTCGTCTACTCAGACCACCCACCCTTCTACATGATTTACCGTCTGGCGCGTCCCATGGGTCCTGCAGAACTCGGCTGAGCCTCTGGCGCATTGGAAACTGCCAACCCCCTGTCACTGGTCATCCCCCAGAGTGTCCTTCCATCAGAGTACAGAGGTCCCCTCCCTTACTTATGGTTTCAGTTTCCCACGGTTAACTGAGTCCAGAAGTAGACTGTCCTCCTCTGACTTAACATCAGAAGGTCAGCGGTATCCTACCACTGGGGTCATAGCACCTGCACCATTGCTCTTCCTCCATCTCACTATGTAGGCATTTTATCATCTCTCATCCCAAGAAGAGTGGGTACGGGGCACTAAGATGTTTTGAGAGAGAGAGAGAGAGACCACATTCACATAACTTATTACAGTATATTGCTAGAATTGTTCTATGCTATTACTATTGTTGTTAATATTTTCCTGTGCCTCATTTATAAAATGAACTCTGTCCTAAGTAGGTATGTATAGGAAAACACAGTCTATTTCGAGTTCAGTACGATCCACAGGCTCAGGCACTCCCGGGGGGGGGCGTGGGGGGGGTATTAGAAGAGATCATCTTACCCCAGATAAGGAGGGAGCACTGTACTCATCTCCTGTGTTGTTTCTGTCTTTCTTCTTGTCTGGCCAACCTCAGTCCCCAGGCTCTGAGCATCCCGAGGACACACGCTGCATCTTTTTGATGCATGCAGCATGCATGGCAGATGCATAAATATTTTCTAAAATAATTAAAGCATTAAATTATTAATTCAAACAATCTTCTAGCAAATAAAAAAACTGGGTCCTGAGGATTCCGAATGAGTACATGAATGCGCTCAGGGAAGGTGTGCATTCCTTGAAACAAAGTGCAGAATTGTGAACACTTGTGCATTTTTAGAAGAGAGAGTTTGGAGCCTATATGCGATTCTTAAAAGGGTTTGTAATGGAGACAACTTTAAGAACCACTGAATATTGGGGTAACCAATATAAGTCAGCACACATTCCACAGTGTTTTCTGGCTAATTAGCCTATTGCATTAAAACTAAGTTACACTGATTCTAAGATGCACCATTATTCTATGCCACGCTAAGAAAATCCCCCAAAGTTTCACGTGAAGATGCTGTTCTAGCTTCGAACATGACAAAATCTGAGAAGTGCCTCTGCTTTTTTGTTACGTTCTTTTTCTTTTTTTTTTTATGTTTATTTTTTTATAGAGAATGTGAGCAGGGAGGGCAGAGAAAGAGGGAGACAGAGGATCTGAAGCAGTCTCTGGGCTGACAGAGACAAGCCTGATGTGGGGCTTGAACTCATGATCTTGAACTTGAAGATCACAACTTGAGCTGAAATCAGATGCTCAACCAACTGAGCCACCCAGGCACTGCAAGTTCTTTTTCTTTTTTAAATTTTAATTCCAGTATAGTTAACATGCAGCGTTATATAAGTTTCAGGTGTATAATATAGTGATTCAGCAATTCTGTGCACCACTCAGTGTTCATCATGATGACTGTACCCTTAATCCCCATCACCTATCTCACCCATCCCCCCCACACCTCCCCTCCGGTAACCACCAATTTTCTGTGATTAAGAGTGTGTTTCTTGACTTCTCTGTCTCTCTTTCTCTCTTTGCTCTGCTCATTTTTTTTCTTTTTGTTTATTTGTTTCTTAAACTCCTCATAGGAGTGAGATCATATGGTATTTGTCTTTCCCTGACTTCCTTCACTTAGCATAATGCTCTCTAGTTCCATTCATATTGTTGCAAATGGCAAGATTTCATTTTTTCAAGTCTGAATAATGTTCCATTGAATATATCCACCACATATTCTTTTTCCAACCATCTATTGATGGACACTTGGGACACTTGGGCCAGAGTTTGGCTGTTGTAAATAACGCTGCAGTAACATAAGGGTCTATAGATCTTTTTTCAAATTAGTGTTTTCATATTCTGTAAATTATGCAGCAGTGGTATTACTGCGTCATAGGCTAATTCTCTTTGTAATTTTTTGAGGACCCCATACCGTTTTCCGCAGTGGCTGTAGCAGTTTGCATTCCCACCAACAGTGCACAAGGCTTCCTTTTTTCTCCACATAGAGGTGCCTCTGCTCTTGCGTGGGTTGCTGAGGTGGCGAGGTGGGTCGGGACAGTGCCCTACGGGGCAGGTGGACAGTCCCAGCTCTGCCACGTGCTATGCAAACTGTTAGGGGAACCTCCTTGCCTCTCTGAGCTCTAGTTCCCTGATCATCATAATGGAGGGAATAATGCTGTCCCGGCAGGGTGCCTGGATGGTGGACTGAGACAGTGCTCCCACAGTGCCTTGCTTTCAAAGGCTTTCAAGGACACCCCCCCCGCCCTTGCTTTCCTCGCCCCTTCTGCCAAACCACATGCTGAGAGAAGACCTCACCTCACTTAAATACTTAGCAAATGTGAGAGTTTTAGGCAATTCGTTCTTCTGCCTGAGGTCTCCCGGCTCTGCCTCCTAGTCCCATAATGTTTGAAAAATGCCTGACTCTATCTGTCTGCGATTTTCGGTGTGCCATTTGCCAGAGACAGTGAGACATTTTGTTCTTTTGTCCCTGGTGTCCGTTTCACTCTGTGTTTAAGGCATCTGCAGTGGTGTGCGTTGCAAAATGAGAGAGGCAGTCCAGAAAGCTTCGTTTTGCTTTCCACAACAAATCGATCTGTTCTTAGTAACAAATCCCCTTCTGGGTATTTCGCATTGCCCACACGCCACAGCCCTGTGCAGGAAGAAGGGCTTTCGGCTGCCCCCTTGCCCTTCCTGAACCTCGGGGTGGACCCCCTTCTGCTGAGGTATTTGGGAAATACTGACACGTTCCTCCTGACTCATGGCAGAGAGAGCTAGAATCTCAAACCGCAGTTGATTTCTTTGGATGGGCTTGATGTCTTCCAGGACAGATTAAAATATTAATACGCTCTCTCCCCACCCCACCCCTTCCCTGTTGTCTAGTATTCTTTTTGCAGATGTTAAAGGATTTACCAACCTCTCCACGACCTTGTCTGCCCAGGAGCTGGTCAGGATGCTTAACGAGCTCTTTGCCAGATTTGATCGACTGGCCCATGTGAGTTGAATTTAATTCCCTTCTAGCCTTTTGCGGGAGTGAGGGACTGCATGTGGAATTAGAGAGAGAAAGACTCAGGCTTCTTCACCGGTATCGACTTCCCTGGCATGGACCTCTGACCCTCACACCTCCTGGGAACGAGTGATAATTATTTACAGATCTTGAACAGGAGGTTTGTCTGATTCATTTTCCCAAGGGAGAGACAGCTGGTTAAGTGACAGTTAAGCCAAACTTCTTTTTGTGTGTTTTCTGTTCCCCATCACTTCCCCCTGAGTGTGGCCAAGGGCCATCTAGCACAGCCTCAGTTCAGTTCATGCAGAACTCCAGCCATCTGAAATGAATTAGCCTGTTCTTGAGAGCCAGTCACCTACTGGACCACCATTTTGTTTGACCTGATCCAACAGCTTTGTTTCTAGCCCACAGGACTCTACCTTTACTTTTTAGCTGGCTTGAGAGAACAGGCATAGGGAGACAGACATTTGCGATCAAAACACAGATTCCTTGTCCTAAAGCCACTCAAGCTGGGGGAGACTGTCATCAGCTCACTGTATTTAGAGCGGGCTTTGGGTTCACATGGCGATGCCTTAATTTCCTTCTTCATCAAGTGTGTAGATCAGTGCCAATTTCATAGGGCTGTTGAGAGAATCAAATGTAACTGGGTCAAGTGGAAGTTCCTTTGTGAAGCATCAATGTGTCCAAAGTGAAGGCTGCCTCCAGCCGTTGAGAGCCATTCACACTTGCATCCGAGGTGAAGGTTAGGTGCGGTGCACCGTGCTGTCTGTCGGGAGTATGGGAATGACCCAAACACTCTTCCTCCTTCCTAGAACTGAGTCTCGTCAGGGGACACATCAATAGATGATCGATGTGCAATGCGTTGTGTGCTGTGAGAAGCGAGGGGAAGGGCCTGGGCTGCTGTGGGAAGAAGGCAGGCTCCGCACATAACTGTTGTATCAGAGAAGACTTTCTGGAGAAGGAGACTCTTGGACTGAGTCTTAAAAATGGGAAAACAAATACAATAGAATATAGTTCAGCAACGAAAAAGGAGTGAACCGCTGAGACACGCAGCAATATCAGTGAGCAAGGTGCCAAGGGAAAGAAGCTAGACCCCAAAGCATGGACAGCAAGACAAAATAATTTTATGAGACATCATAGAAAAGGCATAATTATAGGGACAGGAAAGAGATGTATGGTGGCCAGGAGATGGAGGTGGACGGAGTAGATTGATTGGACAGAAATGCGAGGTGCAGTGACTCTGGGAGGGACATAGCAGCTCTGTGTGCCAGCATTATGGTGCCCTGTACCAAAATAGTACGCTTTTATTGTGTATAAACTATACACCAATTAGCGAGGCCCAGAAGGCAGGGGAGGTCATTTTATGCAGAGAGGAGACCAAAAATAAAGATGCTACCCTACACTGGGTGTTAACTAACATGAATTTAAAGAAATAAGCTTAAAAATAATTAACTAGAAAGAAATAAAAATAAAAATGCAGGGGCACCCGGGTGGCTCAGTCGGTGAAGCGTCCGACTCTTGATTTCAGCTCAGGTTGTGACCTCATGGTTCATGGGTTTGGAGCCCCACATCAGGCTCTGCGCCAACAGTATGGAGTCTGCTTGAGGCGCTCTTTCTCTCTCTGCCCCTTCCCCGCTTGCTCTCTGTCTCTCCCTCAAAATAAAGAAATAAACTTCAAACAAACCAGCAAAAAATAGAAAGATGCTACTCTGTGCGGAAAAAGCAGAAGAGATTTAGTGCCCCTGGAGGGACAGGTGGAGATGGGGAGCAGGGGAGAGGGGCAGGGGAGAGGTTGGAGAGATAGGCAGGAGCCTGCCAAGGAAGCCATATGGTAACCAGAGCAACCGGACAGCTGTGAATAGGAGACTGATGTGGCAGAGGAGGGCATGTCAGCTGAGTCCCCACCTCCCCAAGAGAAGGAGAAGGTTGGGTTTACCTGAAGGGCTAGTAGTTTGGAGATGGAGACGAATGTCCATTCCACCTCCTTCTACAGTTGCATCTCTGGGGTTTGGTGCACATTCCAGTAGTTTCTCTACTTCATATTAGGGTTCTGAATATTTTTTTAATGTTTATTTATTTATTTTGAGAGAGATACATAGAGAGGAAGAGAGAATTCCAAGCAGACTCTGCAGCTGTCAGCACAGAGCCCGATGCGGGGCTCGAACCTGTGAACCATGAGATCACCTGAGCTGAAACCAAGAGTCGGAGGCTTATCCAACTGAGCCACCCAGGCACCCCACGGTTCTGAATATTTCTGTTCAAACACCTAAGATGAACAAAAATGGGCCTCCAGTGGGAAGCAGCAGATGGGATCGGTATCTATTTTTAGTGTCATGGTAAACAATAAACTTTGCTGACCCGGGGAAAGGGCTGCTGAGTAAAATGCAACCCAAGTTTTCTGCCAACATCTACTGCCTGACGCTGGTGAGACAAACCTGGCCCCTGCCCTTGGGAAGCTCAGGTCGGGTAGAGGGAGAGCAAGTCCATCATAATCGCAGGACAGTGCGGTTCAAGCAACAATAGGCTCAGGTGCCCCAGAGGCAGGATGGACCAGCCAGTTCTCGGGGCTGGAGACGATGGTGGTGATTTGGTAGCACCCAGAGCAGAGATCGGGTGCAGGCTGGGACTCAGGAAAGAGCAGAAGCTTTCCTGGCATCAGATTAGATGAAAAAGAGTACCTTCTAGGCTGAGCCGCGGTACACACGTAGGAAAATGGGGAAAATTCAAGAAGGTGCTGCTTGTTTGGGGATCTTTAAGAAGCTAAAGGTAACTGGAGCATCAAGGGCAGGGGGACTGTAAGGGCGCCAGGGTGGCCCAGTCCGTTAAGCTGCAGACTTCAGCTCAGGTCATGATCTCACTGTTCATGGGTTCAAGTCCTACATTGGGCTCTTTGCTGACAGCTCGGAATCGGAGCCTGCTTTCGAATCTGTCTCCCTTTATCTTTCTGGCCTTCCCCAACTTGTGCTCTCTCTCTCTCTATCTCAAAAATAAACATTAAAAAAAAAAAAAGGCAGGAGGATTGTAGTTAGATGTGAGCTCGGAGAGGAACCAGAAGCACATTTGGAGGGCAGGGTGCAACTTTTTAGGGGATGTGGGCTTGGTCCTGTAACCAGACTTTTCGTCCTGGTTACCTTGCACCTGGTGCTGAGGGGTAGAGATGGGGGTACACAGCCCATCGGTCCCCAGTGCGTGGAAGAAGCTATCTATAGTCCATCTTCTGGAGTGAGTCTTACTGAAGTTTTAAGAAGAAATGTTTGATAGAAAAATAAACAAATTAAGCACAGATACATGATGGCATAAAATTATTATTAATTTTGATAAGAGTATTAAACATTCAGAAACTGCCTTGTATAGGTTACTCACTTTTCTGGGTGTTTTCGCCCTGGATTTCCTAGTTTAGTTCTCACAGCAGACCTACAAGGCAGGTTATGTACTGTGCCCATTTTACAGAATGAGTGACTGAGGCTCAAAGAAGTAATCTTCCCAGAACCACTGGTTGGGGGGTGCTTCTGTGATTCAGGCCGACTGGGCCAGGTGCTCGCCCGTGACTGCTCAGCAACGGCACAGGCATTTCAGGAGCTGGAAGCACACACGGGGCTGCTTCCCCGCCCTGGGCAGCTCGAGGTGTTAGATTATGGGACTTCAAGTATGGCCTAGGCTTGAATGCACTTGCGCCAACTCCCTCTCTGCGCCTCCATTTTCGATCAGCATTGCAACAAAGGATAAATGAAAAGAAATACATGTGAAATGTCTCAGCATAGAGCCTGGCTCCCAATAAGCACTCAGCACCCATTAGCGCTCAGTAGCCCTGCCCCCACCCCAGGTGCGTCCCCACCTCGGGGACCTGCCTGGAAACATTTGAGAAACTGCCAATGAAAACAATTCTACTCGCTTTGGAATGAGAAGACCTACTTTCAGTGGTTTTACCCCCAACCATAGCCAAGTCACTTAACAGTGGTGGAGCTCTGCTTCTGTAGAAAAGGCAGTTAGGTTTGACCCTTTTTGCGTTTTTAAGCATCAAAATTCAGTGCTTTGTCAGGATTCTTAATATGCCTTGCCATGATAGTTTGCTTTAGGCTTTGTTTACATGGCAAGTCACGGAGAACCCGCCTCACATGTGAACTTCACACAGTGTACCTGTTAGCCCACTGCATTACTGAAACGCAGGAAAACTTCAAATAGTTTGCTTGAACTCCTGAGTGTCCTTGCAGTCCAGGCTGCTCAGAGCAGGGTGTGTTTTTTGTTTTGTTTTGTTTTGTCTTGTTTTGTTTTGTTTTTTGACCTTTGATAGTGTCCTTCGCAAGTTTTGGTGACTTTCAGTCTTTGATCTTTTCTTAAACTAAACTAATCCCTGCCAACCCCTCCCTCATCCACATTAGGAGCTAAAACTACATATACTGTTATGAAGGCTTTAAAATTGTAAAACAATGAACACACTTACTGTTATGCAATTGACCTCATCCCATCTTTTTGTTTTGTTTTGTTTTTTAATTTATTTTTGAGAGAGAGAGAGAATGAGTGGGGGAGAGGCAGAGAGAGGGAACCCAGAATGTGATTCAGGCTCCAGGCTCCGAGTTGTCAACACAGAGCTGAACGCGGGCCTCAAACTCACCACCCATGAGATCATGACCTGAGCCAAGGTCGGACTTAACCAACTGAGCCACCCAGGCACCCTGACATCATCCTATTTTAGACCTTGTTTTCAATTGCTGACAGACAGGAAGCAACTGTAAATTATTGTTGAAAGGAATAAACCAAACACTATGGAAAGCTAATGAACAGAATAAAAATAAAGACCTACCCATTTCTTTACTGACATAGAAATTCAAGACATGTTTTGCCTGAAAAAAAAAAAAAGAAAAAAAAAAGCCTCAGCATGTCTCAGATCTAGAAACAGCGGTATGATATGGCTAATGATGTGATGTGGCTGCAGAGGAGGAAAGTGGTCCGTGTGCATAAACGCAGTCACATCTATGTGGGTGAATAGCGGCCTCTGCGGGGGAAAGTGGGGGGAGGAGTCAGGCTTTAGGGAGTTGTGTGTCCGAAGAGGCGGGACTATCCAAGGGCATTTATCCACCGGGACAATATATCCATGTCACCTATGTAATTACCATTAGGTAGAATAATATAAAATTATCATGATTTCTAATAAAACTTTTTCAGAAATGCACTAATGCCACTAATGTTTTTGTCCTGGGAGCCTTTCACCTTTTATTAATTTTTTCTGATTACTGAAGCAATATTTACTACGTAAAATTCAAACATCCAAGGTATAGAGAATACCAAAAGTTTGCATCCCTGGAATCCCATCCCTCAGCAAGGATATAACCACCTTTGATAATCTGGTACATTTATCACCTGATTGTCAATCTATCTATCATCAACATAAATTTCCAAAATCATTATACTGTTATCACAGCCACCGAGATGGGAAGAAAAGGATTATATTAAGACTCAATAAAGTTTGCACGCAGACCCTCATCCTAGTATATTTTTCTTTTTCAGTAACTTTTTTCAAAGCAACCTGTTTCCTTAATATAAACTTTCCAAAGGAGTTTCTGGTAAAAAAGAAATTGCTTGGATATTACTGTCAAGTCATCTGACAGCTCACAGGAATTAATCAGGAAAATGTGCCTGCAAATTGACAGAACTTGACAGATAAGACATGTCTTTCATGTATATATATTTTTATATTTCATACACATGCATGCACACATACATACCATTTATTTGGGGCTCTAAGTTTTTCAAAGAGGCTGCCAGCTTCACCTTTTGTTTACAAGAAAATGGACCCTGGGCACAAATATATTCACCACATTGTATGGGTCTGCACCCAAGGGGTAAGAAAGCATTTTACACAATTTCCTTCCAAAACACGTTTTTGTCAGGTGATCTACCCTTCTGGACTCTGCCATATTTTCTTCAGTTTTGTAGAGAAACAATATGGCCGCAAAAGTCAGAAAGACATGAGTGTGAAGTCCCATTCTGCCTCTTTCTTGCTCTGTGACCTTCGCTTACTTGCACCATCTGTGAAATGGCACATGACTCAAAATCTGGTCGTGGAGACTCACCACGTTAAATGCTATGCATTTAACACGTAGCCTGGCACATAGTATATGCTCAGTAAATACCGCCTCCTTTCTCTACTTATGTTTTTCCAAAATGCTTTTACCTTTTTTCATGGAAAAATCACTGATTAAAAGTTAGTGAATTATCACATATGGTCCATAACATTTAGTTTTTGAAGTTTTTAATTAAATTCCAGTTAGTTAACAGTGTAATATTAGTTTCAGGTGTACAGTACAGCGATTCAACACTTCATCCAGTGCTCATTCCAACCAGGGCTCTCCGTAATCCCCATCCCCTGTTTCACCCATTCCCCCATCCCCCTCCCCTCTGGTTACATTCAGTTTGTTCCTAGAGTTAAGAGTCTATTTCTTGGTTTGTCTTCCTCGTTTTTTTTCCCTCCGTTGCTCATTTGTTTTCTTAAATTCCACATATGAGTGAAATTATAAGACATTTGTCTTTCTTTGACTGACTTATTTCACTTACTAGCTCCATCCGTGTTGTTGCAAATTGCAAGATTCCATTTTTTAAGGCTGAGTAAGATTCCCACATATATAGTATATACATATATATAGTATATATATGTATATAAGTATATAGTATGTATGTGTGTACATATAGTATGTATGTATATATAATCTGTATGTATATAGTATACACACCACACACACACACACACACACACACACACTACATCTTCTTTATTCATTCATCAGTCATCAAGATGAAATCTTCTGCCCCAAAAAAGGAAACAATGAACAAAACTAAAAGGCAACCTATGGAATGGGAGAAAATATTAATAAATGACCTTTCTGATAAAGGATTAGTATCCAAACTATACAAAGAACTTAAACTCAACACCCAAAAACCAAATAGTCTAAGTGAAAAATGAGCAGAAGATTGAATAGACATTTCTTCAAAGAAGATATACATGTGGCTAACAGATCGATGAAAAGATGCTCACCGTCACTCATCATCAGGGAAGTGCAGATCCAAACCATGAGGAGATACCACTTCACACCTGTCAGAATAGCTAAAATCACAAGAAGAAGTTGGTGCTGGCGAGGATGTGGAGAAAGGGGAACCCTCTCGCGCTGTTGGTAGGAATGTAAACTGATGCAGCCACTGGGGAAAACATTACAGAGGTTCCTCAAAAGATTAAAAATAGAACTACCTTGTGATCTAGCAATTGCATGGCTAGGCATTTATCCAAAGGATACAGAAAATACTAATTCAGGGGCACCTGGGTGGCTTAGTCAGTTAAGCATCCGACTTTCGCTTAGGTCATGATCTCGCAGTTCGTGGGTTTGAGCCCCGCAGTCGGGCTCTGTGCTGACTGCCGGCTCAGAGCCTGGAGCCTGTTTCAGAGTCTGTGTCTCCCTCTCTCTCTGACCCTCCCCTGCTCACGCTCTCTCTCTCTGTCTCTTAGAAATAAATAAAAATATATATAAAAAAAATACGAATTCAAAGGGATACATATGCCCTGATATTTATAGCAGCATTATTTCCAAGAGCCAAATGATGGCAACAGCCCAAAGGTCCATCAGCCAATGAATACATAAAGAAGATGTGGTCTATATATACCGTGGAATATTACCTAGCCATTAAAAACAATGAAATGTTGCCATATCATTACTTTGGCTAGCTGATCTGTGGCACAGGAAATTTTTCACATATTTTCTATCATACTGAAATTTTCATATTTTAAACCATGTTAATCCTCCTGGCCCTCCTGTGCTCAGGTTTATTATGACAGCACTCAAAAGAAGAAAGATCACTGAACACTGGGATGGTTCTTTCAAGGTGTTTGTGGTCATTGCTACTATTATTAACTGATGGCCATTCTTACTTTGTTATGTATTAAGAACAATAGGGGTTATTTTGACAAATTTCCTATATGGGAAATTGAAACTTACATATCAATGGTTTCAGTGATTTATCCAAGGTCAGACAGCTGGTCAATTTGACCAGAATGCGGATGTTGGATTCTTAGACCAAAGTATTTCCTGCTCTACCCTTTCCCTCCTTCTTTCCCACTACCAACATCCATTGCTTCTGACTACCGTCACAGCCGGGTCTGCCTCATAGAGGATGACTAGCTGAAATCACTTTCGGAGCCACACACACCCCCCCCCAGCCTCAGTGTTCTCAGCAAAATCCAAATAAGGGATTTAGGGGTGCCTGGAAGGCTTAGTCTGTTAAGCATCTGACTCTTGATTTCAGTTCAGGTCATGAACTCAGGGGCAGGGAATTGAGCCCAGAGTTGGGCTTCATGCTGAGTGTGGAACCTGCTTAAGATTCTCTCTCTCTCTCTCTCCCTGCCTCTCTCTCTCTCCCTCCCCTTCTCTCCCTCCCTGTGCCCTTCTCCCCTGCTCATGGTCTAGTTCTCTCTTTCTCACTAGAATTTAAAAAAAAATTATTACAAAAAACAAATAAGAGATTTATTCCATCAGTGATTCTCAACTGCTCTTTGACAACAAATATCAGGAAGGTAAATTTGTGGCCATGAGATAAAATATATACATGTTATATTTATCTGCAACGTAATGAGTTTTTATAATAATTTTGTTTATTTCAAAAAACTTTCCTTTTTCTTAGGAATGTATTTTCACTTTTTTTGGTGTTAGAAATGCCCTTTCTTTCATAAAGCCATGAGGATAGTGGATGATACTTGGGTTGTTATTTTTGTTTGTTTGATGAATTTTTCATAGTTCTTGGGCAACATACAAATTGAACCCTAGAACACCCCTCAGGTCCTCTGTTTTTTGTTTTGTTTTGTTTTGTTTTTAGAACTGTCCCATGGATGCCACAAATCTGGCAAATGTGAAGGCCCATGGGCCACGTGCTTTCTGGCTCTCTTCCACACATAATGCTAGGGATGTTCCCAGAAACAGCTGAAGGTCTTAAGCTTCCCTTATTGATCAGACTTCACCAGAAACTGTCTTGCAAAATTAGCTGCATCAAAGCAGCCAAAGACAGGAACCACAAGCTCCTAAAAATCACCATGGGACAGCTGTGCATGCCATCAGCGATCTAAGATTGCATCTGTACCCACTCAAGAAGGTTTTGCCTCAAGAAGGCAAAGCCCTGGCAGTCTGATCCAGACAGAGAAGCACCAAAGCCAGTTCTGATTCTCTTTTCCTTAGCTGATACTTGATTTTTATCAGGAGAGTGATTTCATTCATTCCTTACACAAACACAATGGCTGAATCCGTGATCAGATCAGGAAACCAATATGGTGCTGTATAGGTTGGCTGCACCAATGTGGCCGCTGTGCTGCTGGTGTCTCAGTGGGCCCTCTATGCCTCTCCTTGTCTGCCCTTGGACCCTGGTCTCCGAAGGAAAGCCTCTTACCCAAAACACCCATAAATTCTTAGGACTTTAGATCTGGGATGCATTCAGTCCCACCCATGATCAAGGAAAGAAGACAGAAGGGAAAGTCATCTGTCCATGATCACAGACAGATGTCAGAACCCTGGGGGCAGGTGTCCAACTCTTTATCACAGCCACAGGCAATGTTAATTTAGCCCCCTATCTGCTGGACCCTGTATGACACCTTCAAAGGCATCATATCACCCATCCTCACAGTCACACAGTGAAGTCCTATTCATTTACAATTTCACAGATGAGGCAACTGAGGTTCAGCAGTTAAGTAGATGTAAGGAGTGCAGGATTTAATCCTGCGTGGTCTAACTCCTTAGCCAGTGGTCTCAGCCCCTATATTATGCTGCCTCAAGATCTCCTTCCTCTAAAACCCATGACATCCAGCCTTTTCCCATCCAGGGCAAAACTATGCACCATTTCCTTGGTGCTTGTTGCTCTTTGAAACGTGGTAAGAATCACGTCCTCAAGATTGTCAGTTCACCAAACAACTGTGCCACCCTCATTACCTATGAAGTAAAAGCATTGTACCTACTTCATAAGGTTGCCGTAAGGGTTAACTCTGTTTAGTATATGCTCCATTATAGGGGTTATTATGAATCATCTTTGTGTCAGGGACAATGCTTAACTTACCATAATGCCTTGTAGACATTTCTTTCAATGAGCATGCGTATGATTTAATACTTGAATAAAAAAGTATGGAAGACATAATCAGCCCTTCCTAAGGTGATAGAGTTGAAAGAATAGTCATTGCTGAATGATTTGTGCTTTTAAATGCTTGCTATTGAGCTAAAGACTGGTAAAAAGTGTTAGTTCAGAGACTTGTCCTGCCTGAAAACATTGATGGGCAAGATTCACAGAGGAACATTGACCACGCCCATTCTTTGCCAGGCCTGCCCACATGATGAGTGTTCATCAGAAGGCTAGTATGTGGCAGAGCCAGGATATGGCCTTGTATCTGTTGAGCTCAACATCCAGTGTTTTTGAATGACTCCATTCCACTCCTGAGCCCCTCAAACCCTTACTTAGGGCACACACACCCCCAATTTCTTAGGAAGATAATAGAAGCCCATTTCAAAGGTAGGTGCTCTGCTTCCTGGGTCAAGACCACCTGACTCCACCACCCTCCATCAGGAGGCTTTCAGAAACACTTGCCCATCTGCTGACTCAGCCCTCTCCTCTCTACTCTCTTCCTTCCAGGAACATCATTGCCTTCGCATTAAAATCCTGGGGGACTGTTACTACTGTGTTTCAGGGCTTCCAGAGCCCCGCCAGGACCATGCCCACTGCTGCGTTGAAATGGGCCTCAGCATGATCAAAACCATCAGGTAATCTGGGGTCTTCTTCATAATCCCCAGGCCTTCAGTGTGCACAAAGACGAACCACCGCATCTATCCTTGTGGTAGATCATGTTTGTGTTGAAAGGCGATGCGCTTTGACTTAGATCATAAAAACTGCACCTTCCCACACGAACCAATGAACCGGGCAGCTTCATTGTGTTCCATTTCTACCTCCCTTTCAATGACTTGTGCAGCAAATTTATATTACCAATGTCCTTGTGGGGATACAGCAAGGACCAAGATGAGCGTGGTGCTTGACTTCAGGAAGGTTACTCAATATGGTACAGTAAGTTCAGAGATGAGTCCAACCAGGGTGCTTGAGGGGGAACAGAGGGAGAACAGCTGGTTAGTGCCAGGGTGCTGGAGAAGACCTTCCAGAGTAGAGCTGTCTAAGCTGTTTTCTGAAAGGTGAGCAGACATTAGACCCTGGAGGAGTGTTGGGTGCGGCTGGACATATGCGGAATCGGGACATGCTGCAGTGACAGCTGGTGAAGCCTAGGGAGGAGAGGCTGGGGACAGATGGGCTGCAGGCTGGAAGCAGGCAGGACCCACAGGGCCTTCTCACCCATGATAAAGATTGCACTTAAGCCCGAGGCCAACAGGAAATCATTGTAGGGCCGCCACCATGGTTGGCTTCATGGGTGCATGACAAGTGCTTTTGGCTTTGGTTGGTGTATCTGGTAAATAGAAGCTTAAGCAGAAGGCAGGACTGGTTGAGGTCAAGGACTTTAGAATTTGACCGTGGCTCTGGGACAGATGCTCAGTGTTGTCAGAGGCCCCCTCGAGACTCCAAATATGGTTGCAGAGCCTCCAGGCATTACATCCTTTCCCAACCACAGCAAAGATAGTAAAGAAGGCACATGGGCAGAAGTCTTCT
Organism: Proteles cristata cristata; assembly: GCA_017311185.1. Lineage (NCBI taxonomy): Eukaryota > Metazoa > Chordata > Mammalia > Carnivora > Hyaenidae > Proteles > Proteles cristata. The sequence goes on from JAESUZ010000837.1 coordinate 456,677, forward strand.
CTGTGACTTGTGCCTTCATCTTATAAGGGAAGAAGAATACTGCCAATAACAAGCCAGAATACTCTTCCTATGGACTCACGCCTTGGTAGTGTGGTCTAGCAGGCATGTTTGTGACCATTGGCTTTGTCCGTCTGGATCGAAGAGCAGAAGGAGAACAACCCCTGAACCCCACACACATCCTCCACGGAAGGCTCAGCTCGCCTGCTGGCTCCCAAGACCAAGCCCGAAGAGGACAGGAGGGATCTAAGCAGTTGGGGCCTCCCTTTCTAGAGCCTGGCCATGGCCAACACAGTGTGCCTGGGCTCCTTCTGCCTACTGACAGATCCCTGACTTCATTCTGGTTTAGGACAAAGGTCTCTTGACATCAGGGAATGCTGTGTTGCCCCCTAATTAAGAAGAAGACGGAAGTTCTTTCCCTAAATATGATTTTGCTTCATTGATGTGACATTGGTCATTTCAAGACTTAACCAGAAATCACACTGCTGGTGGGCAGATATGCTACCCTGGCTGGCCCCTAGGATCCCACCTCTGGAACCAACCCATGACCGAGGCCAGTCACGGTGGCATGGTGCTTTGCACTGGGGTGTATGATGAACACTCAACCATCACCATCCCTGAGCCCAGGTAGACAGGTGGAGAAAGAGACAGCACGTGCCCACTCTTTGACAGCAATGCAGAAATTCTCTTCTCTCGGGAGTGTGGAGAGAGGAGCCAAAACTTCCAACCCAAAGTTCCCTTTTGGTAGATGGAAAGGCTGCAGATGACTCTTAGCTGTTCATTTGGACACTGGAGAGTCCTGCCCTGAAAACTAGGGTGAACTGTAATATTTTGACTGGCTTCAAGAAAGGCAGTAGGACACCCAGAATACTCTATATTTTGTATGCATTCTGCAACTGATTAGGTGTGTAAACTTTATTCTACCAGCCAATCGATAGGTCAGTCAACAAAGAATCTGTGGCGCTCTTCCAAGCGTCAGATGCCACCACACTGACCTCTGGAAGCACAATGATGAACAGGTCATCGGGTGTCTTTCTCTTGCTCATGGTTGCCTCCCAGGGCGAGGACTTGGATTTGCTGTCTGTGAAATGGGGAAATTGAGCCAGGCCAGCCCTGAAGTCTCTGCCAGTTCTGAAAATCTGTGAGTTTGGATCACCCACATCACAGTTAAGATTAAGTAGCAAAACTTTCCACAGACTTTATTTTAATTTCATTTAACTTAATTTAATTTTAATTTAAATTCAAGTTAGTTACCATAACATATGTTAACATAGTTAACATAATCGTGCCATTAACGTAGTGTAATAATGGTTGCAGGAGAATTTAGTGATTCACCACTTACAGGTAATACCCGGTGCTCATTCCAACAAGTGCCACAGACTTTCTTTTCTTTTCTTTTCTTTTTTTTCATTTATTTCTAGGAGAGAGAGAGAGAGAGAGAGAGAGAGACAGCGTGAGCAGGGGAGGGTCAGAGAGAGAGGGAGTCACAGACTCTGAAACAGGCTCCAGGCTCTGAGCTGGCAGTCAGCACAGAGCCCGATGCGGGGTTCAAACCCACGAACCGCGAGATCATGACGTAAGCGAAAGTTGGACGCTTAACCGACTAAGCCACCCAAGCGCCCCTACAGGCTTTCGTTTTTATTTTTTATGGTGATACAATTGACCAAAAAAAAAAAGTATGCTTTGATGTACATATACGTTGTGGAATAATTACATAGTGAAGTTCATTAACATCCGTTGCCTCACTTAGTGGTCGTTTTTTCTCTCTCTTTTCTTTCTTTCTTTCTTTCTTTCTTTCTTTCTTTCTTTCTTTCTTTCTTTCTTTGTGAGCACACTTAAGATCTACCCTGGTGGCAAATTTCAAGTATACACTACAGCCTTGTTCACTGTAATCACCATGCTGTGTATCAGGTCCTCAGAGCTCACTCATCTAATAACTAAAAGTCTGTCTCCTTGACCAATATCACCCCATTTCCCCCACCTCTGTTGCCAGCCATGGCAACCATCCTTCTACTCTGTTTCTATAAATGTGAATTTTTTCTTTTAGATTTCATATACACAGTATTTGTCTTTCTTTGTCTGGCTTATTTCACTTTGTGTAATGCCCTCCAGATTCATTCTTATTGATATATATGGTAAGATTTCCTTCCTTTTTAAGGCTGAGTAATATTCCACTAGGTATATGTATATGTACACATTTATGTACTTGTATATACAAACCATATCTTCTTTATCTGTTCATCCATAGACTTTCAATGGGAGTTTATATCTTGAGCTTAAACAATAGAAACACTGCAGAAATGGTTTTGCAGAAGAAATGAACAGTGATTATCGAAATGCTGAACATACTTACAGCATTATCATTTATCTCTCTAGATAAGACCTCATTCCTCCTGATCGTATTGTCCAATGTAAGGTCTCCTTTCTGGAGTTCTGGACTAGGTCAATGAGACATGAGGCTTGGATGCTTTGAAATGACTGGAGGGCTTTCCCTCACCAGTTGATTAAGGCTCCTTTTATTCTTTTAGAATAAGACAGTTCACTAGGATTTTTTAATGACATAAATCAGAGTCTATTAATATGCAGACACTCCTTGATGACAACGGAGGAGACTGGAGGTCCAGCATTAATTCTTCCAGTTAGTGACAAAACATGATATAGAAGAATAAATAAGAACGCTGGAATCAGGCAACTTTAGTTGCAATGGGCTCAGACTTCTAGAGCTTCCGCTCTTAAAGTCTGGTGTTGCCAGACTGAGGAATGATGGGCAGACAGTATTTCAGTTGTTTCTTCAGACCCAAAGGCACTTGTTCCAACCGGAGAACTTAACAGAAGCTGTAAGGTCTGGAAACTTTCATAACATCATTCTATGTGTGTTATTGTGTCATGAAAATAAGCCAGTTATTGACTGGTGCTCCCAGACTTGATGGCTGCCCCATAGATTTGTCATCAGAGATGGATCACTCTTTGAGGTAATGCCCCCAACTGGTCAAGATCTCTCCTTGTGCCTTTTCTGGCATTTCCTCAAAGAGCTGGGGTCCCACAGTGGTCCCCAGAGTGCAGACCAGCAGTGAGGAGCAGGTGCTCTGATGGCCAGATGGCATCTGACCTTGGGTCTGTAGATCCTAAATGCTCCAGTAGTTTCTTTGTTGGTTGAGATTTACAACCTTTGAACAAATGGCAAACCAGCTCTCAAAACGACCCTGTACCTTGTTCACAGCAGAGTCTAACTATGGGATGAAGGTCATCCTGCAATCCCAGACTGGTGAGGACAGGTGCCCACACCAGGAGAGGCTACCCTCAGCTGCTGCTGGCTAGAACACTAGCAGGATTCCCAAATGAGCCAGGGTGGAGGCAGTCAGAAGAAGGAGTATGGCAGAAGTTACTTCCTTTGCTTTCTGTCTTTCTTTTCCAGAGGTATCTCCACCGTAGGTTTTGTGGTGGAAAAACAGAGGTGTTTTCCAGGAAACAAAAACGTGAAGAATATGCCCTCCTAGCTGTTAAGAATGGCAGAAGCCCTGTGTGTGTGTGAATGTGTGTGCATGTGCGTATGTGTAGAAGTGCAGTGTTTATGTATACCTGTGTGTCTGCCTTGTGTGTGCCCACACGCCTATGTGTACGCATACGTGTCTGTGCATAGGCGTGTGTTTGTGCACATGTGTATGTTTGTGCAGGTGTGTGTTAAGCATTTGAAGCATGCCCTTGGTGATCAGTACAGTTCTAAGTTCAGACAGCAGGGTTACTGCAGAGATCCACAGATCGTTGGTGACCTTGTAAAACAACTGTGGCCTTATCCTTCTGGCGATGGGAACTCACTGACACTTAAAGCAGGGTGGCGTCCTGTTCCAGCCTGGGCATGAGGAAGTTAACCGTGGGCATAGGTAATTCTCTCTCCGGTTGCTTCTAAAGTTTATTTATTTATTTTGATAGAGCAAATGGGGGAGGAGCAGCCAGAGAGAGAGAGAGAGGGAAAGAGACACTCTGTGTATGTCAGCACAGAGCCTGACATGGAGCTCGATCCCACGAACCATGAGATCATGACCTGAGTCGATACCAAGAGTTGGGCATTCCACCACCTGAACCAGCCAGGCGCCCCTCCAGTTGGCTCGAGATGAGAGAAGGCAGACTCGGAAGGAAGGAAACTGGTTGGAAGAGATTTGTATAGCAACCGGAGGAAGAGATGTGAGGCCCCGAGGAGAGCAGCAGCTGTGAGACAGGAAGGGAAGCATCACTGTTCCAGCCACAGACCCTGAGTGTCTCCATAGGAGACATGACGTAAAGATTTATATTAAATCGAACACTTATAAGAATAGTGAACTTACTTCTCAATTGACAGTGTTGAATTTTGGACAGGATTCCGCTTTATTGAAGGTAGAGTTTGTTGCTGGACTGTGCCGATCACGGCAGTGTTCCCTGAATGAATGGTCACTTACGGGGACTGTGTCAAGCATAAGAACGGAATGAGCCCTTGGCCTGCAGTCGGCAGACCTCATCTGGTTTCTGCTTCTTCCTGTTATTAGGTGTGTGACAGCGGACAGGTGTGACTTCACTTCCCGGAGGCTGCATGGCCTCTTCTGTGAAATGAGGATCATAATATCCAACCTCCGAGTGTTCTTTTGAAAACTCAAATAGAAAGCAGGCACGTTATGACCGTACACATATTTTTTAATAGAATCTTGCCGTTAGGGCTGAGTTTGGACCCTGGAAAACGTGTCTCTGTTAAGTTATAGAAACCCATTCCTTTCTTTCATTTTCTATTCTGTCCTAGGAAAATAATGATAATTGGTTTGATTGAATATCTACTATACTACTTGCCAAGCACTGAGATAAGTGTTTTACATGCATTACCTCATTAAGTGCCCCCAATTCTAAGAGGTAGGTGGGGATCATAGGCAAAATATTAAACAACTAGGGTGGCCAGAGTATCCAGTAGTCAGGGCAGCCAAGCAGAATGGATGTTAGCCATTAGCAACCAGGGCACTCATATGGGTACATCCTAATTCACTGAGGCTCTGGGGTTGGCCTCTTCTTCACCAGTGAGGAAACGAGCTTACAGAGTTTGTGTTATTGCACTAAACCACACAACTAGTCAGTAGAAGAACAAGGACCACCCACCAGGACCCATCTGACTCCGAAGCCATTGGCCTTAACCATCCTAATGCCCTGCCTCTCACCTCCCGGCTTCTGAAATTGCCTCTGATGCCGGAAACCTCCCACTAATAGCCAAAGGTTGAACACACAGTTCAGGAGATCTTCCGTACATTCCCTGATAAATTAGCAGAACCAATATTGAGAGAGAGGGAACGTCAGTTAACATCTGAGAATAACAGGATAAGAAGCCTTAATCACACCTCTTAAGAAATCCATTTCATCAAAAATACTTGATTTTAGAAACAGGATATTAGGAGATGAATGGGAAAAAAAAAAAGGTGATTTCACTTTATTTCTCACGAAGCACTTAATACCATCTCATGCATATCTGTTCATAAAATTAAATTAATTAAGACAGGCTTTGATAAGAGTTCCATTAAGTAGATTGAAAAGCGGCTCCAGGTGGGTTCCCTTCACACCCTCCCTCCCTCCTTCCTTCCTCTTCCCTCCCTCCCCCCTCCCTCCCACCGTCTCACCTTCCTTCCTTCCCCTCCTTCCCTCCTTATTTCCTTCCTTCCTTCCCTCCCACCTCCCTTCCCTTCCTCCCTTTCCCTCCCCCACCAATCACTGTTTGCCTATCTTTCTGTCCCCCTAAAACCCCCTCCCTCACTTTGTTCTGAAACACCATTAACCACAGCAGCCATAAAGTCCCCTCTCCTCTTAAAGATGTAGCGGTCAGAGTGGTCTTCAGCCCATGGACAGGATTTTTGTTTTTTGCAAAATTACTTATAATGGTGAAGGTTGAACACCTCTAATAATAATAATCGATAAAGCTATTATTAATGGAAGCTTCAGCATATGCCAGACTCTAAAGTTCCTGACTCACCTCACCTAAACGCTGCAAGGAAACTACTGTAACTTCTCTCACTTTTTAGAGGAGGAAGCTGAAGCTCTGATGGAATAAGTAACTTCTGGTCAATGACACACAGCTTGTAAGTGGCAGAGAAAAGGCCCCGAGCCAGGTTCATTGGACTCTGTAAATGCGCAAAGGCAAAGAAATAGTTGGATGAGCTTTGGCATACGACAAAATAGGAAAATGGGTAACCACTTAGCACCACAGTTTACACTAATAGTCCGTGACACAAGAAAATGCTTATGGGTTTTGGGGCGCCTGGGTGGCTTAGTCGGTTAAGCATCCGACTTACGCTTAGGTCATGATCTTGCGGTTCACGGGTTCGAGCCCCGCGTCGGGCTGTGCTGACTGCCAGCTCAAAGCCTGGAGCCTATTTCAGAGTCTGTGTCTCCCTCTCTCTCTGACCCTCTCCTGCTCACGCTGTCTCTTTCTCTCCTAGAAATAAATGAAAATATTTTTTAAAAATGCTTATGGGGTTAAAGTTTATTTATTTGTTCATTTATTTATGTATTTACCTATTTAGAGAGAGCATGCATGGGCAGAGGAGGGGCAGAGAGAGAGGGAGAGAGAGAATCCCGAGCAGGCTTCACACTGTCAAGAGCCTGACTTCGGGCTTGATGTCACAAACCACAAGATCACAACCTTAGCTGAAATCAAGAGTTGGACGCTTCACCAACTGAGCCATGCAGGCGCCCCAACCTGCGTTAATCCTTTTGTAATTACAAGTCGTTATTACTAACAAGAATCAGTGTTAGCTATTTTTGAGTGTTGAAATGCACCAGGTTAAGTGCTTTATACACATGATTTTACAAAGCACCCTAACGTTCCGCTAAGGACTGCTTCTCTTTCCCATTGCACCTGAGAAAGCAGGACTTGGGGCCTAATGCACCCATTCTGAGACCCATGGCCAACAAGAGGGGAACCCAGCATCACATCCAGGCCTGCTTTAATGCCCAGTCTGCCTCTCGGTGGCCTTGACAGTGATTGGCATTGAGGACCCCATATCATTCCCACTGCCAGAGCGGAAAGGGGAGGATATGCGTTCTCTCAAGCTCCCACAGCCAGCAAGGGGTAGAGCCAGCATTGCAACTGTGGTCTCTACCCCCAAAGCCAAGGACTTGGGTGTCCCTCCTCCCGCGGTACCAGCCGCTTCGATGCAGAAGATGGTCTTTTTATTCATCCATTTATTTAACAGTGGAGAGAGTCTGATTTACAGATCACTGACGGCTACTAGATTATGCTTCCTGTCATTCCTCCAGCACCTTCTACAGGTTGATTCATTGGCTAAAAAAAAGAACCATTCGAAGCATTGAAATCAAATGAAAAATCCTTCCTATGATCATGTTTTGCCACATACCAGTCACTCGCCTCTTTAACGGCTCAGTTAAAAGAAGTGACATCTTCAGTCTTTTGCATGTTCGCTGTTGTATCCTTGGCCCCCAGCTTGACCTACAGCTGCAAAACCTAATAATAATTATTATTATTTTGAATTGTTATTTTATTTCTTTATTTGGGGGGGAAGGGTAGAGAAAAAGAGAGAGAGAGAGAAAGATAGAGAGAGAGAGGAGAGAATCCCAAGCAAGCTCTGAGCCATAAGCCCAGAGCCAGAAACTAATAATAATTATTAAGTGTATTCTTTACTTAAAAGAAACCTTGGATGGAAGTTCACCATGAGAAGCAGTTGAGAGCAGAGATGTGTTATTTGTTTTTTTTTTATGTTTGTTTATTTATTTCTGAGAGAGAGAAAGAGACAACATGAGCAGTGGAGGGTCAGAGAGACAGGGAGACACAGAATCCAAAGACAGGCTCCAGGCTCTGAGCTAGCTGTCCCCACAGACCCTGACGCGGGGCATGAACCCACAAACCGTGAGATCATGACCTGAGCCAAAGTCGGATGCTTAACCACCTGAGCCACCCAAGACCCCCAGAGATGCGTTATTTGAAGGGGGAAAATGTGGAGGGCTACCGCCTCCCCCAGCCGGCAGGTCCAAGGTCCTCTCTGTGCTCCCCAGAGACTCTCAGAAGCATCTGAGGACTACATGGGGCTAGAAACCAAGAAAAGCCTTTGAGCTTGATCCATTAATTCAGTAAATACATTGGAGCACTGACTCAATCTATGTGCTCAGCACTATGCTAAGATCTAGGGAAATAAAAGATAGTACCCTTAGCCTCCAGAAGCTCAGAGTTCATAGGGCGGAAGGAGGAGGTGCACAGGTTTAGAACGCAGGTGATCTACAGTCATTTTCTCTCTATTTGTGGCTGGTACGACACAGCAGAATATTCCTGGGCTCTACCATGGAGGAAGTGAACAAGTCTTGTAACTCAGACAAGGTTCCCTCCATTGTAGCCTCAGGAATGCTCATGCTATGTATGTCCACGTACTTGTTTGGACATGACGCATGTACGGGCGTGTGCCATGTCTGTCCCCTCAAGAACTGATTTTGAAACATGGTGTGTATGTGCGGCACTGGGCAACTGCCATGTAGGCTTTCCAAGGAGGATCAATGCCTGTGAATCATTCATTACATTTACACAGTTTCCTTCCTATCTTTCGTTTGAGTCAAATCCCAGACATAACAAAAAGAAAGGAAACCAAAACTAGCGCAATAAGGAAACTTGGTCCTATTAGGGTCTTTGTAGAAGAAAATAAAAAATCTAAATGCCTTTTCATTAAGATGTTCCAATGAATTCCCTGCGTGATGTTAATTACCTGATGGCATTAGCACAGCGTGTTATTCAATAGTCCCTCACAATTAGTTGGCAAAGCATTTTAACATCCATTACCTCCTTTGGGGCTCACAGAGGCTCCGTTAGTGACACAATCTGCTAGAGCTTTATTTTGTAAACCATTGAAACTCAGGGTCAGACTAAGCTATTTCCCCTGGATCACATGTCATGTACAGTGCCTGTGTCGTAAAGATGCTGAGATTTAAAGACACAACAGCCTCAGTTTGGTCCTAGGATCTTGCTTATCAGCTAGGCGACCACAAGAAAATCCTACTTTCCTGGGCTGCAGTCCTTTCATATGTGATAAGCAACCAAGTTGTCCCACGTATGTGCTCCTACTTTCTCAACTCTCGGTATGCATTTATTCACTTAATCCTGGCGGTGCTCCTATTATTCCCATTTTATAGATGGAAGTTCAATAATTTGCCTGAAGCCATGCAGCTAGTAAGTGACAAAGCAAGCTGTAAACATGGGTAATTTAGGTAGTCTGGCGCTAGAGCCTGTATCAACCCTTACAACCGTAGGGGTTAATGAGAAAAAGGTACATTGGAATAATGATTGTATCAGTCAGCATCGTCCTGGTTATGTTGCAGTAACAAACATCCCCCAAATCTCAGTGTCTTAAAAGAGCAAAGATTTTTCACTCACATTTCTTGTCCCTATGGGAGGATTGGGAGAGTGGTGGGGTACCACTGTACATCATCCTCAGTCAAGAACCCTCATTTAGGGGTGCCTGGGTGGCTTGGTTGGTTAAGCATCTGGTTCTTGATTTCGGCTTAGGTCATGATCTCAAGGTTCATGGGTTTGAGGCTACCATGGGCTCTGTGCTGAGAGAGTGGAGCCTGATTCAAATATTTTCTCTCTCTCTATCTCTCAGTCTCTCTCTCTGCCCCTCCCCCTCTCTCCTTCTGTCTCTCAAAATAAATAAACATTTAAAAAAAGTTTACAAAAAGAATCCTAATTGGGACACCTGGGTGGCTCAGTCAGTTGAGCATCCAACTTCGGCTTGGGTCATGATCTTACATCCGTGGGTTCGAGCCCTGCATCAGGCTCTGTGTGGACAGTTCAAAGCCTGGACCCTGCTTTGGATTCTGTGTCTCCGTCTCTTTCTGTCCCTTCCCTGCTCACACTCTCTCTCTGTGTCTCTCAAAAAATAAAATAATAAAATAAAATGAAATGAAATGAAATGAAATGAAATGAAATAATAAAATAAAATAAAATAAAATAAAATAAATAAAACAAAATAAAATAAAATAAAATAAAATAAAATGTTTAAAAAAAAAAAAAGAACTCTGGTTTAGAAGGCTCCCCCCAATGTCCTTGACTGGTGATTGACACAGGAGGAAGGGAAAAACAACAACAAGGAGTGTGATTGTTTAGGCTCTTAAAGGCTCTTCCCAGAAGTGAATTATACATGTTACTTCTGTTCACATTCCATTGGCAAAAGCAACGCGAAATGTACAGGTGAGTGTAATCCTCCCACGTGCCTGGATCCTGTGGTACTGGACCCACCTGGAAGACAGCACAGATGACCTCTCCCAGCGACCTGCTTCACAAAAACTCACTGGGAAAAGACATCAGAGCTCAAAAGCTCTTCTCCAGTGCTGGATGCTGTTTCTCCTCTTGCCTCGTTCCAGGTTTTCACATGGCCTCCACTATTTGCATTATCAGTGGATACTATATAGTGTTACCTTCAAAGTTAAAGTTAAAACATTGGTCCAGAAACTGGAATCTTCACTAGGGATGAGGAAGACTGTTTCTTTAGCCACAGACATGCTTCCACGGCTGCCTTTCTTTTTTTTTTTTTTTTTTTAAATGTTTTATTTATTTCTAGGAGAGAGAGAGAGACAGACAGCGTGAACAGGGGAGGGTCAGAGAGAGAGGGAGTCACAGACTGAAACAGGCTCCAGGCTCCGAGCTGGCAGTCAGCACAGAGCCCGACGCGGGGCTCGAACCCACGAACCGCGAGATCATGACCTAAGCGAAAGTCGGACGCTTAACCGACTAAGCCACCCAGGCGCCCCGCACGGCTGCCTTTCTAGAACCTGATTTAGTACAATATTTCTATATTTTCAAGCCACCACAATTTTACTTTCTTGTTTAAATAACTTTGTATTATCTTATAGTTTGTTAGGAAGAGTGAATACAAACACTCACTTTTGTATATGGAATTGTTCATTCATTTGTTCTTTCAAAGAAGGAAGGTAATGGAGTCACATTTTTAAGCCCAACTGTTTGCAAGGCATGAATCTCCAGGTTCAGGGTCAGCTGTATTATATTCTACTATTTGAATTTCTTTCTACATATTGACATCATTTAACTCATAAACTAAAATTGTTTGAACTGCTTTGTAAGGTAAGAAGGGATCTGGGTGCCTGTGGAAAACTTCCAATAGTAGAAGTCCTTTCTTTTCTCAAGAAGCTTCATCCATGCCTGCAGTCAGGGGACCGTTTCCCATGGGCCCTGTGAGGTCAGTGAGAGCAGCCTATATATCAAATTTGGGGCTATAAGTTTGGGTGCTAACATTTCTTCCTGCATGCTGGTGGATGAGCCCGTTCAGCCCTGGGATGTGAGATACTCTCTTCTGGGGATAGGAAGCCAGGAAATAGTTTTCAGCGAGGGAGTGACAGAATGACAAGGTCACATTGGCATTTGTGATAACCGTGTAGAGCACTGGCTGGAGGAAGGTCAGGCTGGAGCCAGGACTCCAGGCTGAAGCACCAAAGGATGCTGAACTAGAGTGTTAGCAGGAGGAATGGAGAGAAGGAAACTGAGTGAAAATAAAAACGCTTGGGTTGTAAAAGGAGTGTGCAACAGCCAGAGGGCAGAATTGAGAGTCGATCCCAGGTTATGCGCTAGAGGGCAGAGAATGACGATGCCATTCTCTGAGACACGTTGTATAGAATGAACATTCTTGGGGAGAAGGGTCATAAGGACCCTTGAAATTTCAGATAGAAGACTATGGGAGTTTGGGGGAGGAAGAAAATCCTTCCAGCTACCAAGAAATCTAAGAAGGCTTCATGGAAGAGGTTGCATATGAATGGGCAGGAGCTGAACTTACGGAGTTGGAGAGGTTGGGGCTGCCGCCAAGGCCAAGACTGTCTGGTCTGGTCTCATGCACTTGTCTTTTCATTCACCTGTGTCAACAGGTATGTGAGGTCAAGGACAAAGCACGATGTTGACATGCGGATCGGAATCCACTCGGGCTCCGTGCTGTGTGGTGTGTTGGGCCTGCGGAAGTGGCAGTTTGATGTCTGGTCTTGGGATGTGGACATTGCGAACAAACTGGAGTCTGGAGGAATCCCCGGGTAAGTCAGAGCAAAGCCCTCTTCTTGTTGAACCCTTATCATTTGCTCACTTCGTGATGGTTAGTTTCCTGTGTGCAGGATTTAGTGGTCTCCATCTAAGAAACAAGTATTTGGGCAAAGACACAACACTAAAACTTCCTGCCAACGTTGGTTTTCAGACTTGAGATCATGATGAAATCAGCAGAGAAGCATTTTAAAAACACTGGTGTCCAAACCTGATACCAGTTCATAGAAAACAGAATCTGTGGGGGATTCACAGCCTCTTAAAGCAATTCTTCTGGGCAGCCAGCGGTGAGACCTCCTGGCTCTCTATATGAACTTACCTTCCCTTGTAAACTCAGCTCTCCAAATAAGGCTGGCAAGGCCAAGGGGTATAGAATTCTCAAAGCTACTAGTGACCTGGAAAGGTTCATTGATCTCCAAAAAGCAATAGTAAGATTCTGCTTACGCACATGTGGCCTGATGAGATTTTTGATATATGTGAGCCAGTAAGGTGTACTGGCTTTCTGCAAACTTTTTCGAAGTGATGATAAATAATAGATAGATGGATAGATAGATAGATAGATAGATAGATAGATAGACAGATAGATAGATGGATAGATAGATAGATAGATAGGTAGATAGATAGATAGATAGAGCCAGTAGACAGCCAGAGAGCTAAGATAGAGGGCTTACGCATATTCCTTTCCCCATGCCTCACCCCAAGCCCTACCTTTGGATTCACAGAGTTCTCTGGTATCTGCCATCATTCCTTGCTAATTATATTTACTATCAGGTAACATGGTGTCATGGGAAATAAACTGAGGGGTGGGGGTTGGTATCAGAGAAGCCAGGATTTCCATTCTGTCTCACACTAAGCTCTGTTATGTTAGCAAGTAATGGAAAGTGCTGACTGGGCTTTCATTGCTGTGTGGGTATGATCTCAGGCCAATACTTAGCTTCTATGAGTCTCATTTTCCTCACTATAAAACAGGAGATGGTAATAGTGATATGGTACCTTGTGATTTTATTCCCGTTTCCATGAAGGTTAGTCTTCTCATCTGCCACATGGGCACAGTCCACCATGCAGATTTCATCTGAGGCTATGTAGGGTCAGGGGTGTGAAGAAGCACTTTGTAAACTGTGCGGTTATGTCTGCGTGTCAGTTACCATTCTTCTAAGGGAGCCCTCACTGTCTTTAGTGGTCACTGCTGCTTGCCCTGTAGGCTATGAACTAAGATGAGCCTCATGTCACCACTGGGTTTCTTACGTCCTTAAATTCTTTGGGATTTTCCTACAAATACCTGCAGAATCCAAACAGACCAGGCAGTTGATCCATCTATGTCGATGTCTTCAGAGTGTAGCTGAACAAAGAATAACGGTGTGTGCGGTAAATCCCCTGTGCCAGCCACAGGACACAGCTCTGAGGGAGTGTGACATCCTGCTTGACTTCAGGAGGCCAGTTCAGTGTTCTCAGTCACACCCAGAAACACAAGAATGATGAGCTTAAATCTTACAATGCGTTTGAAAGGTTGGTTAACTACGTACCAGTTACAGAAGTTGGGGCAAGTTTCCAAATCCCCCTGCCCGATTGCGCACACAAGTTGCTCACACAACTTCGCTGTGAAGTTGGGCTGAGGATACTCTCCGCCTCAAAAACTTGGTTTCAAACAAGATAGTACCTACAAAGTACTTAGTCGTCTAAACAGTATCCGGTTCTGTGGAGGCATTGGATGTGCCAATGTGTAGAAGTATAGTAACCAACACGCATCTCCAAATCCTCCATGGTTGGAGATGATTTGGTTTTATTTGTTTTTCAAATGCCTGTCTACTTTTTCTGTCAGGAAAGATACAGAAGATAAACTCAGCTTACTTTACCTTTCAGTGAGAAATTAGCCCCCAATTCCAAACACGTACTGAGTACCCCCCATGAGCTTGCCAGTCTGCTAAATACCATCAGTACATTACATCATTTGATCCTATGACACTCCGCATAGTGTAAATACAGACATACCTTAGAGATATTATTATGGGTCCAGTTCCAGACAGCCATAATAAGGTGAATATTGCAAGAAAGTAAGTCAAATGAATAATTGGGTTTTCCAGTACATATAAAAGTTATGTTTACACTATACTATAGTATCATTATAGCTTAAGAAACAATGTAGAGGGGCGCCTGGGTGGCTTAGTCGGTTAAGCGTCCGACTTTCGCTTAGGTCATGATCTCGCGGTTCGTGGGTTCGAGCCCCGCGTCGGGCTCTGTGTTGATTGCCGGCTCAGAGCCTGGAGCCTATTTCAGTCTGTGACTCCCTCTCTCTCTGCCCCTCCCCTGCTCACGCTGTCTCTCTCTCTCTCTCCTAGAAATAAATAAAAATATTAAAAAAAAAAATAAAATTATTAAAGAAACAATGTACATACTTAATTTAAGAATAATTTATCGTGAGGTGCCTGGGTGGCTCAATCGGTTAAGTGTCCGACTTCAGCTTGGGTTATGATCCTATGGTTCGTGGGTTTGAGCCCCACTGGGCTCTGTGCTGAATGCTTGCTCAGAGCCTGGAGCCTGCTTCAGATTCTGTGTCTCCTCTCTCTGCCCCTCCTCTGCTCACACTCTGGCTCAGTCTGTCTCTCAAAAATAAATAAATGTAAAAAAAATAAAAATATTTTATTGCTAGGGCACCTGGGTGGCTCAGTCAGTTGAGTGTCCAACTCTTGACTTTGGCTCAGGTCATGATCTCCCGGTTTGTGAATTCGAGCCCCATGCTGGGTGCTGTGCTGATAGTGCAGGGCCTGCTTGGGATTCTCCCTCTCTCTCTGCCACTCTCCCACTTGCACTCTCCCTGTCTCTCTCAAAATAAAGAAACTTAAAAAAAGAAATTAAAAATATTTTTTAAATAAAAATACTTTATTGCTAAAAACCACTAATGATCATCTGAGCTTTCAGCAAGTCATAATCACTGACCACACGTCAGCATAACTAATACAGTAATAATGAAAAAGGTTGAATTGAATTCTCACGAGAATTCTCAAACTGTGACCCAGAGACCCCACATGAGGAGATGCTGTAAGAGAAATGGCCCAGATAGACGTGCGCGAGGCAGGGTTGGCCCAGACCTTCACTTTGTAAAAGATGGAACACCTTTGAACTGCGATAAAGCAAAGGGCTGTGAAACCAGGCGGACGGCCAGTATTCACTTTCTTGTTTTTATGAGGAAACCGAGGCTCAAAGAAATTAAATATATCACATAAAATCAGCTATGAAGTGCCTCACCATCTGTCACTGTCTTCCATTGTTAACTTCTCGGTCCGGCTTGCTCAAGGCTGCCTTTCTGTTGTGAATCTCCAGGCCTGCACTGTGTCTCCAGAGGCTGGCACGATGCATGGAACTTAGGAAGAGAGAGGAAGGGGGCGACCCTGCAGCCTGGGTACCCTGACCCTGAGGCCATGCAGAATTGAATTCAAACCCTTTCTCTGCCACGGACAACAGCCACGTTGCCCCAAACAAGCAACGATTCTTAGACTTTGGCGTGTTTCTGAATCACCTGAAGGCTTGTTAATCCATAGGTACCTGGGCTTCCCCCTCAGAGTGTCTGATCTGTAGGTCTGGATAGGATCTAGAAACATGTCTTCCTAATATGTTACCGGATGGTATGGAGTTGCTGGCCTTGGTACCACACTCTGAGGACCCCTGTTCTTGAGCTTTCGTTAAATGAGATAGTGTGTATGAAGACTTCTGTCTTGTGCTCAACGTATATTAATTGTGGTCCTGGTTCTAGTGGCAACCATAAGATATAGCTGGAGGGGCTTGGAAAAGACTCTGAAAATGGAAGCCCTTGTCTCAATTCTGTATCGCCACCCACCAGTGATATGACTTCAGGCTAACTACTTACTCACTGTGTTTGGGACAGCTGCACCATCTGCAAAAAGAGGGGACGAAATGCAGAAATGCCTGTCCCCTCGAGTCGTTGGAAGAATAGAGATGGTAAGAGACCAGTCATGCAGCCATGCATAGAGTAATACCTTTAGCTACAAAATAACATTTATGCAAAATAAGTGTTACCCAATTGTTACATTTTATTTACTATCATGATTATTATTATTACATCCTGGCGTTTGAAATTACTAGAAAATGTTGGCCCAACATTTTCGATATATGAGAATATTGTTTGAGAACTGATTCATTCCCTTAGAGGGAAATATAATTACCACACTGTCATCTGCAAATGCCTAACTCACAAGCTCAAGGCAGTAGCAAGGATGAAAATGAACATCCGAAGCCCAGTTTCTATCAAAACATTTAAGTGTATATTGATTGGGACTTCAGCAGAGGCATCAGTAATAAATAAAAGCGAGGATGCCTTCCACTATGTGAAACATAATATTGATTTAGTACATGCAAATGTTAGTTCCTTTGAGTGCTGGCAGCAGACTAATAAAATGTCGAATCCAGAGAAAATATCAAATGAAGTTGGTATTTAACTTAATTATTTTAAGAGAAAATCAACATCAGACTTAACGAAACCCTTCCAAGGAGTTTCATTTTGCCACGGAGAAAAAGACAGCTTTCTAGCCCCCAGTTCTGAACTTGATCTGAGAAAGAAGACTGGAACATGCATTTCATAAAAGGTCAAGTGACTTTTCTGTTTTCCTAGGTTAGCATGACTGAGTTCGCAAGTGTTAACAAAATTCCTCACGAGAATAATTTGCACTTACTCAACACATTTCTGAAGAGAGCTCAAAACATGTTTTGTACACTTTTATTTTTAGCACCTCGCCTTGCCTTTGAAATCAAGGACTCTGTACAATGACACTTATTTGGAAAATACAGAGAATGGATCTTAAATGATCAGAAATGCTATTTCTTTATGTGTGTTTTGCAGAGAGTTAGCAGGATGGGTGAAAAGAGTAACCAGGAAGTAGAGATAGTGCTTAAAGTACAGTGTATATGGAAACGTCCCTTTCAAAAAATTTTATTGTTTCCTTATATACATATATTTTTAGGATTGCAAAAGCCAAGCAAAATATTCAGCACCCACCTCATTCACTCATTCATTCATTCAAAGGAGCACTAAAATCAACCTAAAAAAATGACTTTTGAGCTGAATCAGAGTAGAAAATTATCATGCAGAAAACACGGAATGAGCATTCTAGACAGAGAGAATGGATTGTTCTCAGTTTAGTAGGCATGAAATAGCACCTTGAATTTGAAGAAATCCTGGTTACCTGATTAGCTGGAGAAAGCATAAGATACAGTAGGGGAGCAGAGTAAGAAAATGAGCTTCGTACTGGCAAAGCCCATAGAATAGAGGCTTAGAAGCCTTGTTCAGAACTCAGGTGGTATCCTATAAGCCTTGGGGATATAAGGAATAAACAACAGTGACATGATCACAGTGGCATTTTTGAGAATACTCTTAATAATTTAGCATTTGCTTTTATGGTGTGTACAGTATATCATGTACTGTCTTGACTACTTTACACAAATCAACTCCTCTAATACAGTAACCCTAAGAGGTAGATATTGTCCTTTCCCCATATTTATGGGTGATAAAACACACTTTCAGTAAGTTTAAGTATTTTGCCCAAGATCTCTCAGCTAGCAGGTGGTAAAGCTAGGGTTTCAATCCAGGCAATCGTCCCAAACAGTCCACAACCATCATCACCATACTAATCTACCCAGATCACGATACATCCCAGCAAGGAGTCAGCTTGAGTCAGACAGTTACGAGGACAGGAAAACTCTTCCCCAAAGGATTTACCATGCAAAAGTTCTCACAACTGAAGTCTGATCATTAAGGTCCCTGATGCCTTAACAACAAAAATCTGTTGTTTTGCTAAACTAAAAAAAAAAAAAAAAAAATCGAAACTTGGATCATGAGCTGTGATGGCCAGTAATGATGTACAGATGAGTTACTTACCTTGTGAGTGAGCATAGCCCAGTGTCTGCCTGCCTGGTTCACAGCTTTGTTCCCTGCTCCTTGACATATACACTTTCTAGAAGAAATTGTCTCATGGAGTGCTTTTCCTAGAGGACCCTCCAGGCAGCCCCGTGAACTTATAAGACCTGCCTTTGTTCTTAAGAATCTTGTAGACAAGTTGAAGGATGCAGGCATAAACCTAGGAAAATTAAAATGATAGGAAAAGTCCCAAGACAATAAGAAAGCTGCCATTGCTGCGCAGCGATTTGGACAATAATTACTGTTGGGTTCAGAAACATGTATGGAACATGTGTGTCTAGTACCATCAACAACACTGAAAAATCACTGATTCTTGGAGGTCGGTGGGATCAGGCTGAAAGTCATAAGAAAATCAAAAAGAAGTACTTAAGTGTGGCTCATCAAGGCTGTATTTTATCAGAGGTTGTGGTGTCCCTTGCGGTGAAGTCAGCAATAACACTTCTCCTTGATTTATGCTTGTACTTCTGTTTTCTTTCATTCTTTTTGCTTTTTCAAGGGAACGCATATTGTCCTTGAGAACATGTCTTCACAGTACCTGCTTGCAGTCTTGCTGCTGGCTTTGCACAGGACCAAAGCCAGCGATGGCCTTTGCAGGCCCCCTCAGGAGGGTGTAATGACCTATGCTTTGTGCACACAGGAGGATTCACATTTCCAAAGCCACGCTGGACTGCCTCAACGGGGACTACAATGTGGAAGAGGGCCATGGTAAAGAGAGAAATGAATTCTTGCGGAAGCATAATATAGAGACCTATTTGATTAAGCAGCCTGAGGAGAGTCTACTGTCGCTGCCCGAAGACATTGTCAAGGAGTCGGTGAGCTCCTCAGACAGGCGAACCAGTGGGGCGACATTTACAGAAGGATCCTGGAGCCCCGAGCTGCCCTTTGATAACATAGTGGGGAAACAGAACGTAAGTCCTGGCTTCCTTCTTCTGGTTAGCTGTGAATGAATGCTATCACGTAACCTCAGCTCAGACACCTCAGAGAAACCTGATTCCTCTTTAACCTTGTCTCTGCTGAGTGTCATAATCGCAAACGATTCAACATCTCTCCTATGATGCAATTAACCTATGTATGCAATTTCAGGAAATGCCAGCAATACCAGAGGATTCCCCACACCCCCTTATTTTTTTTTTGACCTAGCTGAAAATAAATGTCATGTGAAAGTGGATTATAATCTCCACCCCCTCCCCAAATTCCCCATGTTGGAAAAGATAAACCTGATGTCATTGAACTAACCACAAGAGTTGAAGATCAAGTCCGTGAGAATGCCATTTCTTAGGTAGCCAGCAGGCCAGGAGTTCTGAGTTGTCTTCTGATATTTAAAATCAGGAGGGCACTGTTGATCTGGGGATGTAAAACCGTCTCCAAGTGATGCCCAGGCTGAGCACGAGAACATCAGGAGTAGCCTAGATTTCAAAGCTGGCCACAGAGTTCTATTCCTATTTAAGATAGATTTGTATCTTAAATGAAGGGGAGGGCTACTAAGTCAGTACATGGGTGTAAATCACTAATAATCAAATTATTTAAAAAATGGTTTCTTCAAATACCAGAATCACACCAAATCCAATGAGATGCAGCAGAAGAGTGAGGCTGATCAGGGGAGAGAGCCAGAGGGATTCAGAGATGCTCTTACCCCAGCACGCTTGTCCAGAGCATGGGCTAAATCTCCTGCCCTCTTAGGAGTTTACTTTTAGTCATTTAGGCCAAGCACAGAGAGCCGGATTCATGTCAGTTAATGGTGCGACTCCACTGTGCTTTTTTAAAGAAATAAACAAAAACCAATATATTATAGAAGACTTGGAAATAGTTTTTCAAGCAAAAGCTGAAAGCGCTGTGCAGTCAGTCAACCAAATCAAGAGTGTCGGCAGCTTTATGAAGACATAGAAGGGTTAATTGTTTTAATCCATGAAACTGAACGTTGCTCATTAACTTGCAGATCAGAAAAATCTATCTGTGTTGGGGCGCCTGGGTGGCTTAGTCGGTTAAGCGTCCGACTTTCGCTTAGGTCATGATCTCGCGGTTTGTGGGTTCGAGCCCCGCGTCGGGCTCTGTGCTGACTGCCAGCTCAGAGCCTGGAGCCTGTTTCGGTCTGTGACTCCCTCTCTCTCTGACCCTCCCCTGCTCATGCTGTCTCTCTCTCTCTCCTAGAAATAAATAAAACATTTAAAAAAAATAAAAATAAAAATAAAAATCTGTGTAAAGACATTTAAAATAGAAAAGGTTAAAATTCTGAATATCTTCCATCTTTCTTCTGCATTTGAAAGATGCCTGGGGTACCCAGAGGTCAGGTTAACCTGTCCCTTTCCAATTCTGTGTGAAGAAGCTACAGACAGAACAGTGCATGGGTCAGATTCCATGGGGGAAGGATGTAGGTCCAGCTAAGCCTGCGTGCCTTTGTAAGAGTCTGCATTTAGGTCTTCACTTTTCTTCTGTGAATGTTTCATTTTCCCAAAAATTCTATGTGCTCACAAGTCATCACGTGATCTCAGTGTCTACTTCTTTCCATCTTTGGACCGGTATGCAAGGTACAGTTTGCTATTCTACAAAATAACAGCCTTGTATACTTCTACAGTGGGTTCATGGCCAGCTGTCCTCTCTGTTCCCTTTGCCTATTTTTAGCTTGAGCCTGAATCCTGGTTATTAAGAGATGCCTCACCCTGGAAACTTCAGTAACTGTGCATAAAATCCTCTCTTGCTTTTATTGTTTTTGGTTTCTCTTTTTGGTCTTTACATTTGAAAAACTTTCTGTTTAATCTGATTGTGGAAGTTGGGATAATTCTTAATTGTACTGGTCTCTGTTGTAGTGGCCTTGCTACTCATAATTGAGAACCGAGAAGAGAGACATGGACATGCTTGGTTTTATTTCATGATCGATTGATCAGGTAAAATTGCTAAGGAATAGTTGAAATATTTTCTTTGTTGGTTTCCTAAAGATATTTGCTGGTGTCGTGAGATAGTTGTTATGACATGTCATTATCAGTCACAAATTATTCTTGGTGTTTTGCCATACTGTATATTTCTTGTGATGCTGAATTTTGCCTGGATAAGATCCATTTGTACCGTCTGCAACATGAATAATCTTGATTCATTTTGGTGCCTCTGGACTTAAAAGCCAGTGAATGTGTATTGATACTCATAAATCACCAAGTGGCACTGAGGACACTTTGGAAGTGACTGGATCAGTTGAAATGGTCACCGACGAGGTTCTCAGGGTTTGAACTTGGCCTTAACTCTGGAAGTCCACGAGCCGTGTGTGTAGTTCAGAGACGTAATATGCACCTGGAAGAGGTCAGGAGTGGTCTGGCTGAGCCTGTGTGCTACCACACACCCTGTCAGTGCTGCAGAGAGCCCAGACCATCTGAGAGTTTGCCTAAGACAGATGAAACATACCAGTGCTTCACTGTGGGGTTTCCAGCCAAATTGGCCAGATGTTTTGGCTTCTATTGATTCATAATGTATGCTTAGAAATATTTTTAATGACATCAGTATGCTGAGCTATAATCTGTCCTGTGTAGACAGCAGATGTTCAGATAGTTACAGTCTCATGCATGCATTCATTCAATAAAGATTAATTGAGCATCTGTTATATGCCAACTACTACTATTGATTAAAGGGAAGGAAAGACAGAGGAAAGAAACACTTTGGAGGTAAAGTCAGCCAGTAGTTTATATGCTTCACGAAGACAGGAAATCTAGATTTCACTTAACCACTGGTTAGCCCACAATGAAAACAATACGTGGTAAGTAGAAGGGCTTGGTTAGTTTGTTGAATGAATGAATGAATGGAATGATAGCTACAGGTGGTAAGGGAGAGGAGCCAATCAAACCTGACCTCTAGGTTGTTGGGTTCGGCGACTGGGTAGATGGTGGAACTGCCCTCTGAAATTAGCAATCCTGGAATGGAAGAAGACTGGGAAGGAAACACTAGGAATTCAGTTTGGGGTATGTCGAGCTTGAGGTGCCTAGGGTGCATCAGGAAGAGAGATCCGGAAGGCAACTGAACACACATTTCTGAAGCTCAGGCATGAAAGAACAGTATAAGAGATGTGAACCTGGCAGGCATCAGGACCTGCATGCAAATTGAAGCCATGAGAGTGGCACAGACAACTGGAGGGAATATGCAAAATAAAATAATCCGAAGGCATAGGACAGATGTTGGGGGGCAGCTGATGGGAGGTGAAAGAGAGTAAGAGTTCCATGAAAGACACAGACTGGAAGCAGCCCAAGTGATCAGGAGAGAATGGGGGAATGTGGTGTCATGGAAGCCTGGAGAATAGAGAATTTTGAGGAGGAGGGGGTGATCAACAATGTCCACTATAATCAAGGGCCCTGGGATGATGAAAGAGGAAAACTACCAGTTGGAATTAGATTGAAAAACATCACTGGTAGGAGGCAGACTTGATGAGGTGATGGGGTCAGAAGCCAGATTGTCACAGTTGATGAAGGAACTCTGGATTTCCAAGAACAGCCCAACTCCATTCCCCTCCCTTCCCTGACACCCATTTCAAGAGTCTATCCATGGTTTGGAAGAGCAAGCAATGTTACTAAGAATTATTTCTGGGCCCTCGTGTGCTATCTTCTGGTCCCTGTCCAGCCTAAAGATAATCTCTTTGTGTTGATGCTACGTGCCTTCCTGCCCCTATATCTGTATCCTTTTGGGTTAAAATTGCTGTTCGGCCTTCTGGGTTGCCCTCGGATGCACTGAGCACTTATGCTTTGCATCAATGACCCTTGACACAGGCAGATGTCCTGCTCATCAATTTGGTGTCTTGGCTTCCTGAACCCAGGTTTGGTTACCGGTATGGTCTCCTATGCTCTGAGCCTCTGGGCAGAATGAAAGTAAGAAAACTAGAAGGCAAAAAGTTTAAACCATGGTGGACTATTGAATGTTAAGACTATAAAAGCAGAAGCAGGTCACTGAAGCAGACCAAAAATGAGGGCTTTGACATTGAGGGAGGATATCCAGAAATTTCAAGATGAGGCTATTAGATGGGTCATCGACATGGTCATCAAAGCTCTCAGAATAAAGACAGAACTTGGGATGGTAAGTGAAAGCAGTTCTTACATTAAAGATCACATTTCTCTGTTGGTTGAATGCTCTATCTAAAATCAGCCTGTGGGATTGAGCTCTTAATCATTTAGTTATTTAATGAGCACCCAGTATTCTAGATCCTAGGGATCCAGTAGTGAGGACACAGACTTGGTCCCTGTCTGGCAGGAGCTTGCCTCTTACAGGGAAATCAGACAATGAACTAAAACATATCTGTGCTACAAAGAAGTAGAGATAGATGAATACGAGGTGGATAGAATTACTGCAGAAGGATTGTAGAGGCCTCTAAAGATTCTGTTTGAGTGCTGAAAGGGCCCTAGATGCAAATGACCAGGAGAAGAGCTTTTCAGACAGGGAACACAGCTAGTGCAATGGCCCTGAGGTCGGAAAAGGTTTGGTGTATTAGAAAAGAGTTAAAAAGGCTCTCGTGGCTAGAGCATAATGAGCAGGGAAGAAAGGGGTATGAGATGAAGTTAAAGGAGACAGGAGCTCATCCCTGCGGGCCTGCTGCTTTTGGATTTTATTCCAAAGGAAGTGATAAAAGGTTTTAAGCAGGGCAGTGACATATTCTGATTTAGATTTTTTAAGAGATCAGTTTGGCCGATAAGAGCAACAATGGATTTAATCAGACACACTCCATCTTAGATTTATGAGAGGAAGCGTTCGTGTTGCTATAAAAAGTATTCTGTGATTGTGTGATTTTTATCACACGATAATAATTTAATAATGATAATAATACTATCATTTATAATTTTAACTTGATTTTTATGACAAGTGGCCAGCTGATAGGCAGACCCCCTGTCAGAGCCTGAGGTCTGGCTCTCATCGATTGTGACATCCTCAGCATTGTCCACTCCATCCCTTTCACACCCGCCATGGCATCACAAACATTTTTTCTGTCACTCCTCCAAGTTTTTTTTAAAGAGTCCCCCAGAAAAAAAAAGTACACACGTGCTGCCTCATTGTAGAGATTCGTGGCTTCTACACCATAGACTGACTTGGGTCATCACTGTTACCATGGTATTAATACGGGCACTGTGAAGGTTGAAAACGGAGGTAGAATTGCTGTATTCCACTCAACAAAACAACGTGGGTGTGCTCCATTGCTAGAGGCACAGAGAAATACTCACATCATTGCTAATACTCCTAGAAGTAGAGGGTCTGGGGTCAGGTATCACATTGGGGTGGTTGTTCATGTTCTTTCCGTTTAATGTCCACACCAACCATACAGAATAAGTGCGATGTGTCTGTTTAACAAATGAGGAAATTGTGATTTGTAGAGATTGATTAATTCCCTAAAGGTCATGGAGCCAGTAAATAACAGAGCTGGAATTAGAACCCAGTTATGTCTAACTCCAAAAGCCACATGCTTTCCATCTGGCCACACTGCCTCTTCTTTGTCCCTTTGTAGCTTGAAGGTCTGTGCTGGGTTTCTACCTTCTATGTTGTTGCCAGGTCAGTCAGTGAGTCTCCAAATGGTGTGTGTGTGTGTGTGTGTGTGTGTGTGTGTGTGTGTGTGTGTTCACCTTCTAAAGATGGGTCCCCACTGATATTTAGAAATTTTCTGCGAGAGCTGCAGGGAATGACCAGATCTTCCTCCAATTTGTCCTGACATACTAGGCACCATCTCATCCCCTGAGTGCCCTGATGTGATCACTGTCTGCTTGGCAGAGGCTAAGCCGGGCAGTCTGTCATGTCTGCCTAGTGACAAAATGACAACCAAACATTTGACGTAGTCCCACTTGGATCGGAGAATGTTGAGCCCGGGAGACAAGGAAATGCGAAGGGAGGAGAGCTGGCCAGCCTCGAAGCAGGACAAGAAAATCACATTTGGGTTGTTACGCCTTCATCAGTCTCCGCTGGAGCCATTTTTAGATCCTGCTCTTTGTGCCCATAGGGAGAAGAGAAGGAATTCTGTGATTGCCCTGTTGATCAAAACCCTCATGTTAACCTGAGGGTCACAGGCTCCTCGTGCTAAACTGATGGTCAGTCTTGTGATCTTGGGGAAGATCTCTGCAGGATCCAAAATTTGTCCAAGTAATGGTGGGAAGGGTCTGGAGGAAAACTCCAGAGAACCCAGTTGGAGCTCTGACTGTTCACTTCGTATCTCAAGACCTGAGGCAG
Source organism: Proteles cristata cristata (assembly GCA_017311185.1). Lineage (NCBI taxonomy): Eukaryota > Metazoa > Chordata > Mammalia > Carnivora > Hyaenidae > Proteles > Proteles cristata. The sequence goes on from JAESUZ010000837.1 coordinate 481,816, forward strand.
CCACTTCTTGCCTCCAAGCCCCAGTGTCCTCACCTGCACAAGGCTAGGTCTGCCTGGAGGCTCCCTTCACTTTTTTTCAGCACTGACCTTGGCCTTAGTTTCTCAGCCCCAGATGCTGGGAATCCGTGGCTGTCCTGATGACTTATCTACCCTTCAGAATTGCCTCCTCCAAAGCCCAGGAAATAAGAATTCACGAGAAGCAATGGGAACATTGACTATGTACAGTTATCCTACTATAGGGTAGTAGGTTGTCATAATTACCATCTAGTGAACTGTTTTAAAACATCAATATCAAATTCAGCACCAAGTGAAAGCAATAAGTAGATAAATAAAAGGTACTGGAGGTAAAAATCTTATCTAACTAGAGAACGAAAACTGTTCTCGCAGTTGAGTTTTGATTGCATGACATAAACACCCAAACATCATTGGAAACATCATCACCTTTTGCCTTCTTTCTGGGTCCTGTTTTCAACATGATCATTGTGTTCTGTTGAGTAATATTGATCCCTGGGGTTTGGTATCTTTCCTTTGGTTTCTGCCCCTCCAGGGCAGGGGTAAAGTGGCTGGTGCCTTTTCTGTGTGTTCCAATGCCCACAAGAACTGTCTAAATTTAAGCTCATTTTACTTCTATCGTCCACTTGAACACATCAGTCTCCCCTTTCAAGATGTTTATTTGTTCGCTCATTCAGTCATTCATTACTCAGCTGTTTGTTGAGGCGCTGTGTTGGGGGTTGGGGGGAGAGATGAGGAAGGAGGCCCAAGCTGTCAAAGAGGTCCTGGTCCCTGGGATTACCACCAGCTCAACAGCTCATGTGAACTTGCTGTCATAGAGGACAGTGTTAGTAAAGGACAGAGTGGTGAACCAGAGTAATTGGGGAAGACCTACCCAAGGTAGTGACTATGAACCTGAGACCCACAGACAAGCAGATGGAGGCCAAGGGTGAGGGAGGAAGACCCCTGGAGAACCCTGACCTGAAATTCCTACTCCCAAACATGCCTGAAATCTTCGGTCTTGGTTTTAAAGAGAAAGAAGAAGGTGCGCTCTCAGGCCTTACTGCTTCCGTGGTAAACTGTCAAAATCTAATCGTCTGTATTCGATCTTGTATGCAGGAAGTCACAGGTGAATGTTTCTCCATCCGTAATTTATTTTTAACCATTTTAACATCAGATTAAGTTTCGATGTTCACTGGATGGCACAGCTGCAGGCGTTTTGGGTAGAGAGCACGGAGGGCTTTGTCCACTTACCCACAGTGCATCTGCACTCTTCCCGTAACATGGCTTTTTCCGACAACACATCTCCTCAGGCAGCCCTTAGCCCTGACTCGGGAGACAGCTGCTGAGTTCAGCCCAGGAGAGTCATTAGAGGGGTCTGGTTTTTCACTCTCTTCAGACAGGCAAGTGGATTTGAAGCCTTCAGGGAGCATTGAGTGGATTAAGTAGGCAATTTGATCTGTTAACGTTGACTAATCATGCTTCTTTTCCATGAAGTTCCAGGACTAGAGTCAGGTGGGCGAGAGAAAGGTAGGGGTGAGCTTGTGTCTCATGTGGAATTGGAAGCCTGGAAATGCCCGTTAGATGGCAAGTACACAGCACACATCCGGGGCTTCCCCACTGGTTGATAACTGGCTGAAACTTTTCTTTTCTTTTTTTTAATAGTTTTTATTTATTTTTGAGACAGAGAGAGACAGAACATGAGCGGGGGAGGGGCAGAAAGAGAGGGAGACACAGAATCCGAAACAGGCTCCAGGCTCTGAGCTGCCAGCACAGAGCCCAATGTGGGACTCGAACCCACGATCCGCAAGATGATGACCTAAGCCGAAGTCGGACACTTAACCGACGGAGCCACCCAGGCGCCCTTGGCTGAAACTTTTCTAAGCAAACTGGCTGGACTCGTCTTTCACCAGGGACTGACTCACTTGGGGAATCATAAAATTGTGGCCCGAGGAGCTGGAACCACCAAATGCATAGCATTTTAAAATTTTATTTTATTATTTTTTTAATTTTTTTTAATTTTATTTTATTTGTGGGAGAAGGAGAGAGGGAAAGGGAAAGAGAGAATCCCAAGCAGGCTCCACACTCAGCATGGAGCCCCACGTGAGGCTCAATCCCACAACTGTGAGATCATGAGCCGAAATCAAGAGTCAGATGCTTAACTGACTGCTCCATCTGAACTCCCCCATGTAGTAATTTAAATATGAGATATTTAATGTATGCTATTTTAAATATGTGAAGATCGGTAGGAAGAGAAAGAGCAAATATCTGGATTGTTCCCCCTAACTGCTTTATATCCTTGAACTGGGATTTAAGTTTTATTAGTGTTGGTGCTAATTTGGTCAATGACTGGGTGAAGATTCTTCGCTGTAACATTTCTTCATTGAGCTACATCAAGATTTTTTCATCTTTTTGCTGCCAATGATACTTAACGATTATTTTGACCCAGTGCAAGTCAAACGTACAAAGATTTTTCTTTCCACACAAAATTGCATGTGGCGCGCATGAGTATGTAGTCTCGCTTTTTAAGATGGTTGGGCATATGTGGCATAACCCACCATTACTGTCGCTCTGCCCAAGGAAACAAGTGTCACCACTCGAAGGTGATTTAATTCCAGCCCAGAGCAGACACTGGACATTTCTTTTGGCCTCAGAAACCTCATCTTTGCTATTATGCGTGTACTTATTTTCATTTCCCTTAGGGTCAAAAAGGAATTACCCTGATACTTTCTTTTTTAAAATTTATTTTTATTTTTATTTATTTTTGAGAGAGAGAGAGAGACAGAGCATGAGCAGGACAGGGGCACAGAGAAAGAGGGGGACACAGAATCCGAAGCAGGCTCCAGGCTCTGAGCTGTCAGCACAGAGCTGACATGGGGCTTGAACTCAGGCCTCCCAGCCCTTCCCCGCCCCCACCCCCCACCCCCGATACTTTCTTGGGCATTAATGGAACTCTCTGAAAGGTCTTCCCACATCTCACAGTCTCCAAACTACTGTTGTGAATTCCACATTAGGAGCCTCCAGGCTCAGCTGTGTCTTTCCTACTCTATGATGGTTTCTTTTACCACCTTTAGGCCCTCAAAGGCTCCCCCACCATGACCTGGTAAAGGCTCTGTATATGTCACATGTGGTAACACCCACTCAGGATTCCATGTCTTGGCATGATGAGCTCAAAAACAAACACTGGGGATAATGACTACTCAGAAAAGCTAAATTAATGAGACAGTTCCAGCAGAAGAGTGTGTGGTAGAAAAGTTAAGAGGAAGTAGAAGACAAAATGACCCGAAGACATAACATGACCTAAGTAGGTTCTTTTCTGGGTTCTGTGCTTCCATAATTAGTGAAAGGTAAGAGAAGCTGGCTTCTTGAAGGTCCTTAGCGTCCAGCTCGACTGGAACCAAATTAAGGAAAACATCAATAACTATAGTTAATTAACAAATTGTAGAGTAAGAATCTGAAAGAAAAAACAACAACAATCTCAGACTGATAGACTTAAAACACCAAATGTGAGTAATCTATCAGCAACGCACATTTATAATACTTAGTTCCTATTCATAACTGAGAAGAGTTACTTCAGAACCTTACAAAAAATAAATGTTGAGGTTGATTCTAATATTTTAATTCTCTTCAAATGTCTAAGAACACACACACACACACACACACACACACTCCACACACAAATATGCTCCCTTCCCCCCACGTACACTTTCATTTTCCCCATGGTAATCGATGTTTATGAAAACTCTACATCTTTGTTGTTCACACACACACACACGAAACTGAGTAATTTAGGTCCTGATCTGTTTGTTGATTCATTTCCTGAGCTGGAAGTATCCATATTGCCAACCCAGAAGGTCATTTGGTCAGTGAGTAGTTGGTTACCTGACCACCCACAGCCTTGATGACACTTCGGTCCTGTCATAGCAAGGCTACAAGTACTTTGATCCAAACCATTAAGGTGTCGGAGTCTCTCTCCCCAACAAGAGTCGTGTCCTGAACAGGAATCCTGCCTCCCTCCCTGGGCTTACGCCGTCCCTGTCACTCATCCCAGTCTAACCCTGAGGTGAGGTCATTGCCGGGGTTTGTGTATGTATTCCACACGTCACTCTGGATGGCTGTTTTAAAAGCCAACACTTCAATTGGCAGCTTGCCTCCAATCACATAGCTTCCAGGAGACCACATCTCCATGGACGTGCCAAGTTCTATTTTGGCCAGTTCTACAGAAGTTTAACGACTCTTTCCGATTAAAAATGGCCCACGTATATAAATGACTCAAGCACAATTACATTCCCATACTGAGATTAGCATCTTTCTGAGAAACTCAGAGGATAGTATCAGTAAGAAATCCTGAATTAGCTTAATAGAGCTGGACAGAGGCAGACGAGCTTCTCGGTGTCAGGTTAACCTGGCTCTGCGGTCTTGAACCAGAGCTTGGGGAGAAAATCTGAGCTGCTGGTGATTCCCTCTGAGTCGCCTGGTCCTGAGCGCTCGGTCCTGTCGCCTGAATTTGTTGGTTGGCTTCCAGTAGGATGAACTGAGACAAGAAGCAAAGCATTGAATGTCAGGCAAACACACTGGGAAGAGAGCTCAGCAAGCCTGGGATCTAAACCCCCAAGTGAAGAAACCATCTTCATGATCCGGCTTACCAACATCAGCTGAAAAGTCAAGAGCGAGGCTGCAGGCTTCAGATTAGTAGCAAACACTAGAAAATGTTTATTGTGAGATCTACCAGAACTAGGGGTACGTCTCACATTATTGTCTTATTTTCTTAATCATAAGCAGATGGAAAGTTCAGAGCACAGAGTGACAAAGGTCAGTGAAAGAATTCCACTCACCTTTTGTTCCTGAACAACTGTCACATCCAGACAATATTTGCAAACTTTCAGTCCTGCCTAAAGCTGGGAACCAATGATCGTCTGTGTGGTCTGGGCCCCAGACTCACATTGTGTGCTCATGATTCAGGTCTGGGAACCAGGTTACAGATGGTGGCTGGAATCTTGCACAGACCAGCTGGAAACATCTGGACTATTTTTTCTGCAAACAGAGTTCTGGCCCTTGTTATTTCATTTCTCAGAGCAGAGGCTATGAGTTTACAAAAATTACTTAAACCTCTTCCCACGGCGGTACCGCAGGGACCTCTCCCGCAATACGATCTCATTGACCATTCTCTGGCTGTGTTGGGAAAACGTTGTGACTATGGTGACGAAACTGCACAACACATGAAAGAGAAGTAAATGGTGTCCTTAAGTAAGACACTGTCAGGCAGGTAATCTGAATGTGAGTCTTCCTTTTCTGTCAGTACAGACGGGAAAAGTTTTGGGAAAACTTGACTGGCGTACCTCGCTTATGGAGAATGGGCCAGCTCCCTGGGCCTCTCGTTGCTACAGGAAGGGAGAAGTATTAGGCACTAGGTTCTGGGAAGCCCCATAAAGGTACTTTCTCAAGGGTCCCCCAACTCCATGTTGACCCAAATGCCGCTTAGAGCCTTCCCACCAGGAAAACACCATGTACCACATCTAAGAAGATCTCTGCTCCCCCTAGGGGCGCCTGGGTGGCTTAGTCAGTTAAGCGTCCGACTTTCGCTTAGGTCATGATCTCGCGGTTCGTGGGTTCGAGCTGGCAGTCAGCACAGAGCCTGGAGCCTGTTTCGGTCTGTGACTCCCTCTCTCTCTGACCCTCCCCTGCTCACGCTGTCTCTCTCTCTCCTAGAAATAAAAAAAAAAAAAAAAGATCTCTGCTCCCCCATCCCTAGATCTGGGGGGAATTGTGTCTCTTTCAGACCCAGCAAATCCCTGAGGCCCTGAATGCAAATCATCATAGATTAGATCCCCTCAAATTTCCTAAGAAGTGAGCTTTCTTAAAAAGAACCATCACCACAAAAACAACAAAACGCTTCTCTTTAAAAAAAAAAAAAAAAGGTAGGAGCTTTCTCTTCTGGGGGTTGGATTGGGGTTTTAACAAACAGGAGACAAAAAGAGCTTTCATGGGTGCCGCTGGGCACTTCTGTTCGAGCTTAGGGTTCCCGGCAGGTTCTTCTCACATTTGTCTAGTTGTAGGATGCTGGAAGCGCAGTAGGAACCAAAGGGAAAACCTCTGTCTTTTCCACGACCCAGACCACGCAGGTGGCGAGTCTGACAGAGAGCTACGAAGGCCTGCAGGACAGGCACAGGGAAACGCTGCCATCGAGGCAGGGGAGGGGCAAAGCAGGAGTGAGCTGAGGACGCCGCGGGCCTACCTGCTTCTGCACGCAGGCTCCAGCCTGATCCTGGAGAAAGCAGGGTCTTCGGAAAAGATACAGCATCTGAGCACAAGAAGTGTCGACCCCAAACCTGCTGGACTTGGCCTTTTCTCTGGGTCTTCCCCAGATGGGCAATGAGCTGGCGCAGCTGGTGCGTCCCCATTCACAACCACCTGCAGTTAAATCTCAAGGCCGCCTTGTCCATCTCCCAGAGGGGCTAGAAGAGGAAGTCCTTTCAGTGATAACCTCAGCCTTCACTTCAGGCTGCCTTGTGGCAAGTGCTTAAGCTGACGTTGATCCAGGCATCGGGCTTTCTCATCTGTGACCTCTGGTACCTTAATGGCCAGCACTGGGAGGTAGTAAAGAGGGGACTCATCTTCTGCATTGCAAAACCTTGACAAGCATCATCGGGCTGCCGTTCAAGGCTCCTGGTCTCGGCTCAAATTATATTCACTTGTGTGGTGATGCCTTTTATCTCCTGCTGATCGAATGGTAGAAAAGTAAATGACTTTTTATTTAACTCAGACAGTTTGGTAAACAGAATCTTTCCAGATCAGAGTCCACTGGGGAGAGGGAAAAATAAACTAACAGGACTTTTGGTATCAAGCATTTGGAAACAACGCCCTTCTTAGTGTTCTGTATCGTCTCTCAGCATTTTATCTGCTCATTCATTCATTCATGCATGCATGCGCTCCACGCGTATGTATTAAGAGCCTCCCAACTATGTCAGATGCTCGGGATTGAGTTATGGTTAAAACACAGTGCTTAACCCTCAAGGGGATCAGAGCCTGGAGGAACAGCCAGACACACAATTGGTCAACTACAGTACCTCACAGTAACTGCTGGGCTGAGGATAAGGGCAGGCTCACATAGGCTTCCTACAGAAGGTGGTGCCTCAGTGGCTTTTAAAGTATTAGCAGGACATGCAGCTTAGATGCTCCAAGTTCAAATGTATACAATATAACAGGCCAAGTAGTCATTTAGTAGGTCATATTGTGACAGGTGTCTAGGCTCCAGCACAAGGTCAGATGCTCAGAGGTCATTTGCATTGGGTCTGATGCTATACACTAGAAGGTGGCCACATGGAAGGAGATTAATAGGATCTTACTCAGAGATCAGAGGCAGGTCCGTGGGTAAAAGTTATGAACAAAAGCAGAGAACTTTAGACCGATGTTTCCCAGATGGTATTTCATGGAACCTGTAGAGGTGATTTGAGCAAAAAGCATCTTGTGGCTCTCAGTTTAGAAAATGCAGAGTTTGAAAATATCATTTCTGCAGCACTCATCAGTACCTTTGTTTTGGTAATGTGTACCGTGAGTCTCCAACAGGAGAATGTAAGAATTGTCCATTCAGCAAGCATGTGCTGAGTGGCTGCTTAGTGCCAGGCACTGATATGAGCACTAGGGACAAAGGAATTATCAGAAGAAACAGAGCTCCTTCTTTAATGGGGACTGGCAATAAACAATAATAGATCCATATTTCCTAACCAGAACCATTTTGTAAAGAAGCATCCCTTCATTCTTATGCTCTTTGGAAGAACATTCTCAGGAAGGGGTTAACCAGGAGAGCTAGCCATGCCCTCCCAGATACAAGCTCTGGAACTTAGTCCCACTGATTTCACAGTATCTACAGGGTTTTCTGTGATTGCAGTAGGTGAGCCATAAGAGCTACAGCGTTTCTGATTCAACCAAACCGGATGCTTCTGGAGAGGACACCATTAGTGCTCTTCTTGGGAAGAACTTTGCTGTCTTAACCTGATTAAGGAATACCAAAGTTCATGGTCATCCAGGAAGTGACAGGACCACAGGAAGAATGAGTTTTCGCCGTGTATGCAGATAAAGATGCTTCCCAAAGAAAAGTCATGGGGCCAAAAACCAGATGATGAGTGTAAGGGGATTTATGGCTTGCCCCACCCCCATTCAAACACAGTTTACAAAAGGATTCCCTCAGATACTGATTTTCACCAGAGCTCCCGGATTCGTAGGCAGACCCTATGTTCAGAAATGTGGGTTTAGAAGGGGCTCTGGGTCTCATCTGAGCTTTGACCTGTCTGTCCTAAGTGCCTTATGAGTAAGGAAGTAATTGAAATGCTTCAGGAGGGCGTGGATCTTGGTGAGGATAAATCTCAGGGTTGCAGTGGCTTTTTGTGAAGAGAGTCAGACATGAGAGGCCAGCTCAGCAGCCACTTTCGGCGTTTCCCAACACTGCTACTCCAGTCTGAGGCCCCAAATATCTGGAAACACTGGCTAAGGTCAAAAAGTAAATATACATACTTGTTGTATAAGCATAATATGTATTTCAGTTATACACTGAAACATATCTTCAGATATATGTACTCAATTGTGTGTATATGTATATATATACATATATATATGCACACACACATATATGTATATGTACATATATATAATTCTAATATTCTCAAGGCATTTCCCATTTCCTCTCATTTCATTCATTTGTTTTTCCTGTTCCTAGCCAACTGCTGAAGTTATTTACATTTAAGCACAATCTCAGCATTTTAGAGGCCACTTTAAATTGGAGTCCTATTTGAAAACTCATGCTAGTTTTTAACATGATCTGAGTCTGGCTCCCATTGCTCCCACCCATCTCAAAAAGAGAGAAAGCCATATTCTTGAAAACAGCAGATTCCATTATGACTCTAACTCTGCAAATGAGGCCTGTTATACGTTTCCCCAGTCCTCCTTACGAATGAATCCCTGTGGGGATAGCAGCATATGGATTTTTGGTGTTGGCAGCCTTAACCCACTGAAAGTGAACACTGGGTCAAATCCTAGTGCTCGTCCCTAATGGAGGAGGGAGGGTATCATAGCTAATCTCAAGCCATAGTCGCCCCCAAAGCCATCCGTGCTTTGCAGTGATGGAAGGTGGGGGGTAAGTGAAAGCAGTTTTCCTCCCTAATTCCAAATTGCTTGACTTCTTGAGTTGATGCTGGTCTTCCCTTGAGCACATACAACGTGACGGTGTGAGGTGGGTCAGAATTGCTGGTCCAACAGCAGGTATAATGGTCCTATGTAATTGACCAAGCAAATGATCGGGAAAGGAACCACTGCACATTGACTCCTGCAATAAAATCCAAGGGCTATGAATGCAAAGAATAAACAGAATTGCATGGACAAGAAAAGAATTCTCAGTACTTTGTCAATGACATGTTGATACAAGGGCTCCTTCCTAGCTCTTAACTATAACTTGGTAGCGATGAGGGGGAAAAAGAGACATGCTTCCAGACTTTTCTTTCACTTGAGGGAGCCACACAGCCAATAGAATTGGTGGGGCGGGGGGTGGTTAGGAAAGCTCTGAAAGATGATTTCACTGGTCTCTGCCTTATAGAAGTGGCCAATGGTACAGGCAGCCAGGAGGCAATAGGTCTGCTTACAGACCAGAGTCAATCTCTCCCGACATTTTCACCGGTTCCCATCAACATAAGAAAAATAAGGGCAAAGCAGAGAGTTACCCATTAAAATAAATGCATTCAGTGTAAAGGACTCCCTTTTGTTTCAAGAGTGCATCATTCTTATTGGGGAAAATGCCCTTTATTTTCTAAAGTGGTGGTCACATCGGTGGTCCTCGTGATGATTGTGGCAGCCGCTGTTATTTATAGAAATCAGTCCCAAAAATATTTTTGGAAACTCCCCTTCTCAGTGAAAGCATAAGGGACTGGTAGAGTAGGTAGGACCAATTTAGTTCAAAGAAAGAAGATTGGAAGAAAATAAAAAATGGCAGGGAGAGAAACAAATACCTAACTGTGAATGTTTTGAGTGGATATTTAGTCACTTGCACATTCAGCTGTTCAGTCCAAGCTGCAAGCACTTGCCCGGGGGGAGCATCTCGGCATCTCTAAGCCAGAGGGTGGAAGCATATGCCCAAACAGGGGCAATTTGAGTGTCATTCCCCTTCCTCTCCTAGAGAGAGAACTAAATTCTCTCATTTTCCAAACTGGGTGGAAAGAACTTGTGCCCCAGAAACCAACAGGGCATGCACAGTGTGGCCATCACTACTGTCTCCTTTGCCTTCTGAGATGCTGTTGTAACAGAATTTAATCCCAGGGGCTCAAGCCCTCTAGCGATGCGTGGATCCTGCTGTCCAATTTTCTGGAACATTGGTTCCTGCTTCCTTCTCTCCACTCCAGCCGTACCTCCCCCTAATATCTATCTTTTTCTCTGTGGTAGCCTCCTTGGTATTCAGAGCTGAAATTAACTGCTTCAGTGCCCTGGGAGCACCTATTTTACTTTCTTATGTTGGCTCATGCACTTCCACCCTTTAGCCTGGGGCTGGAGAAAGGGCTTCAGTACATTCTACCAGTGATGAAGTCCTACTACGGAGTTCTTAAGAGATCGTGAAATTAGGTTACGTTGAATATCTCCGTGAAGGTTAAAATGAAGAGTCTAATAATACCATAGGAAGATTCTGTATGGGATGGGCTAGAAGCTCTCCGTGAGCTCAAAGCTCCTGACTCTGGTTCTAGAGTCAGAAGGTCTGACCCAGCTGTAGATGAGCTGAGGGCTCTTGAGCACATGTCTCTGAGGCTCAGGGAATACATGAAGGGTTTGGGTTCCCACAGGCTACCATCTGATGGCTCCGTCATCTGATCCCGGTGGGCCAAGCTGGGAGGCTGGCAGAGAAAAGCAGATGTGGTGAGTCTACAGAGGCAGGGAGTTTCTACTTCCTGACTCTACAGACAGCACCGCATCCGGTACCTCTCCTGGGGTGGGGGCGATCTCCTAGAGGAGGAGCTGGGCATCCCCTCAGCTCAAACTCCCCCTTCTTTATCAAAGTCATGGTCTTCAGTTGGAGCTGCGAGCAGGCATCGCATTCAGCTCCATCCAGCCCGTGGGTCTTGTCACTTGCAGCTGAAACACCAGGAGACAGAGGCCTCCCTGCCACACCTAGTGGGTCTGCAGATGCCAATGCTGTCCCTGCGTCCTTGTGGCCACACTCAGTGACCAACCAGGATGGTCGTGCCTTTCCCCAGCTCGTGCTGTTTAACCCTGGGAAATGGTGAGAGGCTCCAGCGGCTTGCATTTTTTGCCTGCAGGGAATTAAGCCCATATATCTGTATGCAGATACAGATATATAATGGTCTAGGTCAGGGACAAAACATATCTGTGAAGTGTAAAAATCTAACAACCTTCACCGAGTTGAAGGAGTCGATCCTGGCACGTTTGGTTATCTGTCCATGAGGAATGCCAAAATCAAACACAAACATAAGAATGCAAGCCCTGGGTCTCTCAGTCTCTCCACCACCATTAAAGGAAAGACCACAAGAAAGTGTGGACTCCATTCAGTGGGAGACGAGCGTTTCTGTGGGCTTTTCATCTTTTTCATTTTCCGTGATTCCCGTCGGTGCTCTTTCTCTCATACCAGGCCTGTGCCTGGTTAAGGAAAGGGTCTTGATTAACAGCTTCAAGCCAACACCTCTTTAACTACCTGAACCAAAGGAATGCAGAGCACCGACCTAGAGGAAAGGCAAGTGCCCCTTTTGATGTGATATTTTGCCGGGTTGTGTTTCTCTGAAGCAAATGCTAACTGATCAACTTCTGTAGGTTTCACTGAATACAAGTGCATGGAACGCTATTACCGTTTGCAATGCAACCTGTTCTAAAAACATTGCATTTCTTTTTAATCCAACGGGGACTAGCAGGTTTATTGTGTTTGCATGTGCTTTCCCCCTAGACTCTGGCTGCCCTAACAAGAAATTCAATAAATCTACTTCCAAACCATCTTGCACAAGCTTTGCATGTCCAGTCTGGGCCTGAGGAAATTAACAAGAGAATAGAACATACCATCGACTTGCGGAGTGGCGATAAATTGAGAAGAGAGCATATCAAGCCATTCTCACTGATGTTTAAAGACTCCAGCCTGGAGCACAAGGTAGAGCTGGGTCTCCACAGTGGCTCTTGTTTTTCCAAGTAAATTGTCATAACTGTTCATGGGGCCAGAGAGAGATCCCCGGGGCTGCGGTGTTGGTTGGTATGTTTGCTGTTTGTTTGTTTAGTGTGGTTTGGTGGTGTCTTTTCTTTTTCTCCTTGCAAAGCATGGGTAGGCTGAAGGCCATGAACGGAGAGGCTGGTTAGATAAAGAGGACCTCTGCTTTGTTCTTTAAGGGGAAGCTAATGAAAAGAACAAAGGAGTTCCCTCCACTGTGAGATTTTTAACCCGTAAGTGACAGTAACACCCACTCACTTTTGCTTTTAGAATTTGTGTCAGGTGTAGGTCTCTGTCACATAAGGTTTGGGGACACCCATGACTTGACATGAGCACTAGTAATAAAGACTGCCTTTCTTAGATTGTAGACACCTCATCTCCCATGTTCCCAGTTGTCTGCAGGCTCAGAGCACCTTTGATGTAGGCATAGTGGAAAGACGATGGGGGGTAGATTCAGCGTTGGGTTCAAATTCCACTCTGTCACTTCCTTTTCATGTGACCCAATGAGCCTGAGTGTCTCGATGTGTGGTGAGCATAATGGATGTGACTCCCTCATAACAGGCCATTATGAGAGGCTCCAGGTGATGCCTTGATGAAGTTAAGTGCTCAGACATGGCAGCCATCACCATATTGAAGATGACATTTTCCCATGCCTCTCTCCTGGCCTACCTCTAAACTGTAAAGGGTGGTGAGGAGGCAGGTGCTGTCCCTCTTTAACTGGGCTGCTCCTCTGGGCTGATGGAAGCTGACAGACCTTCCTTGACTGAGCACAGGAGGTGCTTGGCCTCTGCAGGAGCCTCAGGCAAAAACAGCAGGGAATTTGCAAGCAAATTTCAAGAGTTTGATCTGATATTCTGCAAAGCTCCATTGAGCAATTTTTTGTTCCTTTGCTCAGCTCCCTGGGACATTCTGCTTTCCTCGATTTGGAGAATTCACACTTCTGTGCACATGTACCATTCCCCATGAGTTTCTTTGATAACTACCTAAAAGGTTGCAAATTCCAAAATTAATATCTTCATCTCTAGTTCATAATTTGAAATGTGTTGAGTCTGTATACTAACAAAACAAATAGAGAAAATCCATTTTGCCTCCCTCAACATCTCCCCCCTCCAAATAGCAGGTAGACTTTTCTTATTTGTAATATAATTAAGGGCTTAAGGTCCAAATTAAATGCATTTTCTTTCTCGGTTGCTATATTGAAGGACTGAGCAAAACGAGGTAGTCTAGCAAAGAATCTTCTCAATTAGCCTGGGTAAAATGCCTATGTTCAGAGTGATTACAAAACCCTTTTGTTCGTTCTTGTTAAAGATATACTTGCGTCACTAATGACCTGACCCCTGCAGACTGTAGATCATTTCTAATGTGTTTTTATTCAGTGGTGTCTGTATCTCTTCTGCGAGGACTTGGTGTTGGAGCACGAATAGACTTGGGGGTGGGGTGGGGAGGGCATGGTGTGTCTGAGGTTGATATCTGGGTCCAAGAGAAGTTCTTCCAGGAGAAGCAAAGGGTAGTACCCTGAAGGTACATGTGGGGATTTGCCCACTGACTGTCCAGCCTTGCACCTTCCAGCGCGGGCTCTGAGTTGCATGGTTTGCTTCCACGCGGTGAGGACAGTGGGGCACAGCAGTAAAGGTTCACTCCCCTCTGTCACGGAGACACTCCTCATTGACTCTTGCTCTGAGACTCTCTCTAGGGGCTGTATTACTGTCGAGCAGAGGATATATAATAAGCAGGAATCACTGAGTCTTTATCAAATACCAGGCACTATTCTAAGCCTTTAGAACAAATGCACTGACAATGACAATGTGACGTTAAGTGCTATGATGAGCCTCATTTTTATGCTTGATGAAATGGAAACACGGAGAAATGATGAGGTGGCCTGCTCAAACTCCCACCTGTCAGTAGAGGGGCTTCGATCTGAGTCCTCCGGGAGCCCCCAGCCGGTGCCTGGCCCATGCACCCCACTGTCTATCCTGGGAGTCATGAGCCTCGTTCTCTCCCAAGCCCTCGTATAAAGACGGAAATGTGGAGCTAACTTCATTCTCTTCTCTTTGAACTTTGAAACGTAGAGGGAGGCAGGGAGCGGGGGTTCGGGGGACAGAGTGAGTAAGAAAGAGTCCTAAAGCCTTAGAAAAATTAACACAGCGCCTTCAAGTCCATCAGATTCCAAAACTGGAGACCACCATCAGTGTGCCTCTACTGTGAGCCTGGTGTTTCTGCATCTCAGTTTATTGCGTCCTCAGAGAAATATTACTGTCCTGCTTACAAAAGAAAAAACTGAGCCTCCTTGAGGTCAAGTAGAGGTCCTAGATTCCAAAATCTGGCTACCACATTTTATTGACTCAAAGGGTACCATCAACTATGACATGCCCTATTTTCTATGAGAAGGAAAACTCACCCAGGATGAGGAATCTAAAAGGAACTCCTCCTAATAAGCTGGTCTTACCCTCAAGGTAAGGATGGGCCAAAAAATGCTCACCCAGCAGGTAAGGAGAGAAAGGAAACCCACAGGTTCATCCCCTGATACTGGCGAGGCCAGAAAAGAGCTCTCCAGGAGGTGAAACTCCAAAATGAAAGCACGTAGCTTTGCCACATGATTTCACACACTGAATGTGGTCTTTAAGAAGACTCAGGCAGAGAATTGAATGTAAAGAAGGCCTGGGTTGATATTGCCCCCTGCTGATCAGGAGAAGCAGTCAAAGACCTCTCTGGAAGGATTTGGGGCTTTAAGATTCCACTGAGAATAAGTTACGTTCTGGTTCCAGAGATGTTAAAAGGTGAGAAAAAATAGCACATCTTAGAGTTATTGAAATATGTACGGTATTTGACATCCCCCCGCTGCCCTATTTTGCTTCTTAGGAGCAAGTTTGAGCCATAAAGGCACATTGTCCAAAAGGAAAACAGGAAATGGAAGCCATGATTTTACCACTGGAACTTTTGTGGGGAAGAAAAGGCTTCACTCTGCTTGAACAATAAGAAATGCAAACAAAGGAATGCATTCCTGTCTCCATGTTTATAGTGACCTAGAGAACATCAAAGCTCCCTTGAAATATCGCTCACACATTTCCTGGCCCCGTTTGCGTATAAAAATTGACACATCCACCAACAGTGTTACATGAACTGGGACTTTTATACACCTCGTGGTGTTGCATAGATGCTGGCTGAATGAACGAAGATGCAGATCAAGGAGAAATTTGGGGAAGACTGCCTTGACTCCTGTATCTGGTCTCAGGATATTTTTTTCAGAACTGTAAGAGCCAAAAGACGTGAGTCAGTGTTGATCTAACTCTTAGCAGCGAAGCTTTGGGAGGGAAGTCTGTAAAGTTCTGCTCACTTCTTACCATGTCATTTCATGGTGGTACACACACACACACACACACAAACACACAGAGGAATCTTTTGTGTTCAGCTTCAGAAAAGCATGCTCAGGACTCCATGTGGCTTCACCAAGACTGGGCAACACATTTTTCCTTCTCTCGGGTCCTCAGTTTCCTCATCTGGAAAGAGACAATTGGACAGCCCCTTGTACATTTCGGCAATCAATGCAATGAATTGCTCTGACCATGGTGATCATATGTCCTGGTTTGCCTGGGACATTTATTTTCTCAGTGTGATTATTAGCAGCACCTCTCTTCACTCTCAAAACTTACTGATAGAGATGATGAGAAATGTGAGCCAGGGCTTGGGCCCCAGCCAGATTAGAATCAGTGATTCTTAGCGTCTCTAGTTCCCAGAATCCCACGAAGACGTTCTGAGCAGACTTCTTGGGGGGAAACTGGGTGGGAGGGGCACAGACCAGACATCAGAGGTCTTTCCAAATTTCACAGAAAAATCCTCTGCCTTTCTTTAGTCTCAAGCTAACTATTTTCCGAGACAGCTGACAGATCTCAGAGGCAAACAAAAACGAGAATTATGGTAAAGGGTTGTAGAAACATGACATGTTTGTCCAATACTGTTGATCTTATTGGATTTTTTCTTTTCTTATATATGACCTTTTTCTTACAAAAAATGAATGTATTTTCACTAATAAAAGTTTATGCCAGGCATAGAAGACAAAAAGAAGAAAATGATATCTCTTATGATCTTACAATCCAGGATAACCCCTGTAAAGATTTGGACATCTGTCATGCTGTGCTTTCGTGGCTGTGATCCTCGGTACTTATCCATGCAATTATTTTATTTTAAAATGGGATTGTTTTGTAAATAATGATGGGTGACATGGTGTTGAGCGTTCTTTGCTTGAGCTTTTTCCCTTATTATTAAATATGCAGTTACAAAGTTTTGTACAAATTTTTGTAACTGTATATTACTTCATTGCATGTTTTCACCATCTTTGGCTCATCTTTTCTCAGTTTTTCACTATGATAAATTATAAACTGAATCACAATGACCACTGCCTTGGTTAAATCATATGCCCATGCTTAATTCGTTCCTTAGGATAAATCCTAAAAATGGCTATAGAGGAATCTGCATTTAAAAATACTTGATGTACATTCTGAAATTGCTCTCAAAGTTGTGCCTATACTTTTAAACTGTCACTTCGATAGGAAATGGCACCTCCCTGTCACTTTTATTTTTTTAATCATTCTTGACGTTGAAATTCTGTCTGTATGTGCTTTTATATTTTTGTCTATTTCTTCCTTTGTGATTGGCACATTTTCCTTAATTGTCATCTTTCATTGTGGTGCTCACCTCGGTCTTACTGGTTTGTGAGTATTCATTATATAGTGAAAAACTTAACCCCAGAACATTTACAAGGTGATATTTGTCAGCTTCTGGTCCTCATTTCTCTTCTAGGACAAGGCTGTTTATTTATTTATTAGTTATGAGGCTTAGGATGGGGAAGGCAATTAATTACAATTACGTACAGATGCTTCCAGGCCAGATAAACTGGCCCAATATTTTGAGTGCCTGAAGAGCTAGCTCAGTAGCATAGGGACACTTACCTGGAGTGACTTTATTAAGCTTAGTGTTCAAAATCAGTATTATCACCTCAGGATGAGTCAACTTCCTCATCTCAAATAAAGATTAGGCTATGTTTAATACAGAGTTCAAAATTTATTTATGGGAATTTAAGCTTTCGATGTTTGGGGAGTATATGTATTAAAATCAAACCATATCACTGACTAAATTTCCTTCTTTTTTTCAATGCTGGCTTCTTTGTGCTTAAATTCCAAAACGTTCTTGTTTGAGAAGAGACCTCCTTATGTGATTGCAAAAATTTTAAGTGATAAAAAGTTTCTTTGTCCTAGGCTGATATTTTTCCACCTAGAAGATCACCTGGGGATCTTTTGAAAAAACAAGTAGCCACCCATTACTCTGTCCCCAAGACTCTGATTTTTCAGGGGGATCTGCATTTAGGGAAACAATCTTTCAGGATTCCTTCGTCCCAAGTTGGGGGCCACCCTTCTCTGTCCTTGGCTGGATGTTAGGACTTGGGGTTGCCGCTTGCCTTACACCCTCAGAGATCAGGGCATATCAGAAGGTCCTAGATCCACACTGGATGCCAGTATGGCCTCAGACAGGCCTAGACAGAATGTCTCTGAGCAACTCACAGTGCTCCTAGGAGCTCAGACTCTGGAGTCAAGCAAACCTTGGTTCAAATCCCACTCTGGAAATAGAAGTAGGTCTAAAGGAGGGTTGATGAGTTTCCTGGTCATTAGTGGATGCCGACAAGTTGAGAGCTTTCCATCTCTCAGGTGGACATTCGTAAGCCTCATTTATCTCACAAGTGTCTGGTCTTTGTTAAACAACAGAGAGAGAACATACACTTGATTAAAGGACAAATATGCTTGAACCCAATTCCTACCAGTTACTGATGGGTGACACAGGACAAGGTGCTCTCACTAAGATGATGATGATCAGATCTGCCCCTCATTGGGTTGCTGTGAATAGAAGATGACATAATACCCACATAATAGATGTTTGGATAAATGCAATAGTTCTTCTTTTCCCTTCTCTTGTGATAAATCCTATGCCAATCCAAATCAGGATGAGGCTAAACCCTCACTTAAAATAAACCTCACACGTCTAGAGCCTCCTTTAAGAAACTGCTTCATTAAAAATGGTGGTGGGTGACCATCTTACTGTGTCTTGTACACCAGGGGCACAGCCTGCACACATATGTAGTCACATAAGTACATAAAGGTGCACACCAACCAAGTGCATGCAGACAGCCTGTTGAGGGAGCCCTTCCCAGCATTGCCTCTCAGTCACTGCGCACATGCATGACCACCTTGCCCCCCATCCAGGATGTATTTAACTATGTAAGGATCATTCAGATGTCTTTTTTTAATGTTTATTTATTTATTGAGAAGGAGATAGAGAGAGAGAGCATAATTGGGGGAGGGACAGAGAGAGACAGAATCTGAAGCAGGCTCCAGGCTCTGAGCTGTCAGCACAGAGCGCGATGGAGGGCTCGAACTCACAAACTGCAAGATCATGACCTGAGTTGAAGTTGGACACTCAACCAACTGAGCCACCTAGATTCTCCCAGGTGTCTTTTCTCTAAATGATTTGATCATTCCAAATTCTCTATTATCACCATCTTCCAAGTAAGGTGAGAAAGATCAGCTCTCTTTGGTGTCCCAAAGGCCATGCCTTTCTTCCCACGAGACCAAGCCAGCGAAGGATTGTATATTTCACACATGGGTCTCTTTACGCCCTTGCAAGGACTGTCTTTCTGTCCATGCTTGCGATCCCTGGGGAGTCGCGGGCTCAGCTCAGAGATTTCGTTGTATACTGCCTGCTTTAGACACAGACTGAGGCAGAAAGACATGGCTTCTACTTCCTTCCAACTGACACCCCAATTCGTGATCTCGGGCAAGTCACTGAACTTCCCATTCTAGAAATGGGCATGGTAATGACCACCTCACAAGGTAGTTGTGCACATGAAATGCAGATAGTACTTGTTAAGTGCCTTGAGGCAGCAGTGTTGTAAGGAAGCTGGCATTTGCTGATCACTTACTTACCAGGCCTGACCATAAGCATTTTATATTCATTACCTCACTTGATTTTTCTAGCAGTCCTTTCATGCAGGGATCAGTTTTACTTTGATAGATGAGGGAGGCTCAGAGATTTGGGGATAACTTTCTTAGGGCTCAAACATATAGAAGACAGCAGAATAAGGATTCAAATCTAGCCTTTTCCAAACCTTGGACTTTTTCTGCCACACTTCACAAGATCTGATTGTTTTCAGATGCCTGCTTTTCATATAGTTTGGGATGTGTTGCGAATGGGGCTAGGGAGTGTATGGGAGGGATTATATAGCGATGCATGTGGCAAATACCTTGGAAGAAAAAACTCAAAATTAAGCCATGAAAATTTCTCTCACTGTCTCTTTACCTTCCCTACATACACACCCATGCAACATGCACAGACACATATGCATATGTATATGTACACATACCTCCATGCACATGTGCAGATATGTACAAATGCATACACATACATGCTCACACCCACGCAACTGTACAGACATACATGCATGTATATATGTATACCACCCATGTACATGCAGATATGTACATGTTCATACCTGTACACACATATGCACAGGCATATGCACATACATATATATGCGCACAGGCACACATAGACATGTGAACATGCATATATGTACACACCCATGCACATGCATGTACACGTGTGTGTATGTACACACATGGATGTGTACGCATTCACACATGTACACACCAGTGCACATACATGTGCACTTGCATACATGCACATAGACATGTGTCTGCATATATGTACACATGCGTACATGCATGGCACAGGTACCTGTACACATCTGTGCACAGGTGTGTACACATGCATACAGAGCCACATGTGTGCACATCCATGTACACACAAGGCACATATGCGTACATTTTACACACACATGCAAGACAGGCACACACACCCCCATGCACAGATATGTACACAAGCATATGTGTACACACACACATGCACACACACACAATCCACCACGTGTTTCTGGAAGTGCCCAGATAAAACCAGGGCAGCCCCATCATTCCCACTGCCCGTGCACATGTGAAAATAAAATAAGCGAATGAGCAGGCATGCACGACAGCTCCATCTCAGGGCAGTGCCCACAGGAATGCTGAGCCCTCCAATGGCCCCTGAGCTGTGTCTCCAAGCAGAAGGCCGGGTGGTGTGAGCAGTCAAGGAATGAGCTGTGTGAGCAGATAGTTTGGGAGAGCAGGCCAAAACAGACTAGCCACCTCCAAGACCAAAGGTGTGTTAGACAAAGCTATGGGTGAGCTTCACACACAAGTCAGTGATCACATTCCACCCACTTCTTCAATAGTCATCATACCTGCATAGGTAGTACTTGCAATGAACCAAATCTTGTGCTGCGTACTTTCAAAACATTCATGTGATGCTACTTTTTTTTCTGTCGGTGGCTACATAAAAACAAGGATTTGTCACACAAGAGAACCTTCAGATAAGCCTTTGGCTGAGTGCAGTTGGTTCATATCTATGTTCAGAAGTTCTCCGTTTTCTTTATCTTTTATTAAGAGATCAAAGTTAAGTGGGGGCTTGAAAGAGTTCTGGAAAAATGCATCACACACTTGGACACTTTTTTTTCCTTCATCACATCCACTCCTGTTGAAGTTACAATGAGTAGGATGACGTCATTAAGGAGGAATTGGGTCAAAGCAAAGGCTAGGTGAATGAAGGAATTTTCGAATCGATTGGAATGTTGGACTCTGGAATTAGGTAGTAAAGAAATGCATTTTTTTTTCTTGGAGACGTTCATAATTTGTTGGACCACTCCATTTCTTTTTTTTTTATATATGATTTATTGCCAAATTGGCTAACATACAGTGTATACAGTGTACACTTGGTTTTGGGGGTAGATTCCCATGGTTCATGACTTATGGACAATGCCCAGGGCTCATCCCGCCAAGTGCGCTCCTCAGGGCTCTGTAGATCAGAGAGGTAGGACTATGAAGCATGAACAAAATGGTCTAAGGTGTTCACTCTTATTTTTCTGAATCGGACACTTCTTGATCATTTTCATGACCTTATTTTTAAATCATTTTTTAAAATAGTGTGTTGCAGTATCAGGTTAGTCTTGAGTTTTTACTACTTGTGTAAGGCCCAGAATAGTAAGAATACTTAGGCCATCCCCTTCAGGTGGTAAGAACAGGTTGCAAAGATTTCAAGGAGGCTTAGGAAGAAAATCCATCCCTTATTCAAACAGTAGCTCTGTGAGACTCCTTTATCTTCATGATATTATCCTGTAAAATTACTGCTATTTCTGACACCCTCTAGGCTGTCAAATGATATCCAGGGTCATTTCACTTGTATCTTCTCATCAGACCAATTAGCTGGCTTTAGTCCCACAAAGCCAATGTTTTCAGAGTCAGAAGTACCATTTCCACCCATAAGTACAGTGTAGAATGGTAGAATTATGATAATTTCAGCCCAAAGGACATTGGCGAAGTTCTTAGAGCAATCTTAATTGTTCATATGTAGACATCACCAGCACCTATAACTGGGGGCTTCCAGACAAGGGACATAGAAGTAGTTACCACTCCATAGAGCTTATCATGGCTTGGGGACCTGGACCAGTCAGGAAAGAACGAGT
Organism: Proteles cristata cristata; assembly: GCA_017311185.1. Taxonomy (NCBI): domain Eukaryota; kingdom Metazoa; phylum Chordata; class Mammalia; order Carnivora; family Hyaenidae; genus Proteles; species Proteles cristata. Next base: position 503,586 of record JAESUZ010000837.1, read on the forward strand.
CTCTCCTCCCAAGAATGGGGCATTTGAGAGAGGGTGGGCTGGGAGATTTGGATTGGAAGCTTTGTAAAGTCCCGCTTGGAATTCTCATATGTCAGTCAACCTCCCTACCAAGGAAGACCATAAAATACTATCCTAATACATTAATGATGTTGTGTCATCATTAAGGGTCTTCTGTCATGCCTGGGGTAGTGTCCCCCACGGGCCTCATTCTTCTGAAGCTCTCCATCTTAGATATGTGTTAGCCTGATTCCTTGTGAGTTTATTAAAGATGAGGAAATCTTTGTTCAGAGGTCAGGTTACTTGGGAAAAAGTCTGATAGTGAGATGTCCCTCAGACACACTTGTCACTCATAGAATTGCTTTCAACAATGATTTGGTTAGACACTACACACCAAGATAGAGAAGACTGTCTATTTCAAAATAGGAAATAATTGAAAATTAGCCCCTCCCTCTTTTACTGCAATTATGTCTTTTACCCAAATGATCAGTTAGGGGTGTTCTAGCCATTGTCACGCCACATAATGCATGAGTTTAACAATAGAAGTTAAATTCCTCCATTCATTCATGCAAAATGAGCAGATTGTCCCAGTTGAGATTCTTCTTTAACTTCACAAACATAGTAATTTGTGCTATTGAAAGACGTACTAGAAAATGATCCTTTTTCCAATTAGATTTATCCAATGATGGGATGGACTCTCAAGTGAGGGGTTGATTTCTCCCCATCACTGGAAATCTTCAGGCAGGAGTTGATGGCTTATTTCTGAGAGGTTTCACTGAGTGAAATTGACATTAGTAAGCACTGGACCAAGGTGATAAATACAACCCGCTCCTCCTGCAAAATTGTGTAATCTCACATACACAATTAGATAAAAAGACAGTATGGTTGTAGTTTGGACAGTTCACTAGGTCATGGCTTTAATTAGAAGTATTCTTTACGTCTTATTGAGATACAAGCAAGCATTTAGTCAGTACCCTTTAGCTCACTCATAGCCCAAGTGGAAAATCTAAGGAAAAAAAGGGTAGTTTCCGTCCCACACATACAGGAAGGTTTTCCAGGCCTGTCGCAGGCACAAAAACAATATGGGAAGCTCTGTGCATCAACTCCGAAAGGTAGCTTCCCTGGTCGCTCCTTTGTGGGTGAAGAATCTACACGGTGTGATGATTGTATGATCAAACTGGGGTTCAGGCTTCTGTATGACAGATCTAGGAACCCTTAGATCCTCATGGCTCCGATTTCATTTCTGAAGATGCCTTTCAAGAGAATGCAGGGCCCACGTCCCCAATGTGAACACAATGGAATGCATGTTCTTTCTGCCCCACCTCCGTGGGAGGAGCACCAAGCCTCAACCTGATCAAACAAGTGGGAAACTTTTATTTTTAGAACAACTTTTTCATTACTTGAAGATTATGGTCCCTCCTATTGTTACCCTTAAACAATGTCCACTGTGTCTTTTAGCTTCTTCTATTGGTGCAGCCATGCAGGCCTTAAGAAAAAGGCCTTTAGCTTTGTAGAGCTTTGTGCTGAGGATTCATTCATCAATCATGGAAATTCAGCAGTGACAATGTATTAAACTAATTCATAGGGTATCTCTAAGGTCTATCCTTTTTTTTTTTTAAGTTTGCTTAATTATTTTGAGAGAGAAAGAGTGCACAAGAGGGGAAGAGAGAGAAAGAGAGACGGAGTCCCAAGCAGGCTCCATGCCATCATCATGGAGGCCAATGCAGGGCTGGATCTTATGACCATGAATGAGATCATGACCTAGGCCGAAATTGAGTCAGTTAGTTGAAACTGACTAAGCCTCCCAAGTGCCCCCTCTAAAGTCCATCCTTAGCCCAGATCGTGTTTTACTCTCATTCTAACCATGGTTTACATAGACTCAAATTTTCAAGACATTCCCTTTCTTTGTATCATGAACCACATCACTGAAATAGAGCAAGAGACACTATAGTTCACCCTATGAAGATGACCCTGACTTCAAAACATCAAGGTAGCAGCAGACAGTGCAGCCAATGAGACATGGCACTCCGGGTAAAACTCTGGATTCTCTACTGAAATCTGTGACTTTCTGGTTGAGTTACTCCATTATTCTAATCCTCATTTTCATTATCTGAAAAATGGGGAGGTGATAAACAGTATCTTCCTCAAAGCGCTGCTGTGGTAACTGAAAGAGGCCATCCACATAGTACATAGCATGGCGCCTACCTTGCACCAGGCGTTAGTGATTATTAGTCAAGTATGTTGCAAGATTTTGACCTTTTCCTGAGAATCTTACAGATTAAAAACCAAAAAGTAATCCAAGTTCTAATTGAAGACTTCAAAGAAAACATCTGTAATTTGTTCCAAGTGGCATGCCCTTTTAATTGGCCTTAATTCAAGTAGCTGGCTCAGGTGCTGGCTTCAGGCGTTTTCTGCTCGCAGACACTGGTCAAATGGAGCAAACACTCATTTTAGAGCCAAGAGATGTGGCTTCTTCTCTGAACTCTGCCACCAACCCCTGCCCCCAATTGACCTTGACAAACCCTTTCTCCATATCTGATTCTCAAGTTTCTCATCTGAATATAGATATAGGTATAGATATGGATAGATATAGATATAGATATATGCATTCTCTTGCAGATCAAGGGCTCAGTGAACTATAAAGGTCCAGTGGTCATTTCCAAGGACTCCTTTCCTAAAGGTCCCTGGGGACGTGGAGAATTCCACCCACTGATAGGAGATCTTTTAGGAGGAAAGGGAAGGAATAAGGACAGGATTTTTAACTAAGACCAAAACACCAAAAATGAGATTACAATTCTCTTTCTAACATAATGGGCCAATCAATCAGCCACACTTCAGGGGACCTTATTGAGTACAAGGTACCGTTGTGCGAAGAGGAACGGAAGACAGCACTCTAGAAAGCAACAGTGAGGTTGAAAAGCAGGCTTCTAAAAGGTAATAAGCATAGCAATAAAGCAAGTATAATCGATTGATTATAGGAAGTACTTGCATGAGGCTGTCGTGAGCCCTAAGCATCTGCCTTAGGAGCTTTGCACATACTAACTCTTTCATTCTCCCAGCAACATTATTTGTATCCTTATTTTCTTGATGAGCAAACTGTGATGCACAAAGCTTAGCAAACTTGTCCGGGGTTCCATCGCTAGTAGGGATGGGAGCTGGGGTTCAACTCCAGGTAGCTCAGCTCTAGATTGGTCCATTTCGCTCATGACTAAGACTTAAAAGGATAAGCAGGGCCAAGTGAGGACAGAACAGATGCGAGGTGAGCAGCCTCTGGCTGTGGCAGGAGGGAACATACTTGTCACTTAATATAGCTGCCAGCCAGTATGGTCAGACCTTCGCTAAGTCCAGAGGAAGTGAAATGAATCACTCCACAATGTCAGTACCGCATTGTCCTGAGCCAATTAGGAAGTTTCTTGCCATAGTCTGTTTTCCTTGGTGTTTCCAAAGTAACAATGTGCTCCATTCTGAAACCCAGTCCTTTATATTAGATGGACATCACCTTCCTAAATATTATAAGGCTCTTTCTTGGGAATGTGCTGGAACTGGAGTTGAAACATGAAAATAAGGAGATTCATCATTAAATTCTAGCACAAATAAAATAATAGCATTGGGAGCCTATAAATTGTATTAACCCTCCATCTGACAGATAGGAAAAGTGAGGTTCAGAGAAACTGGCTTCACTCACAGCGAGCCAGTGACTGAGTGAAAGATCTGGAGACAGAGGAAATCTTCCCAGCCTGCCATCTGAAGAAAAGGAAAAGCCTAAAGCCATGTGCACTTCAGGCAGGACAAATGAGGATGATGGGGCCATTTTTTTTTAAATTTCTGAGAGAGAGAGCAAGAGAGCAGGGGAGGGTCAGAGAGAGAGGGAGACACAGAATCTTAAACAGGCTCCAGGCTCTGAGCTGGCTGTCAGCACAGAACTTGACGCGGGGCTTAAACCCACAAACCGTGAGATCATGAACTGAGCCGAAGTCGGACACCCATCCGACTGAGCCACCCAGGTGCCCCGATGGGGGCATTTTTAAAGCCATTAGTAAGAAGCATTCAGGAAACCAAAAGACACAGAGACTCAAGCGTAAGGTCTACAAGAAAGACCTTTTCACAGGAAAAATGGACCCTAAGTGGAAAAGAACTCTTGGCAAAAGAGTGAGTTCTCAGGCACTGGGCGTGTCCAAGTTGAGGGTATTTAGAACCCTAGGATGGCCTGCCCCAGCTCAGAGGATAGAAACCCACTTGCTCCAACAAAGCAGGGAAGATCATCGGTTGGTAATCAGCAGACATTTGAGTAAACATTGAGGATACCATAGGAAGGCTTCCTGAAGGCCACGATCTGTTACAATGCCAAGGTGCTATGCTGATGGGGTGATGATGAAGATGTAGAAAGGGAGAGGGATAAGTACACTAAAAATCATTCGTGTTGTTTTCAAAATCTCATTATCAAATCTATATCACCAAGCTGGTTTAAAATCCATCCGTCTTGGGGCGCCTGGGTGGCTCAGTTGGTTAAGTGTCCAACTTCGCCTCAGGTCATGATCTCACAGTTCGTGGGTTCAAGCCCTGCGTTGGGCTCTGTGCTGACAGCTCACAGCCTGGAGCCTCCTTCAGATTCTGTTTCCCTCTCTCTCTCTCTGCTCCTCTCCCGCACTAGGTCTCTCTCTCTCTCTCTCAAAAACAAAATAAATATTAAAAAATTTTTTAATTAAATCTATTCATAAGCCAACAAAGAATAATCAGATCATGTACAATTAGTTGTTAGAAGAAATTCAAGCATCTGTCTGTCCTTGAATTAACTGTTTTGTGGCTACCTTACTGAGTTTCCAGCCACTGTGTGTGGGTATACCTCTCTATGCCTGTGCTCCAGTCTTAGGTAACACTCTTTGCAACTATTGATAATATGGATTTTCCATAGTTTTATCAGGAGTGAGGATGGCATATCATGATCATTTGGGGGAATAGCCCAGGCTCCCCTCCAGATACCAAACAGCTTGTCAGCAAGCAGACAGAGGCCTCAGCCCTGAGGAGCAGAGAAAGCACTGCCCTGAGACAGCAGTGAATGTGGGGTCCCCAAGCAATGTTGTACTGCCCCCTATGGAGCTGGCCAGCCACAAGACATTGACTTTCCCGTATCCTAACCACAACACTGAGCACTCAGTTCAGTCTAAACCCCAGACCACAGCAGGACGCAGGCAAAAGAATCAAACTCACATAACTGTTGATTATGACTGCCATACCAAAAGGTTGGACTGATACTATTTCATTGACCTGGCCCAGATCTTCTCCTGGTATTGGGGGCATGGAGCCTGAGGAGTTGCAAGACTTCTGTTCACTAGTTTCCTTCACAAAGTCGCTGTGAAATTCAAATCAAGGATGACAAAGTTCCAAAGACAGGCTTAGCTTTCTGTTCCCCTGCCCTAAAAATGATCCACAAGCTGTGTGATCTCTGGCACGTTACTTGCCCTCTCTGGCATTAGGAGGAAAATGAGGGGCTTGCTTTAGGCTAATGTTAAGGTCATCTTCAGTTTTGAAAATCCTTTCCTCCTTCTGAAGGAATTGGATTCTTCTTCATTTAGTGACTCCAAGAGGGTCCCAGAAACTAGACAGGTCTAAGGCAAGTGCACATTCAGCGTTGACCTTCCAGAAGCTGTTAAGACTGGACAATGAAATTACTGAGCACTCTGGATCATCAAAATAAAGTTAGCACCATTCCCCAGGGCCGCCTCCGGCAGACAGCAGAAGGGCATCGAGCGTACTGTGGTCAATGCGTTGGGTTTCGCTGTGTGGAGTGACAGGGCTTGCTCTTGTTGGAACTCTCTCGCTCTTAGGCTGCTCTCTCTTCTAAGATTCTGTGGACTTATGTTTTTAATAGTTTCCATGAAAAAGGAGGCAGGAAGACTCGGGCAAAACCATTCCCTGTGTTCCAAACCTAACAAGAAATAGAGCGAGACCCTTCAATGACTCAAGTTTATTCGTGAAAGTCAATGTGAATTTGATTTGTGACATATATGGATGTGTGCCCTTCTGTTTTGTTAAAGTGCTGTTAGTTCAGAGGAAGAACTGCAGAAACTGGCGCAGTCCCTCCCCATTCCTTTTCGCTCCGAAGGAAATTGTATTCACTCCTGGGCTCTTGCTGGAGGGTTGGAGGGAGGGATGGAGATAATGCTCCATGAAGGGTTAATTAAGACATGCACCCCTCTCTTTTTAAAAACAATGTTTAAATGCCTTGTTTCTTCTTGCTGTTTTCCCTCAACTCCAAACACTGGTAAAACTTAACTCTTCCAGAAGTCTAGCTTTGCCAAAAAGTAATTTATTCTCCTTTTTTTCTTTAATTACAGTATTCTCAAATGAGAGATGAAGTATTCAAGTCAAACTTGGTCTGTGCGTTTATCGTTCTCCTATTTATCACGGCAATACAAAGTTTGCTTCCTTCTTCAAGGTAAATACGAAAGGACTCAGTCATCAGGTGAAATGTCTTTGTGAGTTGATGGTCCCTCACCTGGGCCAGCCCACTGACCTTTACAAGGGATCAGAATTTAAAATAACGGAATCTAGGATCCACACTGAAATGTTTGCCAATATCGGGGTCTATCCGGTTGTCTTACTCTGCGTCATCTCCCTGCTCCACCGAGGCAAGAGCCGTTCCCCAATCTCAATAAAAACAACAACCAAAATCAAAATAGGCCCCGCTCTTACTTGACATTGTACCTATGAATGCGGCAAGTAAGTATCAAAGCCTACATCGCCATGGTCTCCTTCCTTTGTTAATTCCTCTTTGTGGTTCATAGATACAGCATCATAGCTTCCTGGGCCAGCAGAGGTGGCATTTTAATAACACTGTAAACACCTATATGTGGCCAGTCGCCATTACAAATACTTTACATGCAGTAACTCATAAAATCCTCATGGCAACCCTGTGAAGTAGGTACTACTGCTGTCCCCATTTTAAAGAAGAGAGGACTGAGGTCTGGAGTAATGGAATGGTTGGCACAATGGCTTGTGGTTGAAAATGTTACAGCCTGGTTTCAAACCCAGGAAGTCTCCTTCCAGAGTCGGGCTCTTGATGCTCCATCCAGACACAGACTTATATTATATGGGTCATGGGCGCTGTAGCCAGTGTTGGGACCAAGTTCAGGATTAGGCTAGTGGCCATACTTTGTGCTCTTTCTGTACTTGGATGAAGCCCCTACCTGCTTTCTCAGGTAAATTCCCTTCTCCCAAAACTTACCATGAGTTTTCCCCTTTGATGCGATCGACAAATATTTGTTTAATGTCTAATACAGGCAAGGAACATGCTAGACCTTCAGTATGGTATAATTTTGTGGGAGGAGGTCTGCATCCTCTAAGACAAACTAATTATGACTCCCAGTTAGTGAGCACTTATTACCTGGCAGGAAAATGCTCAATCCTTTGCATGGATCATCTCCACAAAGCCTCAAAAACAACCAGGAAATGAGGGTGCACTCCGATTTCCATTCTGTAGATGAGGATGCATCCAAGGTCACATACCTGAATAATGGCTGAACTGGGAGTTGAACCCAGAGACAGAGTCTGTGCTTTTAACTACTTTCCTACTTTGTACCAAAATCAGCGATTCATGATGACCAGATGGTTTAAGGAAAAGTTTGCAGAAAAGCAATATTTTGAGCTGAGCAGGATGAGATGGGAGAACATTCCCAGTTAAAGAAAAAAAAAAAAATAAGAGCATTGGCAAAGGCACGGAGGTGCGGAAACCCCTGTGTTTGTAGAATCGTGGGCACATGGGAGTCTAGGTTAGAGGTTTAGGCAAGGCAACGGTGGGTGCCACGGCTGAAGAAGGAGTGAGCTAGCACAGATGCCGTGACCACAGTGATAAAAGGTGCTCAAGCTCAATAACACTCAGAGGATGGCCATGCTAGACCTCTCTCGATCAGCAGGGGTACCAGGAGAAGGAGACAGGTGGGGACAGAGGGAGTATATTTCTGAATCTCTCAAAATTCCCACATAGTGAACAGCTAGACAGCAGAGCCCAAAACCTCATGGACCGTTACAACAGAAGCAGGTTAGGCAGTCGCCCCACAAATTCCCAGATGGAAGTGGGTGGTCACAGTTTCCCAAGAGCCTCAGGATTGGTGTGACGTCAGCATCTGTGTGTGAGGAATCAGAAACAAGCAAGTAGGCACCTGTCATATCTAGGAACAAAAGAGCCCCAGGAGAGCCAGCTGGGGGCCATTCACTGGGAAGTGTCATGGGCCAGATTGAGAGCGCAGCTGAAAGCCAGAAGGGTTTGCCTAATCCAGCATCCAGGGGGTGCAAAGGACCACAGTAAGTTCTGCAGAGCATGAACCATCACACATGAAGACCCCCCCCCCCAAACCTACCACCTCACCTCCCTCCCAGGAGAGGCCTTGGAAGGACCTCTGTAAGGGAAATCAAGATTCCTCACAACAAGGAATATAGAAGGAAAAAAGGAAAGAGAGAGTCCTTGTGAAAGTGGAAAGAGAATGTAGCCATCACTTTTTTGGATGCCACAGGAAAATAACTACAGAAAGAGCTCTCCAGAGTTTAAAAAAAAAAAAAAAGCTCTCCTAAATCACACCTATTTCTAAAGGTTCACCAAGGTTAATTTGGTACCAAAATGAGCAACAAAACATATTAGTGGCAGTCCCGTCCCGGCTATTACAGGAAAAAAAGGGGAAAAAAATAGATCAATATCCCCAGAGTTGATTAAAACACTGCAAAAAGACAGGTCCGCAACATATATCAAATCTTTAACCTGCTACTTCAAAAGGAATTGAAGCACTTAATGTGGTTCGAGACATGAAATAACAGTGTAAACCAGAATTAGAAAAACTTAGAAATTCGACAAGAAAGCTCAGGAAGGGAATAAAAATGACAAGACAGAGAGATTTCAGAAATGAAGACTTCACAAGAGGGAGCATGGAACGCATAAACACAGCAAGGAATGGCTTCAGAGGAACAGAAGGTGAAAAGGAATGATATTTTTTTCATCAAAAAGAAGAATAAGAGGGTTCTCAGGGCCCCTCCCCCCCACCTTCCCGCCACACTGACAAGAACCCAGAATATTAATGGTGGCTTATGGCTGAAAGGGCTACAAGACACAGATTCTTTCTGGGAAAGGGTGCTCAGAGGAGCCCAGTTCAAGAGGGGAGACAAAAAACAAGGACCCAAGAGGAACTTGAAGTTACCCATACATATATAGCTACTGCAGACACTACCCAAGAGGAATTTGAAGTTGCCCTTACATATACAGCTACTGCGGACACTAAACATAGCCCACCTCTGAGGGACATTTACCTAAATCCTCACAGTAAAGATAGATTCACTCCATTTCTCTTACCTGATACAATATGACCAGTTTTCCACAAAAAAATTACAGGGCATTTCAAAAGGCAAGAAGAGGCAAAGCAATCATTAGAATCAGATTCAGGTATGACAAAGATGCTGAAATTATCAGAGAATTTAAAATAGCTATTTGTAATGTATTAAGCGCTCCTCACAAATCTGCGTGTCATCCTTGTGCAGGGTCATGCCAGTCTTCTCTGTTTCATTCCAGTTTTCATCTATGTGGTGCTGAAGCAAGCACAGTATATTAGGTGTTTCAACAGAAAAATTAGACACCGTGCAAGAACAGATGAGCAGTATAGGTAGAGAGAAACCCTTAGAGTCAAAAAGAAATAGGAGGAATGAAAACACTCCAACAGAAAGAATGAATGGGTTCATCAGTAGGCTCAGCAAGGCCACGGAAAGAATTAGAGAGCTTGAATATAGACAGGTCAATAGAAACTCGCAAGCTGAAACACAAAGAGAAAAATAAGTGGGAGAAGAAAAACAGGCCAAAGCATTTAAGGACTTGCTTTAAATATAAAAACTGAAGTCAATTAAAAGTAAACGGAGGGAGAAAGGTATACCATGCTAACAATAATCAAAAGAAAGCTATTGTAACTATATTAAGTTCAGTCAAAGTAGACTCAGAACAAGGCAAATTAGCAGAGGTGAAGAAGGACATTACATAATGATAAATCAATTCTCGAAGAAAACATATGTATGTCATGTCTTGTATCTATTTATGAAGAAAGTGTCAAAGTACAGGAAGCAAAGCCCGATAGAACCAAAAGGAGAAAGAGACAAGTCTGTTACAGTCCGTGACTTCAGCATTGCGTCAAGGATGAGGAGATGAAGCAGTACTGTCAGCTCGTGTTACCTAATCAACTTTGATAGACTCTTCCATGCAAGAAGGATATACAATCTTCTCAAGCTCAGGTGGGACATGTCATAAACTACATTCTGGGCCATAAGCCACACTTCGCCAAATTTAAAAGAGTAGAAATTATACAAAGTATGCTCTCAGACCCCAGTGGGATTAAACTAGAAATCAATAACAGAAGGATAGCTGGAAAATTGCCCAATAATTGAAGGTTAAATAGCATGCTTCTAAATAGCACATGGGCCAACAAAGAAACCTCAAGAGAAATTTTAGGGGCGCCTGGGTGGCTTAGTCGGTTAAGCGTCCGACTTTCGCTTAGGTCATGATCTCGTGGTTTGTGAGTTCGAGCCCCGCGTCGGGCTCTGTGCTGAATGCCAGCTCAGAACCTGGAGCCTGTTTCAGTCTGTGACTCCCTCTCTCTCTGACCCTCCCCTGCTCACGCTGTCTCTCTCTCTCTCTCCTAGAAGTAAATAAGACGTTAAAAAAAAAAAAAGGAAATTTTAAAACATTTTCAGCTAAATAAAAATGAAAATTCAATTTATCAAAATTTGTAAGATGCAGCCAAAGTAGTTCTCAGTAATAAATGCATGTGTCATGAAAGAGATCTAAAATCAATAATCTAAATTCTTCCTTGGGAAACCAGAGAAAGAAGAAGAATTTAAACCTAAAACAAATAGAAGACAAGAAATCATATGAATTAGGGCAGAAATCAATGAAATTGAAAACAGGAAAACAACAACAAAAAAACCCCAACAAAACACTTCTCTGAAAATACCAATAAAATCAATAAACCCCTGGCCAAGTTAACAGAAGAGAGAGGTAAAGAGAGAGACACACACACACAAATTACCAATATCTTAAGTGAAAGAAAGTTTTTAACTACAGAACCCATGGCCATTAAAGTGATAATAAAAGAATACTACATACAGCTCTATGCCCACAAATTTGATAATTGAGGTGAAATATACCAACTTATTAAATGAGACACAAACTACCCATGTCCACATAAAAAGAAAAAGTAACCTGAATAGCTCTATATCTATTAAAGAAACCAAATCAATAATGTAAAAACTTAGTAAGAAGTAAAACACCAGGGTTTTACTGGTGAATTCTACCAAAGATCTAAAGAAAAAAAGAATACCAATTCTACATAACCTTTTCCAGAAGTTAGAAGTGGAAAGGACAGTACCTAACTCATTTTACAAGGCCAGCATCATCCCAGTATCAAAATCAAGCAAAGACATTGAAATAAAGGAAGACTGTGGACCAATATCTTCCATGAATATGGACATAAAAATTATCAGTGAAATATTATCAGATCAAATTCAACAATGTATAAAAATAATTACACACCATGACCAAATCAAAATTATTCCAGATAGGCAAGGTGTATTCACCATTTGAAAATCCAATGATATAATCCACCATATCAACAAGCTAAAGAAGAAAAATTGCATGATCACCTCATTTGACACAGAAAAGCATTTGACAAAATCCAAAGCTCATTAAAGAAAAAATCTCAGAAAAACTAAAAATAGGGGCACCCTGGTAGCTCCGTAGGTTAAGCGTCTGACTTCGGTTCAGGTCATGATCTCGCGGTTTGTGAGTTCAAGCCCCGCATTAGGTTCTGTGCTGACAGCTTAGAGCCTGGAGCCTTTTCGGATTCTGTGTCTTCCTCTCTGTCTGCCTTCCCTTGCTCATGCTCTGTCTCTCTCTGTCTCAAAATAAATAAATAAACAAAAGAAAAGAAAAGAAAAGAATTAAGAATAGAAGGGAACTTCATTAACTTGATAAATATAGTCTACAAAGAACCTTAACTAGCATCATCCTTAGTGGTGAAAGACCAGAAGCTTTCCCCGTAATGCCACAAACAAGACAAGAATGTACTATCTCACTACAACTATTTAATATCATATTACACATTCTTGCTAGTAAAATAAGACAACAAAAAGGAATAAAAGGCATACATATGGGAAACAAAGAAATAAAACTATGTGTATTGGCAAATGATGTGACTTTCTATGTAGAAAATCCCCAAAAATCCACCAAAAAAAGAGAAAAACCCTCCTAAAATTTATGAGCAAATATAGCAAGGTCCTGGCATACCAGATCAATACACAAAATCAATCGCTTTACCATATACAAGCAATTAAAAATTGGCATTCAAAGTTAGACAATATTTTTTAAAGCTCCCAAAATTCAATACCTGGGTATGGATCTAACAACATATGTACAGAATCTGTTTGCATGAAACTGAAAAACACCAATGCAATGCAATAAATCAAAAAAGATGTAAATAAATTCTGTGCTCATGGGTTGAAAGGCTTGATATTATTAAAATTTCAGTTCTTCCCAACTTGATCTATAGATTCAATATAGTATCACTCAAAATCCTCGGGGCGCCTGGGTGGCTTAGTCGGTTAAGCGTCCGACTTTCGCTTAGGTCATGATCTCGCGGTTTGTGGGTTCGAGCCCCGCGTCGGGCTCTGTGCTGACTGCCGGCTCAGAGCCTGGAGCCTGTTTCACAGTCTGTGTCTCCCTCTCTCTGACCCTCCCCTGTTCACGCTGTCTCTCTCTCTCTCCTAGAAACAAAACAAAACAAAAATCCTATCAAGCTAGTTTGTAGATATCAAGACACTAATGCTGACATTTATATGAGAAGGTAGAGGATGTAGCATAGCCAATAAAATACCAAAACAAACAAACAAACAAACCCAACAAAACTAGAGTAGTCACACTACCTAATTTTAAGATAATATAAAAAGAGTGAGCCCAGAAATAGACTCACACTAGTCAACTGGTTTGTTACAAGGTGCAAAGTCAATTCCATAGAGGAAGACTATTTTTTTCAAGAAATGGTCTGGAAGAATTGGGCATCCATATGAAGAAAAAAAAAACCTATACATAAACCTTACACCTTTCACAAACATAACTCCAAATGGTTCACATACCTAAATGCAAAATTATAAAATTTCCAGAAGAAAACATAGGAGAAATTCATGATCTTGGGATTGGTTGGGAGTTTTTAGATATAACACCCAAATCATGATCCATGAAAGACAAAGCTGACAGGTTTGATTTTCTTAAAATTAAAATCCTGCTGGGTGAAAAGCACTGTTCAGAGAATGAACACAAACCATAGACTAGAAGACAGTGTTAGAACTCACATATCTGATGAAGGACTTGTGTCCAAGATTTACAAAGAACTCTTAAAACTCAACAATAAGAAAACAAATAACCCAATTTTTAAAATAGGCAAAAGATCCAAGCAGACACCTCACCAAAGAAGATAAACAAATGTCAAAAAAGCATATGAAAGATGCTCAATATAATTTTCCATTAGGGAAATGCAAATTAAAACAACAATACTATACCAACACATACCTATTACGATGACAGGGGCCAGAAAATAAGGAAGTATTCACACACACACACACACACACACACATAAGATGGGAGAATGTGAAAGGGATGTAGGAGCCAACTGAAAAAACTCCCCAGAGCCAAAGCTGAAACAACTTAAGTAAGAAAATAAATAAAATAGAATTGGGTTATAACCCAAAATATAAAATAAGTATCTGTGGGTGGATACTGATAGAAATAAGTGAGTGAATGAATAAATTAAGAATGGGTCAATCTCCCATTCAGAAGAGTTCCAAATAATCTATGTAGCTACTCTTTCCTCAAGGAGGTGGAGTTTAACTCCTTACTCCTGTGGGCAAGTGTGGCTATCCTAAAAGTATCTTCCTTCCAAAGAGTACAGTATGAGTGGAGGGAAAGCATGGAAAAATAAGACACCTACCTACTGTCTCAGTCAGCTGATGAAGGGTAACCTCAAATCAATAGTGATAAATCATGTTGATAGGATGTGATGAAAATGGCATATAACCTTTGTGGTCTTCCTTTCAAAAACCCATAACCTAATCATGAAAAAAATCAGATGAATTCCAATTGAAAAACATTCTGCAATATACCTGGCCAGTACTCCTCACAACTGTCAAGGTAATTTAAAGCAAAGGACGTCTAAGAAATTGTCATAGTGAGGAGAGCCTACGGAGATATGACATCTTAATTAAGGTGGTATCCTGGATTGTAGATACAAATATAATCTTAGAAATAATGTCCAACCCAGTATCTATGAGCATAACAAGAGGCCAGACTGTGCTCTTGCAGTAGTATTCCAGGTTTTATTTTAAAAAATTTGGGGTGGGGGGGGATAATGTATGATTCCAAGGATGGCATGGGAAATACGCAAGATGAGACTTGAACATGTCCTACTAGAAAGAAAGGAAGCCATCAAGTTTATCAGCCACACCAAAGGACTCAGAAGCCACACTGAAGAAGCTCTCACTCTCCCAAAATTGAATAATTTGAGCTTCAGGATGGATAAGTGTTAAAATGTTCAGTGAAAACCCAGCAAATATTTTTAACTTTATGCATTTATGATAACAGTTTTTGAAGTTGGCGACCGTCAGTAAACAATAGAGAACTGATTGTTTATCTTGGAAACTAGTAAAAAAGAAGGAGAAGAAGAAGAAGAGAAATATTTTTTCTTTCCTGCATGAAGTGCACCACAGAATTACCAAATAGGATGGGAGTGGGAACATCGTCAAATTGTTCATGCCAGTAATTTTGAAAGAAATTATAGAATTAAGATGTCGCCATTTTCAGACAATGAAATTAATGGATCAAGGACTGAGCATCAGAGGACACTATCCATACAAAAGGAGAGACAACTGTATCTCCTAATTGAAGGACATAACACGTTTCTAGTCTTACTGAAGGGATTACATGTAAGTGATCAGGCCTTTGAATCCAGCTTCCAATGTGCAGAACTCACGGAGGATGAAGGGTGGTGAATGAGTGTGCAGAAGTAAAATCCAGGCAGTGGGAGATGCTATCAGTCATGGGGGATATATTCTTCAGTAAATGAACTGTAAAGAAAATAAAGAGATAATGAGAGAACCTGTAGATTTGTTTTCAAAACTTGAAAGATAAAGCAGATGTAATTTAAAAATGGTCAAGACTAAAATGTAATGTCTAATAGTAGGATAAAACTATAAAGGAATGGAAAGTGATTGGGGGTGAAAGAGAGGGGTAGCTGGGCGTAGGGATAGGCTTGCAGAGTTCTCTGCAGAGCTCTGTTTCATGAACTCAGTGGTCATTACAAAGGCAGGCATGTTATAATAACTAACTAAGCTATACTTCAGGGTGGCTTTCTGTATTTATGCTTCATTTTACAATTTAAAAAGTTTTGAGAGAGAGAGAGAGAGAGAAGGGAAGACAATGTACCTCTGCTAAATTGAATCCCTATTATGAGCCAGACTTGTGTTCAATACTAGGAATAGATCAGTGAACCAAAAAAGACCAAAAAAATCTGTTCTCCTGGATCTTAGAATCTAGTGGCAGGAGACAAAGAAATAATTAAAATATATGCATATGTCTAAATGTATACGCCGTATATAGCTACTTATATGATGCGTTATATAGACCCGTATGTAGATGTGTCTGTTATGCTGGACATATAGATGATGTATATGCCATTATGTAGCTACTTATATGCTATATATATAGATCCATGTGTAGATATGTCTATGTCTATATTATGCATATAGATAATGTATATACTCTGTGTGTAGATGTGTATTTACTATGACAATGAATGAATCAGGGAAGTTACCAGGGAGTGCCATAAGGAAATGGGTTTCCTGACTCCCCAAGAGCCATGTGGGGCCCAGGGTCTCAGGGACGGTTTCAGGGTGGTGAGCTGTGAGTGATGGCAGGGTCTTGCCAGATTCCCCCAAACTTCCAGAACTCTCCTCTTGACTCTGGTCAGTGGAGTTATGGGAGCCGAGAAGGGCCATATCTGGTGCACTCACTGGATGTTGACATTCCTAACAAACATCCTTACTGTACCCATTTGTGCTGGACCCGTGAGGTACACCGTCCCGGTCCCTGTCATCAATAAGCAGGGGTAAGGCAATTAGTTGAACAGCTAGACTGCAGTGCAAAGACTCCTTTGGTAGAGCAAGCGGAAGATGGAAGAGGATGTATAGGAGTGACGTAAAGCAAAATGGATCAAGGCAGGCTTCCCAGAGGAGGTGACTGTCCTCTCAACCGCCTCCTGAAGGAGCCGGCTAGGTCATGGGAGAAGACTGAGAAGGTGACGCCTTGCTGAGGAATTGTGACGGGTTGGCAGAGAAGACACTTTGAAGTGTTTTAATCAAAGAAGCCATATGATCGGCTTTGTGTGTAGAAGGGTCACACTAACATGGAAAATGAATAGGAGGAATGGCCTGTCATTGGGAAGGCCAGTAGGAGGCAGCTGCAAATCTCTGGGTGAGAGATGGTGGGGGCAAGATGGTGGTGGTGGTAGTGCAGCAGAGTAGAGAAGAAGAATTTGCTAGACGGGGCAGAGATGGACTGGTGGCGGGGGGCGGGGGGATGGAAATGGAGGGGAGCCCAGGCAGGAAGAGTCACTATGCCAAAAGGGAACTGGGTGCGGCACTTCCCGTGGCCTGGGCAGGCTCCCTTCCTAAGTGCCGTGACCAAGAAAGGTGAGCCAGCCCTGATGCCTGCTCCCTGGCTTGACGGGAAGAGACTCGGATCCACGTGCACCTGCTGGTGTCACGAGTCTCTGACTTTGGGGTACAAACTGAGACACCAGCCAGCACCCCAAGCCCGCTTGCTCAGCGAAGAGAAAAAAACTGACATCGAAGAAAACGTCCAAGTTGAGCTCTGACCAGACAGTCCACGTGTTGTGGGGATTGAAGGGTCCCCTTGCTCCAGGCACAGCGCAAGCTTTCATTACCGTGTGCTTGTTTCCTCTCTGGCTCGTTTTGTTTCTGCTCGATTCTCTGTGAGTAAGCAGATGGTAGATGCCTTTCACTTTGCATTTCTTCTGTTATGGACTTTTTAGCAGAGGAGACGGGCTCTGCTCATGTGACCGAAGCTAATTCCCGGCCCCATGAAGCAAAGTTGAACGGACCCTGGCAAAGACCATGCTTGCTTGGCGCTTTGCTATAATTTCCACAGATGTTCCTCTATCAGAGGGCAAACTGAGGAAAGAACAGAAAAGATCTTTTGTGACTATAGAACAGCGTATCTCAGTCTACGTGCATGGTGATGAGGTAGACGACACACAGAGAGGAAGCAGGGCGGGGGGGAGGGGCAGGGGGAAGGAGGAGAGGGGAAAGGGAAAATATGCAAGCAAGAGAGGAAGGCTAGAAAAGAAAGAAAGAGGCACCAGATATTATTTTCTGTGCACCGTATTAGCTGCATCTATGTACTTGATCTCTCCGGAGCCTCGGTTTTCTCATCTGCAAAATGCAAATTACAATGCCAACTTCTCCATGAGAATGAAAAGAACTGTATCCATTTCGATAAATTCTGATTCCCTTCCCTTTCCAGGGCCGTAACATTTTCATCTGTCCAAGTGGCTAAGAATACCTACCTCTCAGGGTTGCTATGAGGCTCAAATGTACTGTTGAACTCATAGGCTTTTTGCAGATTTTGAAGGGTGACGCAAATGTCGTTTTGGGGTATGATCCAATTTCCGTTTCCTGCTGTACCGCAAGCTGCTAAGTCTATTCACTCACCCCCGTTGATCCTTCCCTCCGCAGCAAACATCCAGTCCTGCTACCAGCTCAGACTCTGTTTTAAAGACAGACTACTGAGAACAGTTAGAACTTACGTCCACAAATGCTTTGGACAGAGCTGTTTGCAAATCCCTCATCATTTTCTTCAGACTCGATTTCAGAAATGAAAGGTTTCATTGCTTCTTATGTACAGCAGCAACGCAAAGCAAATTCAGGACCCCTGGGCACCTGAGTAGCTCTACAATTAGATTTAAAAACTACAATTCATTGTTCTGATGTTTATGCATGCATAAAGAAATGGATGCTGAAGAGTGGCTGCAGAGATTCATAGAGGAATTTTAGATGCAGCGGCAGTGCCTTGCGTCTTGACATGAATACTCTTCCCGTAGATCCTTAAAATGCCTTTTGTAATGTTTGGATTTCACTGTGAATAGAGAACTAATGTCTTTGAGTTCATATTATGTGCTAAGCATACTGCTTTATTACTCTAACCTCAGAGCCTCCTTTAAGATGTGTGCTTAACCATTCTGGTTTTGCAGATTAAAAATTATGCTCAGAAGAGTTAGTTACCTTGCCCAGGGCTGTGTCACTGGTTAGACTTTGGAGCTATCGGTTCAAACACACAAGGTTTTGGTCCCTCTTGCCACTCACTAACCCACATTTCCTAGCTTGTACCTCCCGTCTTACCCGCTGCTGTAACAAAATACTCCAGACTGCGGGCTTATAAGTAACAGAACTTTATTTCTCATAGTCATGGAGGCTGAAAATCCAAGATCAAGGTGCTGGCAGATTCAGTGTCTGGTGAGAGCTTTTTGCCTGGTTTGTACATGTGTCCTCACGTGGAGGAAGGGGCCAGGGGGTTCTCGGGGGGGGGCTCTTTTATGGGGACACTGGCCCCATTTGTGAGGGCTTCACATTGTTACCTAATCACCCTCCAAAGGCCCAACCTCCAGATACCATCAAGTGGGCATTAGCGTTTAATATACAGATTTGGAGAAACATAAGAACTCCGTCAATAGCACCTCCCTTTCCTTCGTTTCAGTAAACTCAGGAGGGAGGGCTGGTCACTTAAGATCATGTTATGGGCTCAGGTGGGGTCTGTGTGGAAATCCTGCACACAGTGCTCCAAAACATACCAAACACCCCACCAAAAGTGGACCCAAGAGCAGGGGCAGCAAAGCATCAGTTTTGTAAATTTCCAAGCAAATGCTTGCTTTGTCTGCAAAACTATGGTATAAGCTGGAAGACAGGATATGGTGAAAATCAAGAGGTTACATAGTGTCCATTCTGAATCACCTGGATCTCTACCTGTCTCCCCTACCTACTCCACCCTCCCACACCAGGGTGGGGTTGCACTGCTCCCGTTCCCAGAAAGCACTATACAACGCACATACCCTCCATCCAGTGCCAAAGGAATGAAAAAGACCAGGGCAGTTGTCTATTGGTAATTCCTGGGGGCACCTGAACTTCTGTTCGGGAAAAGATGGCCAAGCCTCTTCTCAAGGAGAAGGTCATGGCTCTGGCTTCCCAAACATCATAGTGGATCTAGGAGAAGAGGCCCAGCAGATACAGAGGCTAGACAATGGGCAAGAATCCTTTTCCCTATGAAGGGTGATGAGGGGAGGAACAGCCCCTTCTCTCCCCACAAAAAGCATAATTCAGTGAGTGTTTATGGAGAGCTTTGTGTGCTCAGCTCTCTACCAGGTGTCACGGAAGAATCCAGAGAAAAGCTGAGCCTTGAAGGCTAGGCAAGACATTCCCCCAGGAGAGAGCACAGAAGTAGAAGGAGCACAGTCCTAAGGAGCCTGTGCCTCAGTGTTGCCTGTGGAGGGCGGAGAGGCGAGACAAGGAGCCCAGGGCCGCTCTCGTGGCCCCGAGCGCCGTGGAGGTCCACGGACTGTGGATGGCAGCAGAGGCCACATGAGAGATGAGATTCCCGCTGAGCGGCTCTCAAGAGTCTCCTTGGCAAGCGTTGCTTCTGCCTCACGCTTTGAAACAAGACATCCGCATTCTCAGGGGCTGCCTCATGTTATTGAGACACATCAGCCTCGAAATCGGCCCCCTTTCTCCTGGGACCGCCTGACAAAGCGATCCACCTGCATCCTCCTTCCTGTGCCTCCCCTGGGTGCCCAGTATAATGGTGTGCTGTTCAGGAGTGTTTTTCCAGCCTGTGGGGGGGGGGAAGTTTCCCATCTGCCCAGAGCCCTCTGGGACCCCACTGCAGCACAGACCTTCTGTTCTTATCTAGAACTCCTGCAGAGATTTCCTGTCAAGGTGATCCTTAAAATCAAAACTGTGCAAGTATTTTTTTTTAAAGGGGGGAAAAAAAAAAAGAAAACCTCCAACTATGAAAGCTGGGGCCATGGGGAGAGTGACTTCCTGGCCTTGGTGATGCTTCCACATGCACAGGGGCTTGCCGGGCTTGGTTACTCCCCCACCTTGCAAATGTCTCATCCCCTGGCTTTCCTGGTGCTACGTGCTCCTCTTCTGCTCACTTGATGACATTTCGTAAATTCCTTTTGCTGCCTTCTCTTCTTTCAGCCCTTCAGCTTCTCCTGTGCCTTCATCTGTGGTTCTCTTATTTCTCACCCTCCTTGGGCAAGCTCCCCACTTCTCAGATCTTCAACCACCACCTCATCACCCCAGACCCAGAGTTCTGCTACCACCCCCTCTGACTGCCAGCCTTCTGGACATCTCTAGCCAGATGATCCAGAAGCGCCAAAAATGCAGCTGGCCCCAAATCAAGTTCATTATCTTTATCCTCTACCGATCAGCTTCTCTTCCTGCACTTACCAATTAAGACGGTAAAAGCATGAGTGTGATCCTTGATGACACCTCTCTTACACACACACACACACACACACACACACACCACTAAGATTACCTCCATGTCTTTCCTTGAATCTCCCAGCTATCAGTGCGGCTACCTTATGTCCCTCTCTTGGTAACTCAGGCCCCAACTTTTTAAACCGCTGTTAAACACTTTCTCTCCTCTTCACTCTGTCCCCCACCTCCCAGCATGGTTGTCCTTCAGATATGCAGATCTGACCATGTCCTTTCTGATTAAATATCTGGAGCTTTCTACACAGCATTTATAAGACCCCTTACACTCCAGCCCAACAGCCTCATGACCCGTGTTAGTGGATGTTCTCAACACACAGGTCACTCTTCTTCTCCTGATGCTCTTATGCTCTCCACTTTCCCTCCCTCAAACCCTTTCAAGGCTTGACCCCAATGTCGCCTCTTTTGTGAATCCTCCCATGATTGCATTTCCTATTTTCTAAATGATGGCCGCTCAAAGTCCTTTAGAGATCATAGCATGTTATCCAATAGTGCATCGTTTCTATGTCCATATTCCCCTTCAGATGATGATCTCCTAAAGGATGAGGAAGATATGTCTTGGGGCAAGGTGCCCCAGGATGCCTACCACTGTGCCTGGGAAGCATGCATAAGTAGATGAAATGACAGATGCAAAAAAAGATGACCGCAAACATGGGAGATCAGTCACCCACCTAAATGATTAGGATGGCACAGTGGGTTATAAATCGTAGCTCCAACACTAAACTCAGTGACCCCTGGGAAGTTGCTTTTCTCAGAGCCTTAAATCTTCATCTGAAAAAAAGAGATCGAGAAGTGGAAATAAGCTATTCTATAAAGTTAGCATTGTGTCTAGCACATAGAGCTCAGTACATTACCAACACTAGTGTTATTCATAATAAGTGAGAAAATCCGGAAAGAAGGATAGTAAGGCATTGTTAGAAGAAGGTAGGTCCAACTCCATTCACTAAATGTGTGTTTATTGAGCACCAACCAGTGGAAGATGCTGAAGCCACATGTATGAACTCGCTATACAGAGGAAGGAGCCACTTCCATCAAATGTGCAACCCTTAAATGTGCAACAGTTTTCTGGCTGGAAGAGAGGTAGAGAAATTCGAGATGCCAGTGTAGGGCACAAATGGCTGGACAGAGAACAGGGAACAAGGATGAATTCCACATGCTTGCTGGTTGGTTGGTGAAGAAGCAGTCAAAGATGACTCCATAGATGGGGGGAGGGGGGTTGAGATAACCAAAGTTGCTAGGAACAGCCTGACACCCCACAGAGGTGTCCAATAGACAGGGACTACCATGGAGCAGAGCTTTGGTGAGACCTTGAAGCTCAAGATGGATACTTGGGAGTGAAGTTTGAAACTTAGGCAAGGATGAATTCTCCTTACCTATGGTTCAGTTTGCACCTTTACTCAGATCCCAAGCAGCACATAGTGTATTCTGTGCAAACCTTGGTCATCACTACAAACTGAGCAACTTGAAACAGGCGCCAAGTTTCAGTTCTTGGCATCAGAGTAGACCAAGAGGGAAAGAGTTTCATAAAGCCCACCTTGAAGGGGAAAGGGTATGTGGGTCCCTTCCACAGCCAGGACGTTGAGATAAAATTCCAGGAGCATGTTGCCTTGGCAACAGTTGCATAGTGAGAAAGATGAATGATAAAAGAAGCAAAAAAAAAAAAAAGGGCAGAATCAATAAATCAAGCGAAATACCTGAGGGTCATTCCGAAATTTCTCACGAGAGAGAATATTCTGGGGGTGGGTGTAATAAAAATGTCTCCTGCTAATGATCCTTTTCTTGAACAAACAGAGCTTTAGAGAATTATTGGATGTCAGGGGCGGGAAAGGGCACTCAGGGTTGTGATTGCCAGTATTGTCCAGTGAGTGGGGATCAGACAGTTAATGCCAAGTGACCCAACATTCTGGGTTTCCCTGCAGGGTGATGCCAATGGCCATCCAGTTTTCCATCCTGATTATGCTGCACTCGGCTCTGGTCCTCATCACCACGGCAGAAGATTATAAGTGTTTGCCTCTCGTCCTGCGGAAAACTTGCTGTTGGATTAACGAGACCTACTTAGCCCGGAACGTCATCATCTTTGCATCCATCTTGATTAATTTCCTGGGCGCCATCTTGAATATCGTAAGCATTCCAACCCCACCAACCCTCTGGCTTCTAGTGTGCAGTCAGGGATGAAGAGTTATGGAGCCTGCCGCTTTTGCATTGCCTTCCTCGGTACCACTTACCGTCATGTGCCTGGTCCAGCCCCAAGCTTAGGGACAGAGAACAGACATGGGGCTACTGTCAACTGTGCATTTTACTGGTGGCAAATTGTCTTCTTCCCAGTGGGGGAGATTATTTGCTCCAAAGGAGCTCAAACACCCTTGAGTCTCTGTATTGTCAGTGGCCCATCAGTTAGAATCATAAATAAGAGTTACCTTTCATTAAGTCCCTACCTGCTATGTGCCATGCACTGAAGGAGAAGCTGTACGTGTTTTACTTATTTAATCCTCACATGAACCCCGTGAGGTAAGTCTCATTATCCCCACTTTATGGCTGAGGAAACTGAGGCTCAGAGACATGAAATAACTTGCAAATAAGGTCTGTCTGACTCCATGACTCACGCTCATTCTCAAATGTTAAATTGTATCTCTGGGAGTGGGGGGATGGAAGTAAAATAGCTGTCCTTTCTTGAGCACCTACTAGGTGCTACAGGTAGGTATTACTGTTCCCATGTAATGAATAAGGAAACTGCATTTCAGGAAGGCTGAGACCTTGCCTGTGACTTTCTCAGAGTTCATATTGGATGTGACGTATTGAACTCAGATGACTCTCCAGCTGCCATATTTACCATTGTCTTCAATTCAGTGATCCATGTTTTAATGATTTCATTTTCTCTCTCAAATGGTAACATGATAGCGATAGCATTTTCTGTGTATCGATAGTCTGTGTTGTCCATGACTTAGTGAATCTAGATTTTAGGAGTGATTTATCCGGTTCCAGGTTATGAACTTGGCAGGTTGGAAGGGGCTAGTTGAGGCATCATCTTGTGGCTGAACCCATCATTGTGCCCTTTGGGCCTCAGAGAAGTTCTCCACGTGTTCGGGGATGCCCTGTGGACTCCCACAATTGTCAACTTGTGAGTTAGAGGCTTGCACTGCCTGAAATCCATTGCCCAGAATGGCCCAATAATTAGTTAGAGTGTACGTTGGCTCTCAAGTTCTGTGGTTGGCCTTGTAGTAAAGGATTCTATGGGATAAAGAAAGAGAAAAATCATAATCTAACCAAGTCATCTTCTAATGAATATTTTACACATTATTGCAGTTGAAAATGGAGGTGCTTAGGACCATTGATCATGGCTTGTGGAGGTGTAGCCAGGATCTCAAGTCTTGATGAATCAGGTAGTTCTGGGGTGCAGGATTTGGAAGTAAATTTGGTGACTATAGGTCAGGGTTATCTCTCGGGCCGCCCGTGCCACAGCGATGCAATAGGACGTTCAGAGGCTTTGGAGTCAGATAGACCTGCGATCAAGTCTCAGCTCTACCGCTTACCAGCTCGGGGATCCTAGACAAGTTACTTTAATTCTCAGAGTTTCATGTTTTTCGATCGTAAACTGGGGATAAAAATAGCTACATCACACGGTGCTTGTGAGGCATTTTTGTCCAAAGTGTCTGGCACAGAGGAGGCATTCGGCCAATGGTAGCTATTCTTTTCTGAGCACCACAAAATCTGCAGCAGTTGCTGGCCTAGAGAACGCCCCCCCACCCCACGCCAAGAGTCTTCTTGGAAAATGTGCCCCTCAGAGCCCTAGAATCCTCCTAGCTTTTGATGAGGAGACAGGCTTCGAGCGTCCCCCAGGGGGATGCCCCCTCCTGCCATCTGGCTCTCTTCGGAGCCCCACAAACACACCTCAGTGACCCGTGTGATGGGGCCAGCAGAGCTGTCTCAACCTGGCTTCCTGACTGGCTTACAAATGCTTTTTTGGAGCCAGCGCCTTGTCTAAAATGAAAGAAGAGATCCCAGCTGGCACCTCCGATCTGGAATGACGCAGTGACGGCACGCACTCCTCGGTTCCCGGCACTCACACTGACTTTGTTGTTCCTGTGTTGTTTTTTTGTTTTGTTTTGTTTTGTTGTTGTTGTTCTTTTTTTTTTTTAATCCGCAGCTGTGGTGTGATTTTGACAAGTCGATACCCTTGAAGAACCTGACTTTCAATTCCTCAGCTGTGTTTACAGATATCTGCTCCTACCCAGAGGTATTTATTCTCGAGCTCCCCTTGGCGAGACCTGGGCCTAGGGATCTCCTCCACCAGCTGCCCACAAGCAGGACTGGCTGAAGGGCCTTTGAAAATGCTCCAGAGACCTGTCCCCTCTTTCTGCCTCCTCCTCCTTCCTCTCTTCTGCCTTTCCTTCTCTCCCCCCTTCCCTCCTCCCACTTCTAGCCTTTCCCTATTCGCCCTTCTTCTTCCTCCTCCTTGCTTTCCTTCTTCACCTTTATCGCTATCCATTTTCCTCCTCTTTCTCCCCCTCCCCCACTCATTTCCCTGGCTCATCTCAAAATCCTATAGCAGAATGTGCTGTTGCTTCCGGTGTAGGCAGGCTGCAGAGCTATGGCTCAGATGGTGTTTGCTGCACTGAAGAAGGAGGGAAGGGGTGGAAGGAAAAGAGGAAGGCAGGAAGGAAGGGAGAGAGGAAGGGAAGGAGAGAAAAAGGAGGAAGGAAGGCAGGGAGGAAGGGGAAGAAAGAGAGGGAGGGAAGAGGGAGGAAGAATGAAAGGAATAAATAAGAGGAAGGAAGGCAGGGAAGGGGGAAGGGAAGGGAAAGGAAGGCAGGGAAGGGGGAGGAAGGGGAAAGAAGGGGGGAGGGGGAGGGAAGGGGATGAGGAAGAAGGATGGGAAGAAGGAAGGAAGGAAGGGGGAAGGGAGGAAGGGGAGGAAGAGACAGAAAGCAGGGAGGGAGGGTGGGAGGAGGAAAGTAGGAAGAGAAGGGGAAGGAGAGGAAAAGGAAGGCAGTAGAATGAAGGAAGGAAGGAAGGGAAGGAGGGGAGGAAGACGGAAGGAAGCTAGTAATTCACAAACTCAGAAAACCACAACTAAAAGCAAAGCACAGTACATGGAGTCAGGAGGTGTCCCAACAGACACCTGCCATGATTATGTAAGTCTCACCTTCCCTTGTTCAGAGAGCCACTGGTCTGGCTCTGGACCTTGGGGGTCAAGCCTGAAGCACTGGGCAAAGGACGATCTTAGGCTGTTGGCCATGGCCCAGACCTTTACATCTGGGGACAGAAGTTCTGAGTCAGGAGAAAGGACAGCTGGGATGTCCCAGCAGATCCCAGCCAACCTCACACCCTGAGGACCCAGGTAGACCCTTGTTCTCTAAGACCCTGCCAACACCTGGGTGGAAGAAAGGCTCTCTCTGTCTCAGTCAGGTGTGAGAAATCGGTGTGAGGGATGCTCCGAAAGGGAGAGAAAGCCTCAGGCCCCGCACAAGGCAGAGACCATCTATGTGATATGCATCATTAAATCCCCAAGCTGAGGCAGGCGCAGGCTTCATCTCCACCTCATAGGTAACACAACAAGGTCCTGGAGAGTCACTTGCTCGGTGCCGCTCAGTACCACTCCTGCCTGCCTTTCACCCTTCCTCCCTTCTCTCTCTCCTTCTTTCCTCCTGTCCTTCTCTTCTTCATTCAGTTATCAAGACTTGGAACTGCAGCTCAAACCATATCTGGCTTGCTCTTGACCTCATGCTTCTGAATCCAGGCTCGGTCCCTAGGGAGGAACTAGGCATTTCTTGAGGAGGTCCAGGGCAGGAGGGGGCTAACTCTCACTGGGGAACCTCTTCCCACCAAGTAATGAGTGAGCACAGATTTCATGGACTCTTTGGGACACCAGCTCCCCGAGAATGTCTCGGTTTAGAGGGCAGGAGGAGTGTCCCAAGAGGCAGTAAGTCAGCCGACAGTCAGATATGTGGAGTTAGGCAGGGCTGGACTTCACTCACCACAAGCCCTTGCACTCGCTCCCAGTGGAAACTTGAGTCAGCTCTTATTCTCCCGGAACCTCAGTTTCATTGTCTGTAGAGTGGGAAGAACAATACCTTCTTCATATGGCTTTTGTGGGAGTATCACGTTCTCATGGTGCTCCCTAGGTGAGTTAGCAGATGCTGAGCTCCCCACGTCATCTGACTTGAGGGTGGTGCTCATGAACTAGTGATCTGGGCTTCCGCGTCACTCTACAACAGTGTATATACCCTTGGCCCCAACCCAAGCCCCCACACTCAGGACCACAGCACACATGGCGTTGCTGGTCCTCAGAAAGTGGCGTATCATCTCTGTGCCTCAGTTTTCCTATCTATAAAACGAGGATGAAAGGAGTACCTTCCTCAATGGTGGTTGCGAGATCAAGTGAATTAATTCATGTCGAGTGTCTAAAGGAACACCAGGGACAGAGTATCTGCTCATTAAACATCAGCCGTGATGTATTTATTACTTCCTGTGGAAAGGTTTTGAGCCCACAACTCCAATATATGTTTACCTAGAAGTTACATTCCTCTATCACTATGCGAATGTATCATGTACATTAAGGACCGTATTCAAAAAATAAAAATGTTTTAAAAAATGAGATAAAATAAAGAAGCGTTTCAATACTTTCCTCCCACAACCAAAGGATGATCTTGCTCAGGAGTCAGCAAATGGTGGCCTCCAGCCAAAACGACCTGCCACCTGTTTTGTAAGTAAAGTTTGACTGGGGCTTGGCCACACCCATTTATTACCAATCACCTGTGGCTGCTTGTACAGTTGGCAGAGTTGAGTAGTTGCAACAGAGACAGCGTGACCCACTAAAACCAAAATTCATCCCGTCTGGCCCTTTACAGACAAAGTTTGCTAACTCCAGGCATCCCCGCAGATGCAGGACACCCACTAGCCAAAAAGATGGGGAGCTGGACTCCTTCCATCACCAATTACCACCACCAACCCAATTTGACCAACCAGTTGCCATCTTGATATACATGGCTGTGCTTCTCTACCTAACAATTTGTCTACCAAAAAGAAATGAGAACTTCAGACCTTGTAAAAGGCTTAATCGGCACACAGCCCCACCCATCGCTTGCCCATGTGTGTGTCCCCACTTCGTCTCCCTGAGCTTTGGTTTCTTCACCCGCCCTCTCTACCTCACCCCCTGAGAAACAGCACTCAGTCCGAAAATGTGTTATGAACTGGGTGATGTGATATAACAATAAGAGGTTGTTCTAATATCTGGTATTAAGTATAATGTAGTCTTGAACTAGAGCTTGCCAGTTCCTAAAAATGAATGCAGATGCAGTAAATGAGAGTGAAGAAGGCTACATTCCAGCTATGATTTGAGAAGTAGGCTGGGGGAGGAAGGAAGCACAGGTCTGTAAAACGAATGTAGATCCCATGCAGTAACCTGTCTGGGGTCCTTGGCAGGTTCCAAGGGAGGACCTGCATTTTAGAGTCGACCCCCTTTATTGTCTTCGCTGGCACAGTTGAATAGTCAACTATATTTGCAAGAACAATAAGAGCCTGCTAACATTTTAAAGGGTCCTAAGAGCCAGTCTTGCCTGGGGGTGGGATTATCTGTGTCTTTGCTCATTAAATATCAGCTGTCATGATGAAGAAGATGAGAGACGAAGGGGGGCGGGTACATTGAAAAAGAAGGAGATGGAGGAAAAGCCAGAAGGAGCCAAAAAAGAGGGAGAGAAACAATTAAAAGAAAAAGGAATCTGTGAACAAGCTAATAAGCAGATTTTTTAAATTACAAAAGCAGCTATAAAAACTAGGCCCTTCCTTTCTCTGGTCAACTCCTCAGATAGGAGTCCGAATGCCATGTGATTTTGGTGGGAATGCTATTCAGTGTGGTCTAAAATGCCCCAGCTGCTCTTCAGGATACAGTTAGGTTTTCCCACGCTTTTGCAGGCCCACCAGAACATTCTAACAAAGAATGAGCATGAGATGGCTTCACTATCATTTCAGAACATTTTTTAAGTTGAACAGGGGGGATATTCTACAAGCTCGTTTTGCTCCCACACTGAGCCAATTTTATATTATGCCTAAGCACATGAAGAAGATTAATGTGTTTTCTTTCCCAGATGATAATTCTTGAAATTGCCTTTCCCCACAAAGCACCAAAAAGCCATAAAAGCAGAGTGTGAGCCAGAAACCAACAAGCTCCAGTTCACCAAAGCTTAGACTTAGGTCTTCAAGAACATTAACGGAACATGGAAAACAGAACAGGAGGGTGGAGGAGGCAGTGTTCTCACCTCAAATGAGCGAGGACTCTTCCGCCGTTGACTTACTGTGTGGCCTTGGACAGGTCACTTAACTTCTCTGAGCCTTCGTTTTCTCACCTGTATCATGGGATTATTAACAATACCTATCCCGGGGCGCCTGGGTGGCTTAGTCGGTTGAGCGTCCGACTTTCGCTTGGGTCATGATCCCGCGGTTCGTGGGCTCGAGCCCCGTGTCGGGCTCTGTGCTGACTGCCAGCTCAGAGCCTGGAGCCTGTTTCAGAGTCTGTGTCTCCCTCTCTCTCTGAGCCTCCCCTGCTCACGCTGTCTCTCTCTCTCTCTCTCTCTCTCTCTATCTCTCTCTCTCTCTCCTAGAAATAAATAAAAATTAAAAAAAAAAAAAACCTATCCCATAAGGTTGTTTGGGTGACAGATAGGATCACATACAGTAAACACTGAATCTCATGAACAGGAAGATCATGACCGGAGCTGAGATCAAAAGTCAGATGCTTAATGGACTGAGCCACCCAGGCGCCCTAAAACACTCATCAAATGTTAGTTTCTTTCTTTCTTGAAGTCTTTGGTACCTTGGGGAAAATAGTGCCTGCCCACGTGGCATTTAAGGAAGATGGGGCTGGAACACATTTTTTTTTTTTAAATGCACAGGGCTTTTGCGCTCCAAACATGAGATCATCTACATGATTATGTGTCCGATGTGTGACTAAAAACTTGAGCAGGCCATCTTTTCATAGTTATTTCCCTTTCATTAATACTGCTCTTCTGGCTTCACCCATTGTATACAAGATGGTGACCACCTTGCATTGTATTGTTCTCAGGGAGCCAGATCCTTCTAGACTCCACACTGCTGCCCATGCCCAGGGAGTAGCCTTGGAAGGCACACACTTATTCCAACAATGCCACCGTGTTCCTCTCTTCCTCTTGTTCTTAGCTGACCACACACACTTCCTAGATGTATGTTTAACGATGTCAAATTGCTGTTCTTTGGGAACACGTTTAATTTCTGAAAGTCACTGAGATGCATGTGCTGGCTAGACATCGCTGTTTAGGAATCAAATACAGAGAGACTGCACTCTTGATGTTTTCGAAAAATGGATTGGGATGGTGATTTACAAAGATCTGAGCTCAGCCATCCAAGAAGCAGAGCCAAGACAGGCCCAGAGTCTTCCAAGTGACCACAGTGAATCGACCAGTAAGCACTGCCAAGATCAGCAGCATCCTGTATTTTCAAAAATATTTTCCAGGGATGCCTTTCCATAAGAGATAGCTACTGTGCATACTCTGAGATTATGTTTGCTTCATAGCTTTCCTGGGATAATCATTATTTATAGATGTCATTAATATAGGTGTGTCTTCCCAGGAAGGATTTTGAAGTCAAAGTATTGACTGAGAATGTAGTTGCTTCTAGGAAATTTCTAGAATAGTCCATCTGCCCTCAACACAAGTCAGACATAAACATCACATCTACTTGTGTTTTTTCTTTGAGACATCTAAGCTAATAACTATAATGAACTAAGGAACGCTTGCCTTTATTCCCCTGGTATGGGGGTATGGGGGGGGGGGAATGTCAATGATGGAAATCAGGATCTAGAATAAGCCAAAGCACAGGAAGACTGTACCAGAGCACACAGCATCGACAAAACGCCTCTTTCTCCTGCCTCACACAAGCCAGTAAACAGTGGGGAACGTCAGGTTGGCTGTATCTCTTCCCGCACCCATGGAAGTTCCTGACACCATCACTGCTGGATCGCATGGGGAGGGGAGGCTCAAGAGGAAGCAGAGCTGCCCCTGGCCTTGGCCTCTGGGCCCTTCATTCTGCTGCTTGTACTAAGGGTTATAATTGAGAATCAGGTTTTGTGTGGATCAGAATGTGTGGCTTCTTCCTTTGAATGGCAGCGACTTTTGAAAATGTTGACTCTCTGCCCCTCTTGTTCTGTGAGTTCCTAATGCCACAGGGTTTGCAGCAACCAGATGGGCACAGAAGCCCGGCTTGAGTGACTTCTGTGGGTCAGAGTTCAAGGACTCCTTCAGGTTATCACTGTACAATACTCTTTCCCTTCCCCTTCTAGGAAGACAGTATGCACCTGTTGCTGAGGTCATTTATGACACTTTATGACAATGTCCTGACATTAGCGTGATGTCTTCTGGCCTGGCACAATTCTTGGTGCCTGATAGATCCTCATTTAACAAGTGTAGAGGAAAGAATTTGTGGTTTAGTTGGCAAAATACTTGTTTCCTGCTAACTTAATCGGATATTTATTGTTCCCCTTGACTCTTTGTGTGACATGGACTCCAATTTCTCTTCAGTAAAGACTTAAAAGGAATTGCCTGATTTCTAATTTCCCAAGTCAGTGTATTATCTGAAAGAAGAAAATCTCAATTATTTGGAAGCAGAAAAATGTTATATATACTTCTCTTTTCTGTAAAATGGATATAAGAATAGTGGATCATTTTAAGAGTTAAGTAAGATGAAGAATATAAAGTCATTCATAAAGGACCTTACACAGGATCTGTGCCCAGCAGATGCTCAGTTATAATTATTGCTTCCACCTTCCACCAACTTACCCCTGATGCATAGGCGTCCGCACCCCCACCTGACACCCCCCACCACCCATCTCCCCTTGTGTTTATCTAACGTCAGGACCTAGGTTGCCTCACACTTGCACATCTTCCATGTTTGTCTCTCTTCTCCAACCCACATTTCAGCCTCGCTACCAAAATGCCTCTGACCTTGTTTTTCCTAACATGGGTACCAGTGCCTATAACTAGTGCCGACTGCGGCGATCTTTCTAATTTCCTGGTCAAAACTGATGTGTCATTATTGGGTCTCTTTTCCCCCTAGAATGCACAGCTTATGTGTTTTCTTTATCAGAGATTGCTGGAAACTGCCCCATCCCTAACATTTCTCATGCAAATCCTGGTGTTATTATTTTTCATCATTAAAACCTAGGAAGAAGCAGGGGCACCTGGGTGGCTCAGTCAGTTTGGCATCTGGCTTTTGTGTTCTGCTCAGGTCATGATCTCACAGTTCATGGGATTGAGCCCCGCATTGGGCTTCTGTGCTACCAGCGTGGAGCCTGCTTGGGATTCTCTCTCTCCCTCTCTCTCTGTGCCTCTCCTGCTCTCTCTCTTTCTCTCTCTCTAACTAAATCAATGAAGTGGGGCGCCTGGGTGGCTTAGTCGGTTAAGTGTCCGACTTTTGCTTAGGTCATGATCTCGCGGTTCGTGGGTTCCAGCCCCACGTCGGGCTCTGTGCTGACTGCCAACTCAGAGCCTGGAGCCTGTTTCAGATTCTGTGTCTCCCTCTCTCTCTGACCCTCCCCTGCTCATGCTGTCTCTGTCTCTCTCTCCTAGAAATAAATAAAACATTAAAAAAAATTTTTTTAAATAAATAAATAAACAAATAAATAAATGAACTAAAACAAACAAACAAACAAACCAGGAAGAAGGCAAAGAACCCCGTGACAAAGTGGGATGCAGACTTCTTGGGAATACAGGGACTCACTGAAAAACAGTGCATTCCACCCATTGCCTCATTTGATATTGGATGTTACGATCAAAGAACTTTACAGATGGAAATAATCCGCTCCAAAGCCATGTCCCCTCTATGCCCTTATTTTGCATTACTGTGATTGCAGTGCATATAAATTTTTATATCCTGCTTTCCACTATTAAGTTATTTTGAAGACATTTTCTATATGTTGCCTTTGAAATGTTCCTCTCAAAATCTCTTTGTCTGTGGAGATTTTTTTAATGTTTATTTTTATTTTTGAGAGAGAGAGAGTGTGTGTGTGTGCACACCCTTGAGCAGGGGAGGGACAGAGATAGAAGGGAACAGAGGATCTGAAGCAGGCTCCGTGCTAATACTAGAGACCCCAATGTGGGGCTTGAATTCACGAACCATGAGATCATGACCTGAGCCTGTTTGCCGCTCAGCCGACTGAACCACCCATGTGCCCCATCTATGGTTATTTTTATTTTCTGGGCTCTATGCTTTTCCCTGTCTTCTCATTGTTCACTCACACCCCCAACAATCCCTAATCAATGATCTTATTTCTCTCCTCCCAAAGCCCCTAAAATATGGGAGTCTCTACATTTTCGTCTCTGTATCTTCTGTCTTTTCTTTTCATGTTCTGCTTGGGTGGTCTCCACAGCTGTGGGGTCAGCTCAACGATGTCAGCTAAACGTCTCCAGCCCCATCTGTTTTCTGAACCCCAGCCTCACACCTGCAGTGGCCATGAACTATCTTTATTGAATCACCCTCAATACCTAAAGCTTGAGAAGCCTAAAACCGAATGCATCCGCTTTCCCTCTCCTCATTCCACAGTTTTTTTCCTCTTAGTTAATATTAGACTAATCCTTGCTGGAATGCTTAGCGCCCATTCTGACTCCTCTCTCCTCCCCTTCACATAAAACTAGCTCCTGCCTCATCTATTGGATAGGTCCCCAAACTTGTCTTTAAACCTTCAGCGTTTCTCTGTTAATTACAATCCGTCCTGTACTTGCCCACGTCACAGTTTATTCCTAGATCTACAGAATCCATTGCAAACCTGAAACCCATCCATGGCTCCTTGAGAACTTTGGAGTATAGGGCAGACTTCTCAGTGGTACATATGAGAATTTTTGCAATGTGGCTTTGCCGCCTGTCTCTGCCCTGCCACACCTGTGAACCCCTTAAAGCTGGGACCCTTACAGGGAACATTCTAGAGGCTGTGGGGCTTCTGAGTTCCCGGGGTGACTTATAGAACACAGAGACTGTCATTTGACAGAAATTTAGTAATTGTGTTAGGTCCGGCATCCTCCCACGTTACAGGAAATGTCCAATGTATGGGGTCCAGATCCAACTGAAAGAGAGGTTTTCACAAAGTCCTAATACTCCGGTAGCTTCCTGTTCCTCTCCATTTTCTGGTCCCACTCCCAGTATTCTTTCAAGCTACAAAAGAGACAGAGGAGAAGTTCCTGATGTTATTTATCCAGGGGCCCCATTCCTTTGGTGTCCTGTGGTTTACAGCATCACGATGAGGCTCAACTTTATACTTTAAGGCAGAAAGTTCCCTACATTGTGCAAGGTGATGACAGGGTGGTTCCTTTCAGTGGAATGGAGGGAAGTGGTAGAGCTGGAGAGAGAGCACTAACCCGGTTGGTTGAGATCAGAAAAGGAAAAAGATCCATCCGTCCATTGGGCAAGTGTGGCACTGTATTAAACTATGATGATTTCAGACATCTTGGCAGAGAAAGGAGGAGGGCAATTCATTTGAAATTTATCTGCCTGCCTGTGTTACTACCTCTCATTATGATTTGTGATTTTTTAACATACCACAGGAGTACTATGGATTGGTCTTTTGTACTCGAGTTCATGTCATTCTATCTTCCTAGAATGGTTTTCCCTTTCCATTTTCTGTCGTGTGAATCCTATCCATCCCTCAGGTCCAGTTTAGATCCACCTGCCCCACAAATCCTTCTCTTGACATGTGTTCCTTCTGCCCCCGTGCTCCATCATATTTGATCATGTTGCTGGGAGAGCACTTTCCACAGCACGGTGTTACTGGTGTTTCCATGCCTGCTTCACCTGTTAGACCACAGGGTGTGGTCCAGGCCATCTCTCACTCACCTTGGAATTCCCAATGCCTAGCACTCCAGAAATCCTCATTACACTTTTTAAACTTAACTGTTGTGCCCTCGTCAAGTTTTGCTCAAGGGCACAATCATTTTGACAGCTTTGATTTAATACATGATTCATAATTTGCTCTGATAAAATGTGCACAACTCTTCATCATGATGCAGGTAACGATGACACAGGATGCCTTGGGTCTATGCATCTTCCCTCTCTATTTGTTAAAATGATGGCATGGAGACATCAAGATGAGTTACCCAAAAATCTTGCCAAGGGAAGATCTTAGAGATGGAAAGAAATCACATCAGCCATTTGAGAGAAGGACAGAATTGGACTTACCAACAAAGAGAAACAGAAGTGAAGGGCACCCCAGACAGGGATGTCTCTAGGAACACTGCCTTACTCATTGCTGAGTCTACCCCCATGCATCACAATGGCACTGGACCTTTGCCCTGAGTGGGGTCTCATCATGGTGCTGTCACTTGATATCACTGTTGAAAGTATACACTCATTAGTTGTTTTGGCTTAGGAACCCAATAAACCTGTCTTCTGTAGTTGTTTGGAGATTCTAGAAATACCTACTGGTCTCCTCTTCCCATACAGAAGTTGTCTGTCTATATAATAGGAGAGAGGAGACCACCAATTGCTACATAGAGCCATGCATAACAGGGCTGGAATGGATTTGCAGAATTATCACGCTCTGTATGCCCACTGGAGTCACATGGATGCACATGGATTGCTCTCAGGTGTCCTGGGTGCCATTTCCCAGTTGTGAGAATTTGAACGGCTTACATCAGCTCTTTGAGCCTCTATCTCTTCATCCATGAAATGGGAAATATGATTCCCATTGTAGCCAGTTATTTTGAAAATTGCAAGGGAAAAAGTGTGTTAAGATCAAAGTACTGCTACCAAGTGGGCCTTGATAATGTAGGTTTTATTCTTTTTTCCTACTGGATTGTCGTGCCATCCAGAATGATACAGTGAGATGCTTCTGTCAGAAAAGTGGGCTGAACAGCACCCTCCTGAAGGCTGAGCTGTGGCTGGGAAGACTGACTGGTAGGGGCCACTCTGGTATTCCAGCTTGAGTGGTCCCAAACTTGCCCTTTGAACAGCTACCTCTAATACAAGGAGCTAGATCTTATCTTGGGTATGGGGAGTGGGGGTGCTGTGGAGGAACGAGGCAGTTTCCAGGCCACCTGGAGATGTGCACCAAGGCTTCTCGAGGAAAGGACACCCAAGCTCACACTTGTCAGAGAAGTGAGGCTAAGTCACATGGACGAGCTTTAAGCAAGAGGTAGGATGCAAAGCACAGAGGCCCTCCAGAAACAGCTGTGGGAGACACAAGGAGATGGTGAGGCTGAAGCATTATGTTGGGTTTGGAAAGTAAAGGGGGATCTGATCTGTTATGACCTTGTGAGCTTCCGACGCAGAAAGGAAAACGCCATTGGAGGGAATGGTGAGCCCTGGAAGAGCTTCAGGCCGAGGAGTGGCTTGATGACGTCTGTATTTTAGAAATTCTGGAGAGAGAAAGACCATGTGTGTTCAGTGGGGGTGAGGGGCCACAAGCAAACAGAGCTGCCAGAAACTCTTCCAGAACCAGAACAGAAAGAGCTCAGGAGGGGAGACGGCATGGATGTGAGCTCAATGAAGGGAGCAGAGGCTGCAGACTTGGGGTGGCCCGGCTGTGGAATGTGGGGAAGAGAAAGGCAGCAGAGACCCAGGTTCTGGCTTAGGGCTGGCCTCAATGGTCCTCGAGCACCAAGGAACAGAGGCCTGGGAGGTGGTAAGGAAATGATGAGTTCTCTTGGAGGCTTACTGAACTGGAGGGCAACATGAGGTCTCCAATTGGAGGGGCTCAGTGGCCATTTGTATCAGGAGACACCCACCCCCCCGACACCCGTGCAGAGGAGAGCAACCTTCCCACATTCCCGTCGAGTCTGACCGCCTCCCCTCTCTCTCTTCCCAGTACTTCGTCTTCACTGGGGTGTTGGCCATGGTGACCTGTGCAGTTTTCCTGCGCCTGAACTCTGTCCTGAAGCTGGCCGTGCTGCTGATTATGATTGCCATCTACGCCCTGCTCACTGAGACTGTCTACGCGGGCCTCTTCCTGCGCTATGACAACCTAAACCACAGTGGAGAGTAAGTGCCCGCCGTGTGCATGTTCAAAACCTGCTCAAAGTCCCTCTGGGAAATGGAGCCACTGGGAAGATGATTGAGATGGAGACACCAAGCCCTGGGGACTGTTGGACATGAACTTCTGTTTCTCATCTCAGGCACTCGCTAGCCTACAAGTCTAAGCAACATATCAGTTTTAATCCTGAAAATCAGCATTAAAGTTTGAACCAAATAAGAACTAAATAGTAGCTCTGCCCTCCTCCAAACCTAATAATTTGTGATTCTCTTCCAGTTTAACAGCTCCAAGATGTACAGGGTCTGATTATAATTTGGCTGTGGCAGGATTAATAATAGCAGACACTGTGCATCGAACACTTACTATGCTCCTTGCACCGTATTATTTTTGAAATACAAAAAAAGTACTGAAAAACAGGGACATCTGGGTGGCTCAGTTGGTTAAGCACCTGACTTCGGGTTAGGTCATGGTCTCATAGCTCATGATTTCGAGTCCCGCATCGGGCTCTGGGCTGATAGCTTGGAGCCTGGAGCTTACTTCCAATTCTGTCTGTCTCTCTCTCAAAAATAAATAAACATTTAAAAAAAATTTCTCAGCCTAGATTTCTCAGAACAGAGCCTGAGAATGACTGAAGGGCTGATGCAACCCCAGGACAGTGAAAATGAGGGGGAAGAAACCAGGAGGCAAATGCAAGCTGACGCAGTGTTATATGATCACGTGGACTGTGAAGAGATTGAGGAGAGACACTCAGCTGAAATGTCTCTGGGCATTGGGCGGTGAATTGGGGAAAGGCAGCTCAGGGTGGAGAAAGGGAGAGGAATTTCTCCACTGGCTCTAGCCCTTTCCTGTCTCTCGGGAGTCACAGCTCATTCTCTGGTTGAACGTCCTGGTGACAGACCGTGGCCCCTCATACAGACCCTGCACCTGCAATATGGAGCTTTATCTGAGCCAGAAGTGGCAGAGACAACTGTCCTCAGGTGTGGGAAGCACAGGGCTGAGACCACAAGAAGGGGCCAGCCAAATGAGTAGAAGAGGAGCCCGAGATTAACCAAAGCCTCAGAAAATGTGCATGATACTAGTAAGATGAACATCTAGGAACCAACCCATGGGTAAACAACATTAATAATGAGCCATAGTTACATCTGCACTTTTAAAAGGATAAAGTAGTTCAGATATTTTGCTGAAGTTCTTTTCCCTGGCATTACTCTTTTCTCTTTCTTGTAAGCTCCCATTTCTTTTTTCTTTTTTAATAGTTTATTGTCAAGTTGGTTTCCATAGAACACCTAGCGCTCATCCCCACAAGTGCCCTCCTCCATGCCCATCATTCCCCTTCCCCCTACCCCATCTGCCCTCAGTTTGTTCTCGGCATTCAAGAGTCTCTCATGGTTTGCCTCCCTCCCTCTCCCCCCTTATTTTTCCCCTTCTTCTCACCCATGGTTATCCGTTAAGTTCCTCCTAATCCACCTATACGTGCAAACATATGGTATCTGTCCTTCTCTGCCTTACTTATTTCGTTCAGCATAACACCCTCAAGTTCCATCCATGTTGCTACCTGAATGTGAGACAGGAAACCATCAAAACCCTAGAGGAGAAAGCAGGAAACAACCTCCTTGACCTCAACTGCAGCAATTTCTTACTTGACACATCCCCAAAATCAAGGGAATCAAGAGCAAAAAATGAACTATTGGGACCTCATCAAGATTAAAAGCTTCTGCATGGCAAAGGAAACAATCAATAAAATTAATAGACAACCGACAGAATGGGAAAAGATAGTTGCAAATGACATATCAGATAAAGGGCGAGTATCCAAAATTTATAAGGAACTCACCAAACTCCACAGCTGAAAAAAAAAAAACAATCCAGTGAAGAAATGGGCAGAAGACATGTAAGCTCCCATTTCTAATGCACTTAATGTGTACCCTTCCTATCTGCGTTTTTTTGTTTTGTTTTGTTTCATTTTGTTTCGTTTCGTTTTGTTTATTTTGAGGTGGGAGAAGGGCAGAGAAAGGGAGAGAGAGAGAGTACCAAGCAGGTCCATACTCCACACAGAGCCCAACACGGGGCTCGATCTCAGAACCTTCTGATCATCACTTGAGCCAGTATTAGGAGTTGGAGGCTTAACCATCTGAGTCACCCAGGCGCCCCCCCAATATGTTTTTAATACACATTTAGTTATGCCTATATTATAAGTTACTTCTAAAATTATTTTGTCATCATGCAGTATTGTATTTTTTAGACACATGTGGGTTGATGACTGCAGATGTAATTCTGTAGACAGCTTTCACAATCTGCAGCTGTAATATGTTCTTATTATATAATATGAACGTAACCAAAATAGATTTATCCCTTGACCTACTAAAAGACTTTCAGGCTGTTAGCAGTTTTCCTTACTTAAAAAACGCTTCAGTGACCATTATCGAAGATGTCTCCTGGAACTTCTATATGAAAGTCGCACTCGCTGGACTGTAGCGTATCCGCATTTCCCACTTTGACGAAATTGCCATATTTGCTCTCCAACGTGCTTAAGGCAGTTTCCCTCTCGCACGCCATGGCTCCACTGCTCCCACTGCCGCCCATGCCATTGTTAGACTTTTAAAATTCTTGTTGCATTTATGGGTGTCTCATTATTCTCATTAATTCCTTGATCATGAGTAAGTGAGCGCATTTTGTATGTTTGCTTATTAACCATTTGGATTTCCTTTTAGGCAACTCGTCAGGTCCTTTCCTTTGGCTGCTTTATCAGTTAGGGTGTTAGCCTTTCTCTTACTGGATTTGCAGAGGTTCTTTATGAATTCTAGATGCTAACTTGTGCCCGCCGTACACGTGATCAGACACTATATGCACGTTACCCTGTTTGAGCAACCGTCTGAAGAACACAGGTTCAGAGAGGTGAAACAATTACCCTGGTGCACGCGGCCAGGAAGGAACAGACCTGGATTCAAACTCCGGTCTTCCCGGCTCCTATATCCACCTTTGTCAATACTGCGTACACTTCTTTAAAGTCAAGCTGAAGAAACTCTCACTGGATGCCCGGGGTTCAAAGAATGTCAAAACAGTTTCAAATTAGGTAAAATGGTTAGTGGCAACAGGTGCCCCATGGACAAACAGAGGGCGAAGAGATGTAGGAACACAATAAGCCACGTTTGTGGTCAAAATAAAATTAAGCCAGCTACAATTTAGTCATTCAAAAGGAGCACAGCTTTTCTTTTTCTTTTCTTTTTTTTCTTTATTTTATTTTATTCTGAGACAGACACACAGTGTGAACAGGGGGAGGGACAGAGTGAGAGGGAGACACAGAATCTGAAACAGGCTCCAGGCTCTGAGCTGTCAGCACAGAGCTCAACGCAGGGCTCGGACCCAGGAACCATAAGATCATGACCTGAGCCAAAGTTGGACATTTAACTGACTGAGCCGCACACGTGCCCCAGGAGAGCACAGTTTTAATGGGACCAGCCAGGATTTGGGCTTTAAATCCAGAGTGTTTTGGATTAAAAAGTCACTTCCCATCTCTGGACCTTAGTTTGCCCATCAGGGAAGTGGACTAATCGTCCTCTATCCCAGGGCCATGTGAGGCTCTGGTGTGCCTGGCACATGGTAGGTGGTCAATAGCTGTGTGCATTCCTAGCCCCTCCCTCCTTCGTAGGAGAGAGCTTTGGTCCTGAATTCTGTTCTGAGGTCTTTTTTTTTTTAATGTTTATTTATTTATTTTGAGAAAGAGTGTGAGCAAGGGAAGGGCAGAGAGGGGGCCAGAGGGTGAGAGAGAGAGAGTCCCAAGCAAGCTCCTCACTGTCAGCGCAGAACCCCATATGGGGTTCAAACCCACAAACCACGAGATCCTGACTTGAGCCAAAACCAAGACTTGGATACTCAACCAACTGAGAGACCCAGGCGCCCCTGATCTGAGGTCTTAAGGAAAAGTTTATAGTGAAATTGTTAAGTAAGGTTGTGCACATAAACGTAATCCCAGGCTCAGTGCTGCCAATGTCCGAGTGTTTTTTTTCAGCTTCTTCCTGATCCAAGGTCAATTGTTGGCTAGTCTTGAATTGACTCGCACTTTGCTTTCAACAGAATTAAACTAATAAAGAGCAGAAAAGCTCCTCTCTCCACTGCAGTAGAAGTCAGCAGGTCAGCAGATGCCACTGTCTATCCACTTGGCGGCCACGGCCTGCTCATGCTGGTTCAGAGGCATTCTGCTAGTTGTTTCTGGAGCTCAGGTACCCCGGTAACGAAAAGTACGGAAAACCTTACATCGGGCAGCCTGGCATCATCTCCGGCGAGATGGTCCCAGATACTTCAAACTGACATCGCCCAGTCTCCATCTCACAGTCTCCACGACAACTCCTTGTCTCAGTAGATGACACTGAGCCCAAAACTGGAGAGGCACCCTCTCCCCCAATATCTTATCAATCCCTGGAGAGTCATCTTCCGCAGCCTCCCTTGCAGAGAAGCACCCTATCATAACACTTGTGAGTACAAGTTTAGTAGTTAAAGGACTTAGGTTCAAACTCCAGCTCTACCATCAACCAGCTGTGTGATCCCAAGGGAATTCATGGAAAGTGATGACCTATCTAAGCCTGGCTTTTCTCATCTGTAATGTGGGGGCAGTAACCCCTCCTACACTGTAGAAGTTTCAGAGAGATCAAATGTGATCATGGAAACTTAGCACAAGGCCTGGCATAGAACAAGCACTTGATTAATACTCGCAATTATTATCCCCCATACCCCCTCCATGCCGTAAATGCTGCTGTTCTAGAAAGATCTTTACTCTCATTGCTGCTGTCGCATATGCCTGATTCCCCAGCCTCCAGTCTCAATCCACCCCTCTCTGAAAGCCATCAGAGCCATCTGATGAACTCATCATCCTTCTTAAAACCCTTAAGGGGCTCCTTATTGCCTCTAAGAAGCTAAAAGTTCAACCTGCTTCTCAAGGACTCCACACGCCATCTTGCTCTGGCCCCTACAACTCCTCTAGTCTTTTCCTTTTGTAGCTGCGAAGGCCACAGTGTACCCATCCTGTGTTCTAGCCATGGAAAACCAAGCTGTTTACCCACCCAGTGAGCTTCTGCCCATCCCCCTGCCAGATGCGTCCATCTCTGAATTTCCAACCCATCCCTCTCAAGGTCCAGCTCACGGGCAGTAACGTCCCCTCTGAACATTCCTCATTTTTATTCTGTGCACCTACTCTTCTCTCATTGCGCCTCTCCCTCAGTGTTGCGATCACTAATTTTCATGTTCTCCTCCTCCCTTAAAGTAGGAGCATTTGAGGGCAAGGACCATTACTCATGCTTATATGTTGGCACTTAGTAAAGTGTCTGGCAGCAGGCGTCCAATTAAGTATTCGTTGAGTGAAACAATAAATACATGAGTGACTAGAAGAAACATTAGCTCCTTTGGAGTCATGGCACACCCCTGAGTCACCACCATAAGCCAAGTGTCTTCTCTCCACGACCCCTGTGATCTTTGCTCACCATCCCCCTTAAAGCAAGCGTTCCCTCCAGTAAGGATTTCCATGTTCCACCTCTTCTATGTCCTGCAGATGCACAGGTGAATATTACATTATTTCTATCTTCAAGGAGCTTAGGGGCCAGAAATTACAAGAAAGTGCATAGAAGAGGGCACAGTGGCTACTGAGAAAGCATCACTAGACATAGCTTGGTGGCCAGCATTCACCACTCACCGGATCAGTGAACTAGAGGGAAGCATGTACCATCGGAGCCTCGGTTTCTTCTTTACTGGAATAAGGATAATAGTAGTTACTTGTTGGGGTTCCTGCTGGCTCAGTTGGTTAAGTGTCTGACTTTGACTCAGGTCATGATCTCACAGCTCATGAGTTCAAGCCTCACATCATTCTCTGTGCTGATAGCTCAGAGCCTGAAGCCTGCTTCAGATTCTGTGTCTCCCTCTCTCTGCCCCTCCTGAGCTCATTCTCTCTCTGTCTCATAAATAAGCATTAAACATTTTAAAAAATAGTACTTACTTGTTGATATGATAAAGGGCAAGCAACATGTATGTAAAGTGGTATTACAAGTATGGCATAAAATCAGCACTTAGCTAATCAGTCATTAGTCTGGGGACAGAATGAAGCATCCATTCAAATTGATGGTTTATTTTGAGTTTTAAAAGGGGTAATGGGAACTAAGAAATAAACCAAACTTTTGGCTTCAGGTACACAATGGCTAAAGCTCTGAGCTTGGTGCTTGACATGTGAGTGCACGTCTTGACTCTGATAGAAATCAGCTGTGTGACCTTGGACGCATCGCTTCTCCCTGGGCCTCAATCTTAAATCTATAAAATAAAAGATATGCAAGGGATAGTACATTTTCTATTACACACATAACATACAATAGAATGGATCCCCCAACTCACACTGTAAAGTATGTAATTACATGGAATTAGTTTCAGAATATACACCGAGTGCCAAAGTAGGTTACAAAAATGGAATGAACCGTACAATCCTGAAGTTGCAAGCATATTTTTGCATGAAGTGACATGTAGTTGGCTCCAAGATATTAACCATTGTCTTCTCTGGGTAGTAGCCTGAGGGACAATCTTTATTTTCTTATTTTAATTTGCATTGGCTTCCAAATTTACTACAAGTAGTATAAATGCTTCTGTAATAAGAAGTAACACTCAAATAAAATGCGAATTTTTATGAGACGTCAGATAAGATAATGTCTAAAGACACCAAAAGGAAATCAAAGGCATCAGAATTGGCAAAGAGGAAGTCAAACTTTCACTCTTCGCAGATGACATGATACTCTACATAGAAAACCCGACAGACTCCACCAGAAGCCTACTAGAACTGATCCAAGAATTCAGCCAAGTTGCAGGGTACAAAATCAACGTACAGAAATCGGTTGCATTTTTATACACCAACAATGAAGCAACAGAAAGAGAAATCAAGAAACTGATCCCATTCACAATTGCACAAAAAAACATAAAATACCTCGGAATAAACCTAACCAAGGATACAAGAGATCTGTATGATGAAAACTATAGAAAACTTATGAAGGAAATTGAAGAAGACACAAAGAAATGGAAAAACATTCCATGCTCAGGGATAGGAAGAATAAATATAGTTAAGATGTCATTACTACCTAAGGCACTCTACACATTCAATGCAATTCCAATCAAAATTGCACCAGCATACTTCTCAAAACTAGAACAAACTATCCAAAAATTTGTATGGAACCACAAAAGACCCCGAATAGCCAAAGTAATCCTGAAAAATAAAACCAAAGCGGGAGGGATCACCATCCCAGACTTTAGCCTCTACTACAAAGCTGTCATCATCAAGACAGTATGGTATTGGCACAAAAACAGATACATAGACCAATGGAACAGAATTGAGAACTCAGAAGTGGACCCAAAAGTATACAGCCAACTAATCTTTGACAAAGCAGGAAAGAATATCCGATGGAAAAGACAGCCTTTTTAACAGATGGTGTTGGGAGAACTGGACAGCAACATGCAGAAGAATGAAACTAGATCATTTTCTCACACCATGCACAAAAATAAACTCAAAATGGATAAAGGACCTGAACGTGAGACAGGAAACTATCAACACCCTAGAGGAGAAAGCAGGAAACAACCTCCTTGACCTCCACCGCAGCAACTTCTTACTTGACACATCCCCAAAAGCAAGGGAATCAAGAGCAAAAATAAACTGTTGGGACCTCCTCAAGATTAAAAGCTTCTGCACAGCCAAGGAAACAACCCAGAAAATTAATAGGCAACCAACGGAATGGGAAAAGATAGTTGCAAATGACATATCAGATAAAGGGTTGATATCCAGAATCTACAAGGAACTCACCAAACTACACGCCCGAAAAACAAACAACCCAGTGAAGAAATGGGCAGAAGATATGAACAGACACTT
Source organism: Proteles cristata cristata (assembly GCA_017311185.1). Lineage (NCBI taxonomy): Eukaryota > Metazoa > Chordata > Mammalia > Carnivora > Hyaenidae > Proteles > Proteles cristata. The sequence continues at coordinate 548,090 of JAESUZ010000837.1, forward strand.
CTCCAAAGAGGACATCCAGATGGCCAACAGACACATGAAACGATGCTCAGCATCGCTCCTCATCAGGGAAATACAAATCAAAACCACACTGAGATACCACCTCACGCCAGTCAGAGTGGCTAAAATGAGCAAATCAGAGAACTCTAGATGCTGGCGAGGATGTGGAGAACGGGCACCCTCCTACACTGTTGGTGGGAATGTAAACTGGTACAGCCCCTCTGGAAAACAGTGTGGAGGTTCCTAAGGAAACTAACAATAGAACTCCCCTATGACCCAGCAATAGCACTGCTAGGAATTTACCCAAGGGATACAGAAATGCTGATGCATAGGAGCACATGTACCCCAATGTTCATAGCAGCACTCTCCACAATAGCTAAAACATGGAAAGAGCCTAAGTGTCCATCAACAGATGAATGGATCAAGAAGATGTGGTTTATCTATACCATGGAATACTACATGGCAATGAGAAACAATGAAATCTGGCCATGTGTAGCAACATGGATGGACCTTGAGGGTGTTATGCTGAGCGAAATAAGTCAGGCAGAGAAGGACAAATATCATATGTGTGCACGTATAGGAGGATTAGGAGGAACTTAACAGAGGACCAAGCGGGAGAAGAAGGGCGGAAATGGTGGGGGAAAGGGAGAGAGGCAAACCATGAGAGACTCTTGAATGCTGACAAAAACTGAGGACTGATGGATGTGGGGGGGAGGAGGGGTGGGCATGGAGGAGGGCACTTGTGGGGATGAGCACTGGGTGTTATGTGGAAACTAATTTGACAATAAACTATTTGTAAAAAAAAAAAAAAAAAAAGATAATGTCTAAAGACTGTTCTAGCCCTGGAGAATTATATTATTCTACATGTGTTTTCACTTAATTATGTCCCTTTCTATTAGCACAGGGAGATGGTAGTATTAATACCGTGATTTTATTAGCATAAAGAAATTAGTTCAAACATCCTTGGTTTCTCTGCCACCCAATATCAAGCAAAGTATTATAATTTCATACAAATGTTGGTCACTTGGCTCTCTCGGAAATTCTTCGAAGAATTTCAAAAGCTACAAAAAATTCCTTCTAAATTTATTTATTTTTATTTTTTAATGGTTATTCATTTTTGAAAGAGAGAAAGAAAAAGCACAAAATGTGGAGGGTCAGAGAGAGAGGGAGACAAAGAAATCCGAAGCAGGCTCCAGGCTCCGAGCTATGAGCACAGTGCCCGGTGCGGGGCTTGAGCCCATGAACCATGAGATCATGACCTGCGTGAGCCAAAATCAGATGCTTAGCCAACGAAGCCACCCAGGTGCCCCTACTTCTTAATTTAAATAACAGTTCTTTCTGGACATTCCTTGGCCTGGCTGACTTTGCACATTTTGCAGGCTTTACTCAGACTGTAATTCTTCAATCTGAAATACATCTGAAAGACTAAGAAACCATTCATAATCATTTTCTCTTTTCTTCTGAATTCGATCTAGTCATCTATTTTTGGTCAATCACTGCTTTCAAGAGGCATTTGTGTTTTCTCTTGAAAGTAGGTTGTAAGTGATAAATTGCAGTCCTTACAAAAGGCTTCCACATCACAAAGAAAAGGATGTCAGAAGTGCTAGTCAGAGCAAGGTTGGGGCACACTCGGGGAGTTAAACAAAGGAAATCTCCCATTCAGACTAAGCCTCGTGAAGGAGGGATTTGTTTAAAGCACCATTACCAAGATCAAGAGTAAGTACTTGCAGCTTTTAAACCAGGTAGCCTAGCAAGATCTATGCCCCATACCTAGACAGCCCATCCTATCTTTTCCTCCTCAAGTCTTATAGTCCAGTAAGACTCTGCTCTTGAATTCCCAGATCATCCAACCTGAGTTACTTTCTCTTCCCCTGGATTCCCATGGCAACAAGGCTGTATTTTGACAATGGAGTATATTGTGTTATGAACTTAACTATCTGTTTGGTTCTTTCCTTTGCTGGACTGTCTTGAGGGCAAACACAATGTGCCTTCTTCACTTTCTGTATCCCGGCATGTGCCTGGCACACAGTAGTGCTCAATAATTATGTGCTTCACTGGGACTATAGAAGAGAGACACAATAATGAGTACCATCTATTATTAGCATCTTATCTCTAAAGAAAGGCAGATGGAACTAGGAATTCACAAATCTGAATCTTGTTCCAGCCCATAGACATCTTGGTCCCCTGGGTCCCCATATGCACAGCCCCCCAGCCCCCGCCAAGAGAAAGAACAGTTCCACTTCTGAGTTCTTGCTCTATATGCAGAGTTGGACTGGGCCTGCCCTGTATCTGCTGGGAAGATCTTTTATATAAAGCTAAATGAGAAACTGATGTTGGCTGATGGGCTCTTGTCCCCATGTCTTGAGCCCAGCGCTACCCCTGCTCACCTCCAGTGAGGATAGAAAAGAGAAGGCCAGAGACTGCCCTGATGTAGCCATATCAGGGTTCACTCTATTCCTCTGTCTAAACACTGTGTTTCCTCTTCAATGGCCACTTGTGTCCTTAAGCCTCATCAGAGCTAAGTTGCTCCTGAGTATATGTGTGCTTGAGGTTGGGAGACAATAAAACAAGGGAGTGACATCATTTCACTTGATGAGACAAAAGATTCTGGCAACTGTGTAGGAAATAGATGGTGGGGGGCAATGCCAGGGGGCTCTTGGAAGTCATGGTGGCTGTTCTCAGGTGTTGGAGGTAGAGATGGTGAGAATGGATGGACTAGGGACCTGTTTGAGGGGAAGAGCAGACATGACTTGGATATTGGGGTGGTGAGGGCTGACTCCTACAGTTGCTTTTGTATTTGGCTTAAACACCTGGGTGAGTGGATGAGGGAGGCATCACCTAAGATGGAGAAAATTGGCAGAAGAACCAGGAGGTAATGGAAAGCAAGTCCCAAGGTCCTTAGAAACTTATTTTGAGTTTTCTTCATTAGCCAATGGAAGCCTGTCAGGAAGACTATTTCCACAAGCCATAGGTGTCCACATTCAAAGCCTGATGTTGCTCCCTCCAAACCCTTGGCCTCCTGGCCTAGCTTGTTCTGGAAAAGTCTCTGTGCTGGGCTGAATGAAAGAGAGAAAGCATTTAGAATCAACCAAGGGACTCCTTAGAACTTCTGAATCCCCTGGATGACTGAGTCACATCAGTGTTTAACCAAACACTTGCTGCTGGCCACCTTCACCTGCCTTCCGGCTCGGTCTTCTGGAGAACCTGGGACAGGCCAGACCAGTAACACCTCAGCTCGTGCCCCAACACAGACTGTGAATGGAGCGTTTTGGGAGGTAAGGGGGTGTCAGTCCAGGAGGAGATGACGCACCGGGAACAAAGACTTTATTAAAAGATAGAAGAATTGAAGTGGGGATTGTAACGGTGCCTGACTCACAGAATTGATGTAAGACTCTTAAAAATGGAGAGAAGAATTAGAATAGTGTCCAACTCATAGAACTGACTTAAGAATCTAAAGAATCTAAGTGAAAGCCCTTAGAACAGAAACAGCCACATCGTCAGCGCCACATCCATCTCTTAAAGAGAATAACATCTAAAGAAAAAGTCATGTGGATTTCTGTGACGAGAAAGTTTCAAAGCTCTTTGAAGTCTGGTCATGTTTTTTGCAAAGGGAAAATATTTTTATCGATGTGAGTACATTGTTGAGACACTGGACTCTAAATTCATCTGCCAGGTATGACCTAGGTGGTTGCATATCCTTGGGTATCAACTGATTTCTGAATTAGCCTATGGGGAAACCCTCAGACCACAGCCTCTATCAGCTACTGGATGCTCATTAAAGATTCGCTCCTTTCTGTTTACCCCTCTCCTCCCTGAACCCCGGTTTCCTAAGGAGTCTCCTTGGAACCCCTCTGTGATTATACCCATGTCACCGCTTGCCTTTCTTCTCCCAACAGAGATTTCCTGGGGACCAAGGAGGCGTCACTGCTACTGATGGCCATGTTCCTCCTCGCCGTGTTCTACCACGGACAGCAGGTAACCCCAACACTTGTGCCGACTCCTCTCTGTTACCTGGTGGTTTCTACTGCTGTGAAACCACCATGGAAGGCCTCTGAGCCCTTCCCTGCAGCAAACGACCTACCACTGCCTGCAGGAAGTTCTGATTCTTAATGAATCAATTCCTAATAAAGCCCACCTAATAAAACAACGAAGCTGAAGAAGATAATTTGGCAAGCCAGGTGGTTTTAATGCTCTTTACGTAAATCTCTTTCAAAGATATCATGGCTATTAACAAATAAGTAAATAAATAAAAACTTTTAATTTCTGCCTGAGGCGAACCAGGATCCCTCCGAATTCCATGGCCCGTATAAAATCATTACTGGAGAAGTTGTGTGCTGTGCTAGATAAACATGCAGGTGTGAGTGTCTGCTGAGCCAGGTTCTAATCCCGCCTCTGACGCTCAGTGTGTGGCCTCAGCCAAGTGGCTCATCTCTCTGAGCCTAGTCGTCTTCTTCATGTCTGAAATAGGATAGTGGGGAGCCTGGGGGGCTCTGTCAGTTGAGTGTCCGACTTCGGCTCATGTCATGATCTCACAGTTTGCAAGTTCAAGCCCCGCATCAGGCTCTCTGCTTGTCAGCTCGGAGCCTGCTTCGGATCCTCTGTCCCCCTCTCACTCTGCTCCTCCCCTCCTCAAAAATAAATAAACTTTGGGGCGCCTGGGTGGCTTAGTCGGTTAAGCATCCGACTTTCGCTTGGGTCATGGTCTCGCGGTTTGTGGGTTCGAGCCCCGCGTCAGGCTCTGTGCTGACTGCCAGCTCAGAGCCTGGAGCCTGTTTCAGTCTGTGACTCCCTCTCTCTCTGACCCTCCCCTGCTCACGCTGTCTCTCTTTCTCTCCTAGAAATAAATAAAACATTAAAAAAATTTTTTAAATAAATAAATAAATAAACTTTTGAAATAAAATAGGATAGTAACACCTGCATAAGGCCATTTTGAAGAATCCCTGGAGACTGTCATGTGCTGCATTGGCACAACGCCTTACAAAATTATAGGACGTGCTTCATTACTTCTTTCTCTTAAGTGGATGAAGTGCCTACCGTATAGATGCCACTTCCCGATGAGCCTCTACCGTCCCGGGATCTGGGGTGGGCACTGTGGCTGTCTCTGTACACAAGCCCATCCCTCACCCCAAAGGTTCCAGTGTCCTAGAGGAGCGAAGACCCTACATAATACCACGAGAGACCTGCTCTGTGTGGATCAGGCTATCTGAGGACTTCAAGCATTGGAGCAGCAAGAACTGATTCTGCATGATACCAGGTTCACCTTGGAGTTTTGGGGCGGCCAGTAGAGCTTCTCCGTGTGGACGCGGACCATGCAGGCTGCAGTGCCCATCAGTGGGGGAGCCTTTTCCCTCCTGGGCAGAGCCTGGTTCTGCCCTAGATCCCGGTCTGTCTTTCTTGGGTCTGTGTGCCCTTCAAAAAAAAAAAAAAGTAACCAGGAAAGGAGAAAAACAAAACACAAAGACTCTCAGCTAGAACAGAAATAGAAACACGGCACTGAGAAGTCACCATGGAAACAGGGAGGTAATAAACCCCGAGAAACCCCAAAACAGCCCCAAACCCCGAGAACCTAGAAATACATATAAAATTATGTGTAATAAGGGGGAAGGTAAAATGTAGTCAAGGGAGAAAAGGAGGAATGTAAAGCCTTGGTGAGAAGAGACAAGGAGGGAAGGGGTGGTCTGTATCAAGTTCCTACTACGTGCCTTTATTATCTCGTGTAACCCTCCCAGCAAACCGGAATGGTTGTTATCACAGATGAAGAAAGTCACCCTACGCAGCTAGTTGGTGGGAGAACTAGAATTCAAACCCAGATCTTTCTCCAAGGCCCCCCCTTTCCACTTCCCTAGACTAGAGAAAGAGAGAAAGAAGCTAACATACCAACACAACGGCCCAGGGCACTCAGTCCTTCACCGTGACTTTGATTTGGTTTTAAATTTGCCCCAGTGTTTATGGCAAAACAATAGGCAAATGTCAAGATCTAGCCATTTCCACAGTTTCTGTAGTGAGGTATTTCTGGCTGGCTGTCAGAGCCGGGGTCATATCTTCCATGTCTTGATGGCTTCTAGAAGTTACAGAGAAGTGCAGATAGCAAATAGCAACCCATTCAAGGGCTATGAAGATGGAATCAGATAAGAGGACTGGACACAGAAACACACCCAGGCTCCATCTCCCAAGTTTGAAATTGACAAATAAACAGCCCGCCGACCTAATTAAGACAGAACCAGTTCTGAGTGAGGGTCCTCATTCCAAATTAAGAAGGATGTTCCTTTCTCCTCTGTTACCTTAAGGAATTATTTTGTGCCCTGGAAATGCTCCTTCTCCAATACTCTTTTAACATTCAAATCCAACCTATTCTGTTCTCCGTTTGTCCTAGGAAACAGACAACCTAACTGTGTTAAGATTACTCATAAAGTAGGAGTATACTCGGGCATCGTGAGGGTCTGAGTGCTTAAGTGACATCTGATCTGTTTCCTTCTTATTTTTTAAATTTTTTCATGTTTATTTATTTTTGTGGGAGGGAGAGAGCACAGCTGGGCAGGGGCAGAGAGAGAGGGAGACGGAGGACCCAAAGCAGGCTCCATGCTGTCCGTGCGGAGCCTCATGCGGGACTCAAACTCACAAACTGCAAGATCATGATCCAAGCTGAGGTCAGATTCTTAATGGGCTGAGCCACTCAGGCATGCCTCCCGCCTAATTTTCAACTTTCAGAAGGCTCCGAAATGACATAATCGTATCCCAGAATGGTAGCAGTTACAGGTATCCGGGCTTTGGAGTGGGAGAGAAGTATTCAAACCCCAACTCTGCCACTTGGTGGATATGTGACCTTCAGCAATTTACTTAACTCTGTGAGTCTCAATTTTCTCACCTATAAAATGGGTCTGATAATAACATTTTCTACTCCCCAGGGTTGTTATAATATTATATGAGAATATAATTATAGTATATTTACTCCAGTAGTCTGCACGAAGAATATGCTTTCAAAAATTGTAAGCTATGAATATTTTACTTTGAAAACAAGCCTGAGACAAGCAGGCAAAGCATTACTATCCATCTGGTCCCAGGTCACCTGAAGTCATAAAACCCATTAGGGAAACCAAACAGAAGCAGGAATCCACAACTTCTGGGTCCGTCCCATCTCCACCGCATGCCCCTTTGTTAGAAGAGTCTTTCTGCAGGATCGCATCATTCCTATATCCTCTGTCAGGGTCCTGTTTATCTGAAGCAAGTCTGTCTACTCCTGGGTCTGCTACCTGCCTCCACCAATTTCCCTTTGTGACTCAGTGGCCCTCCAGTTTTTAGAGGCTGAATAATGCCCACTGATGGCTGGTACCCAGCAGCAACCCGGTGGGAGCGTAGGTAATTACAACGTATCTCCGGGGACCGAGGGAGTTACATAACTGAACAATTAGGAAACCTCATCTTGTACATATGTGGATGTGATATGCCATCACTTCCTCCTCCTCTGAGGCAGGAGAACATTCCAAATGTTGAACAGGAGAGAGCAGTCGGGTGCCTCCTGCTTCCCCTGGTTCACTTGCAGCACTGAGGTGTGGGCTTTGCCTCAGGGACTCCATTTATAGCACAGGAAGCCATGTCTCTGCATAGGGACAGAGATTAGTAAAGTCTCCAGGCACCTCTTATTCAGATAAAGACAGGCACTGGGACAGTGTGGCTTAGAAGGAAAGACCCAATGGGGCAGCCCATTAAGAATCTGACCTCAGCTTGGATCATGATCTCACAGTTTGTGAGTTTGAGTCCTGCATGAGGCTCCGCACGGACAGCATGGAGCCTGCTTTGGATCCTCCGTCTCCCTCTCTCTTTGCCCCTGCCCAGCTGTGCTCTCTCCCTCCCACAAAAATAAATAAACATGAAAAAATTTAAAAAATAAGAAGGAAACAGATCCAACTTCAGCTCATGTCATGATCTCATAGTTTCTGAGTTCATGCCCTGAGTTGGGCTCTGTGCTGACATCTCAGAGCCTGGAGCCTGCTTCGGATTCTGTGTCTCCCTCTCTCTCTGCCTCTCTCTCTCTCTCAAAAATAAACATTAAAAAAATTTTTTTAATAAGGAAAGACCCAAGCATTGGAACAAAATGTTCTTTTTTAAAATATTTTTATTTATTTTGAGAGAGAGAGAGATGAGAAAGTGAATTCTTTTCTTAAAATGTTTTTTTTTTTTATTTTGAGAGGGGGAGAGACAGAAGCCCAAGCAGATTCCACACCATCAGCACAGAGCCCCATGGGGGGCTCCATTCGACAAACCCGTGAGAGCATGACCTGAGCCAAAATCAAGAGCCCTCTTGAGATCAAGAGCCAACTGACTGAGCCACCCAGGCGCCCTCATATGAACCAAATATTCTTAGACTTGAGTCTCAGCACTGTCACTGGAGATGGGTGGCATTGAAGAGCTCAAGCCCCTAGAGCTGCCATTCCTCAAACTGTAAAATGAAAAGGATAATCGTTCTCTACTAGGAGTTGCAGAATGGCTGCCTGAGGTCATGTCCATATAATGAGGGGGTTAAGAGTCACAGCTTAGAGTCAGAAGGCCCTGAGTTCAATGCCAGCCTCTACTTGTGATCCATTGGACAGTTGACTTTGCCTTACGGTGCCTCCATTTCCTCACCAGCAAAATGGGAATAAAGTACCTACCTTGTTGAGTCGTGTGATGAAATGAGTGTCAGCGTGTATGAGGGGACTGGAACAGTGCCTGGGCCAAGGCAAGAGCTGGGGCCGGTGGCGGCTGTCATGATGTGCTCTGAGCCTGGCACAAAGCTGATGAACAGTGTGTTAGTTCCCTACATACTCTGCTCATAGGGCCAGTGCTTTAGGGGGTTGGCAAAAATAAAAAAAGAGAGGGCACTTCCAAATCATCCAACAGTTCTTAAGCAAATGCTGAAGAATTTTCATTTTTAAAAACTCACCGCCCATGCCTCTCTTGTGCTTTGCCGTCACTGTCCATGTGGGCGCTGACCACTGTGCTCAAATGAATTCTTTCCTTAAGATATTCCTCTGTCTTTCATTTTTCTCCCTTTACCACTGAGCTAAGAGCAAATCTGAGACCGAGTTTCCTCCATCTTTGTATGCCCAGCACCCCACACACAGTAGGGGCTCTATCCTCTAGAGCTTTAGTAAACTGAAAGACTTGCTTTCCTTCCCCAGAGATTTAATAACAGGCGATGCCTGCCTGAACAAGACTTGCCTTCTCAAGAGACAGAGCTGTACTTAGACTAGAAAGTCTCTTTTTTAAATTTTTTTAAATGTTTATTTATTTTTGAGAGAGAGAGACAAAGTGTGAGTGGGGTGGAAGGGCAGAGAGGGAGACACAGAATCCAAAACAGGTTCCAGGCTCTGAGCTGTCAGCACAGAGCCCGACACTGGGCTCAAACTCACAAACTGCAAGATCATGACCTAAGCCAAAGTCGCACGCTTAACAGACTGAGCCACCCAGGCGCTCCGGGACTAGAGTCTCTTTATGGACGTGCCTTCAACACTGTGGCCGGTGGTCACCAATGGGAAGTGTGTTCTTGCTTGTAACTGGAACATGCTTGCTGAAATGGACTCCAGTATCCTGGCCTTCCCTACCTGTGTTTCTGAGTTGAATTCAACCAAATGAAGGTTTTCAGCAGAAAAGAAATGCAAAATTATCTCCTGCTTCAACCAAGCATGCATTTTTAAGGTGAATGACAAAACATTTTCATTTGGATAAGAAAATACTGTCCGGCAATGTGACAGATTAAAATTTGATGCTTTTGAATCTGAGGGGAAAAAGTGGAAGCTGGGCTTTGATCAGACCTTACCCACTGCTGCCTTGAGCTATAGTGGTAGCACCTTGCAAATCTACATTTTAGGCATTTCAGAATTCTTTTTGCATGCATCGTGTGATTTGGTCCATATCATAGATCCATATAATAACCTGTGCCTCTTGAACTAGATATGATGGGGAAGGTTATCCTCATTTTTTAGAAGGGGAACCAAAATACAAGAAGTTAAATGACTTTCCCAAGGTCACACAGCAAAACAGCCAAGGCCAACATTCTTTGGTGCCATCTGCTATCTCCACTCTTTTTTTTATGGAAAATTTCAAACATATAAAAAAGTTTATGAAATGTATAATGACCTCACAGCTTCAACAACAATCATTAACTCATGTGTCTTTTCTCACTTATCTCCATTTTATTTTGTTCCTGGCTCCTCCCCAGTCACTTTGAGACAGATTCTGGGTGTCTTGTCATTTCATCAATATGCACCGAAAAGATAAAGAATTTTAACCTAGTCACAATAGTGTTAAATACTTTAAAAAAGAAAATGGTGCTTCCTAAACATTGTCAAATCTCTAGGCAGCGTTTCAATTTCTTAATTGGTTTATAATTAAGTTTGTTTATTTAAATTGGAGTGCAAATAAAATGCACATACTGCCATTGGTTGATAGGTCTCTTAATAAGGCTTTTTTAGTTTATTTTTTAAATTTGTTTTAATCTTTATGTATTTTTGAGAGAGAGAGAGAGACAGTGTGTGAGCAAGGGAGGGGCAGAGAGGGAGACACAGAATCTGAAGCAGGCTCCAGGCTGTGAGCTGTCATCACAGAACCTGACACAGGGCTTGAACCCCTGAACGGTGAGATCATGACCTGAGCCAAAGTAGGACACTTAACCGACTGAGCCACCCAGGCACCCCAAGTCTTCTTTAATTCATAAGATGACTCTCCATATTTTTTTATGGCAATATTTTGGGAAACTCATTTCACTTTTATAATGTTTCCTAGTCTCTAGTTCGTCGATTTCATCCTGTTGGGGCAATTAACACATCCCTCCATCCTTTGTTTTTAATGTATTGGTAGTTATCTTTAGAAACGTGGTCAGGCTCAGGTTCAGTTTTTTTTCTACAAAGCTATATCATTGGTTGGCTGTGTGAATAACTTAACAGGCACATAATATCTGCTTATATTTTTGTCTGTTAGCAGCTGTGGACAAGAATACCCTCTATTCACTTATTTTATAGGTGGTGATATCTCAATCCTATCAGTACTCCATAATTCATTGGCTGGAATACAATTTGAAGGAGAGCCTTCCCCTCCAAGTACAGCTCTCAAAGCAAAAGCAGGGTAAACGCTTAACTCTTTCCCTGTATATGTCTTCCCCAAAAGTTTTCCAGTCAGTCTGTCCCCAAGCACCACCCAGAGATGATCAGTGAGGTCTTGTGTCCTAAGTGTCAATGTGAACTGATGCATTCTGCCTTATTACCTGTGCTGCAATCCACTGCAATCATTATTCTCATTAAAGCTCAATCTGGGGCACCTGGGTGGCTCAGTCGGTTAAGCGTCCGACTTTGGCTTAGGTCATGATCTTGCGGTTTGTGGGTTCGAGCCCCGCATCAGGTTATGTGCTGACAGCTCAGAGCCTGGAGCCTGCTTCGGATTTTGTGCCTCCCTCTCTCTCTGCCTCTCTCTCTGAAAAATAAACATTAAAATAATTTTTTTAACTTATTTGTCACACCTTTGACACTCAGAAGCCTAGTCACACAACACCCGTAGTCTCCAGGGGTCTTCCTACTTTCTGATGTGAAAGGGTGTTTCAAGCTTGCACATTTTCTGTCCTACACTTCTGTCAATTCTGCCAGGAGTGCAAGGTCATTTTTGTAGGAATCGATATTTGGAAATCACAATAGGAATGCCCATTGCTCTAGATTTTCATTATTTCTAGGCTTTTATTTCAGTGGGCAAAGCTAGGAAATAGGTAAGTCCCATGAATTCACAATGATACTTTCAGGCTTTTGGCTTAGGCCCATCAATTTCATATCTGCGTCTCCTTTTCCCCTTCCCAGAAATACCAGTTCTCAGTGACACGAATACAATTACCCATTTGCTATATGCTGCAATTCACATGCAGTTGTCCAGGAGTAATATACAGACACCACCACCTACAATGTGATTGCTGTGAACAGTTTTAAGACTTCTTTTGAGTTCTTTTTATGCTCAGAGTATCTCTCGCTACAAATGTGTCATCAAATTATTGTGTAAAAGACATTTGGAGGATCTCCTCCCAGTGTGGTTATACATGTAGGTTCATGTATTTGTCTATTTGTTTATTCTCATGGAGTCTTTTTAAACATCTCTTTAGTTTTATGATTAAGTAAAATGTTTCCATGATTCAACAGCCAAGTTTATAAAAAAGGACATAATTTTAAAACTTTTAATCCTATTCTCACTTCTCCACTCTATTATCCCCTTCCTCATCTCATTGGTAATGAGTTTTTATATTTTACTTTTTATTCTTCAATTTTCCAATAAATAAAGAAAACATATATATATATATATATATCTCGAGAGAGAGAGAGAGAGAAGTAGATGCTTCCATTTTTAGATCAGTTGTGACATATCATACACGCTTTTCTCCAGGTTGGAGACTAATCCATCAGAGAACAGAGAAACAGTCTTCCTTTCTTTTTATTTATTGAGAGAGAGAGAGTAGGAATGGGGGGTGGGCAGGTAGAGAGAGGGAGGGACGGAATCCCAAGCAGGCTCCTCGACATCAGCACAGAACCCGATGAGGGCCTCAGACTCACAAACTGTGAGATCATGACCTGAGCCGAGATCAAGAGTCGGACTTAACCGACTGAACACCCAAGCACCTCAGTCTTCCTTTTTCTTTTTTCATAGCTGTAGACAGTAGTTTATTCAATCAACAAAATAAGCACTTGGGTTGTTTCCAGGTTTTGCTGCTACAAATTCTGCTGATAATAATCTTGTGCCTCTCTTTCCATATTTTTACCATGCACTGAGACGTTCACGTTAGACAAAAGAAAGAAACTACTGAATATTCCAAGCCCTTGAATTCAGGGCACGTATTTGGCCACACAGCACAGTGCTCGTTTCAACTGCTAAAGACTTGGAAATAACGGCATCCCCAAAGCTGTGGTAAATATGGTGTATGAGACTCTTTAAAAGCAGAAGCTCTCCTGTGCGCCTGGGTGGCTTAGTCGGTTAAGCGTCCGACTTTCGCTTATGTCATGATCTCGCGGTTCGTGGGTTCGAGCCCCGCGTCGGGCTCTGTGCTGACTGCCAGCTCAGAGCCTGGAGCCTGTTTCAGTCTGTGACTCCCTCTCTCTCTCTGACTCTCCCCTGCTCACGCTGTCTCTCTCTCTCTCTCTCTCTCTCTCCTAGAAATAAATAAAACGTTAAAAAAAAAAGTTACCAAAAAAATAAAAAATAAAAAAAAAGCAGAAGCTGTCCACCTTCCAGTACAGGGAAACTGAGACAAAAAGGAGCTAATAATGTGTGTTGAGAATCTACTGTGAGCCACGTGCCTTCTCTGCAACTTCCTAAATAATTCTTCTTCCAGCTCTGTGTGGTCAGTGGTGTTCATCTCAATTTTAAAGATGAGGAATCTATGAATGAAGTCACTAGTCCAGGTTACGCTGTTTAAATGTGGCTCCAGGACTCTACGCCGAGCCGCATCTCTGACCCAGCTAAATCACCTCCATCACCGCCTCGTTCATCCCCTTCCTCCTGCCCAGTGACACAGAGCTCAGAATCTGGAGTTGCACTCCGGAGTTAGCGCAAATCCCAGCCTCCCCACTAACTCGCGTGCGACATTGGTCAAGTCACTCAACCTGTTTGCTTTAACTTTCTCATCTGCAGAATAAGGATTGATGGCAATACCACCCTGTAAGGGCCATTGTGTCCTGAAAGGAGTGAACAGATGTATATTGCTTAGAATAATCCCAGCACGTAGTGCACACCATCTAAGTGTCAGTGGGCTCTCTTATTGGGACCGATGAGTTGAGTCAACATTGACGCAGCATGTCTCCTGTGCAGGGTGCGCTGTCACCTGGTAAGGGTATCGCTGAGCAGGTCCAAGACCCCCTGACCTCATAGACCTGCAATCTAGCAGACAATTCAGGCATCCCCAGTGAATCACACAACCACCAAATCATGGAAGGGGAGGTACCCAGACCTGTGGAGTCTGATCACCCTCCCATCTCGTGGCATCGCAGAATACCCCTCAGAATGTTCAGCTCGGGCTCTGTTTTGAAGGGTTCTGGAGCCTTCTCCATAACCCACTCTGTGTGCCTGAGCCCGTACCCCGAGAGCTCACCTGTTTCTTCTCTTTCTCCCTCGTGCTGGGCAGCTAGAGTACACAGCACGCCTGGACTTCCTTTGGCGAGTACAGGCCAAGGAGGAAATCAACGAGATGAAGGAGCTCAGGGAGCACAATGAGAACATGCTCCGGAACATTCTCCCTAGCCACGTGGCCCGCCACTTCCTGGAGAAAGACCGCGACAATGAGGTGAGCCTGGGCCTTGTCTGACGGCGGGGGGGGGGGAGTGTCACACTGGTCCTGAGCTCCCGGAGAGTTCCGCTGTCCTCACGTCAGCACTTGAAAGTAGGGACCATGCTACCCCCAGAGTGCCAGGCTGCCTAGCACCGTGAGGTTTATGCACGGCCTCCCCGGCCTCGGGTAGCTCATCTGTAAGATGGACATAATGAGATTGCCATCAAGACACTGGATTGAAATTTAAGTTTTATACACGTCTGTGCACATGTTTATGAGTACGCATGGAACGGGCCCTCCAGTGTCTCTCCCTACATGGGTAAGAGGGCTGATGTCCCCTGCCGATCTGCTGAAGACATTTGGGTTTGCGACCGTTGCCTGAGGACAGAACTAGGAGAGATGCAGAGGGCCCATTCCCCATCCAAGTCAGCACAGCAAGACCAGCGGAAGAGAAGTACAGGGGATTAGTACCTCTGCTGCTTGAATAGTCTCGGTGAACCCCAGCCCTGGACATCTCCTGGATGCACATCAAAGCACTGCCCACCCCCCTCAATCAACAGATGGAGTTCTCTGGAATCGGCTTCAGGCCGGGATGTCTCCAGGGTCCCTAAGGTCAGGGGCTCTGTGGCAAGAGCTTCTTGACGGAGCCAGGAAAGCAGAGAGAACATTGTTGGGCACCTGCCGTGACCACCAGCAGGAGCAGATGAAACACCGGAGCCCTAGGAGGGAAAGCCAGAAAAGAAATGAAGGCCACCTTTCCGTGAAGACCGCAAAACAACGGGGTGGGGGTGGGGGGCGAGAATCCACTGGCTTTATCTGGACAGGAAGGACACCAGACAGAGATGCTGAGATTCTAGGTCAGCTGCTGTCATCCAGACCAAGCCTCCACGGGGCAAAAAAATGACAGGTTTGGGCCTTAATCATATAAGACATTTTCAATACAATGTCTTGTCATGCTTCTTTGAAGTTTTCGATATTTAAATAGTTCGCACCTGACCAGGGCTGAAACACAAAGATTTTAACATCGCCTAGAGAACGTTCACACTGTGGTGAAGTACTTTCCTGAACACTTGCTGTGGGCCAGGTGCCCAGGTAGGCAACTGATGTAAATGACCTTTCATTGTCTTTCCATTCTTAAGGGGAGAGTTCGCCACCCCGTGTTAGCAATGAAGAAAACTGGGGCTCAGAGGGGGCCATGTCCTGCCTCATTTTATGGAAGCAAAGCCATGACTCAAATCCAGTCCTTGGGATTTCTTCCCTCTGGCTGCGCTGCTCCAACCATTCAGCTCATCATGCTGGCTCTAGGGGTTTGGCACAGCTAGGGTGTGTGTGTGTGTGTGTGTGTGTGTGTGTGTGTGTGTGTGTGTGTGTGTGAGACAGAGAGAGTAGTAGAACAGGAGAAGGGTGACAGGCAGAGGCAGGACTGCTATGACCTGCAGGAATGGCCAGTGTTATGTTTTGTTATTGTGGGGCACGCTTTTGGCTTCTCTTCTTGCTGCAGATCTGAACTCTGTTGCGGACCTCTGAAAATCTGACTGGGGGTTGGACATCATGAGCTTGGGTCCCAGCTTTCACAAGGCTGTGGCAGGGTTCACTGATGTGAGCCGTAAAAGAGACAAGAATGATTATCCCCATTTCACAGATGAAGAAACTGAGACTCAGAGAAATAAGGTCCCAGAGCTAGTGAGTAGCGAGCTTGAATTCACCCCCAGGTCTGTGTAACTTGAAAGCTAAGTTCGGTGTTTGGTCCTAAGTTGTTTTCAGGGCTTGAGCGGGAGAGATGGGCAGGGACGCATGCCAGCTGGACACAGGACAGTGGGCAGAGCCTTGCCCCCAGGGACACCCTGTCTAGTGAGATCCTGACATTCTGGCAGCCTCTGCCATTCCACTAGACTTTGAGTTAGAAGAGTGCTCCCTGGGGCAGGGACTTTGCCACAGAGGAGGCCACCTGGGCTGGGCCCTCGGTGCCCGGCAGGCTGTTGCAGAGCCCAGAAACCCACTTGCTCATTGCAGCTTGCTGCTGGAAGGACACTGGCAAGAGCAGGTGTCTCCAGTGCTGGGAAGTCCATACAACACAAACTCTATCTCTGGCACTCACCAGCTGTGTGACCTAGGGCAGCTTACCCAACCTCTCTGAGTCCACATTTTCATCTAATTGAAGAGGAAATAATTCCAATCTTCCTGACTTTTAGCGTGAGAACGAAACTGAGTGAGAACACATTTAGTGCCCAGTGCAGCCTAGGCCGGGGGGTGGGGGAAGGCCGGGGGCGGGGGGGTCAGTGTAGAAAGGCTGTGTGATGCACTCAACAGCCTGACACTGGGGATTCAATTCCGGCTCCTCCTCTCACTACCTCCTTAACTGGGCAAGAGATGAACCTCTCTGGACCTCGCTTTCCTCACCTACCAAGCGACAGTACTTTCCAACTTGATCCAATTGCCGCAGTGCTGGTTTACATGAGTTCTTATGCATAAAGCACCTAAACGGTGGGTGGCACATTTTAGGACCACACCTAAAATTTTTTTCAGTTCCTTCCTAAGTCCAGTGCCCCACCCGCCCTCCCACTCATGCACACCTTCATTTACCAAGTATTTTTTAAAACCATTTTTTAATCTTTATTTTTGAGAGAGAGTGCAAGCAGGAGAGGAACAGAGAGGGAGGGAGACACAGAATCTGAAGCAGGCTCCAGGCTCCGAGCTGTCAGCACAGAGCCCGCCGACTCAGGCTCGAACTCATGAACTGCAAATTCATGACCTGAGCTGAAGTCAGATGCTTAACCGACTGAGCCACCCGGGAGCCCCAGCAAGTATTTACTGAGGGAAATCATGTGCCAGGTGTCATTCTAGGTCTTGGGGCTCAAACAGTGAACCAAGACAAAGTCCTTGCCAGTAACGGAGGATATGTTAGAGACACAAAGGTGAGCAAGTGAATGTGTATTCAGTGGTGCCCAGTAGTGGTCAGCTCTCCGAGGACAGAAAGACGGTTATGTGAAGGGGGCAGGGCTAGCCCTGGAGGGTCTCTCAGAGGTGGTGACGTTTGCACAGAAACCTGAGGATACTACAGTCACTCGGTCTCAGACATCATTTCTACCCCTACAGAGAGGTGGCTTCACTTGGTATAAGAAACCCAGGACCCGGAAGGAGGCAGGCCTAGGTCCCTTGCGCAAAGAGCCAGCTGAGTCTCCATCTTGATATCAGGCAGAGCAGGTAGTACGCATATGCTCAGAATCCTCTAGAAAGCACAGACCTGCACCTCAATCCAGAGGAGGGTAGAACAATAATAGCTTTTTTGTATTCATCAATCCCTCCCCAGTTTACAGTGCTATTTTCTCGGTGCCCCAAATAGCAAGAGACAGATGGCATACTCAAAACAGTTGACTGGGGTGAGCAGAACACTGCTCAAAGGTGTAGGCAGGTGGCGGGAGCTTCTTCGTGCCCCTCCAAACCCCCCACAGCACAAATTCCATCGCTGCTGTTAACTAGCTGTGTGACCTAGGGCAGCTCAGTTGACATCTCTGAGTATATATCCTTATCTGATTAATGGGAAATAATAACGTCTCTGAGTACATATCCTCATCTGATTAATGGGAAATAATAGGGACCTCGCTGAGCTGATGTGGGAATTAAATTGTGTAAGAACACATGAAGTATTCAGTACAGTCTGGTCCACTATGTGGGTTCAAGGCCACACGGTGCACTTGAAAGCCCAGTGCCCTGGGTTTGGTTCCTCCTGGCCTCTCTTCACCAGAGAGCATCTGGCCGAGAAGAGTGAGACCCCCGCCCCCCAGTCCCACAACCACTGAACGTCAAATCAACCATCCATTCAGATGGACTTACTGGGTCCGGTTTCCGGCTGCAGTGACTGCTCCTTCAGGCATTCCCCTGACTGTTACTGTTTTATCGAGGTGGTGGGTGTCCCAGTGTTTGCTTACTCCCTTTAGCTTTCGTAGCAGCGGCAGCCCAACAGCGTGGGCTCTGGAGTCCTACTGCCTGGGTGTGAATTCCAACGCTGTGTCTTTTTTCTTTTTAAGTTTATTTTATTTTGAGAGAGAGAGAGAGAGCAAGCACAAATGGGGGAGGGACAGAGCGAAGGAGTGAGAGAATCCCAAGCAGTCTCCATGCTGCCGGCACGGAGCCCGACGTGGGGCTCAAACCCATGAACCGTGAGATTATGACCTGAGCCGAAATCAAGAGTTGGAGGTTCAACTGACTGAGCCACCTAGGCGCCCCCCAACTCTGTGTCTTAACAGCTGCGGGTCTTGGGTAGATTACTTAACCTCTACGTGCCTCAGTTTCCCCACAAATAAACCAGGACCTTAACCCCATCTACACCCTGGAGGTGTGCGGGTTCAGCGAGAGGATGTGTGTGCTGCATTCCGTGTCCTGCTTGCCATGCAGTAAGTGCTCAGTAGATGCCGCTGATATTATGAGCATTATCTGTGTTATATAAGCAATCGGAACATTCTTGTTGGCAGAGGCTGACAGCTGACTGTTAGGAAAGGCTGGAGGGTGGGAGGGGCCAGGATTCGTGAGCATGACTGATAAGAACCCCCTGGTGACCTGCCCTTACATCACAGCGGCATTTACATCTCCAGGAGAAGTGGGAGAAAAGTTGGCCAACTAGGTAACTACGGAAAGGGTTTCAGAGGGCTCTGCTGGGGTTTTCTCTTTTCCATTTTAAGCAGGAAATAGTAAAATGGGTGTTAGGGGCTCACTTGTGTCTCCCACAGTTCATATGCCGAAGTCTTCACCCCCAGTACCTCTGGGGCAACTGCATTTAGAGACGGAATTTTTAAAGAGGTGATCAAGTTCATCAGAAGCCATTAAGGCAGGGCCCTAATTCATGGTGACGGTGCCCTTCTAAGAGGAGGAGATTGGAACACAGACACACCCAGAGGGAAGGCCGGCCTTGTGAGGACACAGGGGAGGAGATGGCATCCACCAGCCAAGGAGAGAGGTCTCAGGAGAAACTGACCCTGACCTTGATCTCAGGCTTGTAGCCTCCAGAACTGTGGGAGGAGAAATTTTTGTTGTTTAAGCCACGTGATCTGCGGCGCTTTGCTATAGCAGTCTGAACAAACTAACATAATAGGTAATAAACAGATTTTTTTCTTCTCCAAATCACAGCCATTTGGAGGCTGCGGTTCTGTAAGTTTGCTTCCGCAGGTTCTCTGACCCATCAAGCAGACAGGCTCCCTCTCAGGTATCACTCCATTGCCCAAGGCCAAGGTGAATGCGGCACCTTAGAAAGCCCGTGCCATTGCTCTGCTCCTTGGCCTCAGTCTGCGCTCCTCACACCCTGCCCGGCCCAACCCAGTGCGGCCGGTCACCGCCCGCCTGGGCCCTCCTGCATGAGGACCGGCAAAGGCACTCATACGGGTTCATACGTACTTGACTGATCTTGAATCGGGGACACCGTCTTTCTCTGGGTCTTCCACTGCTAGTGGTGTTATCCAGAACAATAGCTTAACTCCTCTCTCTCATTTTCCTTTTCCTTACCTGTGAAGTGGCAATAAGAATTGTGCCTCCTTCCCAGGATCGTTGCAAGGATTAAATCACTGAGCTCATATGAAAGCGCTTTGTAAGCTTTGACGTTTCCTGCAAAGATCAGGGAGGCATTGATTCCAACAATTTAGACTGTTTACCTTGCACCAGACCTTCTAGACAGCACGCGCTATAGTGCAGGCATCCAGGAACTACAGACTGGATGATTTGAACAGCATGGGGGTTTTGCCTTGTGGTATTCACAGGAAATCAGGAGACAGACATTAGGTGACAATGCAGGCAGCGAGGAGGGGATATAGCACGGAGCTCAGCCTCCGGCCCCCATCTGTGGTCTATCCATGTGGCTAGTGATGGCAGAAGACAAGGGTTAGCCTGGTTAGGGAGGTTAACTGCAGGAAGGAAAGACACGTCCCATCGAGGGACAGACAGTCAGAATAAAAGCGTTTGAGTGTGAGAAGTGCGTTTGTGTCTTTGTTTGGCTCTTCCAGAAGCAGACCTTGAGACAAGGATTTGGGTGAAAGCAATTGGCTTGGAGGTGGTCCCAGGAAACCCTGGGAAACAGGGGAGCGGGAAGGAAGGAAGAGAAGTGATAAATGAGGCATTAGCAGACTACTTACCTCTGTGGGGGACTGGAGCTCAATCCCACTGGGGATTCTGGGAAAAGCAGAGAGTATACCTCACAGCTATCTGGCCGAAGGGCTGAAGGGGCAGAGGAGTATAAGCCAACTGCCATCAGTGACTGGTTGAGAGCAGCCCTGGGGACCTCAATTTCCTGGTCCATCAGCCCGCTGCTCATGGGGGCAGAGTGCCCGCTAGTGGTCAGAGGAGAACTCCACACAAAGAAACAAGGGCTCACAGCTGGAAGGCTATGAGGTCAGGACACCTGCAGCGTCTGTCGCTGTGTGTACACAGGAATACAATGCTTCGGTGTTTCTGGAACACATGGTCTGATGCAGGGAATTGGCTTGAGGATGCGGAGAAAGGTGGAGGTGAGGCCATGAGTATATGAATGCATGTCATGCTGCTGTGTTTGAGCTTTATCCTCAGTGCAGTGTGGCCATCGGAGGGTTTCAAGAACGGAAGAAACATGGCCAATATTCTGTCTTTTAAAGATCACCCTGGGGGATGCCTGGGGGAGGCTCAATTAAGTGTCTGACTCTTGATTTCGGCTCAGGTCACGATCTCATGGTTCATGAGATCAAGCCCCACATCGGGCTCTGAACTGACAGCACAGAGTCTTCTTGGGATTCTCTCTCTCTCCCCCCCCTCCCCCCTCGTGTGCTCTCTCTCTCTCTCTCTCAATAAATAAATAAACTTGAAAACAAAAGATCACTCTGGCCACAATGTGGAACATGCCTCTGGATGGGACAAGATGCGTCAGGGAACCCAGTGTGGGCAGGAGAACAGGTGGCCCGATGAACAGCAATGGCAGGGGGAGGGGCAGAAAACAATATTTGATGCAGCAGGACTTGGCACTTCATTGAACCCAGATGTGATGGGGAGGAAGGGGCCAGGACGTCTCCGAGCATCTCTGAGCATCTCTGACTCTGACAACTCAGCAACACGAGTGCCAGCAACTGAGAGAACGAGGGAGCAGGTCTAGGTGGAGAGAAGATGCGTCTGCGTCCAACGTGTGTAGTTTGGGGGCTATGGGACCCCTCATCTGGAAGCCCAAGAAGGGAAACCAACTTGAATAAGGGTTCAGAGGCCGCCCCACTTGAATGTTGGTGAAGGACTGAGACTAAACAAGGTGGCCCAGGTAAGTGTGCAAATTGAGGGTCAAGAACAGAACCACAACAACCACCCACATTTAAGGTGGAAGGTGAGCCCAAAAATGGCATCTTTGAAGGAGATGGGCATAATGACAATTACGGCCTCGCTGAAACAAGGAAGGTCAAGACTCATGGTCTCGGGGGCAGTCACCACGCCAACGTGCAGAGGTGTCCTTGAAGACATGAAGTGATACCTGTGTAGTGATTCTTTCCACTTTGGCTGGCAGTCCGAGATGGGGGTGAACACTGGAGGGGTGGGGACAGGCTGTGGAGAGAACCAATTTGAGAAGTTTGGATGAAGAGGAAGCGAGATCGGTGGGTGGTCACAGGTGTGCTAGGGTTTCAGGGTGCGTCATACTTTTTTATACCGGGGACAACTTGCAGGAGGCAGGGAGGAAGAGGAGGAGGTCATGGAGGGAGAGAAATAAAGTAAAGGGTCACTGCAGGAAGAAGTTGCAGAAGAAGGTAGAAGCGAGGGCTCTCAAGACATCAGATAGAAGCCTGGGGTGCCTGGGTGGCTCAGTGGGTTAAGTGTCCGACTTTAGCTCAGGTCATGATCTCACGGTTCGTGGGTTCAAGCTCTGCATCTGAGCTCTCACCTCAGAGCCTGGAGCCTGCTTTGGATTCTGTTTCTCCCTCTCTCACCGACCCTCCCCTGCTCACGCTATCTCCCATCTCTCTCTCTCTCTAATATAAAAAAATGTTTTAAACATGAATAAAATATATAAAAAAAGACATCAGGCAGAAAAGTTGACCTTCAGCAGAAGGAAATTGCATCGTCTGGGGTTGAAGCAAAAGAGATGAAAATAAACATGAACATAGACGGGGTGTGTGTGTTGGAACAGTGCTGGGTCACTGCCAAGAGCCTCAGTTTCCCCACAGAAGTAAGAGACAAATCATCTCTTAAGAGGAATCGCGTGGGGTGTGAGGTTAGGAACAGTGGGAAGGTTTGGACTCGCCGCTGAAAACAGAGAAGGAAGCTGGCCAGAGACAAAGGACATGCAGTCAGACCTCAGGGCGCACCCAGGGCTGGAGACCACGAGTTGTCCAATGGTGCGTCCCACCCACACGGCTACCGTGTTGACATGATGGCGTTTCAGAGCCCAGTTCTCTGCACTCTCCGTGGGTGCCTGTGCATGGGTGCAGGTGCACGTGAGCGCGGGGAGCGTCACTGCAGAACCCCACCTCTGATGACCGTGTCTGGCTCCCTCTGTGTGTCGCCCTGTCCAGGAGCTGTATTCCCAATCATATGATGCCGTTGGGGTGATGTTCGCCTCTATCCCGGGGTTTGCAGACTTTTACTCTCAGACTGAGATGAATAACCAGGGAGTGGAATGCCTGCGTCTGCTGAATGAGATCATTGCTGACTTCGACGAGGTAAGTCGCAGCCTCAGAAGCCTCCAGTCACCAGGGGGCATCACTCTTGTCAAGGTGTCACGTCCATTGTAGCCATAGCCATCGTTTGCCCTTATAGGACTCCAGGCTACAGTGTAAACACAAACACGTATTGTCTAATTTAATCATCACAAGAGCTAAACACCGGGTTTTCTCCATCTGGGGGATTGAGATCATAAGCCCCAGTGAGGCTCGGGAATCGAACCCGGTGTCAAACAACCATCAAATGGCGAAACCAGGACTTGATTGGAGGCCACTGCTACTCAGGCACTTGTGTCACAGAGACTGGGCGCTCATGGGGACGTTTCTCCACCCGCTGAAAGTGGCAGAGACAAAACCATCAGTTAGCATTTGGTCCAAGACTTAAACACAAGTGTTCACATACTCCAGAGAGTATGGGCTCCATGAGTCTAAAGAATACATCACATGGAAGAAAATACCTTTGTTATGCTGTATTTACATTAATAGACTTGGCAGGAATGGTCTTTTCCCTCCCCCCACCCACCACCATCTTCTAGCTTCAAGTGGGGCACCATTGCCCATCTGTCTGCCCAGGCCTGAGAAGGGAAGTGATTCATTGAGAAAGTGCTGGGGAAGAGACCATGCAAAGATGTGGGTTCAGCTGAAGTCTAGCCTGCTAACCTGATCGCCGGGGAACTCAAGAGCATAAGCAGTACCACAGAGCTGTTTCACACTGAGGCAAAGAGCCAAGGTTTTGTATACCTGTGTCAGTCAACCATTGGCTGTGGGCTACCCCTCACGGGGGTGCCTCACTTTCCAGGCATTTCCAGCAAAGGGGCTCCCATCGACCCAAGCAAGTTCTCCAAAAAAGGGTACAGCAGTGCACTGTGAGCAGCCAGACCCCATGGCATTCTTGAGAATGGCCCCGTGAAGGAGATGTGGGTGGGGCGCCAGGAGCATTTGTGACGTCACCAGTTGTGACATCATCACCCTCTCGCTCCATCCCCACATTCCTTTGAGCTACTGAGCCCCGTGGGTTCCTTCTTGATGGCTCTTTGGTCTGCCCATTCCTCACCACCGTGCTGCCCTATTCTTGCTTTCCGCCATCTTCCTTGTCCCCTGGATGACGCCAGCCATTCCCTAGCTTTCCCTCCTTGCATCTCACCTCAGCAGTCACTAAAAACAAGACTATCTTCACATCCCTTTGAAACCTAAAGCCCATCAGTACCTCCCCTTTGCCAGCTCCTCAAAAGGTCACCTGAGGCTTTGCATTTGCTGACCCTGTATCCTCTGCAGCCTGATCTCCCACCCCGTGCCACCTGCCCACCCCCCCACACACACACCATCGAGCTACTTATAAGCCATTACGCCCACATGGCTATTCCACACACTGCTCTTTCAGCCCAGAGGTTATGCCATCTTCACTACACCCTGTCCTCTCTCCCTCAACTCCATGGGCAGCAGAAAATGTAGCACTCCCTGAACAGTCCATTCAAACATCATCTCTACTGTGACACCTCTTCTAATCCCCTTCTACCCAGGTAAATATTGTTGCTCTTTTTTCGATGAAAAATTCATACTCTGGAACCTACCATCTTAGAGCCTGAACCCCTTCAGTGTACACATCCACCTCCCCGACTAGCCACTTAGATCTGGGACAGAGACCCATCTTATTAATATAGGTACTTACCACCTACTGCCGCAAATGCAAAACAAGCTCAGTAGATAACATTCAGTTGTTCCTTACCCCTTAACAAAACCCACAGGATGGGAATTACCAGCCTTCATTTTATATATAAGCAAAACTGAGGCTGAAAGACACCAAGAGAGTCCAGGCTCTGCAACCACTAATTCGCACTGTCAACATTTGAACCCAGGTCCGCCATACTGTTTTGGTTTTTAACCATTCACTGCCATTTCATGATTCCAGTTTTGTTGTCAAAAAGGCAACAAGGGCCATTTTAGTTGTCTTAGGGAGGGGGGTGGGGATCAAGACAAATAAGACGCAGTCTCTTTTTGCTTCCTGTGGCTTCCCAGTCTAGTGAGGGACATGATGATTGGGTCACCTTTACATGGAAAGTCAGTGGTAAGTGCATGCATTCAGAGGGCCTTGTATTGTGGAGAGTAGAGGGTGATTCCATGGTAATAGTACTTTTATTCTAGCTCTTTGGGACAGGCCATAAGCTCATAAAGATAGAAATTATATTCTTATGTATCCTGTTAAATCCTCAGGGGCTAGCACTGTACCTAGAACATGACATGTTCATGACAGATGCTTACTAAGTATTTGCTAAAGGGATCAACCAATCAGTTCATTAATTAATGGGCGACAAAAATCAGCAGGCAAATAGCAAGGTGAAAATAAACTCTGGCAATCCAAAACATACCTTCAAATTAAAAAAAAAGTTAAACTGGCTGCGTTAAAAATAATCTGACTGAAGGTTGAGCCATCAGGCTTTGTTTCATTTTAAACTCTATAGTACCCCAGTCTCCAAAAGGGCTCATGTGCATGTTTTTCAATTGTAATAAATAAATTTGAACTAAATGTACCTCTCGATGCCCCAATTCCTAGACACCAGGAGTCTTAGGAAAAGCAGACAGCGCCCCTAGCGGTAGAGGTGGGTTTTTGCAGAGGAGGTTGGAGAGGTCCAGGAGCTGGGCTGGGCTTTGTCGCAGGAGGAGGAGGGGGTGGGGAGGAGCTGCCAGGGAGGGGAGAGAAGAAAGATGGGAGAGCAGAGCAGGGAAGGAGATGTGAAAAGAGAGGCACAGAGGAGGCAATAGAGGAGAAAGCATGTGGTCCGCAGGAATATTCCCTGGCTTGCCAGCCCCAAGCACTGTCAGCTTTCCCCATGAGGGCCCTCAGGCCACCCAGACATGCCTTCTCTCTTGGTGTCAAGAGATGTTCTGCCTTGTCAAAACTCCAGCCAGATGGCCTGACGCTGACATTAGTAACAGTGCTGCTCTTCTGCTGATACAATCACCCCAGGAGCCTCAGAGCAAAATTCATTCTTGGCTCGAGGGAAGCAGAACATCGCACAGAGCAAGTGCTCCGAGACTAGGTGTGCCATAACCTGACGCCGCGACTCCTCACCCCACGGCCCCTGCTTCTTCGAAGGCTCAGGAGTGCTCCCACATTTCAGCACTCCGCGTGGACTAGTGAATTCATAAAGGGGCTGATTAGGAGCCACATTGTGCCCCCAGATGCTTTTAGCCCTATGATGGATACATTTGCTGCATGGACGCTAAGTGAAAATAATGAGGCCGCTTGCTGCCTTCTGAACACTTCGAGGCAGAATTGCCTGGGCCTGAAAGTGGCCCTTGGCCAAGTAATTGCAAGAAGAGAGAGGAAGGAAGAGCCCCCTCTTTCCCCGCCTCCCCATAGAAAGCTGGGGAAATGCAGCTATAAGGAGACAGAGGGAGAGAGGGGGCCCACCGAAGACATACCTCAGACCCTCCAAACTAACATTTTAACAGCCGGGGGGGGTGAGTGGGGACACTGATGGTAAACCTGCTTAGTGTAGTGTCTGAGAATGAATGTCAGACACGGTCCCAGGACATGCCAGCCGTTTCAGCCACTTCCTTCCCCGGACATGGTTTGTGCAATGCCGGTTCGGGCAGAAGAGCGGCTTTGCTTCAGCTCAGAAAACAAAAGTAATACACAAAAGCTGCTACAGCTGTGAATCAGGCAATGTGCACACGCACACACATACACCCCAAAGCAAATTGCAAAAGCACCTGCCTGTATTTTCCTTCTTTCTCTGAAGAATTTCTCTCCAGCTAGAATTTTCCCTGACTTCTTAGTTCCAGAATCATTTTTGACAAGATGCCTGTAGCAAGATGCATGTAGAAAATCCATCTCATCTTCTTGGTCTGTCCCACCCGTCTGCCTACCCCCCATGAAGTCGTGAGCCCCTAAGGATATTACAGTCTTAAAGGGAGGCAAAGAGTTGGAGAAGCAGAAGTTACATCTAAGTAGCCGCCAACATGGATGAAAAAGAGGCTGGAACGTAGCCCTGGGAGCCAGGGAGGTTTGAGTTTTGAACCTGTCTTTTTTGCTCAGGGCTGGCTTCATAGATGTGTGACCTATGTGGTGAGGTGGTGAGACCCAGTCAGAATCTGGATAGCTTTGAAGGTGGATCTCAGGATTTTCTGAAAGATTAGATGTGGGTTATGATGTGTTTACCCAGAACAACTGGAAAATTGGAGACCCCATTAATCAAGGTGGGTAGAGAGGACCAGGGGCTTCGCTTTGGGAGTGGCAGCTTGGAGACGCCTTTGAGGACTGGAATGGAGATGTTGCTTAGCAACTTTGTGCGGGAGAGTCTGATGGTCAAGGAAGAACACGTACATTTAGGGATCTTGAGCAGAGTGATTGTGTTGAAAGCCATGAGCCATGATGCCAGAAGAAAGAAGAGGTCTGAGGCCTCTCACACCAACGCTGTGAGATAAGGAAGATAGGAAGTAACTAGCCAAGGACGCTGAAGAGTTGCCAGTGACGTGGAAGTAAAGCCATGAGTGGACAGAAACCAGGTGGGAAAGGTGTCTCAACGGGGTAAGATCCAGACAACGGACCAGGCAGGGTGAGGCCAGACAATGGGAGGGGTCGTCAGAGACCTGGACAAGAGCAATGTCAAGTGTCAAGGTGGCACTGGGGGTGTTGGTCTGTAGGGGATTTAGAAAATGATGGGGAAGAAGTTGGAGGCAGTGAGTAGAGAGAACTCTGCGAATTTTTAAAGCAAAAGGAAGGAGACAGCTGGAAAGAAACGTGGTGCCCCAAAGGCTTTTCTAAGATGGGAAAGAGAACCGCAAACCCTCCTCGGACTTCCCTGAATCCACCACGCGTCTTCCCCAACCCCCTGCCCTCGTTTTGTCCCCTCTGTTTGGATGCTCCTCCCAATCCTTTCCATGCCCCCAGCCTCCCAGCACCCAAACCCGTGCACCCACCGCTAAAAGACCCTCCCTCACTCTTTAGAAGTGAAGCTAGAAATTACTTGCTCAAGGGAGCCTCCTCAGCCCCTCCAGATTTCATCAAAATGTTTCCCTCTACATGTTCCTACACCCTGTCCGCTTTGGTCATGCGCTTTACTAGAACTGAGGCAGGGCATGTTGTGCGATGGGTTATTTAACATGTGACACACATACACACCCCCTGCCTGGGCCGTCAGCCCTCGGATGGCAGGGGCCTCCGGTCCTATTCATGAGACGTGGCAGAAGCTCAATGGATCGTTGCTGTATTTGTTTACTACCACTGCTGTGACAAACCACCGCAAATTTAGTGACTGGAAACAACAGAAATCTCTGTTGTTACAGTTTGGGGGTCAGAAGTCCAAAATGGATGTCATAGGGTTAAATCAAGGTGTCAGAGGGGCTGTGTTCCTTCCGGAGGCTCTAGGGAGACTCTGTTTCATTCTGGCTACTAAACGCCACCAGCATTTCTTGGCTTGTGTCTCCATCCCGCCTCTTTAGAGCCTATGGTCACCCTGCTGTGACTTCCGTTCCTGCCTGATATCACATTGCCTTCTCCAACTTTCCCGCCTCCTCCTTTCACTCTTGAGGATGCTTGTGATTCCTTGGAGCACATCGCTTCTCAGCCTTTTGGCTAAAATCAAGTGCAATTCCTTGCAGCGTGCCTGGCTAGTCTAGGGAATCACCCCACCTCAGGATCATTAACTTCATCACATCTGCAAAGTCCTTTCTGTATGGAAGGTGACATATCATGGGGCCCAAGGTTAGGATATGGACATCTTCTGCGGGCAGTAGAATGGGAGGCCGCAGGAGGGTTTTGCACAGAGTGAGGACATCATCTGACCTACCTCTGAATGGGATCACTCTGACTGCCGTGCTTGGGGCACCGGGGCGGGGGGGGGGAGGGGGGGTAGCCAGGGGCGGTGAAGCAGAGAGCAGGTAGGTCATTCTGATACAACCACCAGGTGTAAGCTAACAGTGGCTCAGACCAGGAGGTTGACAGGGAAGTGTTAAGATTCCAAATACAGGGGCGCCTGGGTGGCTCAGTCAGTTAAGCGTCCGACTTTCACTTAGGTCATGATCTCGCGGTTGGTGGGTTCGAGCCCCGCGTCGGGCTCTGTGCTGACTGACAGTTCAGAGCCTGGAGCCCGTTTCAGAGTCTGTGACTCCCTCTCTCTCTGACCCTCCCCTGCTCACGCTGTCTCTCTCTCTCTCTCCTAGAAATAAATAAAATATTAAAAGAATAAAATAAAATAAAAAGATTCCAAATACATGTTGAAGGTATAGCCAAAATGTGTTGATCCGCAGGGGAACATTTGGGATTTCTTCTTTGAACTCATAAAATTGGCGTTTCTTTCAGAGATACATCAAAAGCGATCTACTCCTTATATTTTTTTTTAATTTTTAATGTTTTATTTATTTCTGAGAGAGAGAGAAAGGCAGCATGAGCAGGGGAGGGTCAGAGAGAGAGGGAGATACAGAACGTGAAGCAGGCTCCAGGCTCTGAGCTGTCAGCACAGAGCCTGACAGGGGGCTCGAAACCACGAACCGTGAGATCATGACCTGAGCTGAAGTTGGACGCTTAACTGATGGAGCCACCCAGGCACCCTGCAATCTACTCCTTAAAGAGTATCTGGTCTCACCCATCCCGGGGCCTGGCACCCAGCAGGTGCTCAGTAAACGCATTAGACTGCCGGAATGCGTGATTCGCAGAGTGAAAGGTAGCTTCCTCGAGCAGAGGTAGTCTTCAGTGTGAGCCGGGAGCCTGTTTCCAGAAACCCCTATCTTCTAGAAGGATAAACAGCAAGACTAACATGGTGCCTGATCTATTTCAGCTGCTAGGCGAAGACCGCTTTCAGGACATTGAAAAGATTAAGACCATCGGCAGCACTTACATGGCTGTGTCAGGGCTGTCACCTGAAAAACAGGTAAAGGAATACCCTGCATTGAGCTGCACCCTATGGCAAGAGCCTCACTCTTGTTGTGTCACTGAAGAGAGAGGGGCCATCGTCACCAGGCTGTGCTTGGGGACTGGTAGGGAGGAAATCTGATGACCTGGGTATTCTTGTTGTGTGATGTCCATTTGCTTCTGAGGGAATTGAGATCTACTGGATGAAATGATGCCTTTTTATGATCCAGAAACCTCTAGGCTCCATTCTGAAGCCCATTGTTTGCTTGATGGACAAAATACCCTGGCCAAGAAATACCCTGATTATAATTTAGCTGTGAGTGTCACCAATGCCTGATACCGGCCTGTTTTCTGGTTCTCACTTGTATAAGTAGCATGTAAGAACGATAATAGCCCCTGCTCCTTTGAAGGCCGTGTGCCAGGTGCCAGTGTGAAATGAGAATGCCAGCCTCTAGCTTCCAGCATTGGTGGACGAAACAGAGTCATGCCCCCCACATGAAAGCCTTACACACAGTAGGCCCTCAATAAACGCTACATGCGTGTGAGTCTAAGTTCCTGGAAAGAAGGAATCCTCATTCCTTCTTATCCTTCCTTTGCTTACTTTCCAGCTAAAAACCTAGAAACATTCCATTAGTAACTATCTGGGAAGAAATCCATACTGGTAATTGGTTAGCCTTGCATGGAACTAGATAGCAGGTGGGCCAAATCTGACCCACCATCTGTTTCTGTAAATAAAACTTTATTGGAACACAACCACACCCATCTGTGTGTGTGTGTGTGTGTGTGTGTGTGTACTTATTGTATTTACGAATATTTTCTGTTTGGCTCCTTTCAAGCTAAAATGGCAGTTATGAGTAGCCATGATGAAGCCTAAAATATTTACTATCTGGCCCATCACTGAAACTCTTTGCTCTGGGAGGGCACAAAGTTCTTTCAATACACAATCTCATTCAATCCCTGGTAGGTAGGCGAGGCAAGGGTACTAATACCCATTTTATGATGGGTAGACTGAGGTTCAGAGAAGCACAGAGGCTTACTCCACACTTCCCTCAGGGTCCGAAAGCAAATGTCTAAGCTAATGTGAAACATACCTTTTACAGTGTGAGCACTTGAAAGAAAGTACACGTTTCCTAGATGGAAACACAACGCATGCAAACATATACAGACACACATGCACACACACTAACATACACACCAGTGAGCACACTTAGGAGTTCATGTGCATCAACCTGAACACACAAGCATCGATGTGGGGAGAGGAATATGATAACCCCCGCAGATTACACTGAGTTAAGCAAACCTGCCATCCCACTTTCCGGGGACACCGTGGACCGAAGGGTTCAGGGGCTCCCGCACGTGGCCATCTCCATCCCCGGGATGCGCAGGTGGGTCAGGACATACAGCAGGCACCCCGCTGCGGAAAGGTGCGCGTGTGCCACAGTGACTGAACTGTCCTTTTCCCCTGTGCCCCAGCAATGTGAAGACAAGTGGGGACATCTGTGTGCCCTGGCCGACTTCTCCCTCGCCCTGACCGAAAGCATACAGGAGATCAACAAGCATTCTTTCAACAATTTTGAGCTCCGGATTGGTGAGTAGCAGCCGGAGGCCTGGAGAGTGCAGCCCCCCCACCCCCAACCCCGGGAGGAGCTGCCTGGCCTTGTTCCATCAGACCCCTCCCCCGCCCCATGCCCGCTGCCACAGCAGGCTCAGTGTGACCTTGCCAGGGACGGGGACAGCGTCAGCTCAGGCCTGTCTAGTCTTCCTCTTGCTCTGGGTTTGGGAAGCCAGGGAAGGCCACTGGCCTGAGCATAGAAATACACACCAGGCCCTACACCGTAGCTACCTTTCCTCCAGCTTACTCGTCCAGAGCTCCCTCCCTGCTGAGGGCGGGAGCTGAGTAATCGCTCGTTCACTCCATCCCGTGTCTTTGGCCAGTGTGTTGCTCTCTGGTTCTCCCGGATAATGCCTGAAAGCAAAAGCAAGATTGCGCTCACTCCTAAAGACGTCAGATTCGGTGAGGCGCAGGGACCGCAGAGAGCCTCACAGCCCCTCTCCTCACTTGGCCGCACAGCGCACCCTTCCTTGAGCTTAGAGACCTCCTCGCAGCAGAGCAGTGTAACAGAAACCGCGGCCGGGTGAATAATGACCCTTTACACTTTGTACAACTCGCCGATTCCTTCACGTCTCTGCTGATTCTCAAAGGCCCCACATAGCACGGTCTGATGTCCTCTGCTCTGGTCCCCATTCTCAGGTCATAGTGGGTAAGCTCTGGCCCAGAGAAGGAGAGTGATGGCTTATGGTCACACCGCCAAGCAGACACTTTGGGGGCAGCCACAGGACTTCCAACAGACCAGCGACTCTCTGGCCACCAGGCTGTGTGGGCTCACACGGCCTTTGCTGCAGTCTTCGCATGCTACATGTCCTCTGGCCGTCACGCCGTTTTACTTACTTGGCTCTCCCTTATCAGCTTTCAAGAAAAAAAAGAGTCAAGGGGCACCTGGGTGGCTCAGTCAGTTGAGCGTCTGCCTTGGGCTCAGGCCATGATCTCATGGTTCGTGAGTTCGAGCCCCATGTCGAGCTCTGTGCTGACAGCTCAGAGCCTGGAGCCTGCATCAGATTTTGTGTCTCCCTGTCTCTCTGCCCCTTCCCCTGTTCATGCACTGTCTCTCTCTCCTCTCTCTCTCTCTCAAAAAACAAAATGAACATTTAAAAAATTTTGAAAAAAGAAAACAGAGTCAAGACATACCAGTGTCTGACTTGTCAGATCTAACAGATGCTATGTGCCTTTGTTCATCAGAATTAAAAAAAAAAAAAAAAAAAAGCTCTATTTTATGTTTTGATGGGATGTCCAGGGCTCCTTCCCACATCTTCCACTGACCCAATGTGTCCTTTCCAAAATCATTGACCACACCACTGAACCAGGACTAAAAACCAGAACTTCAACCCTGAACAAAGGCAGGAGATGTGGCTGGGGTCACGGCCGACCCTGGGTGTGAAATCTCACCGTGCTGGCATAGTTTAGAGGTTAGAAGATTATTTTCCCCACTTCAATGGGCACCTCTGTTTGTGTTCCGGGCCAGCGGCGGCCAGCTCTATGAAGTTGGGCAAGCCATTCAAACCCTCTGAATGTCCGTTTCCTCGTGTGCAAGCTGGGTGTGAGGTCATCACCCCCACACCCACTGCTGCGCGGTAGTAACGTGGGCCAGACGCGGTAATGCCTGTGAGGGGCTCTGCAAGCCATAGGGAGAGCCCCATCATTGTGATGCCCATGCATTCTGCAACGTCTGCTTCTCTGATTTCATGGTCGCTTCTGTCTTATTTTGTGTGGGTGGGGAGGGGCTGTTCTTCCCTCCGCCTGGAATGATCTAACCCAGACATCTGCATGGCTTGTCCCACCACTTTCTTCAGATGTCGGCTCAGAAAGGCCCTTTCCCCTAACCACCTTCCTCCAAAATGCCCCTCCCACCTCTCTCCTATAACCTGACTGGGTTTCTAGCCTCTGTTATTCATTGATATTTTATTACTTGTTTCGTTGTTTCTATCTCTCTAGTAGAGGGTAAGCTCCAGGAGAGCTGGGGCTCTGTCTCTTTTCTTTCCCACCCATTTCCCCAATGCCTGGCACAGTGCTGGTACCCAGCAGGTGTCTGGTCAATTTAATAGAATACGTGAGAAAGTCTAAGTCTCATAGAAGGAGACCCATATGCCCACCCACATGTTTAGCGAAATGCTCCATTCCTGGAAGAGAAGTCTATGTCTCAGAAAGGAGGAGGCAGCAAAAATGTCTTAAAAGGCATTTAGCAAATCAGCTGTGGGGGTTGGACAGAAATGATTGTCCAAGCAGAGAGAAAGTCAGGGACAAAGGCACAGAGGCGGGCGATGGCCGGCAGGTTAGGGGGACTCTAGCGGCTCAGTGTGGGCGCGAAGGAGAGGGTGGCGGTGAAGGAGGCTGACAAAGCAGGAAGAACAGGTTCAAGAAGCCCTTGGTTGCCATCCCAAGGGACCTGGGCTTCATCCTGTAGGCAAAAGGGGCCACGGCAGCTGCCGGAGTGATTGGAACTCGGCCAGGTGCGCACCAGCCACAGCCTTCCTGTTGCGACGGCAGGTGCGGAGGCCGGTCTGCTGGAGGACAAGAGAGGAGGCAGGGAGGCCCTTGGGGAGGCTGGTGCCACAGACCAAGGGAATGACGCTCGGGCCCTGGACTAAAACAGAAAAGGAAAGGTCTACCCAGGCTCTCAGAGCACTGCAACGGCAGCGGCTGGAGGAGACCCTGGTGTCCTGACTCCTGGCGCAGTGCTCTGTCCGTCCCACGGGCTAAGTCAGAGTCCTTGTGTAAATTGTCCTAATTTCCTCTCGAGCTCTCCCTGGTAGGCAGGCACCATGCCAAGGCCTTCCTTCCGTTATCTCGTTTCATCTTTATTCTACTCTGCAGATGGGAAAAGTGCGGTCCATGTGGGCTAAGTACTGATCCAGGCTGCTCATCCAGTGAGTGACCGAGGGGGGATCTGGGCCCGCAGCTTATCTGCAGCGGCCACACCCTCCCGGGTCACTGACCCCGGCAGGGGTGCAGCCGCCTCAGTGATGTCCCTCTTCTCTCATCTCTTGCTCCTTTGGTCACTCGCAGGCATCAGCCATGGCTCCGTGGTGGCTGGCGTCATCGGCGCGAAGAAGCCCCAGTATGACATTTGGGGTAAGACCGTGAACCTGGCAAGTCGGATGGACAGCACAGGGGTCAGCGGCAGGGTCCAGGTCCCCGAGGAGACCTATCTCATCCTGAAGGACCAGGGCTTTGCCTTCGACTACCGAGGGGAGATCTATGTGAAGGGCATCAGCGAGCAGGAGGGAAAAATCAAAACGTACTTTCTCCTGGGAAGAGTCCAACCCAACCCGTTCATCCTGCCCCCGAGAAGACTGCCCGGGCAATACTCGTTGGCCGCAGTCGTCCTGGGCCTTGTGCAGTCCCTCAACAGGCAGAGGCAGAAGCAGTTGCTCAATGAGAACAACAACACGGGGATCATGAAGGGCCACTACAACCGGCGGACTTTGCTGACACCCAGCGGGCCCGAGCCTGGAGCCCAGGCTGAGGGCAGCGACAAGTCCGATTTGCCATGAGAGCGTTTTCTTTGTGTTTCTTTTTTTGTATTTCTTTTATATATAAAATAAATATACTAATAAAAAGGTTTAATTTTTTTTAGAACAAGGATGGTTTCATTGGTCTTGAGTACACTAGATTGAAGACAGGATTTAAGCTTCTCCTCAAATTGATCATCTCATCTATGAGGCTCTCTGGGAAGCACAGATAAATGAGACCCGGTCCCTGACCTTGAAAGGCTCAATTGAGTACAAAAGAGGGACGTGTAAACACATATTCAACACAACTGCCATTTATTATTTTTTAATGTTTTATTTATTTTAGAGAGGGAGAGAGAGCATAAGTGGGAGAGGGGCAGAAAGAGACGGGGACAGAGGATCCGAAGCAGGCTCTGCATGGACAGGCTGAGAGCAGCAAGC
This sequence comes from Proteles cristata cristata, assembly GCA_017311185.1. Classification (NCBI taxonomy): domain Eukaryota; kingdom Metazoa; phylum Chordata; class Mammalia; order Carnivora; family Hyaenidae; genus Proteles; species Proteles cristata. Next base: position 583,368 of record JAESUZ010000837.1, read on the forward strand.
CCAACGTGGGCCTCAAACCCACAAACCACGAGATCATGACCTGAGCCGAAGTTGGACGTTCAACCAACTGAGCCGCCCAGGTGTCCCTATTGAGCTCTTGTCATAGGCAGGACCCAGTGCCAAACTCTTTACGTAATGACCTCGCGTAACCCTCACAGTACCTTGTACATTCATTCAGCCAGCATGTGTTGAGCACCTCCAACGTGTCTGTGCTTTCCTAAGCTCCAGAGGAATCCTGGCAAAAGTCTTGCCCTCGCAGAACTAGCAACTGGAGGGAGAGGGGGATGATCCATAATATTCCTATAAACCAATACATAAACAATCTACTTCCAGTTGGGAGTAGATGCCATAGAGAAAATTGGGGAAGACAGTTGGGATAAAGAATTGGAGGTTGGGAGGCCGTATAACTGGAATCTGTAAGGAAGGCTTCTTTGAGGACTTCATGTTGAAGATTATCTCTAAACAATGAGACTGAAGTACCCTGGGAGGAGGGTGGCCCCATGAGAAGGAATGGCAAGTGCAAAGGCCCTGAAGTGGGACCAAGCCCACATGATCTGTTGGAGGACCAGCTCCAAAGGCAGTGGGTGGGGAAGCTATTTTAGGCAGGTTCACTCTCCTGTGAGAAGACTGCATCCTGAGGTCTTCTCCTAGGAGCACAAAGACTACCAGCCAAGTTTCATGCCGATGAGAAAGCTCAGCAAAGTCAAGAATTTTCCCCCAAACCGCGTCATTAGTTATGGAACCAGGATCAGAATCATATGGGTCAGTCAAGGCTGAGCAGCATCGCAAATCACTCCCACGTTAGTGGCTAAAACACAGTGAGATTTCTCTCCCATTCATGTCCCATGGGGCGCGTGGCAGCGGGCCTCCAGGCAATAATGTCAGGGCTTAACCTCCTTCCTCTCAAGACTTAGAGCCCTTGCCTGATCCTCTGAGTCTAGCCTGCTGAGGAGAAGACAGGAAGGAAGGGGCATCACTCAGAAGGTCTTAGGTACCTTCTGGAAATGGCACATTAGTGCTGTCACCAGCCGGAGCTCCGTCACTGGCCCCCTCACCCCAGGGGAAGTTAGGGAATGGGACCTCCCTGTGTTCACTACTAAGAATAAAATGAAACATAGCATGAAGCATAATCTCTTCCGTGAGAATCGACACTCATCTAAGTCTCTCTCTGCCGACAAGGAAGTCCTGGTAAATTCTGTGTTGGAGAAATGTACAAGGGTTAAGTAATGGAAGGAGAAGTATGAAATCCCGACCATTCTCTAAACTCTTGACTCTTAACAACAGCGCATTTAGAAGACACATAACTCAGTGGACAAGCCTTCAAGAAAGTCCTGACCCAGAGTCCCTCAGGTGAGACCCTCTCCCCGGGTAGAAAAAACAGTATGGTCACCAGAGAAGCAGAGGTGGGGGGTCCTTGAACTTTGAGCCATGTTTGTAATGGCTTTGCTCTCAGAAACGACACACCTACCAACGAATTACCTGAGGTCCCAACGGAATGAGAAGATGGCATCAGGTGAACTGTAAAGCCCTTCTAATGCCAGGCCTCATTGTTATCTTCACAGATGCAGAGAAAGCCTCCTGCTTTATGCAGTGTGAGCTGCTGGGGACAGTGAAACAAAGTAAAGCCCAGTGCACACTAAGACTTGGAACCACAGGGAAGGGGAGGGCAGCTGAGTTCAGGGGGGCTGAGGACTTGGCCAACATCCCAGCAAAAGGCTGGCCTCAGTGAGGGCAGTCAGGCTGTGACAGCATGATATCCTGAGGATGGAGAAGACTTGATGTGGGTCATCAAGCTTTGGTCTGATCCAGAGCATGGGGTCTTTCTGGAATCTATGGATGGTATTCAGCCGACAGGCCATGGTGAGCCTTCCTTTTCCGCAAGGAAAGAGTTTACCAAGCCCAGTACGTTGTCCCCAAGCTCTGAGCTAGGACCTGGGACACAGTCGCTGAACTAGAAGAAGAATGTGATCCTAAGCAAGTTAACTGGGCAGAAAGCAAAGTAGGTGGCATCAAGCCAGACCCAGGCTCATGGATGCTGCCAGTTTAGGGGTGATGTTGGGGCTGCTGCTGGGAAGCTTCCTCCAGAACCTGTCCCTGACTTAGAGATGACAAGGTCTCAAGTGAAACAGATGGAGGGGATGGGACGCATGGCTTCCTTCAGAGCTCCACTAAACAGAGGAGCAGGGGCACCCGGGTGGCTCAGTGAGTTGGGCGTGTGACTCTTGGTTTCAGCTCAGATCATGATCTCATGGTTCATGAGTTTGATCCCCAAGTTGGGCTCTGCGTTGACAGTGCAGAGCCTGCTTAGGATTCTTTCTTTCTCCCTCTCTCTGCCCCTCCCCCACGTGTACATGCATGCTCGCTCTCTCTCTCTCCAAATAAATAAAAACTTTAAAATAAATAAATGAATAAACAGAGGAGTAAGGAGACACAATGATGCCAAGAATGTTCCTTGAAATATCAAGGACTCTACCAAGTGGACATGTGGCCTCTGCTCCAATACCCCGGCCCCAAAGCACGGAGTCCCTGCCCTGGGGTCGGCCCATCCCATGGCCCCAGCTGGTCTGCAGAGACAGAACCAGGAAATCCGCCTGTGGCTGACGTAGGTAAGAGGCACGCCTCTTCTCCAGCCTGGTGTAAGGCCGGAGGGGGCAGTGAAGAAAGACGGTCTTCTTGAAATGAGAGCTCTGTGTTCTGGTTGCCTACTTTTTGGTCTGTTCTCTCGTTTACGGAAAGAACTTCAAATGTCAAGTGATTTCTGGGAACCCGCTATCCCTCAGAAACAAGCCTGGCATAATATTCCAGCCAGGGGCTCCAAAATCATGTGTTCCCCCAACTGACTTCTGCTGGTGAAATTTCAGATTTGATCTTAGGAATGTCAAGTGTGAAATAAAAACTCTGGCCAAGGAAACAGTGACCCAAATGGCGAAAATACAAAGAGAGACAGAATAGGCATCAGCTTAGGCTACAGACGTTCAAGTCCAATAGATGGGCTTTCTCAACAGCTGTGTATTTTGGACAGGGATGATATCTCTGTCGCCCCGCCCCCCCATCCGCATTTATCAGCCCACATGGGTGATGCACACCTTCCCCAGGGATGAGTGCAGCCCCTCTTGGAGAAGAGGCAAGGCGTTCCTCCTAGGGTTGGGTCCGCGCTCCCATACAGTCAGGCAGATCACTTAGAGCCCAGAAACACCCCACACCAATTCTATCACCTCTCTCCTTCCTAGGCACCAGGTAAGCATACCTGCTATCAGTTGGAAGTGAGTACTGTGTTAGCATCCCCATTTCACAGATGAGGAAACTGAGACTCAGAGATCCTGAGCAACTTGCGCTGGTAAGCTCTTAGACACAGAAACCAGTGGCAGTAGGATTCCAACCCAGGAGCTCTCGGTCCAGAGTCCTGCCCGTAAGCACCACTGCCTAACCCTGTGGTGGGCAAATGATATTTCTTCTTTTTTTTTTTTCCTAGGAGAGAGAGAGAGACAGCGTGAGCAGGGGAGGGTCAGAGAGAGAGGGAGTCACAGACTCAAACAGGCTTCAGGCTCTGAGCTGGCAGTCAGCACAGAGCCCGATGCGGGGCTCGAACCCACGAACCGCGAGATCATGACCCAAGCGAAAGTGGGACGCTTAACCGACTAAGCCACCCAGGCACCCTGCAAATGATATTTCTTAAATGAAAGTTGAAAGTGTGAGCAGACTCTCTGAGAGCTCACTGCAGGAGGAGAAGATGGGCGAGCCAGGGCAGAGTTCTGGAACAGCAGCCGGCGGGACAGCCCTGCACCGCTCACCTGGATCCTCAACAGCCTCCCTTTCCACCCCCAGCAGGTCAGAGAGCCTCTCCCTCTCTTAGTGGGTTTGGATGTAGAGACGGTCAGGACAGGATGTGCTGGGCTGAGAGCTCCGAGGGCGGTGCCTAGAGGTGCGCAGACCACGGTTTGAATCCCATCACCCCCCACTTGTTGGCGGTTTGATGTTGGGCCAGTAGCGTAAATCATGCACCTGATTCTTCACCTGCCTCATGGGGACGGATGGGAATGGAAGCCACTGTGATTTGGAAATGTTGAAGCTTTCAGCAAAAAATATACACTAGGAAGCATCCGAAGGTGTCCATGGTGCTACTCAGTACCAAAACTCGCCCGTGAGGTAACAACACACCAAATAGCGGAACCAGAGTCTATAAACCGGACTCACTGAAGGTCGCAATTTGCCCCCAGATTCCTTAGACAACAAATGTCAGCATTTAGGACATTGTGGAATTTGAAGTGTCAATAAACGGTTGTCCACCCACGACTATAAGGCCATCGTGCAGATGACAAGCAACACTGTGTCTCATCACCCAGCAGCCTGGCCCTCTGTCGCACCCCGACACAGCTTGTCATTGTCGTCACACACCACGGTCGTTCGGAAATAATGGGCATCGGCCATTTATTCCCCTTTGTCTTTAAGTCTTATTTATTTGTCTGCATTTACGAAATTTGCTTTGACGGCTGTATGTTACTTTAATAATGAAAAAAATGAGGGGCACCTGGGTGGCTCAGCTGGTTAAGCGTCTGACTTCAGTTCAGATCATGATCTCATAGTTTGTGAGTTCGAGCCCCGCGTCTGGCTCTGTGCTGAGCGCTAGCTCAGAGCCTGGAGGCTGCTTCCAATTCTGTGTCTCCCTCTCTCTCTGCCCCTGCCCCACTCACCCTCTGTCTCTCTCTCAAAAATAAATAAACATTAAAAAATGAATAATAACAATTTAAAAGGTATAATTAAGCAAAAGTAGAGCATATAGATTGACTTCAAGAGCTGCACGGGACTTCACTGGACTCTAGGAGATCCCGTCCTGAGCCAGAGGGTCTGACCCTTCTCAAAACGGAAGCGGACCCCTTGCAGAGAGAGCCGGCTCAACACCGTGCACAGCGTTTACCCCCCGGGGCTGAATTTTCCCGGGGCCGCAGTAGCCACTGCTGACCCAGATTGCAAGGCTGCCCTTTCGGATGCAGTGAGAGAAAGGGTGTTGGAAACTCATTTCCTTCCCTGACATTTTTATTCCAGACCCGCAGGCTTTTCTGACACTCTGCTTCCTGTGCCAGCCAGCATTTCCAAGCAAGAGTGTTGCTCTCAGATTAGCTGTGGGCTCCAAACAACTGAACCCAATATTTTATTGATGAGTTACCAGGGGGCTGGGTGCCCTGAAGAATAGCACCTTGTGCCGATTTGAATTATTAATTGCCTACCACACCTCCAGCCACCAGCCTGCCCCTCTGGCCCCAGGAAGATAATATCGCCATTCTTTGGGTGAGCATCCAAAGCGTTCTCTGTCGACTCCATGCACCTGTCTTTTCCTTTTATAAAACAGACAGCTTGCCTCAAGGGCCATCAGCTTCTGTTTGGAAAATAATTTCAAATTTAGTTCTCTTGTAATCCGCTGACTCCTGTCTTGACATTACTATAACAATAATGGTAATGAGAACTAACATTTTCAGAGTGCTTCACGGTTTGTGAAGTCCATTTCCAGAAATGATTTCGGTTGACCTTCATAACAACACTCAGGGAGACAGGTTATTATCTCAATATTCCAGCATACCCAGGCTCATAAAGATTAATAAAAATAAATGTTTTAAAAGCTCTATCTAAAAATAGTGTTAGAAAATAAAATAAAATAAAATAAAATAAAATAAAATAAAATAAAATAAAATAAAATAAAAAAATAAAAATACAGTGTTAATGCTGAAAAGAGCTGAAAGATCATGTGCCTGAAGTCTTGATTTTGCATATTTGAAAACTAAAGCCCAAAGAGGGGGACACATTTGGTCAAGATTCAACAACCAGGACTAGAATTAGAGTCAGTGCAAAGAACCGGACTCCCGTCTCGTGCCCTTTGACCCCACAGGGGTGCTCTGACCTCTTCTCCTCTGCTCACTGTAAGTAAGGCTGCACTGTAACCCGGACGTCACTTAGTCCTCCCTGCCCCGTGAGCCCCAGTGAGGCTGGTTCAAGGTCCCCGGAAGCCCGTGATGCCTGCCAGTCCCCATGGCCCTCGTCATCACTCTGCTTCTGGGGCCCACTTCCCCACACCCACCTCTGCCCACACGGCGGTGCCCCAACCCGAAACTCGGCCCTTTCTCGGCCTGTGTACACAAGCACACGCACGCTCACATGCACATGCACGTGACACACTCCCGTGCACAGGCACTTCCACACACACCCACATGCTCATATGCACATACACTTACACACACGCTCATATGCACACACTTCCACATACTGACATGCACATACACTTCCATACACATACACATGGGCACACTCCCATGCACAAACACTTGCACACACATGCACACATACTTCCACACTTGTGCACACACTTACACACTCCCACACACTCAGGTGCACATACACTTTCACACACTCACATGTGCATACGCTTCCACACACATGCATACTCACATAACACACAAGTCCCATGCACATAACACTTACACACACACACATTCACATGCACAAATACATCTACACACATATCACGTGCACATACAATTACACTCTGGGACCGAGCCCAAAACCTGGCCCCTTCTCAGTTTGTGTGCACTTACACACACACACACACACACACACACACACACTGGGCATCTGCCATTCCAAAGGACTGTTCCACGGCGCTCACGTCTCCTCTGTAACCAGGAATGTGGCCCTTGTTCCCAAACCAAAGAAGCATTTCAGCAACAGAAGAAAAACAGGGAAACGCTGTTCCCTGGGAAACATCTCTTATTGCTTGCCCTGCCCTTCCCTCCTCTACACACTCACACAACTGATGATCACAAATGCCAGCAGCCAACCTCTCTCCTTAACCCCTAAAGTCCCACGTTAGCCACCTTCACCGTCCCCACGGGTACCGATGATTAACAACAGGAGGGACGGTCGTATGACATGCCTGGGGCACCCGGTGAACAGCTGATCAAGGGTCTTCTGAGTGGCAGCTTGCTGTTCTGCAGAAATGACCAAAGTAACCCCAACAGAAACTACTGAAGTCGCCTAAGCAATGGACCCTTTGGGGCACCCTCCCTTGGGCACGAGTCTTTGAGAGAAACGCCCTCTCTTGGTGGCAGCTGGGGACTGCAAAATGGCCTCTGCCGAGTGGGCTGACATAGTAAGGGAACTCCCAACCCCCTGTAGAGACATCACAGGCTGGGATTTCTCTCCCCTGACACTTACCAGGTTCCCGCTGAAATAAGTGTCTTTTTTTTTTTTTTTTAGGTTCACTTACTTATTTTGAGAGAGGGAGAGAGTGAGCAGGGGAGGGGCAAAGAGAGAGAGCAGAGAGAGAGAATCCCAAGCAATCCTCACAATGAGAGAGGGCTCGAACCCACAAACTGTGAGATCACGGCCTGAGCCAAAACCAAGTCAGACGCCTCACCAGCGGAGCCACCCAGACGCCCTGACATAAGTCCCTTCTTGACTGAAAGCACTACACCTCTTTTGTTCAGATGACCAGTACTTGTGATCATGACGCTGGTTTTAGTGAAGGCCTGCGGGAGGAGGTGGGGAGCTGGGCAAATACTGAGGTTTGAAACAAATCCCTCAGCAGCCAGGCAGGAAGGAGACGGGCACACCCACACCCTTAGGTCCCTGGATGGTCCCTCGACACTAAGGGCTTTCCTCCCAATGAGACGGGCCACCTGAGAAAGGGTTCGGGGCAGAGGAGACGCGTGTTTGGGTTTATGCTTCTGCAGTGACAGCTGCCTGCCGTGTTGTGCTAGAGCAACAGGAAAGGGTGGGGGCTGGGTGACGAGTCAGGAGGCCAGTGCAATGACCCGTGACATGTGGCTGTCCCTGCACCGCGCTGCGAGCTGTGGGGAGAAGAAGTGGTCGGATCCCGGGTACACCTGGGCATATAGACCCTGAGCCCACGATCCGTGACGAGGGACTAGATGCGAGCCATGGAAGAGAAGAGGCCAGGACAAGCACACTTCGAGGGCTGAGTCGCTGGAAGGGTGCCGAGATGCGGAGTGCAGGAGGAGGGGCCGGGTTTGGGCTGGGGAGCCCCAAGTTCGCTTCCGGGCAGGTAAAGGTGAGGTGTCTGTTGCCCGCCTGCATGTGCGCGCGGAGTTCAGAGGAAAGGTCCGAGCTGCACATACAGTCCTGGCGCTTGATCCTGACAGAGTTCGACTCAGTCCACTGCTCCCTCCCTCCTGGGACCCTCCCCACACTGCTCTTCTCAGCCCCCTCCCTGCTGCTGTGACTTCGACCTCTCCGACCGCAGTCAAGCTTCTTTGAGCAGTTGTCTGATTCCCGGATCCTAAGCTGCCTTCTTCCCCCCACGCTCCCCGATCCATCCATCGTAACTTCTTCCCCGTGACATCAACCACCCCCTGCTGGTGATTCTCACCTCTAGATGGTAAGCCCAGACCTCTCTCCTGAACTGGGAAATCGAACATCTAACTGGCTGCAGGCAGCGCCACCTGGGGGTCCCGCGAGCTTCTCGGCCAGTCCTCTGTGAAGGAGTCGTTTTCTCTTCTAGTTCCTGTTGTCCCCAAGGCCCTGAGAGCAGCTCCAGAATCCCAGCTCAGCTGGGGCCGGTCTAGCAGGTTCTCCAACATCCCTTCCGTTCTCCTTCCTCCTGCTCCCAACCCCTTGCCAACACAACTACACACACAGACACACACACACACACACACACACCTGATTAAGATCTGCAGTGAATCTTTTCTCCCATAACGGTTGTCTGACTTCAAGCCCACCACCTTCCTGGAATCCAGTGTCACCTAGTGGTGAAGTGTGTGGACTCTGGGGCCAGGTGCACTGGAGTGCAAGCCCATCAACACGTTGCCCGAACAAAGTGTGTGCAAGCTATAGTCACCGTGGCCACCGAGTTTTCCTTGATCAGACCCCAGACCCCTCAAACACCATGCACCTTAGAAAACCATAGCCTGGGTCTGCGCGGGGAAGGCGATTCTGGGGTGCACTCCCTGGCTCCTTTGTGATGCAGAGAAGACCTTACAGGAGGGTGACAGTGGTTCCAAGCTGACACCGACAGCCAGCACACCAGGGCAGTCCCCTCCAGTCCCCCACGTGGTGCTACGGCACCTTCCATTGCCTCTCGGTCCAGGTGGGGGCTGTCACACTGCACAGCTAATTGTCTGTGACTTCCCCATCTGCTAGTTACAGATGAGGTCACAGTTCACACTAACAGTTTAAAATGCAATGCTCGGGGTGCCTGGGTGGCTCAGTCAGTTGAGCATCTGACTTCAGCTCAGGTCATGATCTCACAGTTCGTGGGTTTGAGCCCCACATCAGGCTCTGTGCTGACAGCCAGCTTGGAGCCTGGAGCCTGTTTCAAATTCTATGTCTCCCTCTCTCTCTGACCCTTCCCTGCTCATGCTGTCTCTCTCTCTCTGTCTCAAAAATAAATAAAACATTAAAAAATAAATTTAAATGCAATGCTCTGAGTCCCCCTTGCTTAAATAGAAGGGAGCCTGCGCAGCTTCAATGGTTAAGCATCCGACTTGGGTCAGGTCATGATCTTACGGTTCGTGGGTTCGGGCCCCGCATCGGGCTCTGTGCTGACTGCCAGCTCAGAGCCTGGAGCCTGTTTCAGTCTGTGACTCCCTCTCTGACCCTCCCCTGCTCATGCTGTCTCTCTCTCTCTCTCCTAGAAATAAATAAAACATTTAAAAAATTTTACATTGAAAATAAATAAATAAATAAATAAAAATAAAACATTAAAAAAAATAAAAGGGATCTATCTCTTCTGGAGAATCCAACCTCCGAAAATAGTACCTTGGCCAACTTCAAGGCCAATAGCATCCGGACCTCATGGAGGAAGAGATGCATTGGAGGAAGGAGGTGCAGAGTCCAAACAACTAAGTGATGGCACCTCAAGATTCCCCATCAGAGGTGAACTCCTTGAGATCAGGAGGGACCATGTCACTGTCTTGCTTCTAACACTATGGCTGACGAAATGTCCACAAATCACTTGCTGAATGAATGAATAAATGAATGAACAAATGAACCACTAAATGAATACAGGAGGGAAGACGCCAGCAAGCAAGATGCAGGTGTGTCTGCTCAGAGGGAATAGCCCGGAGTCTCTGGAAAGCCCTTCCAGACCTGGCCCCGGCCCCCTCTCCAGCCGTCTCTCTCCCCATGCCCCCTTTCCATGTGCCAGGCAGACAAAGGCCACTTCATTCCCCCCAACCTGCTAGGATGGCCTAAGGACTCGCCTTAGAAGTCACGGCTCTGGGACACCCTCCCTGTCCTCCTCGCTCCACTGGGTAAGCCGTTCTCACACGTGCTTCCAAATTTGCCACACTTGGCCTGATCAGCAACCCCAGACTTCGCATTACCACGTGCTGAATTGCTGACCTTCTCCACTGCCCTGTGACAGTCAGGAGTGGGGACCGTGTCCAGCTTATTCTCAGGTCACTCCGTGCCCAGCGGTACCACACACTGTCCCACGCTGCCAAACACCAGGGACCCTCCCCTGCCCAGATGGCAGTTCACGCCCCCACCCCCCACCTCCCCGCTGGCCCTGGGCATATAGTTATTCTTTCTTCAAATAAAGGTTCATTCTCTTCTAGGCGGGAGGACACAGTGGTGAACAAAACACACAACCCCCTCCCCCAGCGCTTCATGGAACTTACATTCTAGTGGGCCAGCCTCACCTGGTCGGATCGTTTGAATGCAGTAGATTTTCAAAATGCTGCTCGTAGAGCTGAGGACACAGAGGTGGCCCAGTCCCATCGTTCCTTCTCCTCTTCCTCCCTACGGGTGAGTGGAGAAAGCTCTTTCTACACAGGCTTACACAAACACACACTCCTGAAGAAAAAATTAGGGGCGCCTGGGTGGCTCAGTGGGATGAGCATCCGACTTGGGCTCAGGTCATGATCCCGAGGTCAGGGAGTTCGAGCCCCATGTGGGGCTCTGTGCTGATGGCTCAGAGCCCGGAGCCTGCTTTGGATTCTGTCTTCCCCTCTCTCTGCCCCTCCCCCACTCACGCTCTGTTCTCTCTGTCTCTCAAAAATGAATGAACATTTAAAAATTTAAAGAAAAACTATTCTGACCCTTGTTAAAATCTTAAGGAAGGGGCGCCTGGGTGGCTCAACAGATTGAGCATCTGACTCTTGATTTCGGCTCAGTCATGATCTCACAGTTCATGGGATGGAGCCCCGCATGGGGCTCTGAGCTGTGAGGAGCCTCTTTAGGATTCCCTCTATCTCTCTATCCCTCTCTTATTTTAAATGGTAAGGAAGACTTCATTCAAGATCATCGCGTAGGGGATCATAGGGGGGGAGAGACGGGGCTCAACTCCAGAGGAATAGAGGGACAAGTACAGATTTACAACCAAGGAGCGGGGGAGGGACCTGTGGATGGAACAGCATGATGAGGCTGAGGACCCTGATTGGTATCAAGGGCAGGAGGGATGATTTGGCAGGATTCGTGCTAAAGCTGCTCTAGGCGCACCCAGCAAGGCCAGGACAGACACAAAGGCCAAGGTTGAGGAGAGGGTTCAGAGGAGCCCTAACAAATGCTTGTCAAGGAGAGATCTGTGTCAACATATGCGCACATGCCCACGCCCGCGCCCCAGCCCACTCAGAATAGCAGCTGAGGAGTCAGAGTCCTACTTTCTTAGCCGCTGGCCCAGCCGACAGTGACCCAGGGGACCGCCCTCTGGTTAAAGCTGAGCTGTGCTGGCAGCTTAGGCACCCAGCCTCCTACCTCTCCAACCACTGGAAACATCAGGACCCGCAGAGTAGGGCAGGATGACAGGAAGAAAGAGATGGCCAGATCTCAAGCAGGAAGGGGGGTAAAGGAGAGCCCTGCCTCAGTTTACCAATTCGGCCACATAGAGACAGGAAGTCTAAGAAAAGAGCAGAGAAGAGGCTCCTGTGTTGGGGGAAGCAGCCTTGCCAGCTAGCCAGTCTGCACCCCATGGGTGTCCTCAACTCACTTGTGGGGACGGGGAGGGCTGGAGGGCACGGAGGAGCTGGACGGCCCATGCCGTCTGCTGTAGGCTTCCAACCGCATGATGACAAATGGATCCAAAATGGCTTCCAAGGGGGTGTCCTGGGCCCAAGGGCAAGGGAGCTGAGGAAAGAGTGCGGGTAACCTCCCCCCACCCCCACAACCTGGACTCGGAGCCCTCAGTCAGTGTCCCCGGTCAGAACCCAGGCCGGCATCCCCTTGCATGTCCAAGATGGTCCCCGGCCACGGCCCGGGGCCTCTGGGGCCTGTTACCTTGTCAGGCCTGTGCTCGGGCTGCGGATTTTCTTTGTTGCTTAAAGATCCCACAGCCCCATTTAGCTCAAGCCTCGGTCTCAGATTGCAGTCTTTCCCGTGCTCATTAAATCACTCTTGGCTGGCCTCATTTTCCTGTATTTCACCATTCCTGCAGGCGGGCCGCCTGGCGCACCTCCAGGGACACAGAGGAAATGCCGCCAGCTGCATGGCCACCGGCCGCAAGGGAGGCCAGCCTCGGCCACCCAGGGCTGAGCTCCCGGAGGGGAGGGGACAGAGGACCAGCACGGAGCAGGAGAGCCCCGGGCACCTGCATCCAGTCCTGAGGAGGCTGGGAGCTAGTGCTTGCCCTGCACAGAGAAAGGAGCCAGACAGAGAGCAGGCAGGGGCGCTTTCAAGTGCACGCGTAACTACCAACCACAGAGAGTGCAGGATCTTGATGCAAATGCCTGAGAGACAAGATTTGAATCCTCTTTGGAGATCAGAATTGCAGCTAATAGGATTGTGGTGAGGTTAAGAGACACAGTTAAAGGAGCCAACAGATGGGAGAGGTCCAGTGGAAGTCAGAATTCTTCTGTTTCCCTTTTTCATTTCAGCTCACATCCGTATTCAGAGGCGGCAGAGTCCTGCTGCAAAGGCTGCCTTCACCTCTTCTGAGCTTTGGTGCGTGGGATGGTTAGTTAATCTCTCCGAGCCTCAGTTTCCCACCCGTGTAGAAAGGGATTAGCTGTCCCTCTCTCATGAGGTTCATATGTCAGTTCAATGTGATCCTGTGTAGAGAGCCACCCACTAGCCATGCCCAGCTGCCCAGCTCCTGAGCCAGGAGGACAGGGGGCTCCAGAGAGGGGTTTCCTGGGAAGGTCGGGAGGTGGGTGCTCTGCTGGTTCCCAGAACCTTCCAGAAGTAGGGAAACCACCCTGGACAGAAAAAGAAGGGCAAGCTCTATGTTTACTGCTGCATTATTTGCTCTAGCCAAGATATGAAACAACCTAAAATCTGAAGGTGCTGACTGTGATAATGACCCGTCTCAAAATGAGATGATGGTGTGAGCTCGTAGTCAGTCTGTATAAACTATTGCGCATCTCACCCACAATCCCAGGCTGACCTCGTCCCCACACCCCCCAAAGCCCCAGTGGGGGAACCTCTTAAGACACAAGCTCCCACTGAAGGCCCCACTAGACCAAGGTCACAAAGCTTCAGAGACGATAGTAATTAGGAGCTCGGAGAGCAGCGAGAGCCTTCCGTTTCCTAATTCAGGGAGACCTGGGAGTCTGAGAGGCCCCGGGAACTGCCACAGCCTTGTCATGGGGACCCGCTTTACTTTGCTGCCATCTTGTGGTCGAATTTGGGAATAGAATCCTGAACTGTGGGAGGCTCGTCTGACGTTGACTCCAGCAATGACCAGGCCCTGTTCTAGGTGCTGGTGCTGGACACCGAGTAGCGGACAAAATAGACCATCCCCGCCCTCACAGGGCTTGCGTTCTAACTGGCAGTCAGGTAATTTTGTGTGAAAGCTGAGTCATTCCCATTTGACAGAGGAGATGACGAGACTTAAAGAATTAAAACATTTGCCCATACCACACAGCTGGGACATGAAAAAGTAAGCTTGGAAGGGAGAGCTCCGTTTGCCCAGCACTCTCTTGCCTTCCCATATCCGTCAGGAGGACGGGAGGGTGGCTCAGAGTCAGGGGCCAGACAACAAATCCTAACAGAACCAGAATATGCTCAAAGGAAAGAGCCCCAGGACCCTGGAGACCTGAGTTTTTTTTGTTTTTTTTTAATGGGTTTTTATTTATTTATTTATTTATTTTTGAGATAGAGATAGAGACAGCGTGAGCAGGGGAGGGTCAGAGAGAGAGGGAGACACAGAGTCTGAAACAGGCTCCAGGCTCTGAGCTATTCCTCAGCACAGAGCCCGACGCAGGGCTCGAACCCACGAACTGTGAGATCATGACCTGAGCCAAAGTCGGACGCTTAACCGACTGAGCCCCCCAGGTGCCCCCCTGGAGACCTGAGTTTAAGTCTTGGCTCTACTACTTTCCAGCTGTGTGAACTTGAGCAAAACACTAAGTGTCTCTGATCATATTCAAAACTGGAATAACAAGACCTATGTGACCTAGGCCGGCTATGGTTTCTTCATCCCACCGAGCACCGAGCTCGGGTGAGATGGTGCTGGAAGCTGACTGGTGGCGTCTGCCCCCTGCAGGCCCCCTCTCATACCGAAACACAGCCTCAGTCCTCCGAGCTCACTTTCCCTCCTGTTCCAAGGCCGCTGACGCTTTTGGTCCCGGGGGTGCTCCCAGTCTGGCTGCCTCCTCCTGTGCCCCTGCCCTTGATCTTCAAGATCAATCAAAGTAACGGTTCCCGCCCTTGCCCCGGGCACCAGCCCTGCTAAGGCACCACTACTGCTGGAACCTCCCCAGGCCCTACTCTTACCTACTAGCTCCATATAAAACGGGTCCTCCTTTCTCCATCCCTATCGGCACCGTCTTAAGCCACTGACCTCTGTGTCACTCCTTGCCCAGACATGCCACTGGCAGGAGCGCTCTGTCCATCCTGACTGTCTCACTGCCTCACTGCCGGCTCTGCAGGCTCGCCTCCCTCCTTGCCTTCTCCTACGTGCGAGGTCCTGTTGCCGTCCTTGCTGCATGGAGCACAGCCCGGCATGGCCTGCAGCATCTCAACATCTCTCCTCCCTGGCTCCAGGCCCATCATACTCTCTCGCCTCTGAACACTGCCCTGGTTCACTCTCTGTAGGAGGAGTCACGTCAAACGTCTCTGCTGAGAAAATCAGTCCCCAGCCTATTGTCTGGGTGGCCCCCTGCCTGCCAGCCCACTCCCCACCCCGTTCCCCGGCAAGGCAATGCGCTCTAAGGCCCTTGCATCTGCAGGGTCTACTGGGCAGGGACTACATAGGCTTTGGTGTGAGCACCTGTCTTGAATGATCTCATCTAGACCTTTCCGCAGCAATCCTATTAGGTGGATGATATACTATCACATCTCAGTGTAAGCTTATCCCAGATAAGACTGAAGAGCTTAGCCAATGTCACAAGGTTCATAAATGGGACAGTCTGCTTCCAAGGCTTCCCTCTTACCCATGCATCCTCTGAAAACCGCTTGCAGAGGCACCATGCCAACAAGCCATCCCTGAGAGGGCAGGAAGTCACCTGAACATATGCAATTCATTGAGTGGAGGATTAACAGAGATTTTCAGGGGCACCTAGGTGGTTCGGTTGGTTAAGCGTCCGACTTCGGCTCAGGTCATGGTCTCACGGTTCGTGGGTTCAAGCCCCGCATTGGGCTCTGTGCTGACAGCTCGCTCAGAGCTTGGAGCCTGCTTCGGATTTTGTGTCTCCCTCTCTCTCTAACCCTCCCCTGCTCATGCTGTGTCTTTTTCTCTCAGAAATAAATAAAACATTTAAAAAAATTTTTTTAAAAACAAGGATTTTCAAGGATATCAGAGGTAGGTTTCCTTCATAACCATTATTACAACTGCTAATAATGCATTCATTTGTATGATCACATCCTCATGATTTTCCAATCAAGATTGACATTGCTCCCAATAAGTACTTATGAAAAAAGAGGTTAGGAAGAAGAGAGAGAGAGAAGGAAGAAGAAAAGGAGGAAGAAGAAGAAAGGGGAATTTGAGGCAGGATAATCAAGGCCATGCAGCTGGATGGTAGTCAAGGCTATGCAGCCATGGATGGTCAGGGCCATGCAGCCATGGTGGTCATGACTATGCAGCTGGATAGTGTGAAAGCTGTGCAGCCATGGGTGGTCAAGGCCATGCAGCCATGGTGGTCATCACTATGTAGCTGGATGATAGTCAAGGCTGTGCATCTGGACAGTGGTCAGGACCATGCAGCCATGGCGGTCATGACCGTGCAGCTGGACAGTGGTCATGGTCATACAGCCATGGGTGGTCAAGCTTGGAAAGTGACATCTGGAAGTCTGGCTGTAGACTACTAACTGAAATGCAGCACTGCCTGCTCACTGAAAAGTCAGAAACACACACCAAGTGAAATGAAAAAAGGGAAAACAAACAAAAACTAGGCACGCCATTCTTTAATCAATACAAAGCTTCTTCTCAGTTACTCTGTGTTCGTTATGCAAGTATATCTTAAACATTAGCATCCCTCGGCTCCCTCCTGCTTCTGCTTGCCTCCCTGTACCCCAGCAGTTCTCAAAAGGAATAGGGTGGGGGGCAAATTTGCCCCTGCTGGACATTTGATAGCATCTATAGATATTTTTGACTGTTACAATTTGCAAGAAACTGGAGAGGGAAGGTTAGTGTTAGACCCTGCTCTCCACACTCTCTTGGGCCATCACATCCTCACCTATGGTTCCAAAACCACCCTAGGTGACATACCAAGTCCATATCCACACTTGAGATGGCCTGCTGAGCTTTGGACCACTTGCCTGCCATCTCCACCGATCTGTCCCGCATGTAACAACTCAAAGTCAACCTCACCTGCGCCTGTTGTGTTCCCGACCACACACCCCTCTAACTCCTGCTGTATTACTCCATCCATTCCAAGATCCACATTTTAACATCTCTGAAATCAAGATGCATTGCGCAATCAATGTCAGATATCATTAATGGCATTTTGTTTGCTTCCGTTAATGGCATTTGTGTTTCACGACATAATGGTATTTGTTTCCTCATCCACTTACCACCCCTGCAGCTTCCCCTGTTCCTCCTCACACACCACCCCCTTCAGCAGAGCTCAGGGTGTCTGAGGCCAGCTCCCAGCTCGACGAACCAAAGGGGCAGCTCCAGGCGAGAAGACCACAGACTCACACCCTCTTCGCCAACTGCACCAAACCAATGTTTCTCTGGCACAATCCCATCAACGTGCCAAAAACAATGATCGCATCCAACACTTTAAACAGATTAACTTTATGGTAAATAAATTACACCTCAATAAAGCTATTAAAATATACACTTCTCAATTTCTTGTCTGCCTATGGTCAATTGTCAGAGCCCTAAAATGGCCTGTTTGATTATTTAGTCTAATTTCAGACTTGTTTTTGACCAAGAGGATCTGCCTACCTCTTCAAACCACCATAACTGGAAAGCCTCAAAGTCCTTTGAAGGAGATCAATAGATGAGTTATTTCTCTTTCTGTTGACTGTGTATGTTTGTGTGAGTGTGTAAGTTGTGAGTACAGGCACACATGTGTCTGCACACTCTGGCCTAAACCACCAATTAACCACTGTACATTTTATCCCACAGGATCAACTCATACTTGCCACATCTATGTAAAGTCCAGAGTTTGGGACTAGAATCGAGGCTGGAACAGAGAAAGCTAGGACCATGGCCAGTGTTTATTTTTGAAGGTTTAGTACCCATCGAAATGTTACTGTTGAGTAGACACATTTGTAGGCACAAATGGAGAGGGAAAGGAATGTCCTGGGTGCTCTGCTTGAGGGCCTTCAGACCAGGAATGTTCAATTTACACTTCTCTCCCCTCTGTTCCACTGGCTGGTGCTGCAAAAGCTCCCCAGTGACCTGTGTTTCTTTATATATCCTTGGAGATGTGTGTCACTACTCCCAAGATTCAGTCATTCCTTCATTTAATAAGTAATTTGATTCTATGCTAGGTTTTCAGAATACAGGGTAGGGGGACATTCACAGAGTCCTGCCCCTCTGCCCCTCTGCAAACCTATACATTAGCAGAAAAGGCAAGTAATGATAATCAAATGGGATGGTTGACATAGTGAGATAGTGCAATATGTCAAGCTATTTTCTAAAAGAGAGAGAGAAGAAGAGGAAGAAGAAGAAGGAGGAGGAGGAGGAGAAAGGAAAGAAGGAAGGGAGGAAGAAAGAAAGGGAAAAAGAAAGAAGAAAAGAAGAAGTGCCTGGTGGCTCAGTAGGTCAAGTGTCTGACTTTTGGTTTCAGCTCAGTTCTTAATCTCACAGTTTGTAAGTTTGAGCCCCACATTGGGCTCCACACAGACAGTGAGGAGCCAATTTGGGATATTCTCCCTCTCCCTCTCTGCCTCCCCTTTCTCTCTCAACATAAATAAATAAATAAACTTAAGAAAGAAAGAGAGAGAAAGAAAGAAAGAAAGAAAGAAAGAAAGAAAGAAAGAAAGAAAGAAAGAAAGAAAGAAGAGAAGGATGGAGGGAAGAAGGCAGGAAGGAAGGAAAGAAGGAAGGAAGGAAGAAGGAGGGAGGGAGGGAAGGAGGAACCTTCCTCAGTACTTGGCAGAGGGACGGAGTGAGGGAGGGACTCTCCCCAGTGCTCAGACTACCATTAGATATTTAAAGCGAGCTGGGGTTAGGCATCCTGCCCACGTCTGCCATGGAGCATGTACGTAAGCTTGCTATTCTACCACGTCTTTTGATGCCAGATATTTGGAGGACACTGTATGGCTCTGAGCAGTACCGGGGCACCAAGAAAGGAGAAACACGCTACCCCAGCCCTCAGGCTCTGACTGTCCAAGTTCTTTGGAAATTGGATCCATGGGGTCAAGTACATCCAAACTGAAGAGTAGATCTTCCTGGCCCGTTTCTCCCCTGCTAAGTCTCCGGCCTCTAATGAGACGCGGGTTGTTTTGGCGATGTTGGGAGGGAGGGGAGAGGAGGGAAGGTGTTGCCACCTGGATGGGGCCTTGGCTTCTGCTGGGATTTGATGAAGGTTGTTTCACTGGAGGGCAGTCAGGCCCACCCGAGGCGCATTGCTTCCGGGCATCATGAGGTCAGGAAAACCTCGCGTTCGGAGAAGAAAACTGGTTTCTGTCCTAAATTATCCTGGGAAGTCCAGGAAGCCCTCAGATAAAAGAACAGACAGTGGGAAGTTTGTGGAGGGGAAACCTGGGGTCCAGGACTCTTCCCAGCGAACAGTAATTCACTCTAGATCATGTGTTTTGAACTACAGCGTAGATGTGTAGTTCAAGCAAGCATTTTTTATAGTTTTATTTGTTTATTTTGAGAGAAACAGAGAGAGAGTGCAAGTGGGGGAGGGGCGGGGGGGTTAGGTAATCTGAAGCAGGCTCTGTGCTGACCGCAGATATATCTCCTGATGCAGGGCTAGAGCTCATGAACCATGAGATCATGACCTGAGCTGGAGTCTGATACTTTACCAAATGAGCCACCCAGGTGCCCCTCTAGCAAGCATTTTTAAAATGTTTTTACTGTTTTTTATTTATTTTTGAGAGAGAGAGACACAGTATGAGCAGGGGAGGAGCAGAGAGAGAGAGTAAGACACAGAATTCAAAGCACGCTCCAGGCTCTGAGTCCAATGTGGGGCTCAAACTCATGAACCACAAGATCATGACCTGAACCAAGGTTGGCTGCTTAACCAACTGAGCCACCCAGGCGCCCTGCAAGCAACCCTTTTTTAAGGAAACCAAATGGAAATGGAAATGGCCTGTGTTAGGAGGGACAGTATAACTTTGCAAAACTTTTGTTTGAGTTGCACATACATATATACGCAATGCGAGCATGACAAGGTCATCACGTCATAACCATTTCTATCTGTGAAGAACAGTTTAAAAGTTTGAAAACCAGTGTTCTCAGTGGCAAGATTATATGTTTCTGTGCTTCATTTTTCTTCACAGATGTTCTGAATGTTCTACAAGAAAATTTGTTACTTTTGTGAAAACCATAAAAAGTGGGGGCTTTTCCCATTTTGAAAAATATTCAGCTGTACAAAAAAAATTGAAAGAATAATATGATCAACATCTGCACACACTTCAGCTAGATTCACCAATTAATAGCAATTGATCATATTCGGTATTGTGATCCTTCACTTCTAGGTTCTTACTCCAGAGACTGGGTCATAACCACAACACAGTTGACATGCTCGAGAAATTTAGCCTGGGTAGCATAGTGTTATCTAATATACAGCCCACATTTAAATTTCCCTAATTGTCTCAACAATGTCTTAAAACTGTGGTTTCCTTTCTTGTTTTGCTTTTGCATTTTTAAAAAATCTAACAGTGAATTCATTATCCCACGTTGCGTTTAGTTGTCTTTAAAAGTGCTTGTGTTTTTCATGATCAAAAATGGAAAGAAAGCAAAGGAGGGCAGAGCAGATAGAGAGTCCCTTAACACCATGCTGTGTTTCTAGGGTGTTTGTGCTTACATTTGTGTTTGGGGTGGCCCTGGTGGCCCAGGGAGTTGGGGTTACAGGGTGTGTTCACTGTTCATACAGGTTCCCTTCAGCCCCTGATTGGGCACACGTGGTGATGTGAACCCTCGGTAAAGTCCCAGCGACGACAGGGCAAAGCTCCCATCGCAGCTCCGCCATTTGTCATCTGGGCGACCTTGGGCAATTATTCACTTCTGTGCCTCGGTTTCCTACCCATCAATGGAACCATCACAGCGCTCTCCTCCTAAAGCTGTCATGAGGGATTAAAGGGTACAATTTATAGACAGCTGGCACATATTCAGTATTCCAAAAATATTAGCTAGTTATTAATAACATTATCTTGATTCTTGTCAAGAGATCTTAATTAAGATGTGCCAACAGACTGTCCCTCTGAGATGGCTTCATGGCTGCGCCCCCAAAATGCAGCAATGATGCATCAGCCAGAAAGTCGTGTGCAAGTATGACAAGGGCTGGATAGGTCCCACTGTCACCCCTTCCTTTCCGTCTCTGCTAATCTCTGTTTCGATTCTTCTAGAACAAGAGGAACAGTGGCACTGATGCAGTGGAAAGTACATGACCACTTGTACATTGAGACCACAGATATACTTTGGATCCCAGCTCCTTGACATACAATCTGGGCCACCAGCTAACCTGTGTGGAGCTCAATTTCCTTAACTGAAAAATTAGGAGTGATAGCCAAGATGGGTTCTCTTCCAAATAGTATCGCCTGATCTTATAGGATGGATTAAAAACACCAGTCCAACATGAGTGCTGACTCTGGCAACAAAACCAACAAAATTGGCTTGTGGCCATGCAAGGGAAGAAAATGGAGGACAAGATGCTGCTAAAATGACAGAAGACAAATTATTTATTTATTTCTCGTGGCTCTCAAGTACAGAATGCTTTCTTTCTTTTTTTTTTTTTAATGTTTTATTTATTTCTAGGAGAGAGAGAGAGAGACAGCGTGAGCAGGGGAGGGTCAGAGAGAGAGGGAGTCACAGACTGAAACAGGCTCCAGGCTCTGAGCTGGCAGTCAGCACAGAGCCCGACGCGGGGCTCGAACCCACGAACCGCGAGATCATGACCCGAGCAAAAGTCAGACGCCTAACCAACTACGCCACCCGGGCGCCCCAAGTACAGAATGCTTTCATCATAAGTGACAAAGCGTTGCCCTAGCTTTGTATATTTTTAGGTGTGGTCAACTGTCTTCCTTTCACGGGCCCACCGAAAGCTAAAAAACAGTCTAACAGGTATACAGGTAGAGACTCCGGGTCAACCCCCTCATGTCTCTGACTCTTTCTGTGTTAAGTTCCTCAAAAGAGCTCCCCAAACATCTTCAAAGTTAGGCAAACAAAGGAACTGTCCTGGAAGTTTTTCATTGATGGATCCATATAGTTTCCAAATAGCTTGGACTCTGAATAAGAATTTGTGGATCCAGAAGCATTTAAGTGAATGTAACAACCATGAATCCCCTTTATTAACTGTTGTCTTTATGTCATTCCCCATTCTGATCTGTCCAGCCCCTCGGCAGCACTCTGGACTAGAGAAAGGAAGACAGTTCCGTACCTGGCGCTGCTCCTCATGCAGGAGCACTCCTCTTATCTTGGAAATACAATTTTAAACCATTGACTCCACCATTAAACTATCCATTTTTGTCTTTTTGAAGATCTCAACTGAGAAAATTATTAATAGCCACCCCACGGAAAGGACAGATTGAATCAATCAATTCTACCTACTCCAGGGCAGATGACCATTCTGACAATTACCTGTGATGGAGAAAGTATTAATGTAGCTAACATGTACCAAGTGCTGACTTATTTACCAAGTACAACACTAACACTTAGGATGGAATCCCACCTCTCTGGCTGTGTATCTTTCTCACCCATAAGAGGTAGGACAGCACCATATTCTGAGAGCTTATAAAAGAAGAGGTTTATATATACAATGGAATACCACTTGGAGATGAGAAAGAATAAAATCTGGCCATTTGCAGCAAAGTGGATGGAACTGGAAGGTATTATGCTAAGTGAAATAAGTCAGTCAGAGAAGGACAGATACCATATGTCACTCATATGCAGATCTTGAGAAACTTAACAGATGACCATGGGGGAGGGGAAAGAGGAAAAAAGGTACAAACAGAGAGGGAGGGAGGCAAATCATAAAAGACTCTTAAATACAGAGAACAAACTGACGGTTGATGGGGGTGGGGGAGAGGGGAAAGTAGATGGGCATTGAGGAAGGCACTTGTTAGGATGAGCGCTGAGTGTTATATGGAAGCCAATTTGACAATAAATTATATTTTAAAAACTCTGCACATCAACATGGACCAGGATACCCACTCTACAGAAAAAGAAGGGCGTCAATGGGCACAGGACCATGGAACCCACTACTCTTTAACCATACCATACCACCCAGAATCTTACCACCTAACAGAGAGATGAAATGGCCTGTTGAAGGTACAAAGGAAGCCCCAATTTGGAGAATGTTTTATAAGGAGTGAGCGCCAACCTCCAGGGTAGCCCTAAATCAATGATCATAACACGGTGTATGTCCCCAGTAGAGAGGATACAGGGGCCAGGAGTAAAGGGGGAGAAGTAGGAGAGGTCCTGATTGCCATCACTCCCAGTGACCAACTGGGACACTTTTCCTTCCCCTGCCTACAACCCTGGGCTCTATGTTCTTACAGATCCTGGCCACAGGGTCACTTGTTGTCCCAAGTGATCAAGTGTCAGATGATGCTTTTTGAATAGCACATGGTCCTCTGCTGTAGATAATATAACCTCCAAAGCTTTACACTGTGAGTATCCTATTGCGACTTACCATGGATTCTTCACAGTCTTCGCCTGACAGACACTTCTCATGCCTTAAGGGCTGCCAGACTATGTGACCCAAATAACTAAGCTGCTTTGTACTGCAGCCTGGAGTTAGGATGGTCCTTCAAAGTTGTCCCAAGTTGAGAAGAGGGTGCCCAGCCTTTGTCACATCCACATCCCTGGATACAGGCTGCCCTGAGATGAGGGTGGAAACTAGGAGGAAGCAGCAGATGGTCCCCAGAGAAGGACACTGACATGAGTCCTCCGAAGTCAATACTCCCAGAAGCTGGAGGAATCGAGACATGGAAAGGTAGGCAAGGCAGTAGCATCCACTGTAGTGGAAATCCACCCCCCGAGCAGCGCTCCGAAGGACCAGGGTTAATACCTCCACCCTAAGTGTTCCCGGACAGAGTTCTGACCCTAACGGCAACACTCATCCAAATGCACCAGCTTCTCTTTCTCCACAGATTGAACAGTCAACAACTCCAGGACAAGAAGTGTATTTAGTTAACAGGTGCATAGTATCTAACACATAAAAAGCAATCAAGAAATTTTCCGTTAGATAAATAAATAAATTTCCACATGATGAGGTTTCATAATGCCTAAAAACAGATAATGCACCTGTTATTTTACATCTGTAAGCCAGCGATAATGACACAACAGTGGCCTTTGTATTCCTCATAGATTCTTCTGGTTTTATACCCAGGGATCTGGAGCACTTTTGTAATCTAAAAGACCATCCTTCTGAACACCTACTCATCCCTTACCTACATTTACACCACTTTATAATAAATACTTTCTTTGGTTTTTTTCTTTCCTTCTTTATTTTGTTATTATTATTATTGTCAACAAATACTAAGTGAGATTCTCCTACAGAGAGCAGGCTAGGTTTTACTTTCCATTTTATAGATGGGAACTTAAAACACGAGAGGTTGTATAACTTGCTCCAAAATTGGGTACACAGCTAGTAAGGGAGTGTACTGGGACTTGAACACCAGAGGTCTGGCTGTGCGGCTCCTAATCGTAGGTTAAAACAAGACAAACAGAATTTCTTCCAACTTGGAACATACAGTCTAGTGGGATAGAGAGACACTGTAAAGTTCAACAAATAAAATAATTATCCATGGATAGCATTACTGTCTATTTAGGAGGGGGTAAAAACACCGTTGGTAAGATTCAAAATAACAAAGAGGTTCTACTTTTAAAATGATTCTCAAGGTAAATCCCTTTAGGAAGATGACTTAAAATAAGGCCTAAAGAATAAGAAAAGGCAATTATGAGATGGGCATTGCAGGTGCACAAACAAAGCTAAAAAGAGACCAATGTGGCTCGGGGTTAGTAAACCAATAGGTGAAAGGTAAGTGAGGCATTTAAAGATGGGAATCCCAGAAGGCCATGCTTCGAAGTCCTAAGTAAGGACTGGACCTTTACCCAATGTAATGGAAATTAGCTTTTTTTTAATGTTTATTTTATGTTTGAGAGAGATAGAGAGAGCAGGGAAGGGGCAGAGAGAGAGAGAGAGGAAACAGAAAATCCCAAGCAGGCTCTGCACTGTCAGCACAGAGCCCGACAAAGGGCTCAAACCTACGAACCATGAGATCATGACCCGAGCCAGAATCACGAGCCAGCTGCTTAACTGACTGAGGCACCCAGGCGCCCTGGAAATTTGCTTTTGATGAGAAGTGTCAACATCTGATTTTAAGAGGACCTCTCTGCCTACCGTATAGAGACTGGGTCGGGCATGAGTATACACTGGGTGGAAGGCTACAGAAGAGTCCGTGTAAATATGTTCATCTTTGTTACTTACCCTCCCTTCCTCTTATCTTGCCCTTCTCATATTAGAGCACAGCAAGCACTCATCAAACCTGCAAGGAAGGGGGCAACCGTTTCTAAAAATAGGGCAAGGGTCTGCAAACGAAAAACCTTCTAACCCTTCCAAGTTAGCTATTCCCTTTAACATCAAAGTATTTGCTCTTCTCAGCGCCCTGATTAGTGACTAATAAAATGAACAACACCCCCATCCCGACCCAAACACTCTAAATTAAGAACTTAGCATTCCATTTATAGTGTCCTTTACCTGGAATAATTAACACCAGATGCAGAATAATGGCAGTGATTAGTAATTTTCTCCCATGAGAGCCATTTTTAGGAAGGATACAGATTGTACCTTCCTCCACCACCTCCGTTCCACCTCCTCCCAGCTGCTACCCCAGGCTGGGCTTCTACTCACCTGACTGACAGCAGTTTTCATGGGGAAGGAGCACCTTGGCGAGGAGAAGGTTGAAAACCAAAAACATCCAATATGCAGAATTGTACCTAAACTGAAAATAGGAATAATAATAATAATGACAGTAATAATAATGGCTATCATTTATCGAGAGCTTACTATGGGCCAGGCACTATGTTAAGAACTTAATACATCTTTTAAAGGTACTAAATATCTCAACGACTCATTGCCAAGTTATCACCCTGGAACCTTAGCAGGCGTCCCCAGCACAGCAAAATGCTACAAGCCACATACAGGAAAAACAATATGGTGGCTGCTTGGTGTTTATAAAAATCCATGTCCCAACTTATTCAATGTCATCTTACCTAATCATCCATTTTCCAACCAGGAGGTTGAATCTCTGGGGCGTCTCCTCTCTGCCGTCCCAACTTGCTGACAACTTGACTTTCTCATCTCCCCACCAGCCCCGCCAGGTCCCAGACATTGATGAGCATCTGTGTCCTGGAGGCCAGTCCCCTCATCAGGCTTCCTGTAAAGTCTCTCATGCCAGGTCGGTGGGGACAAACCTGCTTCTAGGTCTCACTGCCCTTCCCAGAGGGGCCCCAGGGATTTAGCAAAGGCTGTGAGAGGAGCATTATAGCACTTTGTTTAATGAGGTATTGTGTAACCTTAATTTTTTCAATTATCTAACTTTCTTTCCTGCCCCAGGGTCCTTATCGTCAGCCAACCTCAACCCCATGCAAACGCATGGGGTGCTGCCCCGGACCCTCCCCCCTCCCTGTATCTGTCTAATTGCTGACATCACTTTGCAGCTCCTCCAATCAAAAAGGAGAATCCATTTCTCTAAGCCTTTTGTGTGGGCGAGCCTTATGACTTGTTTAAGCCAATGGAATGTGGTGAAAGCAGTGGGCTCCCAGTTCCAAAGACAGACCTCAAGAATCCTCCCACACCCTCATTCTCCTTTGGGAGAACTGAGACCGTTGCGTGAACAAGCACAGGCCGGCTTGTGGAGGATGGGAAACCACGTAGAGAGGGCCGAGGAGCAGCAGCCAACCTCCAGAAGCAGAGCTGCCTCAGGACCTTCAGCTGATTACAGACAGATAGGGACATCTCTGAAACTAACTATCCACCTGAACCAGAGACTCATGAGCAACGCACTTTGTGGCTACTCTAAAGCACGAGGTGGGGCGCCTGGGTGGCTTAGTCGGTTAAGCGTCCGACTTTTGCTTAGATCATGATCTCGCGGTTCGTGGGTTCGAGCCCCGCGTCGGGCTCTGTGCTGACTGCCGGCTCAGAGCCTGGAGCCTGTTTCAGTCTGTGACTCCCTCTCTCTCTGACCCTCCTTTGCTCACGCTGTCTCTCTCTCTCTTTCTCTCTCTTAGAAAAAACAAACAAACAAAAAAAAAACCACAAAGCAGGAGGTTTGGGGGAATTGGTTATAGATCAGTGGACACCTGATATAGTCAGTTACTCAAGCAGCTATTTGAGGAGACTGTCCAGCTCATCAGCCTCTTCTACTTGCCCATCAATCTCAGCTCTTACTCGTCCTGAACTCATATCTATGGCCTCTTCCTTGATAGCCACATGACCCCTCTGAAATTAAAATAAGCTAACTCTGATGTTTAAAACTCAGCTCTGCCTCAAACTATAATAGACTACAATCTTTCCTATTAAAAAAAAATTTAAAACCTTAATCACATATCCTTGTAGCCCACACACATTAAGGTGACCCTCATTTAGTGATGTCCTTGTAGATTCCCTTCTTCCGGAATGCAGGTAGACTCTGTGACCTGCATATAGCCAACCAAATATGATAAAAATGAAGGCATAATCACTCCCATGATTACATTACTTTACTTAAGACTACTTCTTAGCAAACCAGAGCGAAAGGGTCTCCTACCAGCCTTGAAGATGTGAGCCACCATGTTGTGAGAGGGTCATGTGGCAGGGAACTATGGAGGCTTCTAGATAGGACTGAGATCAGCCCCAGGCTGCTAGCCCACAGGGATGCAGGAACCTCAGTCCTACAGCTGTGAGAAACTGTATTCAGCCAACAGCCACGTGATCTTGGAAGGGGACTCTGCACTGCACTGAACCTTTGTTCCCCCCGCAAAATTCGCATGTCAGAATCTTAGTCCTCCATGGTATGGTATTAGGAGGTAGAAGCTTAAGGAGGTAATTAGGTCATGATGGTGGAGCCCTCATGAATGGAAGGAGCATCCTTGTAGAAGAGACCCCAGAGAATTCCCTCATCCCTTCCACGCTGTGAGGCCCCGGGGGAAGACAGCCATCTGTGAACCAGGAAGTGACTCTCATCAGACATAGACTCTGGCATCACCTTATCTTAGATTTCCATCCTCCACAACTGTGAGAAGTAAATTTCTGTTGCTTATAAGCCACCCAGTCTGTGGTATTTTGTTATAGCAGCCTGAACAAGCTAAAATAAACCCCACACTCCAGAAAGGAATTTGGTTCAACTGACATGATACAGCCTTGAGAGAGTCTGACCAGATTACCCAATTAAGCCTCTATGAGCAGGGAGCTCTTGATCATTGGAAGGATCCAAACAGCTGGAAACTCCCTGGTCAGACTTCTTTGTGGAATGAAGCTCTAAGGGAGGTCCCTAAGGTCTCTTCCACCCCTAGGATTCTAAGACTTTTTGGTCTCTACCTTTCCTCGAGAGCACAGCTGCTATGCTCCCAAGAGCATCAGAGAATGAGGATCCGTCTCCAGCCATTGTCTCTGCCGGCCTCTACCTCAGCCCTGTGGTGTCAGAATAAGCCCCACTTCTCTTTCTGATGAGTCAATGTGGCTCATAGGACACCGAAGGAAGTGTCATGGGCCAGACTCGAACAGAGTGTTTTCAGCATGGTGGTATTTCACTAGGATCCACATCCGGTCTCCAAAGCATGGTAAGAAGCTCCAAGCAGAATAAGGGGAATTTTCTCACGGCTTATCTGGAAGAGCTAATAAGAGAACCTGGCATGGTGAGAAGCACGTGGCAGAGGGAGGTCATGGGGGAAATATTTACTGGGGCTTAAAACAGACAATGTACTGTATGTTTCTCTCATATATCTTCATATATCCTCTGGGTTCATCGTCTTTCTCCTCCTTGGACTTGTTCGAATTCCCAAAGCTGGTATCAAGGTAGAGATTTAAATACACGACACCTTGACATCACTTTTTAACTCCTATTCTGGCTTGTTTCTGTAGATTCTGGATGTTAGAAAGAGGCCATGGAGGAGGCCATGTCTGTGTTTCTCCAGCAACGTCTTCCAGAATGAGAGTCTCAGGCCTTTAGACAGAGGTCACACAAGCACAAATGTAAATGGTCACCCCCATGGGATGGTCCCGGGTGTTAATGAGGGACATCCCCTCCAGTTTTCCTTTTTGGGGTTCATACTTCTATCTTAACGCATGTCACATGCTCTGGTAAGACTGCTGTATCCCTGATTCTAAGATGCATGAATTCTTCCATACTTAAATGTTTCTGAAATTGGGGTGTGTCTTAAAAGCATTTGTGCATTTAATATAGTGTTTCTTTTGTCCTCATAAACACTAACTAGATTCACAGTACGTGTTAAGTCAATAGCATCTTAGGATCAAGGAGATCTGAATGTGCTGTTGAGTTTCTTTGTTCATCTTCTCCAGTAAACTGGAACCCTGAGACAGAAATATATTCATTCCGGTATTCACAGTTCCTAGCACAGAACAGGCTCAAGAGATATGAATAAATAAATGGACAAATGAACTAAAATGTCTCTAAATCAGGAAGGGAAATACATTTCCCAGTGGCCTGATGCACATGGCCTTCATAAATAAATCTCTGTGCTCAATTTTGCACATCCTAAACACCCCTGATTAGTGGCTGGGTCTCCACAGGTGACGTTTCCCCAGGAAGAAGTGTTCTGCGAACACTCACTGTACCAGTGTGCCCGTCATCTAAATGTCACAGAGGCCATTACAAATTTGGCATGTTGGTCCCCCTCAGGCTCTTGGCCATTTGGGTGGTGTGGGGCCAGGCCCTGCAACTGGTTCTACCTGGATGAACTGAGCAGCGTCAGGGTCCCAGGCCTATAAAGTGCTGCTCTGTCACCTGGATACCCACTACAAGTGCTTCTGCCATTTCTCTGCCCTCCTCACCTCCCAGCCTGGATGCATGCAATTAAAAATTAAAGGGCCTCTTAAAAAAAAAAAAAAAAAAAAAGAGGTGTCTAGGTGTCTCAGTCAGTTAAGCGTCCAACTCTTGATCTCAGCTCAGATCTTGATCTCAAGGTTGTGAGTTCAAGTCCCTCGTTGGGATCCACACTGGGTGTGAAGCCTACTTAAAAAAAAAAAAAATCAAAGGGCCTCATCCGCATCCTCTGACAGAAGTCTCTGGACATGAGAGAAGCTCAGAAAAAATTACAGTGAGGCCCCAAGATGTCTGAAAAGTTGCTGGCCCTCCTTCCCGTCTTTAATATGAAGGTGTCTGGCTATATCCTTTCAGATTAGTTTATCAAACATTTCTGAGTACCTACTGTGTGCCAGGCTCTATGAAGTGAGCTTCCTAGAACAATGATGCAGGAGGGAGTTCAAAGCCACCAAGATTCAGTCATTATGATTATGTAACATCTTTGCAGTAGCAATAATGAAAAGAGAGAGCTTTAGAATTTACAATGCCTTTGGTTCAAAAATCAAAACAAAAATTAATAAATAAATGCATAAAAATAGTGAATTAAAATAAATCAAAACAATTCACATGCAAAGATGCTCAACATCACTCATCTTCAGGAAAACGCAAGTCAAAGCCACCGAGAGATGTCACCTCATACGTATTAGAATGGCTGTCATCTGGAAGACAAGAAGTAAGCGTTGATGAGATGGTGGAGAAAAAGGAGGAACTCTTGCTCATTGTTGGGAATGTAAGCTGGTGCAGCCACTGTGGAAAACAATAAGGAGTTTCCTCAAAAAAATTCAAATAGACCTATCACATATGATCCAGCAATACCATTTCTGAGTTTATATCCACAGGAAATGAAAACAAGATATGAAAAAGACATCTGACCCCCATATTTATTGCAGTATCATCCACAATAAACAAGATAGGGAAAACTAAGTGTCCATCAATGGACAAATGGATAAAGCAGTGCCTTGAAATTAGCACCATGCTCCGAATGCATACCCTCCCCTTGCAAATTTTGGGGAGGAAAGAGTACATAAAAGGTAAGAAGCTCACAGCCTACCCATTGGGAATCAGCAGACAGGTGGGTGTTCTCTGCCTGGTGCCTCTTCAACATTTCTGTCCCTAGATCCCAGTCCCTCCTTCCACTGTCTAGCCTAGCGGTCTTCACCAAGAGGCAATGCTACAGATTGAACACCCACTGTGTGCAGGGTGATCTACACCCATTGCTTGCAAAGAAGGTATTGTCTACATTTTACCTCTGAGGCGATTGATGCTAAGTCACTTTTAACCACACGACCAGTAAGGAAAGGGAAAAGCTTAAATTTGAACCCAGGTCTTCTGGTCCTGCAGCCTGGGCCTCTTCCCTCCACTCTGCAGTGGTTAAGAGCATGTGCTCTGGTGTCAGGCTGGCAGGTCAGCATTAGAAATCCTCACTTCCAGGGGCGCCTGGGTGGCTCAGTCGGTTAAGCGTCCAACTTCTGCTCAGGTCATGATCTCATGGTTTGTGGGTTCGAGCCCCGTGTTGGGCTCTGTGCTGACAGCTCAGATCCTTCAGATTCTGCTTCAGATTCTGTGTCTCCTTCTTTCTCTGCTCCTCCCCTGTGCTCTCTCTCTCTCTCCCAAAAATAAATCAAACAATTAAAAAAATTCTCACATCTTTGTTATGTGACTTTGGGCAGGTCGCTAACCTCTCCAAGTCTCAGTGTCCTTCTCTGTAAAATGAGGATACTAATTAATGATAGCGGCCACACAGGCATAGGATTAGAAAAGAGCATATACCTAAAAGATTTCCTGGACTATGAAACAGCTCAAATAATGTTAGGCAGTGTTACATAACAGCGGCCCCACCCTACGATTTAAGAAGGTCTCTAGCTATTCAGAGGGTCAGCTGGGCTGCAACTAAAGTGGGACTTAGAGGGGTCTAGTCAAATAAACCTTCTAATTTCAAAGGTCATACTTTTGTCCTTTAAATCCAGTTATTTTGAAATTTTCTTTCAGTCAAATCTCGTAGGCAAGAGCATTCCTTCTTTCTTGATACCGTCTTGCATCACAAGACATTTTTTAGGTTCCCCAGACCAGTCCGAGAGGGAAATCGTCACGTTGCCTCTTCCCAACTACTGTCTGTGACTGCCTGCTTGGCTCATTAATGTCTGTTCCAGCCCAGACCTGGAAATAGCAGCCCTTAGTTAACAGCAAGAGCCAAAAATATCACAGTCCCTCAGTGAAATGATTTAGTCACTTTAGACCAGACCCTTCTTTTACTGGCCTTATTTTCAAAAGCTTTCAAAATGTGAAAAGTAGGTTTTACTCCTTATACGTTGGTGTGATATCCATATTCAGATAAGGGAAGCATCACCCCCCACCCCCACTATTCATTCTTTTCCTGCTGATGGATACAAAGAACATGCACTGAGTGCCTACATATCAGTGCCAGGCGTGTACTCGGCACTCGGAAGAAGAGTGAACATTTTAGGAACATGGTTTCTGCCCGCATAGACCTCTGGTCTAGCACAGAGATCGCAAATCAATACTTTTTACAATGATTGTGGAATTGCAATTGTGACAAGGGCTCAAAGAACAAATGGGGGCGGGGCTCTAGGCGTGTTGAACAGGTCGCCGATGTAGTCGGTGAGAAATGATGCTCTCTCCTTCCACTGAGCTGAACGCAGGGAAGAGCCTGCTAGGCAGGGCTGGCTTCAAGGGAAGATGCCGCCCAACGAAGCCACAAAGCCAGGGAACTGGGTGGGAAGCGTCCTCAGGTCAGCGGTGCAAAGCAGATCCAAGAAATCCAGCTGCCTCGACATCTGTCTCAACTTTCTAAAGGTCAATTCTGCTACTGTGGCAACCGCGAATCTGAACGCTGCATTTCTCAGACTCCCTGGCTGCCGAGGATTCTGGAGACGATTCAGGATCCCCCTAGTGGTTTTGCTCATGCAGGACACACATCCAGAACTGAGTTATTGTGGAAGACAGGAGACAGTGGGGAAGGTATCATTTTGCTGGGGTAGAGCATCCAGAGAGGATGGCATAGATCTGAGCCAGTAGTGGCAGTGGTGCCTTGCTGATCTCTAGCTCAAGACCTAAGTCGTGTGAGCTTGGAACCAAGTGTTGGGAAACAGATACTGATACCCCAAAGTAGCGGACATTTTGTGTGCCCCATGTTCCATTCCCACAGCCTACCAGGGGAGGGTCAGAGAGGGAGATACAGAATTAGAAGCAGGCTCCAGGGTCTGAGCTGTCAGCATAGAGCCCAATGCAGGGCTCGAACCCATGAACTGTGAGATCATGACCTGAGCTGAAGTCGGACGCTCAACCAACTGAGCCACCCAGGCGCCCCCTGACCTGGTTTTAGCACAGTTCTCTATATGGTGCTTTATCCCACCTCAATCCCTCACTGTGGCATGTCCCTGTTTCTCTGTTCAAGACTTTATCCAAAATCATGGAAGGTTGCTCAGCCCACAGAGATGCAAGCCACCAGTTCTGAGGTGTTAATACCACTGGGGCCAACCCTCAGCCAACAGGAAACAAGTGCCATGAGCAAATACCCCAGTTTCTCACCTTGGGAGGGATCATATGAAAGTACTTTCGGCTTGTTTCCTTTTAGGGTCCCCAGGTGCCCACAGTGGTAATCTGCCCACTAACGCACACTATTGGCTTTCTCCTCTTCTCTTTTGCTCTTCCTGGTCCCTCATCCTAGTTTTCTGGAATTACCTTGCAAGCAAACCATCAGCACCCAAGTTTTATCTCAGTTTCTGCTTTCCAGAAAGGCAAATTAAAACACTCAGCACACAGAGCAAACCATATATAATTATTCCCTTACTGGCCACTTCTGCAGTAATTTTCTGGGAATCATTGGAGACCCAGCCCAGAGCCAGCCCCTCCAGCACTAACAGCAATTCTTTAAGCAGTAATTCATTGCATCAAATCCTTTTCTAATCAAAATCACTGAAGTGGTTTCTTGGCTGAACTTGAACCCTGACTGTGGAAGTCCCCCATCTGTCTGGTACTTGGAGAGGCAGAGTGAAGAACTTCTAGTTGACTTTGCTTTGATTCCAATGCCAAAGGAGCCATTTCTCCCTAGCAGATCAGGAAAATGGCAGCCATGGCTTTACTCTTCAGCATGGTTAATGTATTCCATGATCATGCTAACTTGGAATTCTCTTTTGCCCAGATATCACACATGTACTTGTTAAAACATCCCTTAATTCCTTCATCTTGTCTTCTTTGGTCAGGATAAGACCTTTGGACAATATTTACTAACAGAGTAATTTTAAGACATGAGTAATTTTTAAATACAATGGCTTATTAATGTTTTATGAACACACCCAGTCTATGGTTTTCTCTAAGCGAGCAAATGATTTCAGTGTTAAGACCAAATAATACCAGTGATGAGGCATATGGCAAATGGGGGTGAGGCGAGGATTTTGCTTTGCAAGTTAAATATTGCAATACACAAAAATACAATGATTATTATAATAAGCACCCAGAATTAACAACTGATATCATACTTACTTCCAGTTTCAGTTACTTTTGTAAAAAAAAAAAGATGTAAAAATATACAAATATGTTGAAACCCTTTATGTTACCCTCTGTATTCTAATTCTTTATTCTCTTTCCCCAAAAATACCCACTGTCATGAATACCATGTGGAACATTTCAGTCTATATAGGCATAATTTTGTTATAAGATCAATCCATAAATATACAAAGCTTGTTTATCTAACTTATATAAATCATACATTATATTAATTCCTCTGTAACTTTACTCAGCATTAATTTTTACAATCTATCCATACAGGGGTGCCTGGATGGCTCAGTCATTTAAGCATCTGACTCTAGATTTTGGCTCAGGTCGTGATCTCACAGTTCGTGAATTCAAGGCCCATATTGGGCTCCACACTGGAACTGTGTAGCCTGCTTGGGCTTCTGTCTCTCTCTGTTTCTCTCTGCCCTTCCTTGGTGCTTGCTTGCTCTCTCTCTCTCTCTCTCTCTCTCTCAAAGTAAATAAAT
Source organism: Proteles cristata cristata (assembly GCA_017311185.1). Lineage (NCBI taxonomy): Eukaryota > Metazoa > Chordata > Mammalia > Carnivora > Hyaenidae > Proteles > Proteles cristata. Next base: position 617,906 of record JAESUZ010000837.1, read on the forward strand.
AAACTTAAAAAAATAAAGTAAAATATATCCATACAGATAGATCTATTTTATTCATTCTAACTGCTACGAATAATTTGATTCATTTCCCCACTCCCCCACTGATGGACAAATAAATTGTTTCTAGATTGATGACATTAATAACCTTACTGCAACAAGTTCCCTTTGTGACTCTCCTCGTAAACCTATGTGAACCTTTCATTAAGCGATATACTGAGCAATGGAAATGCAAAGGATATTGTCTAGAGAGTGCACGTATTCAGTTTTTCTAGACGTTACCAAACTGTTTTCCAAGGTGGTAGCTGCGATTTGTAATCCCATCAGCAATGTATGAAACTTTTTGCTTCCTCCTGCCTTTGGCAAAACTTGGTATGTGCAGAATTTTAAAAATTTTGCCAGGCTCTTGGGTGTGAAATGGTATCTTCTTCTGCTGTTTCATTTACATCTCTGTGATTTACTGGTAAGGGTGAGCACCTTGTCTCATATTTATATGTGAATACAAACTGTGAGCTTCCTGGGCATCAATTACGTGCATGTTTCTATTGTGTTGCCTGTTTATTGTTGACTCAAAGAATGTGTGTGTGTGTGTGTGTGTGTGTGTGTGTGTGTGTGTACACAAATGTAAACTTAAAATGAGTTAAAGACTTAAATGTCAGACCCGAAACTACAAAATTGCCAGCAGAAAACACAGTCAGTAATTTCCCTGACATCAGGTAGCAGCATTGTTCTAGATACGTCCCTTGAGGAAAGAGAAACAACAGTAAGAGTAAACTTTTGGAACTTCATCAAAATAAAAAGCTTCTGCACAGCAAAGGAAACCATGAAGGTAGCAAAAAGACTGAACAGAGTAAGATATTCACAAACAATATATCTGATAAGGGATTAACATCTGAAATACGTAATGAACTCATACAACTCAACACACACACACATGCACACACAAAAACAATATGATTGAAAAATGGGCAGAGGACCTGAATAGACATTTTTCCAAAGAAGACATACAGAGAGCTAACAGACACATGAAAAGATGCTCGACCTCATTAATCATCGGGGAAATGCAAATCAAGACCACAACGAGATATCACCTCACAGCTGTTAGAATGACTAAAATAAAAAAGAGAAGAAATAAAAGGTGTTGGCAAGGATGTGGAGAAAAAGGAGCTCATGTGCACTGCTGATGGGAATGTAAATTTGTACAGTTACTGTGGAAAACAGTATGGAGGTTCCCAAAAAAATTAAAAATAGAAGTATTATATGATCCAGCAATCCCACTACTGGGTATTTGTCCAAAGAAAACAAAAGCACTAATTCAGAAAGATACATGCACCCTATGTTTACTGCAACATCATTTACAATAACCAAGATATGGAAGCAATATAAGTATCCATCAGATGAGTGGATAAAGAAAATATGGTGTTTGTATATGTGTGTGTGTGCGTGTGTGTATACCTTGTATACACATATATGGATAAAGATGTGATACACACACGTACACACACACACACACACACACACACACACACACACACACAGCAGTATTACTAAGCCATAAGAAAGAATGGTATCTTGTCATTTGCAACGACATGGATAGAACTAGAGAGTATTATGCTAAGTGAAGTAAGTCAGACTGAGAAAGAGAAATACCATATGATTTCATTCATATGTGGATTCTAAAAAACAAAACAAATGAATAAATAAACAGACAAACAAAAAGCAGAATTAGAGCTATAAATACAGAGAATAAACTGATGGTTGCCAGAGGGAAGGGCGGTGGGGAATAGGCAAAATGGTTGAAAGAGAATAGAAAAAAAAAAGGTTCCAGTTAAGGAATGAATAAGCCATGGGAATAAAAAGCACAGCCTAGGGAATACAGTCAGTGATATTTTAATAGTGTTGTATGCTAACAGGTGGCTGCTACACTTGTGGTGGGTACAACACAGCACAGAGAGGTGAATCACTATGTTGTAAGCCTGAAACCAATGTAACATTGTGTGTCAACTATACTCAAATAAATTTTTTTAATTCACCAAAAATAAATCTGTGCGTATTGTGTACCCTGACTACTAAGTCTATAATATATGTTGCTGTATCTTTTTCCAACCTTAGCCTATATTTTAATTTTGTATGCTTTGCCTTTCTCATTAAGAAGTTTAACTTTTGGGGCACCTGGGTGGCTCAGTCAGTTCAGTGTCAGACTTCAGCTCAGGTCATGATCTCACGGTTCATGAATTTGAGCCCCACGACTGTGCTTAGAGCTTAGAGCCTGGAGCCTGCTTTGGATTCTGTGTCTCCTTCTCTCTACTGCCATTCCCTTGCTCATGCTCTGTCTCTCTCTCTCTCTCAAAAATAAATAAATCTGAAACATTTTTTTAAAAAGAAGCTTAACTTTTAACATAGTCAAATAAATCCAAGTTTTCATTTATAATTCCATATTTTTGTATCTTATTTAAGAAACTATTCTCTCCTTGGGACAGTCTGTTTACCAAAACTCATGTTCTCTTTTCCTTGATGTGCTGCTAGGCCCTGTTTCCAGATACTCTACCTCTGCATGGGCTAGTGTGGTACCAGCAGAAATGGGGTGAGATGTCTCACTTCCAGGCCTGGCCTCTCAAACCTCCTGTGTTTGAGACACCCTATGGCCTTCCTTCCTTCATCAGAAAGGTTGATGCGGAAAAACCAGAGAGGATCCCAACACCCTAGGGTATGGCGGAGCTACTAGATTAAAAATATCCTGGATCACCCCCTAGGAAGGCTTCTCAATGAACACCCAACTGAAACGTCTCATGAGTAAGGAACACTCATTTTACTGCATTAGACCACCATCATCTGCTATTTTATTTGTAATCTTAGTAGAGCTCAGCCTTTACTTACTAGGCATCCACCGAATCTAAAACTTATTTTCCTATGTTGCTTTTCAGGTTATAAAATTTTGCTTTGTTACATTGAGAGTTTCAAGCCTTCAGGAATTTGTTTTCTATAAATAGTGTGAAGAAGGAATCCATCTTTTCCTTCTGACAAGCTAATTGCATCAACTCTGCATTTTAAACACTTATTAAATAGTCCTCTTCCTGCTCAGCTCCATTATATATCCAGTTCCCAATTTTATGTGTAAATCAGTTTCTAGACTCTTCATCCTGTTATGTCACTTATAGCACTTCTGAAAAAATTAAGAAACATGAAATAAATATATTTTTAAAGAATATATTCATTACATTCTTCAGATCATATGCTCAATTTATTTGTTATAAGCCTTCAGCGGATATCAGCTGTTTTATATCTCTACATATAAAGCAATGAATCTAATTATCAATCTGAGAATAGTACATCAAATGTACTATTTTCCTTATGTTTCCAAGATTTCTGGACACCCTGTACTGTCTTTAATTCTCAGAGAAATCCGTAACTTATTAAAGATAATTGAGTTTAGTCAAATTTATTTAGAGATCTTTACCTCAATCTGATTAGGTGTCTTTTACCAAAAAAAAAAGTATTTTATTTAGCTTATTAGTTTAGGATTGAAAAACAACAGAAACTAGAACATTCAACAGCCCAGAATGCAATAAATTAGCATCATGACCAGAGGTGTGTTTTTTTTAGTTTTTCTTTAATTAAGGTTACTTTTCTTCATAAATGGAGATTATAATTTCTGATTTCATATTTTTCTTCTTCATTGAGCTGTATTATATTAATTCCTATCTAAAAATAAGAATTATTTGGGAGATTTTTATTAAAGCTTCTTTAGAGATATATATTAATATATTTCCTAGAATAATATTTTCTAACTTTCTCTGTAAAGTATTTTCATGTCTTTCACTGATTTAATTCAAGAACCTTTATGTTATAATTTTAAATCAGATTTTTTTTCTATGCTCCATTACATATTCTGTTTTCTATTCAGTTATTAACTGGCTTTTTGCTAGAGTGTAGGAACCCTATTGACTTAAAAAAAAATTTTTTTAATGTTTTATTTATTTCTGAGAGAGAGAGAGAGAGAAAGAGAGAGAGTGAGCAGGGGAGAGTCAGAGAGAGGGGATACAGAATCAGAAGCAGCTCCAGGCTCTGAACTAGCTGTCAGCATGGAGCCCTACGTGGGGCTCGAACCCATGAACCACGTGATCATGACCTGAGCCAAAGTCGGATGCTTAACGGACTGAACCACCCAGGCGCCCGGAACCTTATTAACTTTTGAATGTTAATTTACTTTATGCTGTTTCTTTGTAGTACCATCCAATTCATTTGTATAACTTGTCTGAATGTGCTGTTGCATTTTTTTAAAATTTTTTTTAATGTTTTATTTCTAGGAGAGAGAGAGAGACAGCGTGAGCAGGGGAGGGTCAGAGAGAGAGGGAGTCACAGACTGAAACAGGCTCCAGGCTCTGAGCTGGCAGTCAGCACAGAGCCCGACACGGGGCTCGAACCCACGAACCGTGAGATCATGACCCAAGCGAAAGTCGGACGTTTAACCGACTAAGTCATCCAAGCGCCCCTGTTGCATTTTTTACATAAGTGATCATATCACTGCAAATAAATGTCTCTTCATACCAAAGCGTACATGCCATTTTCTTTTTTCTTACATGATTACATTGTTTTGACCTCCAGAAAGTGTTCCGTTTTGAGGTTGTATGGCAAGGTCAACATAAGTTCACTGGTTATCCTATATTCTTGGTCAATATTTCTACTGTCTTATATATAGTATATCCATTAACCGTTGCTATTTAACAAACTAGTTAAAAACTCAATAGTTTAGAAGCATAAATATTTATTATTGCTCACAAATATTTCTTATTGCTTGTGAGCAATATACGGGTCAGCTGGGCAGTTGACCTGGCCGGACTCTGCTAATCTCAGCTGGGAGTGCTCATACATTGAGGTCAGATGGTGGGTTCATCGAGAGATGCTCTAAGATGCCCTCCTCCATCACGTCTCGTGTTGGATGGCTGTCAGCAGCTACAACAGATGTAACTGCGTCTCTCATCATCCGGTAGCTTAGCTCTAGCTTGTTCACATGGCATCATCCGGGTTCCAGATCATAAAGGCTCCTTAAGACCTATGCCCAAAACTGGCACAGTGTCACTTCCAGAATATTCTCTTGGTCAAAGCAAGTCACAAACTAACTCAGATTCAAGGGGTAAGGAAAGAGGCTCCTCTTGAAGAAACTACAAGGCCACTTGCAGAGGGAGGAACAAAGAATTGAACACACTATTAGTTGATTTTTGTTTGAGTGTAATTGATACGCAATATTATACTGACCTCAGGTATACAACGTAGAGATGTGACAGATGCATTATAAAATATTTAACACACTGTTTAAATCAATCTGTCACATGCCATGTCTCTTCTAACCTCTAATAATGTTTGAATATTAACATACTTATTAATCTTGCCCTGATTACTTAAGAATACTCTTTTCTATTTCCCTGAAAAGTCCAAATTTATCGAATATCTCTATCTTGCTTCCAATAGGACAAAAAAACTTGGCTTATGTTAAATCACTAGAACTGCCCCATTCCCTAGTATATATACATAAACAATGGAGTATTACTCAGCCATAAAAAAAGAATGAAATCCTGCTATTTGCAACAACACAGATGGAGGTAGTGAGTATAATGCTAAGTGAAATAAGCAGAGAAAGACATATGCCATATGATCTTACTCAACGGCAGAATTTAAGAAACAAAACAAATGAACAAAGACAAAAAAACAGACTCTTAACTATAGAGGACAAACATAGTTACAGGAGAGGAGGTAGGTGGGAGGAGGGGGAAATAGGTGACGGGGATTAAGGAGCACACTTGTGATGATCACTGGGTGATGTATAGAGTTGGTGAATCCCTATATTGCACACCTGAGACTAATGTAACACCTAGTGGTAATGATACTGAAATTTTAAAATTTTTAATGAAAAGAAACCTACCCCATTCCCATCTTTCATGCTATTATTTCTAAAATATTACTTCCATCATTTTATTTCAATACAAAAAGATGAGCGTGTGTGTACATTTTACTCTAAATGGTTAGTTATGTGAATACTTAACCAGTTTCTTCATTCATGGTTTCTTCTTGAATCTTCTTCCGTCCATGTTCATTTTTCTTCTTAAAAAATTTTATCATTTTTCAGCAAATATGTATGACTCATGGGGTGTCTGGGTGGCTCAGTTGGTTAAGCATCCGATTCTTGATTTCAGCTCAAGTCATGATCTCACAGTTCATGGGATCGAGGCCCATTTTGGGCTGTCAGCATGGAGCCTGCTTGAGATTCTGTCTTTCCCTTTCTCTCTGACCCTCTCTTGCTCTCCCTCTCTCTCTTAAAATAAATAAATAAACTTAAAAAATAACTTGTGTTCTTGTAACTTGTAACTTCTTTTACTTTTTGTATGCCTAAAACTATCTTTACTTTTCTTTTGCTCCTGAACACTTGTTTGGTTTCAATATAATACTGGGGTGATAGCTATGTTATCTATGTGCTTGGGTGGGTGGGAGGCAGAATATATATATACGATACTTGAAAGCCAGAATTTCAAATATATTATTCTTATCAAAAGGATAGGTTTAATAATGAATTGATTTTTTTTAATTTTTTAAAAATATTTTATTTATTTCTGAGAGAGAGAGAGAGACAGCGTTAGCAGGGGAGGGTCAGAGAGAGAGGGAGACACAGAATCTGAAGCAGACTCCAGGCTCTGAGCTCTCAGCACCGAGCCCAATGCAGAGCTCAAACCCACAAACAGTGAGATCATGGCCTGAGCTGAAGTCGGATGCTCAGCTGACTGAGCCACCCAGGCACCCCAATAATGAATTGATTTAAATAATTGATCAAAGAAAACTCATCAGGAAGGCATAGATTATATGCTGTTACTAGAAAAATGGAAGTACGAGAAACAACTTTCTGAGCTACCCTGAGTTCCCTTCTCCTTGAGGCCGACTCAGCCTGCTAGCCCACGGCCTCTGTGGGTAAACTTGCTGGACTCTAAATTACTAATCTGGACAAAGTTAACAGTTCAGAACTTCTCCTTCTACAGCCTTTTCCAGAATTCCCTGACACTTGCTACCTTCATCACTAACAGTTTAGGAAAGCAATAAACACAAGATATATTTTAAAAGGAAGAAACTGGAAATGATTGGTCGTTGAGGCATCGAAAAGACATCTGAGATGTCTCTGAAATCCCTAAGAGGAGAATTCCCATCTGCAGGGACAATTTAATCTTTGCTCCATCAATTTTGATTTTTGGAACTCCATTGGTCCCCTAACATCTGTTCTTCCAATGAGCCTACATTTCAGATGTCCCTCACAAGTTCCCTCCACTCCCCACCACCCTGATGCTATTAAGTGAAGAAGTCAGTGAAAATTTAATACCACATATCCCCTGACACAGCATTAGGCAAAGCTCTGTACCCAAACTTAAGCATTGCCTGTCAAATGTCCATATGTTCCTATGACCAGACTGTACTTGTTTAGGGGGGAAGTCTAACTAATGCTCAGAAAGCTGTAGAATCAATACTCACTTGGCAATCGGTACTGCAGAGGGAAAGGGCATCTCTACTCTCTTTAGGCCTTGTTTTCCATCCATAAAATCAGAAGGGCAAGAGGAATTTGTCTTTCAGTTCCCAAGCCTCAGGATTCCAGAAGAATGATTATGTCCATTAAAGCCTCAGAAGATTGAAATTCATTGCTTAAAAATGAGAACATCCAGGAGTGCCTGGGTGGCTCAGTCGGTTAAGCGTCTGACTTGCTATCAGGTCATGAAGTTACAGTTTGTGAGTTTGAGCCCCGCGTCAGGCTCTGTGCCCACAGCTCAGAGCCTAGAGCCTGCTTCAGATGCTGTGTCTCCCTCTCTGTTCCTCCCCCATTCACACTCTGTCTCTCTCCCTCTCTCAAAACTAAAGATTAAAATAAATTTTTTTTAAATGAGAACATCCATTCTTACTCAGGATAGAGGGAAATGGATGCGCTTCTATGTTGCTGAAAGAGTATAAATTTCTTTTCTAGAAAATAGCCTGGTAGTATCTATTTGTTAATACACACGATCTTTCTCTGTGGCATTTGCATTATTTTGAGAGAATCCAGTGTATGCGGATGAATAAGATATTTACTGTATAGTTATTTGCGTTTTTAAAAATGTTTATTTACTAAATTTTGAGAGACAGAGACAAGCAAGAGAGGGGCAGAGATAGAAAAGGAGACACAGAATCTGAAACAGGCTCCAGGCTTTGAGCTGTCAGCGCAGATCCCCAGGCGGGGTTCAAACCCACAAACTGTGAGATCATGACCTAAGCCAAAGCCTGATGCTTAACCACCTTGCCACCCCGGCATCCCTACCATTCAGTTGTTTGTAATGGCAAAGCACTGGAAATGACTTTAATACTCATCAATAGGAAAGTGTTTGAAGACTATTTAAGCATAGTATGAAATGCTATGTAGCTTTAAAAAATAAAGAGAAATGGATGTGTTGGACTGGAGGAATGTCCATGATATGTTATTAGGTGTATACAAAGCATTAAGTGGAAAAAAGCAAGTTACAGAGTAATGTGTAAAATATCATCCAATATTTCATTTTAAAAGGAAAACCTGCATATACAAGCTTAGAACGTTATACATGCACATATACATGAAAGAAGAAACGTGTGTGTGTGTGTGTGTGTGTGTGTGCATTGAGAGGGTGGTTTCTTCCAGATTGTTGCATAGAAACCACCCTCTCAACGCTCACACACACACACACACACACACACACACACACAACTGTTAACAATGGTTAGTCTGAAGGAAAAGGATCGTAGGAAAGAAAGGGAAAATTAACTTTTTAAATATGTTTCTTGTTTTGTTCAACCTGTCAAAATGAGCATGGATAGTTTTTATAATGTAAAAATATGATGAAGTTATCATGCTTTGAGCACAAAGTATTCTGATCCTATAATATCAATACCTAACTAATACTATCAAACTATCATTCTTAAATTGAGAATGATTGATTTAATCATTCACTGATTCACCTGATGGACACTGCATCGGATCAGTCTACATTTGGTGATGCCTGACTTATAACAGGCACTGTGCCGCCCGTCTTCTTGGTTTGCAGCAGAGGTTAAAATGGACACTCATGGAACTTAACGGTCTACAAAGTAGAACAGATATTGAACTAGCAAAGCATATAAACAGATTGTAGCAAGGGCTACAAAAACACAAATACAAGATACTGTATGAAAGAGTCATCAGGCAGGTATGAGGCTGCTCGGACTGTGTGACCAAGGAAAGCCTCTCTAAAGGGAGCACACATAGACTGAGCCCCAAAGCTCAAGATGTTTTCCAAGAGTTTACCAGCAGCTGGGATGAGGATGCTACCAGATTCACAGAGGGAGGCTGGGTGTAAGAAGCATGTGTTGCAGGAAGAGTTGGGTATACAAGGAACTGGAAGAAGACTAGAGCGTGCAGGGCTCTCTGAGCAAGGGAGGATGGAGAGAGATGAGTTCAGATAGAAGGGCTAGATGCCACAGCACTACACATGCCATGGGTGCAGTGGGCTTTGTTGTGAAATACACATGAAAAGTTAATGCAGAGGATTGCCATGTTAGGATTTATATTACGAGGCAGGCATTGAATAGATGCCAGCGATGCCACCCCCATCCTTGAGAGTTCCAGCCAACTGGCGGTGACATTTAAACAAATGGTATGGCGTGGCGCTATGACAGGTCCGTGGAAGCACAGAGGAGGGAGTTAACTACCTCTGCCCGGGAGAATCCAGGGACAGTCCACCAAAGACATGAGGTTTGAGATGCCTTTCAAAGACTGATTAAGAATTTGCCAGTCTGGGGGCACCTGGGTGGCTTAGTCGGTTAGCGTCTGACTTTCGCTTAGGTCATGATTTCGCGGTTCGTGGGTTCGGGCCCCGTGTCGGGCTCTGTGCTGACTGCCAGCTCAGAGCCCGGAGCCTGTTTCAGTCTGTGACCCCCTCTCTCTCTGACCCTCCCCTGCTCACGCTGTCTCTCTCTCTCTCTCTCTCCTAGAAATAAATAAAACATTAAAAAAAAAAAAAGAATTTGCCAGTCTGGGGCCAAGATGGTGGGGATGGGAGTCAAGCAGACATCACAGACAAAAGACATAGTGTGCAAAAATATGGATGCTTAAGTAAGAAGAACTATGGGGGGAAATGACCTGCATTTCCGTATAGCTCAAGAATAAGGCACAGAAAAAATGGGAAATAGGGAGAGGGATGTAGGCAGGACACAGATTTTAAGGGCCTCTGTATATAACTCTGTATATAACTTTACTTTGAGAATTTATTTATTATGAGAATTTATCCCATAGGACATGTGATTTTTAAAACAGAAATGCATAATGATCAATTTTAATAACCATAAAGTACATTTCAATTCATCACTCTATGAACCTTCTATTGTGCTATAAAAAAGGAATATGTGATCATAAATTTTGACTTGGATTTGCTGTCATATGGGAAATGTATATTTAACTCTACGAGAAACTGCCAAACATTTTTTCAAAGTGTCTGTACCATCTTTAACTCCTACCAGGAAAGTTCGAAAGTTCTATTGACTCCATTTCCTCTCCAATCCTTGGTCCTGACACTTCCTAATCTTAACCCTTCTGCTGGTACATAGAAGCATCTCATTATTATTGACATGGAGCATCTTTTCATACACTTATTGCCCATTCAGCTGTCTTCTTTTGTAAAGTGCCTATTCAAGACTTTTGCCCATTTTTAATTAGAATGTTTTTTTATTATTGATGTGCATGAGTTTTTATATATTCTGGATACTTTTGCTTTATATCCAGTCTAATTCCAGGCAAAAGAATGGAAAGAAAAATGAGACTTGACAGAAAGTGCAGAAGTACAAGGGAATGAATATGTATAGACTCTCTGATAAGTGTCAGCCAATTTGCTGAGTAAATTACATTTGTTATACAGCAGCCCTTGTACATTAGGTGTCATTGATCTCACTGAATAAATGAGGAAACTGGTTCTCAGAGGAGGTGAAATACTGGGCCAAGATCAGTCAGCTATGATGTGGCAAGTTCTGTGCTGACTGGAATCCATGTCTTGACCCCTTGGGAATAAAGAGACTTCCTCTCCAGATGGACCTCAGCTCACTCAAATTTCAGGGGTCGATAGGGTTAACATAACCTCTTTGAGCCAGCTCCCTAAAGAAATCCATTTATTCTCAAGTCCCAGCTTTAATTGGAGGATACTAATCTGCTAATGGCCCTTTCAACCAAGGCAAATGTTCAGCATCTTTCACCAAGGGACTGCATTTGTCTGTACTGGCTTTCAAGGAGCTGCAGATCAATGCTTGTCACTCCATCTGCTAATTCTCTGCCCTAAGGGTGGCCTCACTGGATAAGCCAGCCCTGTGCCTTTCCATTAGTAGTAATAGGTGTCTGACAATCTCATCCAAGAAGAGAGTCACCTGATCTTGTCCAACACAGGAGCCTCAGGAGTGCAATGTGAGAGCTGGACAGGGAAAAGCTTCAACCAGATGCCACTGGCATTGGGATTTCACAGACTTTGAGACTCCTAGAGGAGAGAGGTGCCTCAGAGAATCTAATGCAATCCCTTCATGTCGCAGATGGGGAACTGATGACAAAGTCCTTTTCCTAAGGCACAAATCTGATATCACCCCCCATGCTTAATGGCTTCTCATCAGCTACAGAACAATAACCATAATAATAACAACAAAGAACATTATATTTCATCTAATACAATCTGCCATCAGTTACAAGTTGTACTGTTACTTGTATACCCTTAAAAAGAGAAACTATCTACCAATTAAACCATGACACAGAGTCCTGTGGGATGAACTGATCACACTAGTATCTTGCTGCTTTCAAACGTTTTTCATCTATCTGAGGAATTTGGAAATTTCTGTTGCCATCAGTTGCAATGCTTGGTGTTTGATAGTCGATTCTTTTGCATATGTTGTGGTAACAAAATACAACACAACAAGGTGTCTCTCTTCGTAGAGCCTGTAAAGGAGCCTAGTTTTTGCTTTGCAATTAAATATAGAATTGTTATCTCACCAATGAACATTTGCCTCACCAGTTTAAACTGACCTCCTGCTGCTCTGTTTCCATGCCTTTCTGTAGATATGACTTTTTGTCCAATACCAAATCATATGTATTCTTTTAGATGTATTTTACATGGCAACTAAATTCAACACCCATCATATCAACAAAGCACATCATGCAGGTTAAGTCAGAATGGCACGATGACTACGCTCAAGTGCAGAGCTGCATGCACAGGCAAAGATAACCCCCTCGTGTCCACCGACTGATTGGCAGTGATTGTAAAGTACCATCCACTATATGTCACATCCAAAGTTTAGAGATGTTATACTGTAGAAGAAGAAAAATGCGCATCCTGGATCCAACAAAATATAAAACCAATATTTATTGAGAACTTACTATATGCTGGGCATTTTTTCTTAGTCTTTTTCAAGTCTATCCATTTAATTTCCATCATGGCCCAAGGTCACATGGTTGGTAAACAGCAGAACTGTTTAGTCATCAAATTCGGGAAATAATGCTCTTGAGATCTCCTCACCCTGTGCTATATTGACTCAATTTCCTATCACTCTAAATCAAAGACTTGTGTATTTGAGTCCTGCCTATTCTCTACACCCTTGTCTCACATAGCCTATGTCCTTACGCTTTGTTCTCCAGCAGTGCCTTGACAGCCTACACTGTCTCTCCTTTGCTCAGGTCTTTCTTCCTCGAACTCCTTCACCTCTAAGACTTTTTCTGTCCAACCTGCCTCATCTTTCAAGGCTCCACTCAAATGCTTCTTCCCTCCAGAGGCTCACAATGATGGCTTCTCATAGAGTTGGGTGCCTGCTCTGTGCTTCTAGATTATCTGAACTTCCCTCACTACAAGTATTTACTACACTGCACTATCCCTTCACAGAGCTGACGGTCAATCCCCAAGTACTGGTTAGGAGTCCTGGCCAGCAACAGATCTGATTAGAAGGACCTCTGTGCTGGCGAGTCGGGGCCCGGGGATGGCCAGTCATCCAAATAGCGTCAATAACATCACTACATGTCTGTGTCTCCTTACGAATGAACACTCCTCACTTCCTCATCATAGAGCCCTGCACACGTGTAGGGTGCAGCACACGTTCAATACTCAATAAGTGATCAAGAAGTGAATTCAATTGAAGCCTGTCATGGTCACACAGCAAGAAACCACAGAGTGGGTCTGTTCATCCAGCTTTGAGTGTTCAGGGAACAATCTATGTGGGGTCTGTCCCATACCCCATTAGCAGGATTAGCATGAGGACAGGCAGAGAGGAAGGAAAAGTAAGGTCTGTGAGAAACAACAGGTGTCATGCTGTAGCCACAGAAGGGAACCTGGGAGAAGAAAGCCACTGCTCATTCAGTGAATGTCAGAGCTGGGAGGGCCTTCTAATCTACCAGTTTTAGGAGGGAGGAAATTGATCCCCGGGAGAGGGAGGTGGCTCCCGGCCTAAGGCCTCGCAGGCAGCTGGGGCAGCCCTGGGACCACCAGGTCCCACCTCTTAGGCCCTCCACTCCACCACTCAGGCCAAGAGCCCTTTCAAATTCAAAGGCAAGCATCACAGCCGGCGAGTTTCTACAAGCAGACTAGGAATTATAAAAAGATCACTTTCCTCTTGGAAGACTTTTCCTTTGGCCAGGAGCTTGCTTGCTACATTTAGGAACAAGATGAATGAATCAGACAGAGTTAAAAATGATTTTTGAGGGACGCGCATGAGGAAAGTGCTGATGGACCCTCTCCGGACAACTTCACCAGCTGGCAATCTTCAAAATTCTGGCAGAAATCAATCATCTTTGCATGAAAGGCAGGTGATGAATCTGGGCCAAAAAGGAGAATATTGGGACTAGAGGAAGCACCAAATCCAAACAACAAAAAAAATGGCAGACAGCAGGAGCTTACCCCAAAGAACCTAGATTTCTAATCAATTAAGGGGAGAAAAAATGGAAAGATCTGGACCTAAAAGAAGACAGACAAGAAGTCTCTGAAAGCATGGGGTGGGGGTGGGGAGGAGACTGGGGAAACAAAACAGTAACATTACTATGAGCCTCTACTTTGTGTTGGGAACTTTACATGTATTACTTGTTTATCTTTATAGGAGGGCCATGAGTCGGTATGGCCATTTTGCAGATGAGAAAACTGAGGTTCAAAGAGATATAATGTTTTATCCAAGGTCTCAAAGCAGGTCAGCAGTAATATCAATTAGGGGTAGGTCAGACAAACTGAAAACAATCTAGGCAGTTTAAACTGAAAAGGATTAGCTGTGTTAATCCTAATTAGGAAGGAAGGAAGGAAGGAAGGAAGGAAGGAAGGAAGGAAGGAAGGAAGGAAGGAAGGAAGGAAGGAATCACTGAATCCTGAACGCATGTACATGGAAGAGAAACTATAAATCTTAGAATCTAATAATAACTAACTTAAATAGCTTCAAAGTTTATGAAGTGATTTTTTTTGCTGACCTGACCCATCGAAGCAGATATCAACAGCGCATGCAAAACTCAAGTCTTAGAACATATTATGCATATAAGAGAAGGTAAGATATTTATGTTTATATATGTTCAAAACACATACCAATGACAAAAACGTCTTGCTTTTTGAATTAGGGGAAATATTTAAGCAGGTGAAACAGGGAAATGAACAAGAGAGCACACAGTGTCTTACGAAACTGGAAATGTGATTGGATTCCATAAAAGGGGCTCAGAGTTTCATCCCCGGAAACTATTCCATCTCTTTATGACACAGACCCCCGTGGGAAAATGTCTTCGGGACAGTGTTTCCCAGCCAAAGTTTATGAAGTGATTTTACCTGTGTTGTCACATTGGAAATTCATGACAACTCCAAAATAGGTCAGAGCATCCATTACGGGAAAACCCAAGCTGGAGCCGGTGCTGAGTCCCCACGGGGTTGCGCGTGGAATCTTACCCAGCTCCTGTCTCCCTCAAGGGCGCATCTGGGTCCCACGTGTCACCCTTCTGGTGTATTAACGCTGACATGTCTATCTGACAAAACTGTTGTGAGGACCTTCCACGTCAACACGTTAACTAGGCATCTCTGCGGCACGTTGTGCTGAATTAAATTAAAACTATGTCTGGGAGGAAGAAACTTGGATAGTTAAAGAGAGCCATGCGAGTGCAGACAATTAGCATATCAACGTATTTTCTCAGCATTTGCCTCATTCTAATAAAAGCCAAAATGGGGCGCCTGGGTGGCTTAGTCGGTTAAGCGTCCGACTTTCACTTAGGCCATGATCTCGCGGTTCGTGGGTTCGAGCCCCGCGTCGGGCTCTGTGCTGACTGCCAGCTCAGAGCCTGGAGCCTGTGACTCCCTCTCTCTCTGACCCTCCCCTGCTCACGCTGTCTCTCACTCTCTCCTAGAAATAAATAAAAATATTAAAAAAAAAAAAAGCCAAATGTAGGGGGGAAATTTGGCTTATTCCAATTTACTTAATTCTTGCTAGCTAAAACTGTAGAAGAGAGAGGTCTCCGCCACAAAGAAGCTTATACCAAGATAGAAAAAGTAAAACACGAGCAGACGGGCCTCCTCGGACCCTTTTTTCCTCTCCAGAGCCTAGAATGGATGCATTTGTCAGCATTTTCCAGAGAAACAGCCAGTAGGATATACACACATAAAGAGATTTATTAGATGGAATTGGCTCATGCAATTAGGAAAGCTAAGCAGTCCCCCAGTCTGCCACCTGCAGAGAACCCGAAAAGCCAGTGGTATCCTCCAGTCCAAGTCTGAAGGCCTGGAACAAAGATCACCGAAGGCAGGAGAAGATGCGTGTGTCAGTTCAAGCACCAGCCAGGGAGGATTGAATTCCTTCTTCCTCTGTCTTCTTGTGCTATTCAGGCCCCTTGACAGATTGGACGATGCCCACCCACATGGAGGAGGCCAATTTGCTTTACTGGATCCACTGATTCAGATGCTAATTTCATCCAGAAACTGCCTTACAAACACACCTAGAAATAAGGTTGAATCAAATACATGGGCACTCCAGGACCCAGTCAGGTGGATTTATAAAGTTAATCATCACGGTGGGTTGCATGCAATGTAGAATATAATGGAATATTGTCTTCTTCTTCTTCTTTTTAGCAACTATTCCATGAGGGCTTACTGGTTGTAGAGTTTTTGTTTGGGGGAATAAAAAAGTTCTGGAAATAGTAGTGATTGAATAACACAGTAAATGTAATGTAATTAATGCCATTGAATTGTACACTTAAAATGGTTTATTTGGATTGAATATATATATATATATATATATATATATATATATATACACACACACATACATACCATAAACATCTTATTTAAAAGAGATGGGGCCTGGGTGGCTTAGTCGGTTAAGCGTCCGACTTTCGCTTAGGTCATGATCTCGCGGTTCGTGGGTTCGAGCCGCCGGGCTCTGTGCTGACTGCCAGCTCAGAGCCTGGAGCCTGTTTCAGTCTGTGACTCCCTCTCTCTGACCCTCCCCTGCTCATGCTCTCTCTCTCTCTCTCTCTCCTAGAAATAAATAAAAATTAAAAAAAAAAAAAGAGAGAGAGAGAATTGCTATGGGCAGAGGACACTGGGTTTAGGACTGGAATCCTTAGGCCAGTATCCAGTAAGTCTCAAGGTCCCTAAGTTGAGAGACACGAAAGGGATAAGCAAGGAAAGGAGTATTTATTACCAAGCCAGCTGGCCACTTACTGTTCACAGAAGGCCACACCAGAAAAGGTCATAGGCCCTCCAGGGAAGTGAAGCAGGACAATGTGGAGAGGAGCCAGGTGACTGCAGATTGGCGAAGCCTGAGCCAAACACTACAAAAGGCACAAGACAAGTCTGGCCACTGGTCGGGCGATGCTGCAGAGGCAGCCAACGGACTAGGCTGAGGCAGACAAGCATGCTTGGCCTTGGCAAAAGATTGAAGAAGTCCCCTAATGAAGGAATTTCATAAAAGGACTTTTATGGCCATGATATGGGGTCATAATCTTGGACCATGATAAATTCCCACACATTTGCACTAGTCTAAAAATTATCTACTCTTTACGCTTTAGCAGATGAGAGATGAGTTGCGGCCTCACAGCCAGTGAGTGGCATAACCTGGCATCTCCTGTCTCCTGAGTCCGTACCCCCCGCTCTGCCATTTTGAATCAAGCACCATGGGGAGGATGTCCAACTATTGCAAATCATTCATGACCTTCCCTCATTCCTTCATCCTGGTATTTCTCACAGGCACCAACAACTTACGGTTTGAAGCCATCCATACAAGACAAGATTTGATCAAAGAGTGGATCCTTCTTTCCTTGACTTCAATACTGCAGCCAACCATTTTTCTAGTCCTTTGAAATCTAGCAGTTGTGATGGCCAAAGACCAAAGGGCCAGAACAAACAATTAGCAAATGCAAGAATCTGGGCTCTGTTTATTCTTCTTTTATGAGGGATAATCATGTGTTAGTTGAAGTGAGACCGTATGAGTCAATTATGTGTTGTCTGAGCAAAACCGCTGTTATGAAATTCAGAAGTTACAGTTGAAACATGTTTGAAAATTCAAGTACGGTATCATCTACTTCTAAGACTAATGATTACTGCTCCATTCCAAGGAAACCCATACCAAGGAAATCACCATGTTCCCTTCAGCAATAAATAATGGACTGTTTACCAGAGGGGTGACCCATCATCCTGGCTTGCCACAGACAGATGTTCCTTGGGCGTGGGACTTTGAGTGGGAAAATTACAAGCCCAAACTAACTGGGACAAGTTGGTCACCCCATGTGTGCACCTACTATGTGCTAGATGCCAAAAGAGAAGTATAGAGAGAAGTAAAATATGACTCTTCTTCTTAAAAACATTACAGTAATGGCAGAGATATTTTTTAATGTTTATTTATTTTTCAGAGAGAGAAAGCATGAGCAGGGGAGGGGCAGAGAAAGAGGGAGACAAATGATCTGAAGCGTGCTCTGTGCTGACCACAGAGAGCCCAATGCCGGACTCGAACTCACAAATCATGATATGACCTGAGCCGAAGGCAGACACTTAACCGACTAAACCACCCAGGGGCCCCGGGCAGAGGTAGCTATAAAGGTAACATGCCTTCATCTTTGCATTTGCGTGTACATGACCTTCTCTCTGATTACCCAAAGGCATTCATTTGCCTTGCCAAACAAGTAGAGTGATGTGTGTTTGAACAGACACGCAAAGAAAAAGAAAGTACATTTGGTATCCAATATCTGAATACTAAAATAGAATTTTCAAGGCAGTATGTTGAAAATCATCCTTTATCAAGATATTTAGTATATATTCCCTCTCCCTACCAGATTCCGTCTTGGGAGAAAGCGGGAGAGGGGAGGGAGGGGGTGAATGCTGAGGGAACATTTACCAAAACGAACTGCTGGAAAGTGAAAGAGAATGTTCTAACCAAGAACACATATACCTAGAATATACTAGCAAATAAAATGCTTTCTGTCCCACCCTACCATGCCTCTCCTCTCTCTCCCAACCTTCCATCCTGTGTGGCAGGAACTCAGAAAGATCTCATCAGCTATTGGAAACGAGGAAGCTCTTGGGGCACCTGGGTGGCTCAGTCGGTTAAGCATCCAACTTCAGCTCAGGTCATGATCTCACAGTTCATGGGTTCAAGCTCCATGTCAGGCTCTGTGCTAACAGCTAGCTCAGAGCCAGGAGCCTGTTTCAGATTCTGTCTCCCTCTCTCTCTGACCCTCCTCTGTTCATGCTATCTCTCTCTCAGAAATAAATAAAAAACATTTAAAAAAATTTTTTATATAAAGGAGCATCACTGTGCAAAGAGCTCAAAGAGGTCTCAAACCTGCAGTGTAAGCCTTCAGCTCCAAGGGCCCAAAAGCACTTCTCCACCATCTTATTGGCTGGTGCTAACCCCATGGGTCCACTGGAGCAGCCGGGGGCCAGGAGGCTTAACACTGCGTGTGCCAGAAAATAATCAGCAAACCACAGGTGCAGCGAGACTTTGTTCATTCCTTAGATCATGCTCTTCCAACGTCACATGACTCAAAGTCAAATTGGCTGCACGTATAAGCTCATTCTTTTGCTAACGTTTGAATCAGCAGCAGACCATAAAATGTAGTATTAGTCATGCCATGAAACCAAATTCTCTGAGGTCAGGATCGATGTCACATTTATGTCTCTAATCTTTAGGGGATGGTGTTTATCAATGAAGATTTTTTACTGTAAGTAATATTCAATCCTGTTCAAACTCCTTTGTGGCACGGGAAAGTGATTGACTCATAGGGCTAAGAAGATCTGGGTTTCAGGCAAGGCTGTATCCAGGGCTCAAATATTGTGATCAAGACAGTTCGTCATTTTTTTTTTCAGCTCTGCCTTTCATCCTCAGGTAGCTGTCCTCTTGAGGTCCCAAAGTGTCTGCCAGCAGCTCTTAGAGCTGCCTGCTTCCTTCGTTAGGTTGGGGGAGGACAGTGTGCTTTCTCATAGTTCAAGGAAAAGCCCTCTAATTGAGTTACATGCTCATTTTTCAATCAGTCACAGTCACCAGGGGTACGGATTGTGTGGAGTGGCTTTCAGCAATTACCCCAAAAAATGGGAACAGATGTCAATAAAAATGGATAACTTTTGTTGAACCCACAGTACGTGCCAGGTATGCCCCAACCACCCTGTATACTCATTCAACCGTGACAACACTCCTATGAAACAAGGAGGAAAGGATAAGGCCAGGGCTCAGGAGGCATCAGTGTCTGCCGTATCACACGCCATGGCCATTACAGAAACCCCATGAGCATGAGGGTGCTATGCCAATGCCCTTTGCCTCGCAAAGGTGGCCCCAGTCACTTCCCCAGGACTCCTGCCATCACGAGGCACCTCTCTTTTATCACTCTCCCATGTCACCCTGGGCACCAACCTTCCACAACAGGCAACCACAGAAAAGCCCTACGCCCTTCAAGGTGCCAGAGCCTCATCAAGCAGCGAACGCAACCTATTTCCTCATCATGTTCCTGGCACCCTTACAATACCATCACCAGCAACTCAGATTATCCCCATTTTATAGGAGAGGAAACTGAGGCTATGTGAGGTTAAGTAAATTACCCAGGATCGTGCCCTGAAAAGCGTCAGCAAGTGGATTTGAAGCCAGGTCTATTGAACTCTGGATGCAGAGGGCAAAAGAATTCTCTCTCCTTTCACATTTCGCTGGAAGTTGGGCAAAAAGGCAGCATTCCTTAGGGCTCAGAAGCCTCAGAGTAATAGTGAAAACAATTCTCCCAATTTGTAACTTACAGCACTTCTCCCTCTCATCCTCCCCCAAGATTCCTTGGGTATGAGACAAGGCTGTCAGACCAGAAGCCAAAGCCCAGACGTGGGTGCCATATTGGTTTCCAAATCAGGCCTCCCTTCCACTGCCTAGAGCTTTGTTACAAAGACAAGTTTCCTCCACCACTGTTTCTGCTTCTAACAGAATGACTTCTCCACAAAGCTCCTCAGCCCCTCGTGCCGTACCCCTACATCGCCCCAGCCCCATCAGCGTGACCTGCCCAAATGAGTCAGATCTCTATGGTGGACATTGCTTAGGTTCAAACCGCTTCTTATTAATTCTCATTCTATTTGATAATAGCAACACAAGTACTTTATGCTCTTTTTATTATTTTATTATTAATTATTATTATTTTAGAGAGAGAGCTCACAAGTGGGGAAGAGGGACAGAGGGAGAGAGAGATTAAGCAGGCTCCATGCTCAGCGCAGAGCCCGATGTAGGGCTTGATCCCAGGACCCTGCAATCCTGACCTGAGCTGAAATCAAGAGTCAGATGCTCAACCAACTGAGCTATCCAGGAGCCCCTCCTTACATTATTTTTTATCTAAAGTACTATAGGGGCGCCTGGGTGGCTTAGTCGGTTAAGCGTCCGACTTTCGCTTAGGTCATGATCTCGCGGTTCGTGGGTTCGAGCCCGCGTCGGGCTCTGTGCTGACTGCCAGCTCAGAGCCTGGAGCCTGTTTCAGTCTGTGACTCCCTCTCTCTCTGACCCTCCCCTGCTCACGCTGTCTCTCTCTCTCTCCTAGAAATAAATTAAAAAAAAAAAACATTAAAAAATAAAAAAAATAAAAAAAAAAGTACTATATAAACTGCATCATGCCCAGGAAGAAAAAAAAAGCCACATAAAAACAACATTTTGGAAGATACTCACATGATTCTCTTCCACTGAGCACAAAAGTTTGCAAATTTCAATGAGGGTCTATCCAGCCTGTAACATGGAGGGGATCTGTAACTTAAAATGTTATTAATAAGCCAGAGGATAGCTGGGTGCTCAGAGATTTGTGTAAAATTAACTCAAATCTCTTCTCTAAGGTCTGTGGAAGCCCAGAACCCTCTTTGTGACTGTTATGTCTTTCCAGAGCTCCCAGGGGCACCTCTAGTCAGTATCTTTGGCTGCTGTCACCACACTGACCCATGTCACTCAGACTCAGCCCCTTATCCAGTTTCCATAAGATATGTGTGAGCATATTTAAACTATATTAAATATTGTCAGTGTTAAAATAAATTTAATATAAAAAATTTAAAAATTGGGCTGCCTATATGGCTCAGTCGGTTGAGCATTCAACTTCGGCTCAGGTCATAATCTCGCGGTTCGTGGGTTTGAGCCCCTCTTGCTTCTGATTCTGTATGTGTGTGTCTCTCTCTCTGCCCCTCTCCCATTCACACTCTGTCTCTCTCTGTCTCTCAAAAACAATGAATAAAAAAAAGTTAAAAAATGTAAATAAAAGATTAATATTAACTTCAAAAACAAATATTTATTTTTTGACTTAAAAAAATTTTTTAATGTTTATTTATTTTTGAGAAAGAGAGACAGACAGAGCATGAGAGGGGGAGGGGCAGAGACAGAGGGAGACACAGAATCCGAGGCAGGCTCCAGGCTCTGGGCTGTCAGCACAGAGCCTGAGCAAGGCTCAAAAGCATGAACTGCGAGTTCTTGACCCGAGCTGAAGTCGGACACTTCACCGACTGAGCCACCCAGGTGCCCCAAATGTTATTTAAGTTCACTGAATATTTGTGAGTCACAGGATGAGGTCAGAACACACCGCTGTATTACTCTTCTCTGGCTGCTGTAACAGACTGGGGGACGGGGGGTTAAACAATTGATTTCTCACAGTTCTGGAGGCTGAGAAGGGTGCTGGCGAGGTCAATTTCTGGGGACAACCCTCTTCTCTTAGCTTGGAAGCGGTCACCTTGTTATGTCCTTCTATGGCCTTTCCTCTGAGAGAGCTGGAGGGGTAAGAGATAGATCTTCTTACAACCAACCTATTTTCCCCCCAAAATTGGCTATCAAGCGGCTTGACCACAAGGTGGCAGTATCGGAGACCTTTGATGCTTCCGCAGTCAAAGCAATCTGGAAAAACCACACAACATTAAAACATAGCTAGTAAATAATAACCAGTTTCCAGCACTCAAACATAATAAAATATTTTCTCATAAATCAGAACCTGCCGAGAGTACGTGATTTGCTTTATAGCCGGTATTACGTGCTAAAGAGACTGAACTGCTTGCTAATCCCGCAGCAGAGTTCTCAGTGAGGATGGAAGAAATGATTTGATTTATGTAGAAAACAAAAAGCAATGATAGGAGTAAAGACGAAACTGTAAGGGGCGTAAAAATTAGAATAAAAGATTTTTCATTCAAACCACCTCCCCTTAAAAGGAAAAAAATGAGGATCAGAAATCTAGTCCCTGCATGTTTGGGGATCAACCTGGAATAGAGTCCAGGTATAAAAATACCTCTTTTTTTTTTTAATTTAAAAAATTTTTAAATGTTTTATCTTTTAAATTTATTTTTGAGAGAGAGAGAGAGACAGCGTAAGCAGGGGAGGGTCAGAGAGAGGGAGACACAGAATCCAAAGACAGGCTCCAGGCTCCGAGCTAGCTGTCAGCACAGAGCCCGACGTGGGGCTCGAACCCATGAACCGTGAGATCATGACCTGAGCTGTAGTCGGATGCTCAACCAACTGAACCACCCAGGCGCCCCTAAAAATACCTCTTTAATATATGGAGTCAGATAGGCTGTGGATTGTATCATTTGTTCACCGCATTTTGAGTTGGCAAGTATTTACCATGCATCTGCCATGCACCATGTATAGGGTTAAACTTCATGGCACAGGGTAGAAAGAATAGTAGGTCCCTGGCACCATGGACATCCAGGGGATGACACTTCAGTTGAGCTCAGGGGAAGCTGGCCTGTCCCAGTGAGTGGTGGGGGGTGGGGCAAAAGACAGGGCAGGGGGTGGGGGGTGGGGTGAGGGAGAAGGGAGAGGCACTGAGGGAGGAAGGAATACTGTCCCTATGGACGGAGCAAATACGCAGGGGTATGAATAACTCTATATGAATAACAACCTCCTATTCAGAAAACAGGGGAGGATGTGGCCAAGAAAGTGGCCAGAAAACGAAGCAAAGTTGTGAGCACTATGGGTAACAGAAATCACCAAAGGCTTTTAAGGGAAGGATAAGACCACTTAGTGCTGATCAGAGAGGTCGTTCTGGGAGCATCAGTCAGATGATGTACAGAGTTCAGAGGAGTTTGTCCTGCTCCAAGTGGCCCACAGTGACCTAAACCATGACCATGACAGTGAGGATGGAGGGGAGGTGCAGAGGGCGGAGATATTCAGGAGGCCAGTAGACAGAAAGGAGAGAAGATCCCAGAGTGAGCTGGTCTGCTGGCTGGGGGTGAAAGGGAAGGAGAAGACGGAGGAAGGGAGAGAAGAGAACCCAGACTGTTAAGAACATAGAAACAGACCCAAACTGTGGCTGGGTGGGTGGAACACTGCAGATTTGACCAGGGTAACGATGCAGGGCGCACAGGAGAGGACTTACCTGCCAGGAAACGTTTGACCCTTGCCCCAGTAGCTTCCGGGAGGCAACCTCTAAGCCCTTGGGAAGTCTGTCCTTTCTGAAAGAGTCCCAGCCCACACCGATGCTCTGTGCTAACACTGATTTGGGATGCGGGAACCTGGACCACATGGTATCTACCCGACGTCTGGAGAGGCTGGAAGTCAAGGTCAGCTACATGGTTGTCCACCGGAAGACGGCAACTGAAATCCCACGCCCAGATCTGCCCTGGCCCCTGCCCTGTGTGCTCCTCTCTTTACTCTTCTGGTCAGTAACCCTTCACTTTAATAAAGCATTACTGAGTCCGACTTAGAATTCTGAGTTCTGAGTGCTGTGGGTCCTTCTAGTGAATCGCTGGACCTCACGATGGTCTTGAGATGCTCAGAACTGACCAACTGGAGACCCAGCTGGAACGATGATCATCATGATAATGACCCAACACCGAACCAATAGCTTAACATATTTTATAATTCTCAAAGTAATCCCCCAAATAGGAATGATTACTTCCATTTGGTAGATCAGAGATGATAGATGGGGTTCCTGTGTGTGTCTCGAATGGTAAATCGAGCACCACGTAATTAGGGTTTGAACCAGGTCACCGGACTTCAAAGCAGCCGCTTCCGACATTAGGCAAATAATGGAGGAGAAAGGTTAACACAGTAACGCATTCACAAGGTTTGGTTTGGTTTGGTTCTGTGGTCTTGTAACTCTGCATTTAAGCAGAAGTAGAACATTTAGCGTTTATCGGCTCAAGGAAGGAGGAATGCAGAAAACTGCAGGCTGAACAAAGGATGTGGTTGGAGGGGTTCAGTTTTTAAAGCCAACACGCTCCA
Source organism: Proteles cristata cristata (assembly GCA_017311185.1). Taxonomy (NCBI): domain Eukaryota; kingdom Metazoa; phylum Chordata; class Mammalia; order Carnivora; family Hyaenidae; genus Proteles; species Proteles cristata. The sequence goes on from JAESUZ010000837.1 coordinate 642,587, forward strand.
GCCCCCGGTCCGAGAAGACGGAGTAAGATCGAGTCTCCTCGAGACCTGATGAAGCCTGTCTGGGGAAGCGCAAGGGCCGAGGAGGCGTGAACAGACTTTGGGTGCGGCCACCACCCCCTGGGGGTGTTATGAGCAGGCCAAGCCCCCTGAGAGGCTGAGAGAACTCAAGAACAGGAAGATCTCTGGGCGGGAGGAGAAACGACTGCATGGCAGAGCGAGATACGCCCAGGAGGCAGCCACACACAGTCCCAAAGCCTCCGTCTTCCATGAAAACAGCAGAATGAGCCCAAGAAATGGCATTTCCTTCACGGCTGAGTGGGGCAGCGCTTTGCTGTAGAATGTTCCCCCTTTCACAAAGAACCAGGAGGTGAGAGGAGACTCAGGCTCCGGGACAAGGGGAGACAGAGTGATGGACTAAGGGCTGAGGTCCAGACGGGCACGTCACACTTGGTGATGACAGCCAAGCCCCAGTGCTCCATCCACCCAGTTCCTTGGAGGTCAGCACGCCACCCAGAGCTCAGCCACCAGCCCAGGCAAAGATGCCCCAAGGGGATGGAATGGCTTCCACCACCTACCCCTACCAGGTGCTCCAAACCCAAGCCAGATTCCCTTGTAGAAACCAAAGCGGTTTGGGGCACGCCTGAGGTCTTGAACCCAGATTCACACCTGCAACCTAAGGGTCTATGTGTTGATTGGGGGCAGGAGGGTGGCCTGCCCTGAGGTCCCAACACAGACCGTGACAAGCGCTGCATAGTGCTCCATGCAGCATCTTCTCAGCTGCCAAGTGCCAGCCGGTGAACCCAATGGTCACACTGTTCATTTAATCGGCCAAGTCCCCAAGGGGGCGCCTTTCTGCCTCCTCAGAAGTGGCTCAAAGTGACATCTCCATAGGCCATCTAGAAGGACACCTACCACGCCCAGTGATGGCCCCATTCGGACTTAGGGAGGATGGACAGAGGCTCTGGGGCTCAGGAAAGCCCTGGACTGGACGTCAGGGGCCCCGGGGCTCCTGTAAGCAGTGACCTTGGGCACCACAAAAGTCAAAATCTCTCTGCTTGCCTCTCTTGTCTTAAAATAGAGGTGATGAGTTCTTCACAGCTTAGTCACCGGAGCCAAGGGAGGAGGGAATGAGGTCAGGACCCAAATGCTACCCGGGGGCCAGACAGCAGCTTGACATGGGCCCACTGTCCTTGCCTTCCTTTCTTCTGGGCTTTGTCTCCCAGAGGCTCCAGGGCTGCATCTTGCATCTTGGAACAAGCACCCACTCAGACAAAGTCCCAGCCCTGAAGAGCCCTCTGTCGGCCAGCACAGGCTCCAAGCCCTCCACGGCGTCCTGTGAGACTCAGAGCAAGTTCCAGAGTATTCTGTGCCCCATGGGACCCCCGCCCTGGGCGTCTCCCCAGCCTCCTCACCTGTGGTACTCACAGCCCTCCCCCACACGGCCCTTAACTGCTCAAAGTCGGCTCCAACCTCAAGGCCATCGTCCTTGCTGTTCCCTCTGCCAGGGACACCCTTCCCTCAGGTTTTTTCACACCTGCCCACTCACTTTCTTTGGGCCTCTGAGCCACATCAGTGCCAGAAGCTTCCTCCACTCTATTCTCTTGCTTGGCAAACAGCTCATCTTTCAGTTTTCAGCTCGAATGTTGGTCACATCCATAGGTGACCATCCCGTCTCCCTTCCACTCACCCCCCCACACACACCCTCAGCCCTACCCCACCCACCCCCTGTGTTTGAAGCCCAGCCTTTATAACTCAAGCCTTAGGGGCTGCAGAAAGGCTCTAGACTCCTCTAGAAAAGAGCATGCAAATCTTCTCTCTGCCCCTCTGACCGCCATGGTCTCTCTACCTTACTCCTCTTTTAATTGCTTCCTGCTCACAGCCTTCTCTAGGGATCTAAATACTTTTTTTTAATTTAAAAAATTTTTAAATGTTTATTTATTTATAGAGATACAGAGAGAGACAAAGCGTGAGGGAAGGAGGAACAGAGAGAGAGAGGGAGTCACAGAATCTGAATTATGCTCCAGGCTCTGAGCTGTCAGTGCAGAGCCCGATGCAGGACTTGAAATCGTGAACTGTGAGATCATGACCTGAGCTGAAGTCAGACGCTTAACTGACTGAGCCACCCAGACACCCCAGGATCTAAATATTTTTAAAGGCAACTTTAAAAAAGAGCAATGGTAACTAGGAGGCTCCCAGGTGTCTCAGGGGGAAAAAAATGGGCTTCCTCAGTAGCCCAGCCAGTTCTGCAAATCTCATCATCCGCTGGCCTTCTAGCTTTCCGCCTATGAGAATCAAAGGGTGCTAACTCTGGATCCCTAAACATTCTTCCAGCCTTACAACTCCTTTGCAATCAGAACACAGCCAAACATTTAGCTTCCTTACTGACAACCTTTCCGGTCCTTCCACACCACTTAGGATCCATCAGATCTGAAGTCCTGGCTACAGTTTATACAGCCAAGACCTAGAAGGAAAAACAGTCAAGTGACAGAGGGGGAAATGGCCCGAGTTTACTCAATCGTCTCTGCCCGATATCGCTTTTCCCACCCTGTGACCCGTTTCTCTGGCCCAGCGATTTTCTTTGCCTCCAAGTCCAATGAAACAAAAGAATTTTCTCTGGGCTAACTAAGTTAGAGAAGGGCTCGGATTCTAGACAGATCGCACACACATGGCTCCGTTTGAAAGATTTTCCTATTGTGTTTGGAAGCTCTGAGAAAATTAAGCATATGCTCAACTTTTTTTTTTAATAGTCTCGTGAAAATGAGTCCGTTTATAGTGTGTTTTGAACTGAGTCTTACATTCCTGTGGGCCCGTAGCTCTTGAAATTGGCTCAACCCCTCCTCTAGAGGGGTCGAGTAACTCGAATATATCTGATGCCAATTTCCCAAACCCAGAAACCCAAATTTCATGGTGTGGATTTGTTTGTGTCCCCACTTAACTGTGGTGACCTCAGGTAAACCTGGCCTCCTAGGCCCAGAGCTGAGCGGTCCCATGCCTGTGTCGGTCCACACCCCTCACAGTACCACGGCTGCAAAACCAACTCCCCGAAAATGAAGGGGCCTCCAACATGGGGGTTGGAGTCCTTGGAAAGCTGCTTCCCTCACTTGCGTCCTGGGCTGCAAGACTCCGACAGCTGGGAAGGGAATCTCTGGGACTCTCACCTGTGTGGTGTGTCTACCTGTTGCGTCTAACATGCACTCCACGACTTCCTACGGCATCTCAGGGCTCCCAAGTTGCATCTCGTAAGTGACAGTGCCCCCTGGAAGCCGTACTGACTTATGACGCAGTCTTGAATGCCATAAGGAGTCAGTTCTTTGATAGTCTGGCAAAGGGCAAGAAAAGGAAGCACGACATCCCCACCTCCCCGCCACCACTCCCAGACGGAGACATGTCAAGTCCACATCGTGGACCAAGCATGGGGGCGAGTATACGCACTGGTGGCGCCATCTTTGAAAAATACACCCTGCACAGCAAGGAGACTGCGACTCCCCCTATTGTGGAGGAAAGGAATGAGCCTGATGAAAAGCGACTTACCCCAGGGCCCCTTGTTGACCAGGGAACAGGGCCAGGATTGAGGGGAAAGGGAGTCTGGGGCATGGAAGGCCTGGGGATTAGTGGTGAGGAGCTCCCCAGCCATCCCTGGGTCCCCACCAAGGGAAAGAACAAACCAAGCCATGCCAGGAAGCAGGGGCCCTGCCTTGTGTCCCAACACGAGAATAAGAGCCACAGGGAGGAACCTATCTTACTCATCTTCTTATACTAGCAGAGCTGAGCACAGAGGACGGAGTGGTAAGGTGGGAAAAGCTCGGGTCCCGGAATTGGCTTTGGGTTGAAGCTGGGGGGTCTTGGTCAAGGCTCCTAACCTCTCTGAGTTTCAGCTTCTTCCTCTGTTAAAGGATAAGAGTGACATCTCCTGATAAGGCTTAATGGAGGATTCCAGATGTTTGTGCATAAAGTTCTTGGTGTATAGAAGGAAGTCGGCTCATGGCCACTACCGTTATCATACAGATGTTTACAAAACTGGACAGGTTCTGGGAGCCAGGGTTTGTGTTAATACTTGGGCGGCCTCAGGCGAGCAGTCTGCCGGGACCTCTAACGTGCGGGTTGATGAGGTGAACAAAGCTGGGTGTGAGCACGGATGGGGTAAGGGAGAAAGTGTGTCCATTCAAGAGAAGTAAAGCCAACACGGCTACATGGGTGTGGACGGTGGGACCAGACAATTCTATTTGAACCTGGTCAGACTGCTTTTAGCTCTCAAAGGATGAGTTTCCTAATCTATAAAAATAATGTAATGGTGCTGACCTGATGATGCTGGTATATAAATGAAATATAGACGCCCAGCAAACTGTCTGGCGTAAAGTCAAATTTCAATAGATTGATTCTTTCACCCCTTTCTCCTTGATGTCTGAGGAAGCAGAGTATTTTCCGCATAATTAGATTAACTCTTCAGATGCAGTAAAGCTGTTGAGTTGAAGATGCATCGTTCATCCCAGTGGGTTGGTTTAGATCACACAGCCACACACTCAGCATGTATTTATTGAGCACCTACTATGGGCCAGGCGCACTGCTGGCCGCCCAATATACAACAAAGAAACCAAAACACCGACATTGCCCTTGAGTTGCTTACAGTGTAGAAGGGAAGATTTAGCAGGAGCTGTCTGGTTACAAGATGGAAATAAGCGTCTTCGTTCATTTACTCCTTACCATCTCTGTGAAAGTCTGGTTCTTACATGTTAACTCCATAATCCCCATGGACGTGTGCTCACGTGTGTGATGCTGGGTAAGAGAAAAGGCATTGCCCATCCAGGCCACAGCTCAGGATGCCTGCAGACCGGAAGTCTTGTCCTGCATCCCGGGGCCTCCCCAGCAACCCTCCCGATTTCCAGGACACCTAGAGGCAGAACCAGCTGCAAGAAGGGGGAGTGGATTGAGCCCTGCTCCCATACCCGCTGCCTCCTCCCCTGCGCTCCCCTCCGCGGTGATACCCCTCTCTGCCACCTTCTTTGTCACGGCACAGACACCCCTGTGCTTTCGCTTCCACTCCACACCAGAAGTCTGCCCTCCGGAACAGGTGGGTTCACATTTTACATACGCATTTCTCTAACGGCATAATAACTCCGCAGGTTAAATTGCATCGTCTCCTCCTTGCATGAGGCTCAGAGAGGTTGGTTGTTTTAAGGATCAGGCCCGTAAAGCAAGACACGGTCACTGCCCCCCAGGGGCTCACACACGAGCGGGGAAGGCAAGCATACCAGGAGGAATTTAAATTTAAGATAAATGGAGGTAATGCACAGAAAAGGCTTGCCATGGTCCCTAACATACAGAAAGCTCTCGGTCAAGGTCAGCTATTGCTGCTATGTAAGTCTCCAGGGAAAGGAGGGGCATCGTGCAGCGGAGATAAAGACAGACACCCTGCATGCAGATACAACCCGTGTTCTCCATCCAGGCCTATCTACACTTTGCTCCTCTTATATTTAGTTTAGAGCATCTAGGAGAGATGCAGGGGGAGCCTAGAACAGCTCCAGGTAGGATGTCCAGCAGTGGGAGGAGCTGAATTCTTTATCCAGGAGGACTCCCAAGGAAACAAAGGATGTTGAGCCTGAGGCAGAGAAGATTGAGGGTCCATTAGGAATTTCATTTGCCTGACTATAAAAATGACCAGAAATTATACTGGTTTTCTCTTTTTTTTTTTTAAATGTTTTTTATTTATTTCTAGGAGAGAGACAGACAGACAAACAGCGTGAGCAGGGGAGGGTCAGAGAGAGAGGAAATCACAGAATGAAACAGGCTCCAGGCTCTGAGCTGGCAGTCAGCACAGAGCCCGACGCGGGGCTCGAACCCATGAACCGCGAAATCATGACCTAAGCGAAAATCGGTAGCTTAACCGACTAAGCCACCCAGGCGCCCCTGGTTTTCTCTTTTTAAATCTCAGTGAAAGCAGCCTAAAGGTAAGGATAACGGCTTCATAAACATAAAGAACAGCCTATGCTCCGTACATGTTTCCGTTCTGCCATCCTTAGGACTGGTCTCTGTCCTCAAGGCTGCCTAATATTCCAAAACGGCTGCTAGAGTTCCAGCCATTGTGTCTCCATTCCAGTCAGAGTGGGAAGAAATCACAATGGGGGATGAAGAAGGAGAAGAGGCCACCTACCTACTGTTTATATCTCTTAGGCCAGAATTTAGTGACACTGCACCTGTTAACCACAAAGGAGACTGGGAAATGAGGACTTTGATAAGGAACATAGTCCCCAGAATGAAATGTAGGCTCTGTTCTAAGGAAAATGGTGAGAATAGACTGGGCAGATGGGAATAGACTTGTACTTGACTAAGTACAAGAGGCCTCTGGAGGGAGAGGAAGACTGGATTTCAAAGAAAGAGAATGAGCAGTCAGGTTTCAGCCTAATCCCAGGAAGGACATGTCCATTTCCAGGGTTCATTAAACCATGGAATGGGCTGCCTCCTCTTGCAGGAGAGAGAATTCCCCCTTATCAGAATATTCCAGGAGAGCCTGGCTGGAAGCAGGAGGGACAGCCGTGGCGAGGGCTAGCATAGGGCTGGGCTTGAGGAGCACGAAGATTCTCTTTCTGATCCTGAAATGGAAGATGCGTCCCTTAGTGAAAGAATTCCAGCTAGAAGATGAGGTATTTCAGGAGATTGGGGTGCCCTCAGGAGAGTGGGAGTCCCTCTGTTAGGCAGTTACCCCTCTGCCTGAATGTAAGGCACAGGGGCACCCATGTGAAGCATCTGCTCTTTTCTTAAATTATATTTAAATGTTAAAAGATAGAAAATTCAGGAGCTCCTGGGTGGCTCAGTCAGTTAAGCATCCAACTCCAGCTCAGGTCATGATCTCGCAGTTCATGAGTTTGAGCCCCACGTCGGGCTTTGTGCTGACAGCTCAGAGCCTGGAGCTGCTTCAGATTCTGTGTCTCCCTCTCTCTCTGCCCCTCCTCTGCTCACACTCTGTCTCTGTCTCTCTGAAAAAATTAAAAAAAAAAAAAATTTTTTAAAAAGATATAAAACTTACCAAAGAATAATTAGGAAATGTCAATAAGAGAAACAAGGAAAATAAAAATCATTTATGATCTCTTTAGTAGGAGTCTGACAGTTCTGATGGAAACAGAATGATCTTAGAGTCAAATGTTCCTCAGGTAGGGGCGCCTGGGCGGCTCAGTCGGATTAAGCGTCCGACTTCAGCTCAGGTCATGATCCCTCAGTTCATGGGTTCGAGCCCTCCATCAGGTTCTGTGCGGACAGCTCAGAGGCTGGAGCAGTTTTCGGATTCTGTGTCTCCCTCTTTCTCTGCCCTTCCCTTGCTCATGCTCTGTCTCTCCCTGTCTAAAAAATAAATAAAATATAAAAACAAAATTTTTTTTAAATGTTCCTCAGGTCAAATGCAATTTACACCAACCACCTCTATATGCCTGAGAAGTCATTCAACTTCTCTGATCCTCAGTTTCCTTATCTGCAAAATAGCAACAGGGAGTGCCTGAAGAGCTTGGTAGGTTGAGCATCAGATTCTTGATTTCAGCTCATGTCATGATCCCAGGGTCGTGGGATCGAGCCCTGCATCGGGTTCCAGGCTGACAGTGGAGTCTGCTTAAGATTCTCTCTCTCTTGGGGCGCCTGGGTGGCTTAGTCGGTTAAGCGTCCGACTTTCGCTTAGGTCATGATCTCGCGGTTCGTGGGTTCGAGCCCCGCATCGGGCTCTGTGCTGACTGCCAGCTCAGAGCCTGGAGTCTGTTTCAGAATCTGTGTCTCCCTCTCTCTCTGACCCTCCCCTGTTCACGTTGTCTCTCTCTATTCTAGAAATAAAATAAAAATATTAAAAAAAAAAAAAGATTCTCTCTCTCTCTCTCGCTCTCTCTCTCGCTCTCTCTCCTGCCCCTCCCTCTAAACACACACAATCTTTCTCTCTCAAATTAAAAATAAATGGCAATGATAGTAACTACCTTGAAGCCATTGTGACAATGAAATCTTTTTTAAAAAAGATTGATGGAACATAACATTGTGTCCTTAATACCTCATCAAAAATATTAATTTTCTTCTTTCCCACTCTGTCTAAACCACTGTAAACATTTAGACTATTTTCTTCTAATCTTTATTTTGTCATTTGTTTAATAGGTCTGCCAATGTATTTTTGTAGCCTGTATTTTATTTAGTGCATGTCATAACTCTTCTCTTGGAACACTCTCCATAAACACAATTTTCATGGCTGTGTAATGTTCTAGCTAGCAGCCACCTCATAACTAACTTGCTGTCAGTAATTAATACATCTCACCTATATTTATAGAGAGAGAAGAACATTTTGTGAATAAGGCCTTTTTTTTTTTTCATTTTGGATCATTCGTTAGGATATATTTTCAGAAGAGAAATCACTGCACCAAAGAGTAAAAATAACTTAAGATCTTTGATACAGATTGCCAAGTTCTTTTCCAACATTTCATTTTTATGTATAAGCCGGTTTCATAATTAAGCTTTTGTCCATTACTTTTTATAAATTGTGGATAATAAAGTCCTTATAAATTCAGGATAGAAGCTATACGTTTTCATGCTGTAACCCCATCCCCTGTTAAATAAATACTTATTTGGTGAATAAAAAGAATTAAGTCTGTTCTTGTTCCTATTAGAACAATAATCCTTTTTTCCCTGCAACCTCCTTATAACTGGATATACTTGGGGTGGACGGGGGGGACTGGGAAGTGAATCCAGAGGACAAAGCCCTAATATACATCTTTGTTACTTTTCCAGAGATGCCTGGGCTCTTTCAAACCTACCAAGGCTGGCAGACGCTGAGTTTCTGGCTTCTCCTTCAATATCTATTGTCCCTAACTTGTCTATACCTGGCATTAGGTAGAAAGTACATTATGTAGAAGCAGTCTGACTACTAACAAAAGCAATGAGATTTCTGCAAAATGTACCAGTCTCTATTGCTGTGTAACAAACCACTTCAAAACTTGGGAAGCTTTCAAAAGCAACCATTTATTTAGTTGATGATTCCTCGAGTCAGTAAGGCTTAGCCCTCGGCTCAGTCGAGCAGCAACTCCGGTCCTGACTAAGCTCACTCACATATCTGCAGATGGTGACCTGGTCAGCTCCTGGCGGGGGTGGAGGCTGGCTGATGTCTTCTCTTCCAGCAAGCTAGCCCAAGCTTGCTTATGTGGCCTTTGGAAGAGGTTCCAAGAAACAGAAGACTGGAAACATGGACTACCTGTCTCTGGGGGCCTCAGATGAGAACTGGGACTCTGTCACTGCATTGTAACAGCCAGCACATGTCACCAGTCCAGCCCAGATTCAAGGGTGAGGGATAGACTCCACCTCTTAGGCAAAGGTACTACGGAGCCGTGCTGCACAGGATATGAGCATAGGAAAGGACCCAGTGAAGAACGTAGCCTTTTTTTTTTCCTTTTGCAATTGACCCGTGTTTACCCCAAGTGATACAATGAATTGGTCTATGGGGTGGAGTTACTCAGTCTTGTCCAATTGGAACTGGAAGATTATTTATTTCCCATAGTTTACATAGAGCCTCAGAGACTTAAAATATTGGAAACAGTGTTACCTTGACTGATTTTTTTGTGTAACCAGAACTTTAGGGATGTTGGACAGAAGCCATCAATTTTTAGATGGAAGAGGGGTCTCAAGGAGCTGGTAGATGCCACCATTCTCCACGCTTCTCATGCTCTTGTCCTCAGCACGGGGGAAGTCACTTGTCTCCGTGTTTTCAGTAACTAGAAACAATTCCATTCATTGCTAAACCAGACTCCACTATTCAGAGATGTATTTTAGGGTTGGGTGGGGGTAAAATTAGAACAGAAGCTGCCAGCAGTCCATTTTCACCTACCCTGGTTCTACCAACGGTGTTTTGAGTCAGGCTCTGTGCCACATTAATAGCCTGGATTTGTGCTGAGAGCTTGCAGACTCCTCCGGCAGAAGAGTTTTACTCAACCATAACTTGGGATCTAAGAGATGTGATTTCAGGAGACACCACCAGCTAACTCTGCTTGCTTAAAATTTCTCTGATGGAATATGAAGCCCTTTATTTCCCAGTGAAAAATCGTGTTAAAATACAAACAACTAAGACGTTAATTATTATTATAATAACAATTATATAATGCACTATATATAATTAATTATACATCTATACATAATATGTATGTTCCTTTAATGAGAGACCAACCATTCCTTTCCCAGTGAGAAACCCTTCTTAAAATGTAAACCACCAGGACTTTAATTATTGTTAATTCATTAGAATCATTGTTATCCTAATTCTGTAATATATGATAGAATCATGTGCTTTGTATATAGTGTATTTGTGCATATATTATATAATAGTCATTGTGTAAATATTATATAATTATAATACATATAATTCTGATATAATAATTTAGTCGTCATGAATTTATTTAAGGGACAAGATATTTGAAACGTTGGACACCAGGCAAGCAGGATGGTGATCCCTGAGAGATGGGAAACAAATGGGGTGAGCCCCACAATGCCCCAGGGTATGGGCACTCGGGCATGGAAAGTATTCAGGGCTCGATTAGTGATGTCTGACTTGGACTTGGGAAGAACGATAACAATCCTTGACCACATATTGCCCATTCCTGCATGACTGTAAAACTCTTTGGCCTTCCCACACCCTGTTCTCCCACCCTCTTCCATATTCTCACTTTCAAGACACTCGCTCTGTATTAATACTGCTTTGCTGTGGCCAATGCACCCGTTTACCTGCCCTGGATCGTTTACTCCTTATAGTTTTGTTCACTGCATCAGTCCGAGCCCTTGCAGCATCTGGTAACAGAACCCCTGGTGCAAAATGGTTTAAACAAGAAAGGGGCTTATTTTCTCTGAGGCCAACACACCTGGAAACAAGGCAATGTCACAATTTGTGAATTCACCTCCTCAACATCATCAGGGACCTAGAATTTTCCTCTCTGTCTAATGTCACCCTCTGCTGGCCAGCCTTGTATCTCACGGTCCACACTGGCTGCCACATGTCCAGACACTGCATGTGGGTGCAGTGTTCCCTGGAAGGGACCCCATTCCTGTGGCCTGTTTTTTGCCTTTTTAAAAAAAAATTTTTTAAGAGAGAGAATGCACACACACAAGCAGGGGGAGGGGCAGAGGGAGAGGGAGAATCTCGAGCAGGCTCCCCACTCAGTGCAGAGCCCCACGCATGGCTCCGTCCCGCGACCCACCACAGGGAGAACCTGACCTGAGCCAAAATTCGGAGTCCCATGCTTAATAGACTGAGCCACCCAGGAGCCCTTCCTGCGGCCGCCTCCACACCGCCATGGCTGGAAAGTAGCCAAGCATCCCTTCAAACCTACCTCTGACTCCAGACCCAGAGCTATTTTTTTCATTCCAGCCAGACTTTTGGGGAATCTTGCCTTGACTATGGCTAATGACCGAGGTGATCTGTTGACTTATTTTCAACAAGGAATTTAAACTGGTAATTACCAGGTTTGAGTTCTCCTAAAGAGGAAGTTTAAATTCAGCTTATACCTGCAGCTCTCCTCTGCGACTTTGAAGCAAATCTATTCAACATCGCACAGAAAATACTAATCGTGTCACATAGTTTGGGGACAAACTAATTATGTGCTATTGCTGCTGCAGATGCTCAGACACACAGGATTAGAGGCGCTGAGGAATACGTACTTTGGTTATGACCAGAAAGGAGAGCCCAGGATGGTGGGACAGTCTTCAAGCCGGCTGTCCGGGGTATAGGAGACATAGCCATCCTTGCTTAAGCTGGCAATCTACTCTGATGCCGAAGTAGTGTTCTCGTGCTCTGCTAGAATACAAAACCAAGCAAACTCCAAACCCAAACCCAAACAACGAATTCAAAGATTAAATGCCTGTTGGGACCCGAGTTCTAGAGCCAGGACTCCAGAGAGATGAGATAGGTGAGGGAGCTTAGTGGTCAAGAACAGACTCTGGCACCTCACTGGCTGGATCTAGACCCTGGCTCTCGCCCTTGTTACTTGTAGGATCTTGGCCAGGCTGTCTAATTCCTCTGTGCCTCACTGGCCTCACCTGTGAAATGGGAATAACAAGCACATCCATCTGACAGAGTACGTAAAGTGCTCAGGACTGTCTGCGGCACACAGTCAGTGCTACACGCCACTATCTCATCTCATTATCTCATTAATTTGAATGTTTCCAATACCTCTGCACCCGCCCCCACTCGGTGCCCAGAGGATGGATGGGATTAGGATACAGTTGCCCCCAGGAGCTATTACAAGGGCAAGAGGTAATCAATTATTAGGGAAGTACTCATTTAATGGTTGCAAAAACCAGTCCCCCACAAGGAGATGGAGGCCAAAGGAGTAAGTGACATAGCAGGTCACCCAGGCGAGCTGGCCGTCCAGCTCCACAGTCGCCCCTCCCTGGACATACTATCTCTTCCCCCATCGCCTCTATTCCAAGCTAACTCCTCTGCTCACTTTTGCCAGTGGTGGCCGGGTACTCCAGGAATCAAGTGCAGGCTCTGGGCAGTTTCCAAAGGACCTGGCTGTGTGACCTCTCTCATCTCATCTCTGGCTGTCCCCTCCCCGGGCTCACTCTGGTGCAGAGGCTGCAGTCTTCTTCTTTCCTTTCTACATGACAAGTTCAACCCATCTTACGGCCCTTTGGGCGGGCTGTTCTCCCCACACCCCCATCTTGTCACCGCAACCCCCTCTGACTTCTTCAGAACTCAGATTAAATGTCACCTGTTGCAGTTGCCACACACTCAAGTACCCATTAGTCCTTGGTTAACGGGCAGCTTTACTTTTAAGTACAATGTGAACGTACTTAATACCACTAAGCTGTATACCTAAAAATGGTTAAGATGGTAAATATTGTATTTTGCCACAATAAATTTTTTAAAGTTTTCTTTCTTTTTTTTTTTGTTCTCAAGTTAGCTCACATACACTGTAGTCTTGGCTTCAGGAGTAGAACCCGGTGATTTATCTCCTACCTATGATACCCAGTGCTCATCCCAGCTAGTGTCCTCCTTAATGCCCATCACCCATTTAACCCACTCCCATAGGCCCTCAATATGTCCTCTGTATTTAAGAGTCTGTTATGTATGGTTTGCCTCCCTCTCTGGTTTTATCTTATTTTTCCTTCCCTTCCCCTATGTTCATCTATTGAGTTTCTCAAATTCCACAAATGAGTGAAATCGTATGATATCTATCTTTCTCTGACTTATTTTGCTTAGCATAATACTCTCCAGTTCCATTTGTTGTTGCAAATGGCAAGATTTCATTCTTTTTCATCATCGAGTACTATTCCATTGTCTGTGTGTGTATATATACACATCACATCTTCTTAATCCATTCATCAGTTGATAGACATGTGGGCTCTTTCCATAATTTGGCTATTGTTGATAGCGCTGCTATAAACATTGGGGTTCATGTGTCCCTTTGAATCAGCACTCCCGTACCCTTTGGATAAATTCCTATTAGTGCTATTGCTGGGTCGTAGGGTAATTCTGTTTTTAATTTTTTGAGGAACCTCCACACTGTTTTCCAGAGGGGCTGCAGCAGTTTGCATTCCCACCAGCAGTGCAAGAGGGTTCCCTTTTCTCCACATCCTCGCCAACATCTGTTCTTTCCTAAGTTGTTAATTTTAGCCACTCTGACCCATGTGAGGTGGGATCTCATTGTGGCTTTGATTTGTGTTTCCCTGATGATGAGCGATGTTGAGCATCTTTTCATGTGTCTGTTTGCCATCTGGATGTCTTCACTGGGTTATTTGTTCTTTGGGTGTTGAGTTTACTAAGTTCTTTATAGGTTTTGGATACCAACCCTTCCGCTGCTATGCCATTTGCAAATATCTTCTCCCATTCCATTGGCTGCCTTTTGGTTTTACTGATTGTTTCCTTTGTTGTGCAGAAGTTTTTTTTTATCTTGATGAGGTCCCAATAGTTCATTTTTGTATTATTTCCCTCGGCCCCTACCACAATAAAATTTTTAATAAGACCTTGCCTTGTCTTTTGTTTCTTCCTTCTCCCTCTCCACCGTCCCCCCACCCCCACCCCGCTTGCTCATTGTGATGAAACCAGCTGCCCTGATGTGGGCTGTCCCACGGACCCATGGAGAGGAGTCTGTCACACACTGATTAGAGACTGAACTGAACTTGCAGCCTAGGAGAGACCCTGAACCTGAGGCCCCAGCGAAGCCACACCCAGATTCCTGCCCACAGAAACTTTGCGATAAGGGATGTTGGCTGTTTTTATGCCACTAAATTTGCAAGGTGGGGTTGGGAGGGGCAGATTTGTCACATAGCAATAGATCGTTAATACATTAACTGTTGTTTAGTTCATTTGTGGGTGAAACCATTGGAGACAGAGCACCCTAAGCCAGGTAAGTGGACTGACAGTTTGGACAGACCCAACTTCTTCCTCTGCCTCCACATGCATCCTCCCCAGTGGATATGGGGCCAGAGGGGCCAAAGGAATGTGCCCACCTTACACTCCAGGTACACCAGACTCCAGAGTCCCCTGCCCAAATGTCCGGGCCCTGCCTCCAGAGTCTAGGAGGATTTTCCTCTCCTGAGTATAGACCATTTCATTACCAGCACACTTTAGAGCCCAGGGACAGCTTTTGGGGGTAGAGCGTTGGACTGAGCCAGATATGTGGGTGGCGCGCCCACAGTGTGTGACCTGATTGTCTCCTTTTACAAAGTGAAACATACGGCTTGGTGCCTCCATTAGCACTCATGTCCCCCACCCCCACCCTGCACATCTTAGAGGGTGGCCCCGAGTGGGGATGCTGCTATCTGAAGACCGAACGGCGTCATGCCTGTGTCTGGCAGACCAGTGACAAGTGACCTGCCGATCACATTCCAGCATTCCTGGGACCAGTACAGACTCACTGGGTTTGTCTTCCCAAAGCAGCCCCAGCCCCGGCTGACAGTTCTGGGCCTCGCCAGGGTGAAAGTCATTTCTGGCCCCGGGCAAAGTCCCAGCTCTGCTCTGGGCTGCTCCTACCAGCCCCCAGGAACACACACATCCTGTATTTTCAGCAAGAAGTAGCAGGACACAGGCCATCCAGTTGGGGATCCTCTGACCCCGGCCCCTCAGCACCTCCTGGGGATTTGGGCAATAGTATTAGCACCTCTTCCTACCAGGAAGAGAGAAGGAGAAATTCCTGAGTTCCTTGAGACATGAAAATGTGCCGCTTTATCTTCAAGTTGTTATTCTTCTGAGCCAGCATGGTAGAAGGAATGAGTTATTTCTCTCTATCCAGTTCGTCGGAGAAAACTCAAAGTCACAGTACCGTACAATCCTTTCACTGGCTGTTGGGCACGTTACAAAATCTTTCTAAGCCTCAGTGAGATCTTCATCGGCAAAAGGACACTCACAAATGGTCTCGGCTGCAGAGAGCTAAGTGAAGAACAAAGGGTCATCACGAATAGCGAATAAAACAGCTCGAGCTCTTCTTCTGAAAATGGGGATGAAAACAGCGCATGCTCCTAAGGCTGTCATGTGAATGTTTAGGTCCTAAATCCTTCCTCTGGCACCTGCCACAGAGAAAGGGCGTCGGTTGGATGGTGGCCCTGCGAAAGACACACCTACCTAGGCTGTAGGAATATGGTGTTATTTGGAAAAGGGTTTATTGCAAATGTAGTTAGGTCTTCAGGATGAAGTCATCCAGGATTAGGGAGGGCCGTCAACCCAAGGCCAGGTGTCCTTCTAAGAAAAGAGAAAGGTGGAAGTTTCATAGAGGAGAAAATGCTGTGAAATCGGGGGCAGATTGAAGTGACGCAGCCCCAAGCCACCACACGTCTGGAGCCACCAGCAGCTGGAAGACACAAGGAAGCTTTTCCGCTAGAACCTTCAGAGGGAACGTGGTTCTGCCAACTTCTTGACTTCAAACCCGTCTCCAGAACTCCCACTTTGGGGTGATCAGTTACAGCATCCTTGGGAAAGTGATAAAGAGGGTAATAACCATATACTATTGCTATTGTCTGTTGCTTCTCTTTGTCTCCCTTTGCTCTGCTGTCACAGAAGGAGCACACACGTCTGTGAGGTGCCTGAGCTGGGTCACAACGGGACAGACCCTTCTGGAATAACGCAGGTGGCTGCTCCTGCCCGGCCCCTCCAGCCCCTCCTGCTGGGCAGGGCTCCACCCTCTGCTAGCCCTTGTGCCAGGGCCCCTGAGGCTGGCAGCGCACCCTCGGCCAAGAGATTCCGAGGTGCGGCATGAAGGGAATAATTGTCAGTGAGATCCCAGATTGTTTTGTCACATACATTTTGCAATATGACAAGTAGGCGTCCAAAATATGCTCCAGGAATGGGGGGAGCAAGACATTTTCCAAAAGCCTACTTGGCAGCCAGAGTCACTGTGCTGAATCAAGTGCCCGCCCGTCTAGTTCTTGGCTTTACTCCTGCTGCCATGTGATGCTGTGTCACTCAGGATGCGGAGCGCCAAGGGAGCGCCTGGGGGGAGGGGGGAAGCCTGATCCTGGGGTGGGAGGAGGGGGCTGGAAGCATTGGCTTGACGCTACAGGCTGCTTTGGGAATTTTCTAGATGACGTCATAATAACAGCTTTCCTCCTATAATTGTAGAAATAACAACAATCACTAGCCATTAGGTACAGTCCCTGTGTGAGGCACCGAGCTGAGGCATTCATGTGCAACCCCTTCTTTATCTGCACAGTAATCGTAGGAGGTGGGAATTATCATTATCTCTCTGTTATAGAGCAGCATACTGAAGAACGGCTTTAGACGATTTGCCTCAGATTCCATTTCTAGAAAGTGGTAGAGGTAAGGCTCCAGCTCTCTGCAGAGCTGGAGATGTGCGCACCGAACAGTGACTTTGGAACTTCTTCTACAGTCGGTTGGAATCCTGATCCTAATTCCCTTACCCCTACAGGCAGGGATTGCTCGTAGGTAGAGCAGACTCCCTTCGACCAGCGATTCCAGGTAAGGAGTGAGTAGGTAAGCCTGCTCAAATGTGGGAGACTTAAGTAGCTTCAACAGAATTATTTAAGTAGGGCAGATCAAGTTTTCTCCTTCTCCCATCTCTTCTGGAGCCCAGTAGGTACAGATGCTAAAGAGAAAGTCTTCTGTCAGGTAACTGGGGGTGAGGAGGGAGATCGACATTCTTTTAGCACCGCATGGCACACAAGCAATGTTAGCAATAGGTTAGTATTTGTAATTGAAAGATTCAGTCGAGGCCAGATTATTTCAAGAGTCTCTTCCCTCCCCTTTCTACTCTTAAGACCTCACTCTGGATTGCCCTCTCCACATTCACTTCTGCCCTCTTGCTTCCTAACCAAACTCTCCCTAACCAAACCTAACCAATAGGTATTGTTCTGTTTCTCCAAGGTTAGATTAAGTGGCAGTTGACTTTACTCCCAGCTCCAGAGATGGGCTTGATTGACCTAAGGGCAATGGCAATGTGTTCTCTCTGCTGGTGATTGGTTCAGGGACACTCCCAATTCTTTCCAGGGAAACATGAAGTCCTCTGGAGTAAGTGGTGGCTTGGCGGCTTCTGGGGAAAATGTTTTTGCTTCAGATAATGGAGCCACAGCAAAAGAAAAAAAATGGACCCCTTCTTCCTCTAGATCATATCATACCTGGATATTATACTGGCAACTGCAGCCACCATCTTGTCACCAGCCGGAGAAAGAATCCAACTGATGAAGGCAGAGCAGAGAAGATAGAGAGACTCTCTTCTTGAATGCCATTGTTGAATGGCTAATTCAACCAGCTTCTGATCCGCCCTACCCCCTGGAATTCCTGATATGTGAGATAATGAATTCCCTATTGTTTGAGCCAGCTTGAGTCAGGGTTTTGTTTCTGCCACCAAAAGCATTCTGACTAATACAGGATTCAAAGCAGACTCTCCTCCCCCTCCTCCCCCATCCAGCAGCTGAACTGAATGCCACTGAGAATTACCAACCCATTCCAGAGGCTGCACACAAGAGGAGGAAGGATTTGGGTGGCAGTGGTGTTGGGATACAAGAATGTAAACGGAGGAGTTGTGGGGAATGGGGACAAAGAACAAAGGACCAAGGGAAAGGAACCGTCTATGCCACCTGAGTAGGGTAGAAACATGTGCTCAGGAGTCCGTGACTAAGGCTCCATAGCCATGGGTGAGGGAATATACTAGAGCTGCCTCTATTGAGTCTCCACTCAAAATGTATCAGACCAAAAAGTCTGAGTCTAAACCAAGGAGCTGACTGGCCACCCTCCATGGATTTATATGACGTTTCTCTAGCACAGTTACCCCTTCTTCCACGAAAGACAGTGTCCTGCTGGAAGTAGAGATTGTTGACCCCAGTTGTCTTAAGAGGCCAACTAATCCAAACCCTCTCATTTTGTGAATGGGGAGCCAAGGGCTGGGAAGGGAAGTGATTTCCCTGAGGCAATATCACGTGACTGTGTGGTAGAGCTGAAGTTGAAATGTTGGTCTCCTATCTCCCAAGCCAGGGATCTCCCCACTACGCCGCTCTTTCCCGCCCCTCCAAGTGTGCACCAAGAAACTGTCAATAGATTTTTAACAATCAGCAGAGTTTTCAATGGTCAAACAAATTTGGAAAGTGCTGCATTAAATAAGTTACACTAGAGATTTTTCCGACCTAGAGAACTCCTCATAGTTTTTTGTTTTGTTTTATGTATTTATTTGTGTCTTTGCCAGTAACGCTTTGTGAATTACTAAAACTGAAATGTGTTAGACCTTCTTTTTCAAACCTGTTAGATCATGGAGCCTTTCTTTCTCCCAAGGTATCTTACAAGAATAATGTTTTGCAAATAACATTTTAGCAAATGCACAACATGGACCTTCTTCCATAAAAAAAGAATGGGGTCAAAATAGGAAGAGAAGCAGAGAGAGACGGGTGAAAAAAAATGGATAGAGGAATGGGCAGATGAATGGATGGACAGATGGATGGATGAAGAAAAGCAACATAATTGAGCCCCTGACCTAAAGTAAACTTGCTACCTGAACCCATACATTTGTTTCCTCTTAAACTAGCTTGAGTCGTACATTAGTTGGGTTTTGTCATTGTTGTTATTGTGATAATAATGCTTAACAAACAATCCCCAAGTCTCAGTAACTTTGTACCACAAATGTTTATATTATAGTCTTGGATCAGCTGGACCAGGCTGGATCCCAGCTTCTGGTTGTGGTTAGGTCTTCTTCATTTGTCTTCATTCCATGCCCCAGACTGCAACATAAGGTATCTGGTTCACGTTCTTCTCATGGTGTAAGAAGTTCCAGAAAACTGTGGAAATTTGCCTTTTAAGACCTCAGCCTGAAAATAGCAGCTTGAAGCTGTCATTTCTAGCCACAATCCATTGCCCAAAGCAAGTTTTACTGGAAAAGCCCAAAATTAATTGAGGAAGAAAACTACACTCTGCTCATAGAGAAGCCAAGACAAAAGCAGGGAAGGAAAGAAGAATTGCAGACAAATAAGAATATACTAGAAAATAAGTCTTTTATTACTGATGACTCAGAATCCCAGGAAATTCAATCAACCAGGTAATTTGTGGGTTCCTATTTGGTAAAGTGCCTTTAAGGTACAGAATATTTTATATTTTGACAAAGTTGGGCACTTTACCGTCTTTGTTCCTCACTTCCACGTCATCTTGCCTTCTCCACTCATTCTCACTTTACCCTTCTCTTTGGATTAGTCATAAATTATTATTTCCCTTTTGTGTGTTAAGCAGACTTTCATAATCACATTATGGCTGAACAGTTCAAGCTATTACATGGTGGAGTGGCCTGAGAGCCAACAGCTCAATGTCCGTAGAGTTGCCATATTTGTACAGAAAGTTTGTTCAATTATTTGACACTGTTGCATTCACTATTTCTAAAAAATGAACTACATTAGAAAAAAATGATAGGTTCTGATCTTAGCAATGAGAAGCACAGAACTCATAAACCTAAGACATTTGCCCCAGAGATGGAAGTCATTAGGCATGCTTACACTGGGAATCTTGAGCCTCAAGAGGATCAAACAAAATCAGAGAACAAATCTGTGATTCTGAAAGTGTATTGTTAAAGATTATGTTGTAAAAATGAAGTACAATTGGGGATTTAATTATATGTTGTAGTTCTCTGGGAATAGACCCTTTGGTGATACATAAGGATATGATTTGACTTTCAGACATATTCTCCAGGAAAGACCCTGAAAGGGGAAATAAAAGGGGGTTTACTCCCTGTGTTTAGAAAATATTAACATGAACATGGCCACCTGCCAAATCTGTGAGCACAATTTGAGAGAATACATTAATCAACAGGGTGAAGCATGGTGTATGATGTACAGAGACCTTGTTCAAAGTTCCAGTTCTAAGACTCTAGGCAAATTACTTCATCTCAGTTTTCCCATCTGTAATATGGGGCACAACACCACAGATATCCCAGCATAGTTGAGA
This sequence comes from Proteles cristata cristata, assembly GCA_017311185.1. Taxonomy (NCBI): domain Eukaryota; kingdom Metazoa; phylum Chordata; class Mammalia; order Carnivora; family Hyaenidae; genus Proteles; species Proteles cristata. Next base: position 662,955 of record JAESUZ010000837.1, read on the forward strand.
AGTTAAAATGAAATAATGTGATTAGTTAAAGCTTCTATTTATACACCAGGCACTGTTCATATACTTTATATACGTTAGTACATTACTTACAACATTTTATGAGTGATTATCTTCTACAGAGGAGATAACTGAGGCATAAAGAATGCAAACAACTTACCCAAGCTCACATAGCTAGCTGCTGGTAGAGCTGGGATGCAAGTCCAGGCCAACCGGATCCACAGTCTCTGTTCTTGACCCCTCACTATAGACTGAATTTTGGTGTCCCCTCAAAATTCATAGGTTGAAACCTAATCCTTACTGTGATGGTATTTTGAGGTAGGGCCTTGGGGGTGATTCGAGCATATGGGTGGAGCTTTCATCAATAAGATTAAGGTCCTTATAAAAGAGACACCAAAAAAGCCCCCCACCCCCAGCCTGTCTTCCATGTGACAACATAGTGAGAAAATGGACTTCTGTGAACCAGGAAGAGTCCTCACCAGACACAGAATCTGCCGGTGCCTGGATCCTAGATTTCTTAGTCTCTAGATCTATGGGAAATAAATGTTTGCTGTTTACCACACCTGCCTCCACCCCCAGCTTGTGCTATTTTGATGTAGCTTCCAAACAAACTCTACTTCATCATGCCTCTCCACCAAGGGAAAGTACGTGAGCCTTCACAGACACGGGTTCATGGGAAGTGTGCACTTCCCTTCTTTCACCTCCATGAGGACCAGCACAGATCCTGAAACAGGATTCGAGATTGCTCGGAATCTCACATGTGTGCTTTGCATGTCTTGTCTGTCGGCGTCATGAATACGAGCGTGGGGAGCAAGTGCGGGTGGGCCCTGCCTCCTCCTAGCTCTGTGACTTGCGGCAAATTGTCCATCTCTTTGCCCCTCTACTTCCTCACTTATAAAATGGGGTTGAAAATACTTGCCCCTGATAATTTTATAGAATTGTGAGGGGTGTCTGGTGGCTCAGTCATTTAAGCATCTAACTCTTGATTTTTGGCTAAGGTCATGATCTCATGATTCATGAGATCAAGCCCCACATCAGGCTCTGCTGAGCATGGAGCCTGTTTGGGATTCTCTCTCTCCCTCTCTCTCTGCCCTTCCCCTGCTCATATTCTCTCTCTCTAAACATTAAAAGAAAACATATTCCTTACATTTTTTAATGTTTATTTTTGAGAGAGAGATCAGGGGAAGGGTAGAGAGAGGGAGACACAGAATCAAAAACAGCACTCCAGGCTCCGAGCTGTCAGCACAGAGCCCTATGCGGCGCTCAGACTCATGAACCATGAGATCATGACCTGAGCTGAAGTCAGACACTTAACCAATTGAGCCACCCAGGCGCCTCTATACATTTTTTTAAGAAAGTTTTGTGAGCTATAAAGAGAGAACAGATGCAAAAGTCCCTTGAAATGCTAAGTCCTCTGCAAATGCTATATTTGTTCTATAATGAGGGTGATCTTTTAAGAGAATGTGCCAGAACTTACCCTCCAAATGAGAGCTGGCCCTTTCAAAGCATTCTCCTGCTCTCCTACCAAGCTGTGGGCTTATTCAAATGATGCCATTTCTGCTCAAGATGTGTTTGGAATGTGTCTTCGGAAATTACCTTTATAGCTGGTTCATAAGCCAAGTGAGAACATCAGTTTTATTAACTTACAGGCCTCCATTTCATTTGGGGAACCAAAAATAGTATTTCTGAGCTATTCTCTCATCTTATTTGTAAGAGGCAGTTCTGAATGATTGACATCTATTAAAAATAATGAAATCCAGGGTGCCTGAGAGGCTCAATTGGTTGAGCGACCAACTTCAGCTCAGGTCATCATCTCAGGGTTCCTGAGTTCAAGTCCGGCATCAGGCTCTCTCCTGTAAGCACAGAGCCTGCTTCAGATCCTCTCTCTCCCTCTCTCTTCCCCTCTACCCCCCAAAAAAATAAACAAAACATTTAAAAAAACACATAATGAAATCCACCTGCCAAGGGGACAGATTTGCCTCACAGACACCATGAAAGGAACTTGCTGTAGGACCCAGAAAGGGGTATCAGTGTGTCACGGTCACGTTTAACACTCATCAGACTCAGCCGGGTCTGTGGGCGAGGCATTTGTCTGTCCAAATACCAGGAAATCCATTCCTAGAAGCATCTCTGGACTGAAAAGAGCCTTAGAGGTTAGTTATATTACGTCTGAATCACTCCATTCATGCATTCCTTCCAAAAAGCACTCCTGCGGTACTTTCCTGACATTTATGAAAATGCAAAGGAGAAGAGCACCTGCACCAGGCGAGGGGAGCACACGGGTCAACACCCAAGTGCAGGGAATGGGCTGTGTGTCCTGCTGAACACCCCTGATTGTGGGAGAAGGAGCCCCCTCCGGGGGCCCCGATGTGGGAGCCTCCTGGTGGAGGATATAGCAGGGTGAGTAAGAAGGGCCAAAGCATCTCAGGAGAAGGACATACACGTCCCCAGGCCTCAGGAGGAAGGAGCCCCTGATGCCTCCCGACTACAGCACCACCGAGGAGCCCCAAGATGGAGCCGGCCCAAGGCCAGTAGTCTGCCCTGCGGTGTGGCCTGTGGACCAAATGCTAAACTGAGTGGGGAGATGGGGATTCTTACCAAAATTGTTCAACTTTTAGCTTCCCTAGAAGAGGTGGGCAAAATTCAGGTGCATTTCTCAGGGTAGAAGAGGGCACCCTGTCCATGCTCAGCCCTCCCAGCCTGAGTTTTCCTTTCACACAGGGCTTTCAGCAGAAGCAGAGGCAATCACATCTGTGCTGGGGAGAGACGATCTCTCTGGGGGTGCATGCAGTGCAGGGAGGCAGCTGGGCGCCCACAGGCATGAAGGCGGCCCACAACAAGGAGGCAGGCCCGTGGTGGTGCTCCGTTCCTGCGGTATTTGGGCTGAGGAAAATCCTCACGCCTTGGCCCCCCGGAGAATAAAGTGGCTCAAACCAGGCTTGAGCCCTGAAACCTAATGAGGGTCTTTTTCCCACCAACTGCGCTGCCCCAAATCAAGCAAATGAAAATATTATGTTCTGAAGCCAAATATAATTCGTGGAGGAGGGGGGAAAATGCCAGTTTTTTTAGAACACTCTCATTGATTTGGGTGGTCAGGAGAGAGTTTGAATTTCCAACAAATGCCAGTTCAGTTCTGAATGTGCTGGTGGAGCAAACGCGCACCAGGCACAGAGATGGCCTCGAGGAAAGAGAAGAGTGACACGGTGTGGCCCGAAGAAGGCACCCTGGCATTCCAGGCAGGCCACATGGTCACCATGTGGGACTGTCCTGCACCTCGCGGCACCTCTAACATGCCTGCTCGCTGGGTATTGAAGGCCTGTAGGAGTATACCCCTTCAAGGCGCCAGTCAAGAAATGTTCCCCCACATTTTCTTTAAATTTTTTTTTTATTTATTTCTGGGAGAGAGAGAGAGAGACAGCGTGAGCAGGGGAGGGTCAGAGAGAGAGGGAGTCACAGACTGAAACAGGCTCCAGGCTCTGAGCTGGCAGTCAGCACAGAGCCCGACGCGGGGCTCGAACCCACGAACCTCAAGATCATGACCTAAGTGAAAGTCGGACGCTTAACCGACTAAGCCACCCAGGAGCCCCTCCCCCACACTTTCAAGTGTACCCTTGGGAAGTGCCGCCACCTGGCTTGAGAGCCACTAGGCCAAAGACCAAAGTCAGGGGAAGAGGCACCCTGGACGCATGTGTGTAAGTCACTTCCAAACTCTGGCGGCAGTGCTCTGTTATGAATAATCCAATACTAACCACAGATTCTTCCCCGAACATGCTCCCTTTAACGTCTCTGTGCGTTCATCCCTGCTCTCCCTCCCTCGGGCACTCTCTCCTCCCGTAGGGATTTGCCTTGACAAACTCTTAGTGTCTGGCACACGGCCAGAACTCCATAAACATCAGCTACGACATCAATCTGCTCTTCCAAGACCATTCTGCCTCACTGGGGAGAGGAAGGCACCCTTTCCGTGTCTGCGTTGCTATATGCTCTTCTCCATTAAAACAATGGCCAGCCTGATTTGGGCTCATTTATCTCGAAATAGAACATAATAAGTTCCTAACAGACACTCAAAAATACGTGTGAAATCAATGAATAAGTAACATCTTCATTTGCCCAGTGATCTGCAGTAACTCAACAACCCAACGAGGAGACGAGGAAGGTAATATTTCTATTTTGCTGAGAAGAAAACCACCAGCCCCCTTCTGTCCCAAAACACTACCACGTATCATGTGCTTCATTGGTGTCAGGCAGTGGACTCTCGTGGCCATTTAAACGCACTGTATCATTTAATAGTGAGTAAGGGTAAGTGGCTCTCCCAAGGTCAAAGGTCAAGAGCAAACAGCCAGTAATGGAAGGGCTGAGCTACACACAGAAATCTTCTGCCTCCTAATCTGTGGGGCTCGTGGGAGGCACAGCCACGAGGCAGAACACAGAGCAAATCCCAAATGCACACATCAGGATTTACAAAGAGGGCGTATTCGGGCTAGAACTCTCTTTGCCAAAGGATGTTGGGATGCTGGCACCTTAAAAAGCATGAGCTCTCCTATTAATTTTTAAATTTTTCTGATGTGCAAGATTCCATTTTCTCACCCAGTTCTGCAGAAAGTCACCAGTTGCAAGAAGCAGACCCACCCGGGTTCCCGGGGACACAGACCTCCCAGTGGATGCCAAGGAGGCAATGAGGGTCCCCCTGAGAGGCGGGGGACCCTCTGGGTTTCCCTCCAGGCACTGCAATCCCCCCTGCTGGTGTGTGTGACCAGGTCCTTGGTCCTACTTGCTTGGAGCTCACTAGGGACGGACCCCAGCACTGGGGAGGCCACAGGGCACGCGTGGCTCTGACAGGCACCGCTCTGGGCTGAGGTCGGGGGCTGCATTCCTGCCTTTGCCTCAACGCTTGGGTGGCCTCTCGGTGCTGGTGCCAAAGAGCACACATTGCAGCAATTACTGAGAGACCACAGAAGAGGGTGAAGCGACAGAGCCGGGGCTCCACACCCTCACCCCTGCCAACCGCCCCCTGCCACCCACAGGCACAGGCCCTGTTTCTGGCCAATCCTTCCTGTTTCTGGCCAATCCTTCCAGAGCCTTGTTCTTGGGCCGGACAACCCATGACCTGTCACTCCCCTCTCTGAGCCTGTGTTCACTCAGATATAAAAAGAAGGCTAAGGATGTCACCACTCAAGTCCGACGTGAGGCGAGATGGGGCCTGTTCAAGGGCTCATGGGGGGGTATGGTGGAGGGAGAGACCTTTGTACCCACGAGGCAGAGAAGGGGCCCAATTCAGGCTGATAGCCGTTTATATCGAATCGATGCACCATTCCAAACGCTTCAGGAGAAACTGAGATGGAAAGATACAGCCCTGGCTGTCACAGCTCTGCCGTGAGGCCTGGTTTTCCTTTTCTTTCAACTTGGAACGACCGAGGGGACAGTGACTGAGCACCTGAGGGGTGGGGGGTGGGGCAGAGGCTGAAGGAGCCTGGGGCTCGGAGAGGATTAAACTCCCAGCAGCTCGCCTGTGCGGACCCCGTGCTGCACACATCAGGGCGTCAGCAGATCATCTCTGATGTTATCTCAGAGTAGAGGCATATTATTGTCAGCCTGGTATCATTCACTCTGTGTAGACACACCCTGGTGTGTGGACAAGCCACAGGCGAAAGCATCAGTCGAGCAGTGGTGTGACTTTGGGCCTCAATTTCTTCATCTGTAAAATGGAAAATGTGACGGGTTCCTCTAGGTTTAAGAAGGTTAATATCCACGTAGCTGCTTAGCACAGCATCTGGCCCCTCAACTGTGGTTACTCTGAAGCAATAATATCTAGAGGCGCCTGGGTGGCTCAGTCAGTTAAGCATCTGACTCTGGATTTCGGCTCAGGTCAGGACTCCACGGTTCGTGAGTTCGAGCCACATGTTGGGCTCTACACCGACAGCGCAGAACTTGCTTGGGACTGTCACCCCATCTTCTCTCTGCCCCTCCCTTGCTTGTGCTCTCTCTCTCTCTCAAAATAAATAAATAAATGTTTTAAAAAATTTAAAAAAACCAAAGCAATACTCTTTAGATATTCAAGTCAGTTCCAGATATTCTAGATAGTCAAGGTAATGCTAGCTATTTAAGATAATATCTAAGTGTCCAAAACACCATGGATGCTTGACACAGGTTGGCTTTTTTGCCATCACCCACTCCCAGCCCAGCCTGAGCTCTGGGTTCTCAGTACCTGGCACAAAGTAAGGGTACCAGACACATGGGTGAAGACATGAGGTAGAAGAATGAGGGCTTCGAGCTGATAGGTTTCCTCTAAATCAGGGACTTGATGACCATGTGCCATCGTAGCATCCTTTTGGGAACATGAGCATGCCTCTCCGCCTCACACACACACACACACACACACACACACACACACACACACCATTAATATCTGAGCAACCTCTGGGTTCCAGGAGGAGATCCATGTCCAGACGCACTCCAGCCCACTAATCCTTGGCTGCAGTGCAGTCATGCTCAAGACTGCACAGCAGGGTACCTGAGCCCTGAGCGCTGGAGCCAATGCTCTTCCGGCCTCCCCAGCAGGCCCCACGCCTGCACCTCCTTCAACCTGCTGGCGACCCGGTGATCCGGGCCCCGCCATCCCCGGCCCCACTTTGCTGCTTCCCCAGTCATATCAGCCCCATGCTGGGAGCTGAAAGGGATACAGGAAGAACTCTAACCTGGGCATGAACATTTCCAAGAATGCTTTTAATGGACTTGTGCTCTCCTATGGCAGCGTCACAAAGGCACAGGCAGAAATAGTTACTGCAAAACATTTCTCCTCGAGCCTCCCCGTTCAAGGAGATGTTTATCTGCATCGAAAATGCATTTGTTTTGGAAGAGCTGATGGTGGCCCAGGGTCAGGCAAGGTAGGGAGGTAGGTTCCCGGGAGCAGAGCCCTGGAATGTCTCCCACCAGCAGCCCTCGGAGCTGGGGATACGGAACCAGCTCCCAGCCGCTTCTGTCCATGCACATGGAACCAGACGCCCCCAAATGGGAGTGATCCTCCCCCCTCTGGAAGGAAACCAGCTGCTCATTCAATTCCTTCTTATTCCCCCCTTTTCAGAGGCAGATTCACTATCTGGCAGGTCCAGAACTAACACACCCATGTTGTTGACAGATGATGGGATTCTTTCCCTCACTGGTTGAATCCAGGTCTTCTTTTGATAAAGCATATTGAATTTTCATTACACTAATTCAACAAGCACGTATTGAAGGCCAGCCATAGGCCAGGTGCCTTGGCCAGAAGCTTGGGTAGCCGGGAGGCACGCTTGCCCGCTTCCCTCCCAGCCCACCTGACATGGAAGCTTCTCCTGTGTTGCTCATGACCTTCCCGAGCTCCTTCCCAGGATCTTGGAGTTTGCAAACCCCACTGTTTACCCAGGTGCCGTCTCTTGGACCTGGGCGATCCCCTTCAACGTCTCGGTTTCCTTCAGCAGCAGATGCAGAGAATTCTAACTGCTACACGACTCAATCCATCCTTCTCCGCGGGGCCCTGCTCACCTTTTATGCTTTCTACCCAGACGGGTGCTAGAACCCCGTTCTCGGCCCCCTCACTGTCTCTATTTCTAAACCATCTTCACTCTGCATTGAGAACCATCTCTCTCCAACACAGTCCGACCCGACCCAGCGGAAGCATGTTTGATGGGTGCCCACTCTTTTGCCTATGAAGTTATCCTTACTTTTCATTTCACAAGGCCCTTCTCAGACTGAGTTTATTTGACACCCCATCTTGTCCGCAGTGACTCCCCTGCCCCACCCACATTCCTGCAGGGGCTTGACCGCAAGGGACCATGTTGGAAGTTGCAGACATGGCAGCAGATTCATTCTCCATCATCCGCTGTCAGGTAGCAGGAGTGAGCTGGGCACCCCCATCCTGCCTCTGTGAGTCACTTTAAACCAACTGCACGGTGGCACCTTGACCGTGTTACCCTCACGTGAGCATCTCTGCTCAAGGTAACACAGACTTCCTGCTGAAGGGGGCTCTTGTGTGCCCAGGGAGTTGGAGAGGACAAGGGGACTCTTGGATTGGGGGCTGAGGTGTGGGAAGAAGGCTAGGCAGTGTCTCTGGGCACAGAGCAATATCACTGCTCACTGGCAATGGGTGGCCATTGCCCATTGGGGACCCGCGAGGCACAGCTCCACAGCACCAGGCTCCGGAGACCCTGACTGAATTAATTACAGACAATGCACCCTTCACGGTCTGCACTGAGCAGTCACCTTCAGTGGCCCATTAGTGCATTGCTGACTGGCTTGCCTCTGGGGTCAAGGGGACGAATTCAGTGCATGCTGGAGAGTTAGGTCTGGGGTAGAGACGAGCTTACCCTTTAACCCTAAAATTATAGCCTGCTGACTGAACACTGCTTGTCCCAGGAGGCCTTCCACTGCTTTCTGTAACTGCTAACGTCCTTCACGGGGCAACACCAAGTTCACACCATCACCCTGCATGTGTCTCTCCGTGACAGGCCCAGGCAGATCAAACTGTTACCTCAGCTGTGACTCCAGGACATATTTTTCATACCACTCATAGGAAGTGGCCGTTGTTTATCTACACGTCTTTCTTCTCCACTAGATTCTGAGGGGTCGAGGGGGGGGTCCTTTATCTTTGGGTCCCTATGCTGAGCACAATGACTAGCATTTTTCTACTTGCTCTCGTGTGCGAGCCACTGGACACGGCACGTGGGTACAAAGCCATGCAGGTTTCTAAGCACAAGAAGCATTCTGTGACCTACCTCTGTCCCCCATTCCAGAAACATCGCTCTCTTTCCCTCCTGTCTGGCAGAGGGCAGGAAGTCATCCTTTTCCCTTATAAGCCACATCATGCATCAGAATGCAGTCGCTCCATGGCCCTAAATGACCTATTTTCCTGAAGGCTGTTAAGGGATCATTGAAGAATGCCTGCTCACCAAGAATCTATTTTGAGTGAAAACGAGAAGAAGGTTGCTTCATCTTTGCCATTGTCGTCCCCCTCCAGCCACTGGGGTCCTCAAAGGCTGAGCCTCCCATGCCAATCAGCAGGTGCCTTTGTCCCCAGCTGTGACTGTGTCACAAGGAACCATTCAGGCATCTCACAGGGCCGGGGAGTTTTTATTTTGACTGCCAGTCTGTTGCAATATTTAGCAAGGAGGCAGGGAAGTCATTATGTTGTGTGACTTTAATATTATAATAACTAGCACTCGCTAGCTTGCAAAGAGGGCTTAGATGTGTCACAGGACCCTTTGAGCAATGACGCCTTTTGCGTGCACTCGCTTGAACACTCTTCCAAACAGCTCCATAATGTACTCCATTTTTATCAGTCTTGTTTTATAGATAAGGACGCTGTGATGCATAAAGATTAAGCAATTGGCCCGACGTCAGACAGCTAGTAAACACCGGATTCAGAACCCATATCAGATCTGTGTGTCTTCAAAGCCTAGACCCACAGTCTTACAAGAGCACTGGTGGCTTGAACCGGCTCCTACTGGCTCCGGAGACAGCCTTCCGGACTGTACGTGTCTTTCACCAACTTCAGGATCAGGGATGTCATGTCGGGAACTTGAACCCAACTGCCCTGGGAATGACGTCATGCCGGGAACTTGAACCCGACCTCCCTGGGAATGCTTCCCACCATGGAAACTCACAAGCGCTAGACATGAGGGTCTCTTCTTTCCTTCGGCATCTACAGCTGGCACCCATAAGATGCGTGGCTCCCTGACTGGGAGGAAGAGGAGGAAAGGCAGAAGAGTTTCTATTCTTCCTGAGGCTTTAATTCTCTAACCCACTTAGAGAGAGCCACTGCTCGGATATTCTCAGCTCAGAAGGAGAGCTTAAAAAGGAGGTGAGAGTCTCTACATCTCATCCACTCTAACGCTATCTGGCTCCACATCCCGAGGGCGCTTCCCTCACCCAAACCGAGAGGCTGCCGTGGGTCAGGCCCTGTTCTTGGGAGCTGCCAGCAAAGGGACTGAGGTCTTTCTACCGAATTTCTGTTCTTCCAGTTGGAGCTGTAGGACACGCGTGGGCCCGTAAGAGGGGGCGCCGGGCAGCATCTGGAAAAGAGAATGAACGGGGGTTGGGGGGCCCTGGGGACTATCCAGGGCGGGGAACTGTCTGGCTCGCTCACAGGCTTCCCGCACGAATGGCGCCCCAGAGGCACCTGCGACGCGGGGCTCTGGCCACAGCCTGCGGAGTCTGGGTCACGGCCCACCTGCTGTCGCCTGGCCACACCTGCGGGGAGAAGTGGGCCGGGCTCCAGGTGTGGCCCCAAGCCGGGGCATTGGCTGGTAGACTCGGGAGGAGACCCAGCCTGAGGCTCATTCCTCCTTAGCTGGATGACAGCTAGATAACCTATGGACTTTCCGGTTCAGGGCTGAGAGAGGACAGTAGTGATCGTGGGGGTGAGGCCTCTAGAACCAGTCTGTGGAGTGATCGTGGGGGTGAGGCCTCTAGAACCAGTCTGTGGGTGTCCGGATCCTGAGAGTTCCACAACTTTTAGCTGTGACGTATTCCGTAAGTGGTCACACAGCCCCTGGGCAGCAGACGGCTACCCTGTGAAATAAATATTCTGTTTGCTCATATTTGGGCAATTCTATGTACCCAGCATTTGCATTATTGTACTTCACTGAACCCTCACAGCAATCCAACAGCACTATTATTTTTTTTTTCAGTTTTCAATAAATAGTTTTTAATGGAACAACTGTTCTAATAATCAGGACATATGTTTATATACAAATTCTCTAATTTCCTAAAACCCAATTGGCAAGGTTGAATATTTTTTTTTTTACAAATAGTTTATTGTCAGATTGGTTTCCATATAACACCCAGTGCTCATCCCCACAAGTGCCCCCCTCCATGCCCATCTCCCCCCGCCCCCCCACATCCATGAGTCCTCAGTTTGTTTCTCAGCATTCAAGAGTCTCTCATGGTTTGCCTCTCTCCCTTTCCCTCACCATTTCCCCCCTTCTTCTCCCCCATGGTCCTCCGCTAAGTTCCTCCTAATCCTCCTATGCGTGCAAACATGTGATATTTGTCCTTCTCTGCCTGACTTATTTCACTAAGCATAACACCCTCAAGGTCCATCCATGTTGCTACACATGGCCAGATGTCATTGTTTCTCATTGCCATGCAGTATTCCATGGTATAAATATACCACATCTTATTGATCCATTCGTCTGTTGATGGACACTTAGGCTCTTCCCATGTTTTAGCTATTGTGGAGAGTGCTGCTATGAACATTGGGGTACATGTGCCCCTAGGCATCAGCACTCCTGTGTCCCTTGGGTAAATTCCTAGCAGTGCTATTGCTGGGTCATAGGGGAGTTCTATTGTTAGTTTTTTGAGGAACCTCCACACTGTTTTCCAGAGGGGCTGTACCAGTTTACATTCCCACCAACAGTGTAGGAGGGTGCCCGTTTCTCCACATCCTCGCCAGCATCTAGAGTTCTCTGATTTGCTCATTTTAGCCACTCTGACTGGTGTGAGGTGGTATCTCAGTGTGGTTTTGATTTGTATTTCCCCGATGAGGAGGGATGCTGAGCATCATTTCATATGTCTGTTGGCCATCTGGATGTCTTCTTTGGAGAAGTGTCTGTTCATGTTTTCTGCCCGTTTCTTCACTGGGTTGTTTGTTTTTTGGGCCAACAGCACTATTATTATCCCCAGAAGGAAAGCTATCTGAAAGGCACAGAGAGGTTAATCCACTTGGCCTACGTTCACACAGCAGGAATCAACAGAGCAAGAATACTACTCGGCGATGAAAAAGAATGAAATCTTGCTATTGGCAGCAGTGTGGGGGAAACTGGAGTGTGTTATGCTAAGAGAGATCAGTCAGTCAGAGAAAAACAGTTGTCATAGGATTTCACTCATAAGTGGAATTTGAAAAACTCATCAGATGACCATAAGGGAAGAGGAAAGAGAGAGAAGATAAAAACAGAGAGGGAGGGCAAACCATAAGAGATTCTTAAATACAGAGAACAAACTGAGGGTTAACAGAGGTGTGGAGTGGGGTGGGGTACATGGGTGACAGGCAGTAAGGAGGGCACTTGTTGAGGTGAGCACTGGGTGTCATATGTAAGTGATGAATCACTGGGTTCTACTCTTGAAGCCAAGACTATACTGTATATTAACTAACTTGAACTTGAATAAATTTAAAAAAAGAAACCCCAATCCAGGCAGGCTGGCTCTAGACTCCATGAACATGATGCCTACTCTGCTGTCCAACTTGATAATAAATGACGAGAACTGTGTCTGTCTCATAAAGGTATCATGAGGATTCAGAAAGTTGATGTACATGCAGTACTCAGAAAAGCACCTGGCCTTTACTCCTTCCTTCCTTAGTGAGGACAGAAAACCAGACAATCCCCTGGCCAGATTTGTTCATTAATTAGCAAATATTTATTGAGGGCTTACCGTGTTCAGAGCCCTGAGCTAGGCACTGAGGATGTCGACGAGCCTAAGGCAGGATCTGGCTGTGAGTCGCATCCAGTGGGCAACCCAGACAGGCAGGGAAATGGCGCCCATGCAGTGTGGACAGAAAGACGGGGCCTGGGGGGCAGAGGTAAGGTGGGACGAGCTGTGGAGGCTCCTGAAGTTCTTAAAATAGGTGATGGCACAACAGGATTAGTATTTTTTTTTTATAGTTTATTTATTTTTGAGACAGAGCATGAGCAGGGGAGGGGCAGAGAGAGAGGGAGACACAGAATCCGAAACAGGCTCCAAGCTCCGAGCTATCAGCACAGAGCCCGACGCAGGGCTCGAACCCACGAACTGCGAGATTATGACCTGAGCCAAAGCCAGACGCTCAACCGACTGAGCCCCCCAGGTGCCCCTCAACAGGATTAGTATTTTAGGTACGTCCCGCCAGTGGGCCCTAGAGGACAGACTGGGATGCTCTCAGAAGAGGGGCGGAAGAGCTGCCTCAGGAGTGCTTGTGTGTGTGGCGCTCAGACCTCGCAGGGATGCAGCGTGGCGATTGCAAACCCTGCCCCCTGTCCTCACTCTCACCCTTGGCCCGATGTTAACAGCTTGGCGTGTATGCTTCCTGACTGCTTTCTACCGATTTATTTATGTGTGTGTGTATGTGAGCCAGTAATTTTAAATGAGAAAGTGTGTGTTAATATCTAGGGATTCAGGGCTCCTGGGTGGCTCAATGGGCTAAGTGTCCAACTCTTGGTTTTGGCTCAGGTCATGATCTCATGGTTTGAGAGTTTGAGCCCTGATTGGGGGTCTGCACTGACAGCATGGAGCCTACTTAGGATTCTGTCTCCCTCCCTCTCTCCTCTCTTCTAATCACTCTCTCTCTTTCGCTCAAGAATAAAACATTATATATATACGTATGGATCAGATGTGTCCATGGTTCACAGAGGATCGCAGGTGCTGGGATTAGTTAATGGAGGTACAGGCACTCATGCAATAGCAAGACCCCAAAACCTGACTGTGTGTCACTGACTGTGTGTCCCTGGACAAGCTTCTGCTCTGTTCTGGTCCTCTCAAGGTTAAACTGGAGGGTCTCTGAGATGGGTCTTTCTCATTTTCCTACTCAACATCTACACACACTTCTCCTGGCAATTCCACCTCCGTTTGCTCTTGGAAACATCCCCTTCCTCACCCCTAATTGATCTGAAGGGAGATAGGTTCAGCCCTCAGCTCTAGGGGTGGGCTCTGTGATCAGAGCTGGCCAATCAGAACACCAGAATCATCCCAGGCCCCATGACTGGTCGTGTGGCCTCCCCACATGATTTTGCCACATGGTGTCTTCAGCAGAGTAGATTTTTTTCAATACTATAATCTCATGCAAACATAGAATTTCCTTCGACTGTTAATGCACTACAAATTTATATCATGAATATATGGTAAACTTTGTCAAACATGTTTTTCTTCATCCATTGTCATGATTATATGGCATATGGACTGAATATCCATATGGTGAAGCCCTAACTCCCAGTGCGGCTCTATTTGGAGATGAGGTCTCTAAGTATATAATTAAGGTTAAATGAGGTCATGAGGATGGGGGCCTGATCTAATGGGATTAGTGTCCTTATGAAAAGAGATACCAGAGAGTTCCCTCTCTCTCCCCACAGGCACCCACTAAAGAAAGGTCACATGAAGACCCATAAAAAAGTGGAGGAAGAAAATTCTCACCAGCAACTAAATCAGACAGAACCTTGGTCTTGGGCGTAGCCTCTAGAATTGCGAGAAAATTAATTTCTATTGCTTAAGGCTCCCAGTTCATGGTATTTTGTCATGGCAGTCCAAGTAGATGAATAACACTTGGTTTTTACTTTTAAGGCTTCTAACGTGGTGAAAAAATGATTTGATCCATGTTAAATTACCTTTGCATTTCTGAGATGAACTCTACTTGGTTATCATATATCATCCTTTTTCTATCGTGGTGGCTTGGATTTGCTAACTTTTGTTAAGGATCTTTGCATCTAGGTTCACGGGAGATATCGATCTATAGCTTCCCTTTTTTTGTAATGTCGTGGTCTTGTTTTGGCCTCAGGGTGGTACTGACCTCATAAAATGATGAGGAAGTATTTTTTTTCTTCTTCTATTTTTTGAGTGATTTGATATAAAAGGAGTATTATTTCTTCCTTAAGTGTGAATAGAATTTGCCACAAAACTCTGGACCTGAGGTTTTTCTCTGAGGGAAGCAGAGAATGAGGACTTTCTGAATCATGGTGGAAATAGTAGCCAGAGAATCAGTACATTCTTGAGTCCCAATTCCCATGTAGCAACACAAAGAATGTCAGGTGGCGCCTGCCTTGTGCTGCATGACAGGAGAGGAACCCAGAGCCCAGGGAACCCGATGCTTTTAAAATGGGCAGAAAAGACACCGTTCTTTGCTCCCGAGAAAGATATTATCTTCATCATCCAAGGCTGTAAATACACTTGTCCTCTGCTCTAGAAAAATATGCTCTGGGGTACCTGGGTGGCTCAGTTCGCTGAGCATCCAACTTCAGTCCAGGTCATGATTTCACAGTTTGTGAGTTCGAGCCCCACATTGGGCTCCAGGCTCTGAGCTGTCAGCATGGACAGCTCAGAGCCCGGAGCCTGCTTTGGATTCTCTGTCTCCCTCTCTCTCTGCCCCTTCCCCTGCTCACACTCTGTCTCTCTTTCTCTCTTAAAAATAAATAAGCATTAAAAAAAAACTTTTAAACACTGCTAGACCAACCTTAGAGGATACGGTCAATACCAGAAACTAATGTGCAAGGATCGGCTAAACCCTAAGGCGTTTCATCTTACACATGCATAGATTGGTATTCAGCCAGAGACTGAACGGAGCGCTGAGGCAGATTTCTGGAACTCTTTCTTTGCCTAGGCATCTCCTCTCCAGAAATGTGTCCCACAGATTCTAGCTGACTTGGCAACCTCAAACTTCAACTTCAGTCTTCTCAAGTCAGCAGGATGCCCAGACTCTCTTTGTGTTCCTTTTCCCTGTACTGTGTCCTGGAAACTGCCTTCAGCCTGTGATCTGGACTGACTGTGGGGCTCACCTCTGTTGTCTTCTGTCCCTCCAAGATCACATTCCCATGATGTCTAAATATAATATCTAAAAATGGTTGTTCCGCGTATTTGATCTTAATTTGCAATTGTTTAGAGCGGGAAGCCAGCACCTACAGATGTTAATTGTTTATGATTTGAAATAAAACACCAATATATGTATTGCTGAACAAATGATTGAAAGAATGAATAGCTATATTCAGTTGTTACTCATCATTGAAGCAATCAGTGTAGCAAGGGAAATACAAGGCTTTGATTGGAAAGGCTTAAGTTATGTGACCACTCCGGTGGCTGGGGTAGACTCCACTCCACCTAAACCATACTTGAAACACATTCGCTGGGACCACTCCCCAAAGTTACCTGAGTACTTCCCAAGAGAAAATTTTAATATAATTACTGAGAGAAGGATGAAGAGATACTAGGTAGAAAAAAGAGCACATCCATTTTAGATACCTAGCCAACTTCTCTGAAACAACCCAATGGCCGTCCAAAATCTCCTTGGATTCCTGCAGTGATGGGGAGCTCAGCATTGTGACACTGGCAATCCATTCCATCCATGCTCACTCTGAACCCTTACAAAGTTCCCCCTCATACTGAACTTTGAAGGAACTGCCCCTTCCTCATATCTTCCCCCTAGTATCTAACTTTGCCATCTTGAGCCACAACACATCTGCATCTCATTTCCACATAACAGATCTTCATTCAGATTTTTGGATCATGTAGAATGATGGATGATGGTATGCAGGAATGAAATTATGCCTAAAACACTGGAGTGGAGTCTACAGATCAACTGTTTGAGAAAACTCTTTGGTTATTTCAACGTTAGATGGGTATAGATGACTGTTTCATCAGCCATTCAGATGAGAACATATTGGTTGTGAACACAGACTTTGAACTTGGAGTTGAATTCTGGTTCTGTCATTTACAAGCTGCGTGTCAGTGGAAAATTTCCTATGGCCTTAATTTCTTCATTTGTATAACAGAAATAATGGGGGTGCCTGGGTGGCTCAGTCGGTTAAGCATCCGACTTCAGCTCCGGGCATGATCTCACGGCTCGTGGGTTTGAGCCTTGCATAGGGCTCTGTGCTGACATCTTGGAGCCTGGAGCCTGCTTTGGATTCTGTGTCTCCCTCTCTCTCTCTGGCCCTTCCCTGCTTACCCTCTGTCTCTCTCTCCTTCAAAAATAAATAAACATTAAACAAATTTAGAAACAATAATAATAATAATGGTTTCTTATTTGTGAGGATTCAGTAAGGTAATATTGGCACTGTAGGTATTTTAGGGCCTATTAAACAATAAACATTTATGAAATGGGAGCTGCTATGGTAACAATTAGCCTGAAAAATTAATTAACTAATTTAGCATGGGCCCTATGCTGGGAACCACAATGAACTAGAATGAGGGATGGATAAGATATCTCATTGCCCTCTAGGACCACGACCATTAACATGGTGTGTTACAGAAGACTAGCGATAAAAACAACATGCTAAGGAAGCAGAGATGGGAACGTATTACAGAGCTGGGCATTGGAGAATCGATACTTTTCCCAGGTGGTAAGGTAGGGGTGGAAGTGAAGGAACATTAAAGACAGAAGGAATTTTAAGAGCAAATTCACAGAGCTGCTATAGCCATTGGAAAACATAGACCTCAAATTCTTGGTCACACCTTCCACCTAGAGGCAGAGTCTGAGTTCTGTGACTGCATAAGTAGACATGAGACTGAGTTGTTCCCAGCCCAGGCTTCTACTTTTTGTATCTTTGATCTCTCACTCTTGGAACCAACTTGGCACGCTGTAAGGAAACCAACCAACGAAGCAACAGAGAGGCCACGTACGAGTCCTCCAACGGACAGCCCGCCACCACCAGCCAGCACCAACTGCCAGCCCTGTGAGTGAATCATCCAGTGAATGGAACCGAGTGGAGGCTGCATAGAACAGAGGTGAGCCTTACTCTCTGAGCCCTGCCCAGACCACGGATTCGTGCGCTACATGAATGGTTGCTGTTTTAAGCCAGCAAATTTTGCAATCATTTGTGAGGCAGCAATACCAACTCAGAACAGCTGAGAAGGTTGGCAGAATGTCTTTAGACTGGTGGATACTCTGATTTGGGAGCGAGCATAGGATGCAAAGCAGAGAGCCGTGGGAGAGGCGTTTGAGATATCCCACGTGGAAGAAGCTGAGAACTTTCTGCAGTTTGGAGGGATGAGGATGCGTGGCCATGAAGACCAAATGTGAAGTGGCAATTCCAGATGCTCTCCAGTGGAGTATTTCCCATGCAGTGGTCCATGAGGAAAATATTCTACAATCACGTTAGCTCCATGGTCACAAACAAAACATACGAACATACTGAAGATTCCTTCCAAATGTATCTGCCACCCATCTATGCTTTTGTTTCTGTGAGACCCTATTAAACTACTGTAGCAGCTGTCCTGTGGGACCCACTTTGAGAAATCCTGCTCTAGCCCCTCTATCCAAGTGGATGGAAGATTTCAGAACTCATTTCCTCTTCACTGCTTTGAGGAGGTCCTAATTGGTCCAAAGCGTTAAACCCACAGAAAATTAGCCCTCCTGGCCTACCTTGTCTTGGGAGAATCTGATTCAGACGCACCAGGCACAGTCATACACAAGGGCTCAGGGAAAAGAGGGCTTATGTTTTCCAAGAACCAAATTCACGCCAGCAATGCTTTGACTTCCACACCTTTCGTGAAGACTTGTCAGGCACAATCTGTTTATTGGCTGGTATGTCCCAGGCTAAACAATCCCTATAAATACATGCGCTTCATCTGTTTCCTTCATTTAGGTCAGGTGGGTCTTCCAAAATCTCTACTAATTTCTTGTACATTCTGGACATACAAAATCATGCCTGCAACCTCAACAAAGGTCGCTTTGGTGGACACGGTGTGGGGGCAAAGGGAGAGTCATATGGGGTTCCTGTTCATTCAACAAACTGTCACCGAGCCCTGGGGGTTGGCATAGGGCACATAGCAGGAAGCAAAACAGACAAAAGCCCTGACCTGATGGGGTTTACAGTCTAGAGCTAAAGACAGGCAAAATCAAAGGCAGACACAAATAGACACAATAATTATAGACTGTGGCATGTCCTCTGAAGGAAACTAACAACGCATCAAAATGGAGATAACAGAGCACCTGGGGCCTATTTTAGTCCTGGTGGCCACAGAAGATGGATCTGGGGCAGTGATCACTGAAGACGAAGAGAGGAAAGAACACTGAGGTAGCAGAACTTGAGCACATGTACGTACATCAGGCCGGCTGCCCAAATCTTACAAGGTCCTACTGAAGATCTGTTTGGGTTAACGCTCTTGGTAGGGAGCTAACAGCCCATTATCAAGGACCAATTTTCTAGTTCCACTTTAGTGTTGTCATTGATTGGATTCCCCAGAAGCAGACCCTCGACCCAAAGATTTATGTGGCTGGGATTTGCTAGAAAGAGTTTCCAGGAAAAAAATAATTGGGGTTAGTGATGTGGGAAGGAAAGAGAAGGAAGCCAAAAAAGGACTCAATACCAAGGAAAGTTTCGCAGAGAGTGGCTTGCAGTCAGTCCCATGGGGGAGCTTTAAAGAGAGCGTAGGACAGGGCTCCTGGGTGGCTCAGTTGGTTAAGTGTCCAACTTCAGCTCAGGTCATGATCTCGTAATTTGTGAGTTCGAGCCCCGTGTCGGGCTCTGCTGACAGCTCAGAGTTTGGAGCCTGCTTCAGATTCTGTGTCTCCCCCTCTGTCTATATCCCCCATGCTCATGCTCTGTCTATCTCCCAATAATAAATAAACATTAAAAGATGTTTCTAATAAAAAAAAAAATAAAGAGAGCGTAAGCCACACCTGAGCTGTCCCAATCAGGGGACATGAGAACTAGAGAATTTATTCCCATGCGTCCTTCAGCACTGATCAGAAATACTCCTGGGGGCAGCAGGGTACAAATTCCCAAGCATCCCTGGTCTTCTCAGGTCACAGACCAGGCAGGCTCCAGCAGCCTGAAGCCACCTGTGACACAGAGACACGGGAGCTGCCTGACAGAGCTGACATTACCCTGTCTACAGCGTGTCAGACACCTTTTGCAATGAGCGTATTTATCTGTTTGTTTCAACTCACTGTCAGTGTTTATTGTGGTCATTACTGCCTGCTAGGAGCCGATCGATACCTGGTTGAACCTTGAGGTATCGCGTGCCTAACCTCAGTCAATACTGTCTCAGAATAACGGTCATTATGAAAGCACCAACCACCTTAGCTTAAGCTAAAAAATGATCATCCTCATCAGAGTTATAAACAGACCCAAAGCCTTATTATGCCTCATGCAGCAGAAGACTGTTTATCCGGGAGTCCACATTCAAGAAGGATCCAAATGATCCTAACTAGTCTATACAGAATTTTTAAAACACTATCTGCTTTAAAAATCGTGCTCGTTGAATCACGGAAGGAGAATGGCAGCATGCTGAAAATGACAGGTGCATACCCAGCAGCTGATCACAGCAATTGGACGGTCGCAGGGAGGCTGGAAATACATGATCGTGGAGAAGACAAGCTTCTCTCTCACATGATGGTTCTTGGCGATTGTTCTCAGTCATTTATCTATTTACCTGTTTCAGGAACTTCAATGTCTACCATCAAGCTTTTTAGAAGTGAAGATATCCAAACTCCAGAAATATTATTAATCTAGAAAGAAATCAGGTAAATTCTCTGCTACCAAAGTTATCTGCGGTGGTAAATCTCAACCCAAATATAGTTTTCACCCCAAACGGGAGAGGAAATCCTTTCCTGTAACAAAGTGCTCTAGAATTTCCAGGTGTATAAGGCCTTGTGTGGGGGCAGAGTGGGGATTAGATTTACAGAATAAGTATGAAAGAAGATAGTCTACTGTACCCAGCACTGAGCCAGGCAGTGAGAGCTAAGGGGGAGAAAATTTGGCAAGAAGCTACTACACCCCATAAAACATAGCCTGTGAAGAAGAGAAATAACTTAAAAAGCAGTAACAATAAAATGCAGTGCATTTTGGGGGCACCTGGGTGGCTCAGTCAGTTAAGTGTCCAACTTCGGCTTGGGTCATGATCTCACAGTGGGTGGGTTCGAGCCCCGCATCAGGCTCTGTGCTGACAGCTAGCTCAGAGCCTGGAGCCTGTTTCAGATTCTGTGTCTCCCTCTCTCTCTGACCCTCCCCTACTCATACTCTCTCTCTCTCTCTCTCAGAAATAAAAACATTAAAAAAAATTTTTAATGCAACGTATTTTGTACAAAATGGAAGATCTGGGAAGCAGATGACAGAAGCTTCTTTCCTTTCCTACAGAGAAGGGCCCAGGGAGAAAGTCTGGACATGAGTAACATGTCCAAGGATGAGGAGTGGGATCAGTGTTTCCATCAGAGGGTACAGCAAAATGAAGGCTCAATGTCAAGAGGCCGAGATCATGGGTAAGGGCAGCTTGAGGACTGGTCACCAGTGGCTGGAGAAGAGGGTGCACAGGGTGGAAAGGAGGTTGGAAGAAATGGCCCCAGAAGGCAGGCAGAGAGAGGCCAGCTTGTCAAGGTGCCCGGTGGAATTTGGAATATATTCTGGGGGTAGTGAGGGAGGGGCCTTTGAAAGTTCATTTGAGATGAATATTTTGGGAGAAAGCCTCCTCATCTTTATATGTAAACAAGCATAGGTACAGAGTAGGAAGAAATTCACTTGATTTTTAAACATAGAAACAGATTGAAAATTTGCAGCACCATGTAGCCTGTAACTGGCCTCCTCCGCCCTTTGGGACATTTTCCTGGGAAGGTTTAAAATGTGCTGCTTGAAAGTCAATTAGTTCCCCTAAAGGGAAAGAACTGTCAGGAAATTAAGGAATTTGGAAATCTGATTCCTGAAAGACAGAGGCCAGATGCCAAATGTTTCTCTGAGGTTTTACACTTTGATCTCAGGTGGTTTCTTGCACAGGCACTGATGGAGTCTGGCTTCCAAGCAGGAAAGCCAAACCCTGTGAAATCCTCACACGTATGTGTGCAAGTCAAGAGCACTTTTTTTAAAGGTTATTTATTTTTGAGAGAGAGAGAGCGTGCCAGGGAGGGGCAGAGAGAGAGGAAGAGAGAGCATCCCAAGCAGACTCCTTGCTGTCAGTACAGAGCCAGACTCAAGACTCAATTCCACAAACTGCAAGATCATGACCTGAGATGAATGAAATCAAGAGTTGGATGCTTAACCGACTGAGCCCCCCAAGCGCCCCCAAGCCCAGTTTTAATTACTAATATCCACTAGTGCTCTGTGATCGAGGCATAGCCTGTTTGAAAAAGAAATAGAACAGTGTGGAGGTTCCTCAAAAAGTTGAAAATAACACTACCTTATGAGCCAGCAATGGCACTAGTAGGTATTTACCCAAAGGATACAAAAATACTAATTTAAAGGGATACATGCACCCCAATGTTTACAGCAGTGCTAAAAAAAAGCCAAATTAGGGAAGCAGCCCAAGTGCCCATTGACTGACCAATAGTTAAAGAAGATGTAGTGTGTGTGTGTGTGTGTGTGTGTGTGTGTGTGTGTGTGTGTGTGTGTGATGGAATATTACTCAGCCATAAAAAAGAATGAGATCTTGCCATTTACAACAACATAAATGGAGCTGGAGGGTATTAAGCTAAGTGAAATAAGTCAGTCAGAGAAAGACAAATACCATATGATTTCACTCATTTGTGGAATTTAAAAGACAAAACAAATGAACATGGGGTGAAAAAGGAGACACAAACCCAGAAACAGACTCTTAATTACAGAAAACAAACTGATGGTTACCAGAGGGGAGGCGGGTGGGGACTAGCTAGATGCGGGATAGGCATTAAGGAGGGCACTTGTTGGCATGGGCACCGGGTGTTGTATGGAAGCGATGAATCACTGAATTCTACCCCTGAAATTAATATTGCACTGTGTGTTAACTAGCTGGGATTTAAATAATACCTTGGGGGGAGAAAAAGAAATATAACTACTTTGCATATTGAAAGTGAAAACGAGAGTGCATTCTCTTTTTCAGTAAGTATTTATTGAGCACCTACTGTGTGCCTGGCACTGTTCTGGACACTTTGAATAAATACATCAGTGAGCAAAACGGACTAATTCACTGCATGTAGTTGAGCCTATCTTCACGGAGCTGATATTTTTTCTTCCCTAACGCCAGGACGGGAGCCAGAGAGGATGACACACATCTATACCCACAGTTTCATATATTTGTCTTTGGGATATTATTGTCTTGGAGAAAATGAGTTTTTGAGCCTGCTAAACTATGCAGTCTCTAAAAATACGAACGAAGTGGATTTTATTCTCAGTATCATTTTTATCCTTCTAATTGGTTTCTAAACTCGCACTTCATGCTCATCATGAAGTGTGAACAAATCCAGTCACAGCATCTGAAAAGCAATTAACAATATACAATTAGCATCCAACAGGGGTATGCTGTTGCGGTGCCTGGCTCCCAGCCCATCTAGGTCTCTCTGGTCTGGGATTGCTGGCGGAAGTGGACGCCGCCTGGTGTGTCCCTGCATTGCAGCCCAGCCTTCTGTGCTGAGTGGCACGAAAGTGGTAGCATATTAGCATCTCAACTAGATGTTCAGTTCCTTCAGAGAATGTGCCTTTCCAATTCTTCTCACCTGGCTTCCAAGCAGCCAAGCAGAAGCCAGCATTTTCTCCTCTGAATCTGGAAAACCAGAATCAGTAGAATGAAATTGTCAGTACTACTACTTAGCACCATGATAATGATAACAATAATTAATCATGGTAACATCAGCAATGGCCTTCATGGCTTTTCACTCTTTTACAGCGCCTTACAGATGACAATGGCTGCCAGGTCTATTATTTCTGTGACTTTCACCCCAATCCTGTGCAGTGAGCTCCATGGAGATCACCAGTAATTATTACTCAGTGGTTGGTGGTAGGTTGGTGGTGGTGTGGGTTTGGTACAAGTTTATGGGGTCAAGGCCAGTTTTTCAGACAAGATAGTAGGTCTTGTGGTTGTTCCTAGTCTTTTTTTAATTGCCCGATGCATGTTCTGAATTTAGAACTGTTGAATTTAGAGTAAGTAAAAAGAAAAAATGAAATAAAATAGAACAGAGAAAACCAGTCTTGATGAATAGCCTTTGAGATTCTTCCCCATAGACTTATAAATATGTGCATGTATATTAAAAGGGAAAGATGATATTTACTGTTTATTTTTAAATGTTTATTTTGAGAAAGAGGGTGCAAGCAGGGGAGGGACAGAGAGAGAGGAGAGTGAGAATTCCTAGCAGGGTCTGCACTGTCAGCACAAAGCCCAACATAGGGCCCAAACCCATGAGCCACGAGATCATGACTTGAGCTGAACTCAAGAGTCCGTCACTTAACTGACTGAGCCACCCAGACACCCCAATACTTACTCTTCTTAATTTGATTATTATTTAACAACATATTATTGACATTCTCTATGACAAAAGGCACAAATTTACATAATCTTCATCAGATACATTGTATCAATGAAGCACAATCTATTGGACATTTACATTTTCAGGTTTTTGCTAATTACGTATATTGTTGCAACGAATATTGATGTTTAGTACATTTTTTTTAATGTTTTATTTTATTTCTAGGAGAGAGAGAGACAGCGTGAGCAGGAGAGGGTCAGAGAGAGAGAGGGAGTCACAGATTGAAACAGGCTCCAGGCTCTGAGCTGGCAGTCAGCACAGAGCCCGTCGCGGGGCTCGAACCCACGAACCGCGAGATCATGACCTAAGCGAAAGTCGGACGCTTAACCGACTAAGCCACCCAGGCGCCCCTGATGTTTAGTACATTTATCCAATTATCTATTTAGGACAACTTCTCGGAAGTGAAATCTCTAGGTCATGACTTCTAGAGCTTTTCTAGAGTGATTGTGCATGTGTGTGTTTTTACAGCTATATTGGATATATAGGAATTGAGCATCATATTTATAAGACAGAAATGTGATACAAATGTCTATGTGTCTTGTTTGTTTTTGAACATGCCCATCTCCCCATATCCAGGACCAAACTGGATGTTACTAACATAAGATTTATATTTTTTTGGCTGCCCTTCTTCCTTCCTGTCTTCCTGAATAATTCAGTTCCAAACCCATTTGGCCTGCCTGAATAAGGAAGGTGGCCCCTCAGGGATCGGAACCTCAGTGTGAAAGCAGCCAAGCAAGATTGAGAGATCGGTGAGATCTGGGAGGAGGTAAACAAGTATGTAAATATTTGAGGATGATGAGAGCCTGGCCTCTCATTATTACAGAAGGGAGTTACACATATAGAAAAGGGAAGCTAGAACGGAACCATGCGGTATTGAATTCCAGACCGAGGGAAGTAACAGTGAACACACCTAGTGTCCCGATCTTGGTTACCAAATAACATTTTCCATTAAGTGGAACCAGGGCTCATTAGAGAAATGGCTCATTTCAGGGCTGGGTCTGAAGACGTACAAGATGAAACTGGTGTATCTTGCTGCTCTAGAAAATGCTCTAAGTGCTCAAGCAGGATGGGGACACATCAAAAGGACATAGGAGCCTTTTTGAATCTCACTGATCAAATCTAGGGCAATATGCATATCAACATAAATAAGGATAATAATGAATCAGGTGTCACTGAATAAATTAATAATCTGTACCCATAATGGATACAAATACATAAATGAATAAAGTGGGAAAAAAATCACAACTCTGCCTTTTCATAGAAAACCAAGTAATAAACATGGAAGGAATTGTAGAATTTGAAAAATCACCATTTGTGGGGCTCCTGGCTGGCTCAGCTGGTAGGGCTTTGACTCTTGATCTCAGGGTCCTGAGTTCAAGCCCCACGCTGGGCGTGATGCCTACTTAAAACTTAAAATAATAAAAATTAAAAACAAAAAATAAAATCGCCATTTGGCAGCAGTTATAATAAAAATTAATTCAGACAACCATCATGGGTGCTAACAGCAGGGGATGTGAAATTGAATGAGGAAGAGGATATTTACGTAGTCTCACACTATCTCCCTACCAAAATACTTATTAATTAATTACAAGGGGGAGGGGTACTGGGTGGCTCAGTCAGTTAAGTGTCTGACTTCGGCCCAGGTCATGATCTTATGGTTTGTGGGTTTGAACCCTACCTTGGGCTTTGCACTGACAGCACAGAGCCTGCTTGGGATTCTCTCTCACTCCCTCCCTCTCTGGCTCTCCCCTGCTAGAGTGCTCTCTCTCTCTCTCTTAAATAAACAAACATTAAAAACCTATAGTAATAATTACAAAGGGGAGAAGGGTAACTTTATAGTGGAGAAGTCTGTCATCTTGATGCAGTCATCAAACTTAATGCACAAGTAATGGTCAAAAGCAGCAAAACACACCACTTGATCAGGTGCAGTGAGAGATCACAGACTCACTTCTGGAAATTCCTGCCAAAAAGGCATAACCTGAATCCAGTCATCAGGATACATCAGACAAGCTCAAACTGAAGGGCGTTCTATGGAATAAAAGTCCTTTTGTGCTTAAAAAGTAGGATTTAAAAAAAAAAATATATATATATATATATATATAATATATATGTATCATTATCCAAGAAGAGCCGATAAATCATAAGAAAACACCAGATATTCTAAGTGCATTTTCCACTGTCAAAACTTTGCAGTGGACCTTGAACTTGACTAGCATCTACACCCATTACTAATCTACTTCATTTCTATTAGAATAATTGCAGCTATAAATAAAATAAAAGAATGTCAAAGACTGTCATATACAAAGGTAAAGCCAATGCCAAAGTCATGAATGTCAAGTCAGACTGAGGAACTGTTCTACCTTGAAGGAGACAGATGAGGCAAGACAATCATGGGTGACAATGATTCTGAACTAGACTCTGGCTACACAGGCATTATTAGGATGTTTGGCAAAGCTTGTATGGATTCTTAGGAGGAAGAAATGGGGGAGTTCTAGGAGCACCTAGATGGCTCAGTTGGTTGAACATCTGACTTCTGCTCAGGCCATGATATCACAGTTCTTGAGTTCAAGCCCCGCATCAGGCTCTGTGCTGCCAGCTTGGAGCTGGAGCCTGCTTACGATTCTGTGTCTCCCTCTCTCTCTGCCCCTCCCCCCCACTCGAGCACTCACTCTCTCTCTCTCAAAAATAAATAAGCATTAAAAAATTTTTAAAGGACATCAGGGTGGCTCAGTTCGTTAAGCATCTGACTTCAGCTCAGGTCATGCATGATTCCACAGTCTGTGGGTTTGAGCCCTGAGTCAGGCTCTGTGCTGTGCTGACAGCTCAGAGGCTGGAGCCTGCTTCAGATTCTATGTCTTCCTCTCTCTCTGCCCCTCCCCTGTTTACGTTCTGTGTCTCTCTGTCTCTCAAAAATGAATAAACATTAGAAAAAAAATGTTTAGGGGCGCCTGGATGGCTCAGTCAGTTGAACGTCTGACTTCGGCCCAGGTCATGATCCCACAGTTTGTGGGTTCGAGCCCCATGTCAGGATTTGTGCTGACAGCTCAGAGCCTGGGCCCGGTTTCAGATCCTGTGTCTCCCTCTCTCTCTGCCCTTCTCCTGCTTGAGCTCTGTCTGTCTGTCTGTCTCTCTCAAAAATAAATAAACATTAAAAAAAAAATTTTAAAGGAAAAATAATTAAAAAAAGAATGTAGGAAGTCTTTACACTGTTTTTGCTACTTTTTTTGTAAGTTTTGAAGGTTTTTTTTTTTTTAATTAACTTCTGAATGCGGGGCACCTATAGGTGGCTCATTGGTTAAGCCTCTGACTCTTGATTTCAGCTCAGGTCATGATCTCATAGTCATGGGATTGAGCCCTGTGTCTGCACAGAGAGCACAGCCTGCTTGGGATTCTCTCTCTCTCACTCTCTCTGCCCCTCCTCCAGTCATTATCTCTCTCTTGCTCTCTCAAAATAAATAAATAAATTTAAAAAATCTTAATGAATCATAAATAAATGAGCTATTTCATTAAAAAGTGTTGAGGTCATAGCACCTTGAAGGAGACAGGGTATTTTATGATGTCTTCTTACGTGTTTCTTGCTGAATGAGACCAAGTCCAATTATCTCTTATTGTTTCCTTGGAAATCTCTTTAGAAATATCCTCCTCTTTTGGTATTTTTCTCTGCCTTGC
Organism: Proteles cristata cristata; assembly: GCA_017311185.1. Classification (NCBI taxonomy): domain Eukaryota; kingdom Metazoa; phylum Chordata; class Mammalia; order Carnivora; family Hyaenidae; genus Proteles; species Proteles cristata. Next base: position 690,535 of record JAESUZ010000837.1, read on the forward strand.
AAGGTGCCCATAAATGGCTCTTACATTGGACTTGACCTGCCTGATAGTCTCAGGAGAGCTGATATCACCTGTGAGTGGTACAGGCCACACTAACTCCCACCAACACTTACCTGCCTCTTCATTTTCACCCAAACCAGAGATCTACCATCCAGGTATTCATATTGACCCTCCCAGGGGGACAAAGGATTGCCTTGTGGAGGCAATCTGCCCTGGGCTCGTACACCCAATGTCTTATTTGAAACCTGCAAGCCTATATAATGGAGATACATGATCATCTCCCCTTCATAGATGGAGGAATAGTGTCCTAGAGAGTTTAAAAATAACTTCTGGCTTGAGGAGCAGGCGGGGTGAGGATCAGATAAACCTAATAAAATAAGCAAGTTTATTTCCTCAGTGTGGTCAAGTAGACTGGCTTATATTTGAAATCTAGCTCAAGAAATTTTGCAAGAAATAACCACTATCATCATAAAAGGCCGTGTCTTCATATAACCCAGCTGGTGCAGATTAATCGTGGCTCCATGGTTGATAATAATAGCTACCATTGCTTGAGCACCTACTATGTGTTGAGTACTCTGCTAGGAATGCGAATAAAGTACTTCATTTGTAAAAGCAGCATCTACTGATATGATCCATATTTTTCTCCTCTGATTTTTTGATGTAATGGGCTATTTGCCATTTCCTGGTATCGAACCTCCCTTGTATTCCAACAATACATCCTACTTGGTTGTGGTATATTCTTCTTTCGAAATGTGCTAGATTCTATTGCTTAACAATAGATGTTGCGTTCTTGCCTCCATATGTATAACTGAGATTTTCTTTTGTATACTACCATTCTATTAATGTAATGTTGGCGTTCACATGAATTACTTTAATACATACGATACTATAAGGTATATACTCTTATATTACAGATAAGGAAACTGAGCTCAGAGAAGTGAAGTAATCTGTCCAAGGTCCACACAGCTAGTGTGGTTGCGACTTGCACATCTCATTTCTCGTTGGACCGTCTCTGGTTCACATCTGTCCTTCACTTCCCAGACACAGAAAGAATGCCACACCCAGAGACAATGCCATGAGCTGCTAGCTCAGCTCTGCCTCTCAGGTTGGAGAAGTGGGTAGGTTACCTTTCTGGTCCTTGGTTTTCTCCTTTATAAATGGAAAGTGTTGATATAGGCAATCACTAAGATTCTTTCTAGCTCTGTATATCTTCTTTCTAGACTTGTTTGGTTAATGAATCTTGGCCAGCTACTTCCCACCCCCCATGAATTTGCACTGTAGGGATGGAAACATAGCATGCATTAACTTTGTGTATATGTGTATGAAAAGGGGAGGAGAAAGGAGAGGGGGCAGGAAGGCAAAGGAGGGAGAAGACAAAGAAGAGGTTTACAAAGGAAGATAGTTTGTCTAAAGGGCTTAAATCCAAAACCCTGCCATGTGTCCATTCTATTCCCAGCCTTTCCTGTGCACTCAGCTCCTCTCTAGGACATATTTCTAAACAAATATGAATGTCCATCCTTAGACAAAAGTTTCTGTTGCTAATAATAATCGGGCTACAGACTTCTGGTTTCTGGAATCACTGAGACCTGACCTCTTCCTGCCTAGCAACCTAACCTCACTGTTCTACCCAACACTTCAAAGTTCACAGTCTCCTGCGAGCTTTTTTCGAGCATGTCCCTATGGCCTGACCCAGAGTATCTGCTCTGGAATCTGATTTAGCATTCGCCCTTGGCTTCCAAACACGACCACTGTTGGAAAGCAACTCTCTTTCCTCTTGCCCTGGACCAGTGGCAGGCAAAGAGAGCGTCTTATCCTTCCCCACTTTTTCTAAAGATTTTAACTCTCTCTACACCATGATGTTGAAGTTACAGAACAAGTGAACATCATTGGCTTAATGTATTCCTTGCTTAGAGTCTTAAGGGCAAAAAATAACATCACGCAGGGCCTCCTAATAAATGAGTAACAGGTGATTCAAAATATTGGTCCTCTTGGCTATAGGGCAACAAGGAGGGGCCTTGGGGGGGCAGCTTAATCAATTTACCTGCAACTTTATGTACTCATGAAGTCAGGGAAATGTTAGGGAGCCTGGCTTAGAAGACTGGTTTAAGAGAAGCCAAAGTCCGGCATCTTGACAAGTGTGGTTCTCTTACAGAGTAGACATTGTACTTTTTGTTTGTTTTTACTTATTTTCGTTGTTGTTGTTGTTTACCTTCCCACTATCCTTCTTTGATTTTCCGATCACGACCCCAGTTTCTCCTTTGAGGAGAGGTTACTGGGTTGGAACGAGGCTATACGAGAACTTGTGGCAGCCATCTTCCCTAGCTGTGTGGGGAAACCGCGGCGTGGTCGAGAGAATGAGGCCCCTGCACAGAGAACAAACTGTTGAGAGAAAAAGAAGGGGGTAGAGATGGAAGAGAGAAAGTCATGTAGGGAGTCTGACTCTTGCCTGATGCTAATCCACCCAGATCCTCATTGTTAGAGAGATTTCTATTCTCTGATCGTCATGTTTCCACGAGAGGGATTCCACCATAGAAAAATGTCTGGCTTCCCTCTCCACCCCTTGCTCTCTCCTCCCCACCAGTTGACTGGTAAGGTGGCAAGGGCTTGAAAAATCATTATCCCAAGTCCCTTTACTCTCATTATTCCAAGAGGCAGGATTAGAGTGTTGCTAGCCACTATTTTTACAAGGTCACCCAGTCTCTTGCACTTCCTGCCCACAGAGCAGAGATAGTGCTTTGTGTTCCCAGCTCCGTGAGGGTGTAAAATGTTTCCTTTTCAGTCTTTCCTTCGAGACCACAACCTTACCCCCATTTACCACAGTGGTGCATACTCATGTAGGTGCACATGAGGCATTCAATGCATCAATGAATGTCTGGATTGCATCAGGGCACTCGCAGGAGAACAGGAGTACTTCTGTGGCAAATTTGTCTATACCCTGCCCTTCCTGGTCTCAACTGAAGGGTAACTTGCTCTATCTGGAAAATAGTCAAGGACCAAGAATAAGGTTTTACAGCAGTATAGGATTTTAACCAGAGGTTCAATTCCATTTAGCATCCATTCATTGGATGGATGCTGAGCTAGAAATACCCTGGGCTCCCAGGCACCTAGGGAAATTTAATTCCACCCCCCTCCATAAATACAAATGTCACCTTGAGATGGGCTTACTTATTCTGATTAGCTAAGGTTTTTTGAGACCCTTCTGCCCTTCCTTTGATGTATGTGTTGAAGTGGTCTTCTAGCAACATATGGATTGATGATTAATTCAGAGTGCATTAAGAGCCCGTGGTTCGTTCATGCTTGGTCAGATATCTTGCTATTCTATTATTCTGAATAATGCATTTTCAATCAACCACTGATTTATTATTATTTTCAAAACAGCACACATTCCATTTCCTCAATCAGCATTTCTGGAAGTCTCCTCGGCAGCCTATCCTGTCTTCTGGTGGGCACAGACAGCCTCAGCAGTGCATGGGTAGGACAGAATGTTCGTTTGCAGAGCAGAATGAGGGAACAAAAGCCCAGCATCTCATTGAGTAATGGGACGGAAGCAGCGTAGCATCCAGTCTTGGCCACAGCATGGTGATATATGAGCTGTAATCTCCCAGACAACCCTTCATTCTGTCAACAAGATGGAGCAAACTCGAGCCAAGGAAAAAGACATCTGCATTTAGTGGACACATAGCCCTTGGCTGTATTGGCAACAAACACCAACAGCTCTATCAAGGAGCGAAGCAAGAATTGCTATGTACTTTGGTAGAAAGACCTGGAGTCTGGAGACTAATGACTTGGCCTGTGAGTGAGTGCTGTGAGCTCACTGGGAGACCGTTCTGAGATCACATCATCTTCTCTGGTCTTTAACTTGCTCAGGTGCACATGGTGAGAAGTTGGGAGAGAGGAACCATCATAAAGAATTATCTCTGCACTCTTCCATGGAAGGCCAGGGTCATGTGGATTCATGGCACAGTACTTGCCAACTCTCTGGTTTTCCTGGGACCTTAGAGATGCAGGGCAATGCTGCCTCCTTTTCCCAATCAGATCAATCACCCCTTTGCCATAGTGGCTATTCCCATGCTCTGTGTTCTTCCTAAGCCTCTTGCCCTCCACTCTCTTACCCTTCACCTTGGGAGGTGGCCCTGCATCTACCACTAGGAGGAGAAGCAGCCATTGGGTAGGAATTCCCCAACATGCCAACATCACCTGAACACAGCCACCTGCATCCATCCTGTGCTTGCCAGAAACAAATCCTAACAGAGAGCCAGGCTTCCAGCTTCATGGACGCTTTGGAATGTGGATGAGAGTGAGTTCTCTCTCTCTTATGCCCACTTACACCCCCCACCAACCTCTCCTCCTCCTTATGCCCATTTCCTTCAAACTTCCTTCCCACCCAGCTCCCTTCCATCCCCGCATAAGCCCTCATGTCCCAAGCACAACCAGGTCTTTCTCACCTCTGTCACAGCTGAGCATCTTGAATGAGGTGTCCTGACCTCCTCTGTCCACCTTCCATGACCCCTCAGCCCCCTGCAACCTGACCTCTGCCCTCACCATCCCACAAACATTGCCCTTGACTGACGATCTTTTTGTTGCTAACCCAACTGACACTTCGCATTACTCATTTCCCTTGTCCACTCTGCAGTTCCCACACAGCCCATTTCTTCCCTGTCCCTGAAATCCCCCTTCCTTCCAGAAAGTCTCCTGCACTCCTGCCTCCCAACCCGAGCAAGGCAGTCTCCTTTGAATTCACCTCTGCCGTTGTTCTGTCACGTTGCACATTATATCATATTACACACAGTCACTCTCCTCTCTTCCTGTCTTCCATCAGGATCTGAATGTCTTGAAGGCGGTGACTATTTCCAATCTACATCCCTGTATTCCTCACACAATGCTTGACCTAGAGTAGGCTCTCACTGTCTGCTTTCAATGAATGAATGAGGGATAGGGATTCTAAAGGGCTTTACTCTGTTCATAATCATTTTAAAATTCTTATACAAGGAATTAATGCATCAATAAGATTCTCTATTTAATAATAGCTAACATTGATCCAGTGAATGCTATGGGCCAGGTATTATTCCCAGCCCTCGGTCTATAGTAATTCATTTATTTCCCACAGCCGCCTTGCACCTGGCTGTTGTTATTGTCCCTAGTTTACAACTGCAGAAACTGAGGTCCAGAGAGGTTAAGCGAATTGTCCAAAGTCACTCAGCTATTGAAGCGGCAAAAATCTGACCTGCAAAAACCCTTCTTACACCAAAGTCCTTTCTATTCTCCAAAGGGTTTAGTTGGGGATATTTTTTCTCAGGTCATCTTTACCAAAAACTTGCAAGACCAGATAAAAAGACTTTGTGTGTTAAGTATTCTTGAAGTCAGACATGCAAACCAAGCAGGTTTCCTAGAAGCACTTACCACGCTCCTCAGTTTCCACAGTGAGCGCTCCCTTTAGACCTCTCCCAGAACAAGAAGCGATGATCTACATGACTCATTTATGGACAGGAAGCAGTGAGCACCATGGGCCAGTGTTTCTGGTTTTCGCCTTGTCCTTGGAATTGGCCTGTGTCCCTCTCTCAGCTCCCTCTACCTTGAGGTGAGCTGGCCAGGACAGTATCTTCCTCGGGGAATCGACCTGTAGTCACCCACCTGCTCCGTCTGTGGCCCGGTGGGAAGGTCAATTCCAGGTTGGAAAGCACGGCCAGCCATCTGAGCCTCAGGTCGAAGCCCCCTTCTGCAATTTAGCGTTCTGTATTAAAGTTAATTATTTTGATCCTTTTAGTGTGACTAGATTAGATTATGACTCTAATGTCCATATTTCATTGTGTGGGAAATCGGAGCAGATAGGATATGACAAATGTGCCCCTCAGATCCCATCAGAGTTCAAGTGGAATACCCCATAGCTATGTCCTGGTTAACGTAGTTACCATCACTGTGGAGTGCCCACCTCTCCTAACACAAGGAAGCCTTTATAATATCAAAAATGGTCACAGGGGTGCCTGGCTGGCTCAGTCAGTTGATCGTCTGAGTCTTGATCTCAGCTCAGGTCTTGATCTCAGAGTTGTGAGTTCAGGCCCTGCGCCAGGCTCCATGCTGGATGTGGAGCCTACTTCAAAAAAAAAAAAGGCCACATGAGAATGACTGTGCTTTGGAATCCATTGGTAATGGAATATCTATCCAATAGATAAGAATTGTGAATTCAGAAATGTTTGGGGATGATTTAGTATTTGATTATATGCGATAGTACCTATATTCATTCGAAAGACACTTGAACCTCATAATTAAGCACTCAATAAATACTTGACTATTTAACAAATAGATGATATACACATGATGTTTTTACTTATTAACGCAGTTTGTGGCATCATTAAAACATCCACCTTGCAATAACCCAGTGGCTCTCCCCGCCCCACTTCCTGCCAGGAACCTATATCTCATGCATAGCCTACAATGTGCATGATCTTAGCTGCTCGAATGTCAGCAAATAGATATGAGTATGTGTGTGCTGTAGTTCTACATGGGCCTGCCTGTGTTTACTGCTCATGACAATACTCTCCAGAGAAACCAAGTAGTGGGTGTGCGTGCATGTGTGTAGGTGTGTGTACATGTAGAAAGAGAAAGAAAGATTTATGATAAAAAATTGCCTCATGTAGTTATGTGGTCTGGTGAGTCCAAAATCCACAGGGCAGGCCAGCAGGCTGGGAGGTCCGGCATGAGCTGATGTTGCAGTCCTGAGGCAGAATTTCTCCTTCCTGAGAAACCTGTTTTTGTTCTTAAGGCCTTCAACTGATTGGACGAGACCCATCCACATAGCAAAGGTAACCTCTTTTACTGAAAGTCAACTGAATGGAGACGTTAACCACATCTACAGAATATCTTCACAGCCAACACCTAGATTAGGTTTCATTAAAGACTGGGTCCTATCGCCTAGCCAAGCGGACACATCTAACCACCACAGACATTTTTCTCCATTTCTTTATATCCATGTAATATATACATCCATCTGTATCAATAGACAAAAATATAGAGATTATTTAAATTCTAGGTTTGCTTTTCTTGCCTTACTCTGTGTTTCCCAGCTCGGGGACCATGAAGGAAGTAATAAATGACTTAAGCTACTTTTAACACTTCAAAAAAGACTGCAAGTAGGTCCTCCGTTTTCTGATTAAAATAGCCTTTTTTGCTTTTGCCTGGAATTATGTCTGCTCCACTTAGCAAGCTAGTTAATTCATACAAAACCAAAAATGGGTAATTTAATAAGTGCATTGTATTGGAAGATCTTTTGAAACACGCAGTTTGCTGTGGGAAAATATTTATAGGTGACTTTGGTGGGTGAAATATTGGCAATAAAACAACACATAATGAATTCAAAGAGCTTTCTGGTTTAGGTGGTACAGCCTTGGATAAAACTCAAAATTTAAATTCAGTAGGCAGCTCCACACCCAGTATCTGACAGTCCTGTCTGCATGAAGAATCCATGGTTTCCTTAACAAAATGTGAGCCGGGCTCCTGTCCGCACCCCCCATGCAGTAAGCAGCCAAGTACGGTGGGCATCCCTCCTTCCGTACTTCTGATCCGTTCTGTCTTCCCACCTCCCGGTCTGTGTGGACCCCACTTCTCAGTCTAGTATCTGCTCTAACATCCGCCACCAACCCCAAGCCCCAGGGACCAACTTCTCCACCTTATTCAATGCCATCACTCTATCTCCAGGGCAAAATGGCGGTCCATCTTCTCCATAAGATCGTCTCAGCCCCATCCCCGACCTCAGCTGAGCCTCCCTCAGCCCTCTCTCCTGGGTGTGGGCCACGCACAACCGGGACACGTGGCACTACTTGGAGCATATGGTAAAATAAGGGAATCTCTCACCCAGGAGCATGGAGGGATCAGAGTAAGAAGCATCTGTGCTATGCATCATCGCCTGCACTGCAGCGTCTGCCTCACTGCTCTGGACTTGGGGCACGTGTCTGACATCTCTTTCTCACATTCGATACTGATTTACTTGGTCTCTGCCCACATGACATGCACTGTGCCCTGTGCCTCTCCGGCTGCCGTGCTGGCCTGTGGCAATCTCAGCTGGTTCTCTGAGATGCCCTTTTTAAAAATTTGTTTAATGTTTACCTGTTTTTGAGAGAGAGAGAGAGCATGAGCAGGGGAGGGGCAGAGAGAGGGAGACAGAGGATCCAAAACAGGCTCTGCATTGACAGCAGAGAGCCCCCATGGGCTAGAACTCACAACTGCAGGATCATGACCTGAGCCGAAGCTGGACGCTTAACCAACTGGGCCGCCCAGGCGCCTCTGGGATGTCCATTCTCAGAGTCCCTGGAAGTGAATTCCAGAGACATCACACAGTCAGCATGAAGCAAAACTATCTCAACTCTAGAAATTGAATGAAAATTTGTTCAGCTGTTTGTAAACGATATGATAATGGGCAAAAAATCATACACACACACACACACACACACACACACACGAGGTACCCATGTCACATTTAAGCAAATACACATAAAACAGTAATATCTAATTCCTGAGCACTCACACCCCACCAGTGATATGAACTGCTTCTGCTTTGCCTTTACCTGAAGGTTATTCTTTTCCCCCATCTTACAGATGAGGCCTCGTGCTCAGAGAATTCAGAGCGCCACTGTGTGATGTTGTTGCAGCCATGCACTGGTGTCCACGTGGCCGTCCTGGCGCTCTCATGGAGGGTACTGGTCTTTGCTTTGACTTTAGCCCTGACTCACCTAAGCACGAGACAGAGAGGCAGGTGATGGACGGGACCTCAGGTTCTCACGCCCACTGCCTTGGTTTAGAGCCAACCTCCACCACTTACGAGCCGAATGACTTTCCAGGATTCTCTCAGCCTCATTTTCCCCTCTGGAAAATGGGGTTAATGGGAGAAACTGCATCCTGTAGCGAATACAAAACACAATAGGTGCGGGTATTACACCTGCCTGGTTGTACTTACTGCCCTTCACACGGAGCCCTAGGCCAAGGACCCCTCCAGCCAAAAGGATTGCCAGACGTCAACTCCTGTTTTAGATGCCAGGTGGTTGGGAGCAGGTCAGGAAAATGTTGGTTCTGGAGATGCGAGAAGATAGGGAGGGGCCAGCAGAGTTTTTTCTGTTTGCAGGACAGAAGCCTCCTGAATAAGCCGGCACACAGTGGTGACTCAGCCAGTTAAGCATCCAACTTCAGCTCAGGTCATGATCTCATGATTCGTGGGTTCGAGCCCCGCATCGACCTCTGTGCTGACAGCTCGGATTCTGTGTCTCTCCCTCCCTCTGCTCCTCCCCTGTTCGTGGTCCAACTCTCTCTTTCAAAAATAAATACACATTAAAAAATTTAAGGAAAAGATAACGGAGGGCTGGCTTTTTCAGGAGGCTTTGAAGGGAGAAGTGACTTCCTTGCCTTTCCAGCCTGTAGTGGCTGCTGGGGTTCCTTGGCTCAGGGCACCATCCGCCACACACAAGGCACATCATCACTCCAATCTCTGCTTCTATAGTCACATCACCTTCTCTGTCAAGTGCCCCTCTGCCTCCCTCTGATACAAATGCTGATGATCACACATAGGGGCTGCTCAGATAATCCAAGGTCATTTCCCCATTTCTTTAACCCGCTCCCCACTGCAAAGGCTTCCTTTGTAGAAGTAACATTCCCAGGCTCTGGGTTTAGAATGTGAATGTTTCTGGCAGTCCTCATTCAGCCAGCTATATAAATTGACAGTAGTGTCATAGCAGGTAGGATGATGGCAGTGATGTGAAATCTGAGACCCAGAGGAGTCCAAGGAGATTGAAGAAGATACTGGCAGGTATCGAGAGTGCTAATTACTTTCACGATGCAGGTCGTTGTGAGGATTATGTGACACACAGAGTCAGTTCTCAAAAACTGCCAGCTCCTAGTATTATCATGGTAGCTCCTTACACCTCAAAATTCTGCTCAGAGTAGGTGGTAGTTGCCTTCTCAACATCTTCCATCTCTTCCTGTGTATTAGGTGATTTGAACAGAACCTACCCCATCTTCAGAGTAGGCTGAAAATGGTCTAAATGCATGGTGGTCATGTTACCTTAGATGGTCCCATCAAAGTTAAGGCTTTTTTAATTACGGGAAAGGAGCTATGTATATATATCTTACTACATGAAGGATGCCTGCCTAAAGATGAAGCCAACACACAAGATAAGTTGGAGCTAGAGCTAAGATTATGGCAGAAGAGTAGAGCCAGATCCTGATCAAACTATGCCTGAAGTCCTGCCCCTGGACTTTTCAGTTATGTAATACAATGTGTCCTTGATTATTAAGTCATTTGGCGTTGGATATTCCCTTCCTTGTTACCTCTTTTTCTGGAGGCAAGTAGGTATTGCCATCCTTAGTTTGCAGGTGAGGAAACTGAGACTCAGAGAGATAGGTGACTTGCAAGGTTGTAGAGCAGGTCCAGGGCATAACGGAGATTTCAACCCAGGTCTGAGCAACTCAGTCAAGTACTGTGTGGCTGGAGCAGCTGTATCCTCTCCCTCAATGGCTCCAGCAGTACTGAGAGCTGTCTGACAGGTACCCACAGAGGGTCAGAGGGTCCCAGCCATGGAAGAAGCCACCCGGAGGAAGACAGAGTGCCTGACAGAGACCACAGGGGTAGCCACACACGTACACATGAGGAGCACGGACCACATGAGGAGCAAGTGAGTCCAGACTGAGCGGCAGAGCCAGTCTGAATCCCAGGCCTGGGTTGCTGAACATTGCAAATCGTTTCTATGACAAGGTGGCCTCTTCTAAAATTATTACTATGACCGTTGTTTCCAGGATGTTGCCTAATGAAACGACTTCAACACCATCGGGCAGAACAGCCGAGCTCAGGAGATAACGAGAGAGAAGGCGTCAAAGACACCACGCAGGACAGTGAGCAGGCAGGCTGTGGAATGCTTGGGTGAATTCTCAGGGCAATCACGGAGGCCTGCTGGGCACAAAAGTAACGTGGGAACATCTTGGGGACCAGATGGCTCAAGAGAATACCCTAAGGACGGCCATGATCTCAGAGTCCATAGTTCCCGTGTTCCCAAAAGAGCTCCAGAGGACGGTCATAAAAGGACCCATGACTCATTCCTGGAAAGGCACAGATACATTTTTGCTGGCCTCGCAGAGGAAGCCAGGCTTTAATCCCGGAGCAGGAGATACCACTGGGAGGGAGACAGAAAAGGCACCTGCGTGTTGGGTCTTTTCTTGGCCTCAGCCGATAGCTAGCAGCCCATGCTGGAAAAGCATTGTGTAAATCAGCGTTCAGGCTCACCTTCCGCCCGCTGGCCGGAGCGAGCTATAATTTATAACGTGGGAACCGAAGAGGAGGCTTGGCCATCTCACTGCCTGCATGCCTCCTGGACGGAGAGGGAGCTGGCGGGGATTTCTTATGAAATTTTCAAAGGTGCTATCGATTTTAAATCCAACCAGGGAGGGCCAGTGCTGGGAAGGGATAATGTCAACAACCCAAGGGACCCAGGAGGTGCATTGGTCCCCGACTGCAAGGGGATGTCCAAGTTTCTTTTCTAAAAGGAAAACTCCGTGTTTGAGGATGAAGACAGAGGCAGGCCGGGGGTGGAGGCATTTCTAGGGCCTCTGGTCTGACGTGGAGGAGAGGGCACCGAAGAAGAAGCCAGTGGGGAACTGAAAGTGGAGACCAATCTGGGACTCAGAAATACCTGGGGTTTAACCTATGAATGTATGAGTAGGTGTGTTGGTTCCTTCTAAGAGCTGGAGGGGAGAACCATTTGCAGGCTTCTCTCCTTCGATGACAGATGGCCGTCTCCTCCCCACTACGTCTTCGGATGGTCCTACCTCTGTGCGTGTCCATGTCCGAGACCATTTCGACAGTTTCCATGTAGGATTAGGGTCCACCCTAATGACCTCATTTTAATTTAATTACCTTTTTCAAGACCTTATTTCCAAATATGGTTACATTCTAAGGGACTGAGGGTTAGGACTTCAACATACAGATTCGGGCAAGGTGGGGAACAAGTCAGCCCGTAATGGGGCCTAACTGTTGCCAAGAGCCTGTACATGAATGCTCTAGTGAAAGTGCTCTACTGCAGCTCTGGGAACACCCAGGGGACAGAAATCACGGGTCCATCCACTAGAGATGTGGAAGACTTCACAGAGAAGGGGACACGGAAACTGGACATGAAGGACAGAAAGTTCTCACCAACTGGAGGAGATTTAAAAATGGAATTCTAGGTGGACGCCATGCACTTGCACTCGAGCTTCAGTATATGAAAGACCGAGCCGTGTGGAAGAGAACTGGTGGGACGGGAGAGTGAGTGGCGGACAGGTAGAGATCAAGGCAAGAAGACAAAGAGATCAAAGCTCAAGGAGCTTCTGGTGCCGGTCAGCAGTGCTAGCAGACTTGATCCTCTGAGCTGATTCCATGAAACACCATCTATCACAGAATCATCGAGGCCCAGAATGTTAGATCTGGAAGGGCCATGGAGAAGCACCAGTTCAAACTCCCCCTGTTCCAGACGAGAAAAACCATGGCTCAGAAAAGACAAGTGATTTTCCCTAGGTCACGCAGACCATTAGTGGCACAGACCCAGAGGGACCAATCTTGTCTGCTCATCAGAGTATCACACACATGGACCCTGGAACTTAGACAGGGCTGAGACTGATATACACAACATCTCAGGGGTCCCGGGAATTAGAAAGGGGGGAAAGAATTCCTTCTCCATCACCCTTCCAATCACAATAACATTATACTGGATCATAAGAGGGGCCAGGAAAAATAGTTACCTCCAGTGATTTATGATCCAAGAATAGAGACCACCTACCATGCTCTGGCCTGAAGCAGGCTCCACTTCAATTTTGAAAACCACACTCAGTGCAGCCAGCCTGCTGGCCCTTTGCCCACGTGGGCCCCCACCCTGGCATCAGAACCCGGTAGCCTCAGCCCTGTATCCTCGATCTTGCTGTCGTTTATGAGGTATGGGAGGTACAGACCGATTGCAGAGCAGGACATGATTTATTCTTGGCTCTTGTCTCTGGAGGGAAATTAATCCCAGATGATGTAGCCAGGGTGGGAGGGGGTGGTGGCTGAGCTCTTTCCTAGGAAACTGGGGGTAGCTGCTGACCCCAGACAGGGTAACATAACAGAGAGGTGAAAGAACCAACCAGAACCCTGACGTGGCGTGACCCTCAGCTTACAGGTGACGTTGATCCCAGTGAGGCTGGGTCTGCCAGAGTCACAGAAAGTCATACCCAGAGGGAACGTTAGAAGACAGGGCACCTGGGTGTCTCAGTTGGTTAAGCATCTGACTCTTGATTTCAGCTCAGGTCATGATCTCATGTTTCCTGAGTTCGAGGCCCGCATCAGGCTCTGCACTGACAGTGTGGAACCTGCTTGGGATTCTCACTCTCCTCTCTCTGCCCCTCCCCCGTGCTCCTTCTCTCTCTCTCTCAAATAAATAATATAAACATTAAAAAAAGAAGAAGAAGTCACCTTGGCCACCTCTCCTTTAAGTTGAGGCAGAGAGGAGGCAAAACAACTTGCCCATGGTCACAATTAGGTAAGTAGCTGAAAAAGTCTAGGACCCAAGTCAACTAACTCTCCATTCAGTGCTTTTCTCACCACAGCCCATCACCCTCTTCGAGCAAGAGTGGACGGCGAGGGTTGGGGATCCATCACCTCCTTACCTGAAGGGTAGTGCAGGTCTCGTCTCCCCTGTACACTACCCGCACCATCCCCCTAGCTGTTACCTACTCCCCCTTGCCTGTTTTCAGCCACCTTTCAGGTCAATGCCGGTGCTGGCCTTCTTCACTATGGATAAGTGAACTTGATTAGCAGGTCCCTGGGGAGCCAGGGTGGCCTAGGAGGGGAAGGAGCAGAGGTGTGGGTGGTAGTAGAAGGCTGCAGGTCAGGTGAGGCACAGTGAGTGCCTGGGGAGAGGCAGGGGTTGGAAAGTCAGAAGAGCTGGTGCGGGGGGCATGGTCAGCCTTCGACTTTGATGCAGGCTGTCCCTTTCCGGAGAACTTGGGGAGGAGGCTGGAGAGCATGTGATGGGCACTCACCAGTGGGAGCCAGCTGGGGGACAGGGTGCCTTAGGTGCTAAGCACTCAACCTGGCTATGTTCCCATTTACACAATTATTGAGATAGATCCCAAAGGGTTACTCTGTCTTCTACCAGGAGGTGGTGGGCAGGGAGCTTGGAACCATGAGCCAAAGAAACCAGAAAGACATTTTCCCCCAGATTGGATCCCCTCAGCTACCGAGGACCCCTGTTGGAAGTGATTGACGGGCGGTGGGCTGTACGGAGACTGACCCGTCGGCAGGTGTCTCATAGGCAGAGACAGACATGACAATGGAGGATGGGGCGCGGGGGCAGAAAACAGCAAATGGAAACTGTCCTGGGGAGAGGAGGTTCATTCCGTTCAGACGTAAGCTGCTGTTTTTATACACATTTGTAATGATGGCTTCGGCAGGTCCAATTCGGTTTTCCAGAATAAAGGTAGAATCAGTCATGTCACTGGCAAACCAGAACAGAAAGTCTAATGGATCCCTAAGCTCGGATTTGCTGCCCCACCCCCACCCCCGCGCTGCTGCTCCTGAACCGCATCCCCACCCCTACCCTCCCCCATCTGCCCAGGCTCCACCCTCTTAGGGGACTGGGCTCAGTTGCTATCAGCTGATCGAGTGCGACCCCCGGGCACGCGCATGTGCGCACACACAGACTCAAACACCTACTCAGATTCTCTTCTCTTTTTTACACCAATCGGGGTGATCACATACTGTATCTGATTAAATATAAGCAGAAAGAGTAAACATTACGAGCACCCGCCAGAGCCCATGGTAGCGAGAGCCTAATAACCATACATTCCTTGGATAACTCGTTCCCACTCCTTCAAGGGAGCCTGGAGATAGCCTCAGAGCAGCAAAAACAGGTTTCAAGACTCAGAATGTGGCCTGGGGCAAGTCAGTTCCCCTCTCTGAGCCTCAGCTCCCTGCTCCCCCTGGGAACCTCCTTTAAGACAATCTCAGAGGCCCCTTCCTTTTCCAACAATCTCTTGTCTAAATCCCACAGCCTCTCCCTACACCCCTCTGTGCAGAGGAGGCCACAGAGGCATGTGGCTGATGAAGCCCAGGGGACAGTCACTGCGTCCTCTCCAGAGTACGTCAAGCCCCCAGGGGGCCTGCTGGGAGAGGCTGAGTCACAGTCTCAGCTGAAAGATACTGGGATGAACAGGAAGGACCCTCTGTGGAGACAGAGAGCAGGGCGCCAGCTGGTGGAAAGAGCTGGAAACCTCACGTGGTAGAGGGTCCCAGGCCTCCCGCGCTGGAGATGGGGACTTGCTGCCGGTCCCCATGGCACCCTGGGACTCCAGTTTCCACCCCCGGCCTGCACACCCCTCCCCCCGACCTAGGACCTGGGGGCCTGGTGCACAGGCCTGACAGCTAGGAAAGCCAGGAGTGGGCGTTCTTCACCAGCCCACCCAAACATCATCTACCTGCCGTCACCTTGAGCTTTTCAGAAGCCTAAAGAGAAGATGAGGCAACGCGGGTGGGGGTCCGGTGGGCTCTGGGACACTTCCGTGTGCTCAGGGGTGTCCCAGTGGGTCCAAAGTGACTCAGGGTTGAAAGCGAAATGCCAGCGCAGAGAGCATTCCTGACGAATGTGGCCCAGATGTTCTGAGCGGTTTATTTTTGTAAATGGAAAATGGTTGAGCTAATAACCCTCGGAAGGCAGCTCTGGAGGGAGAGCTGAGGTCTGCTCTGCCTCTCTGCTCCTTGTTTACTTGTGGTTTTTCTTTTAGGGAAGAAGGAAAAGAAATTGGATGTAGGAAAAAGCCCAAGTAACGGCTTTGTGCATTTGACAGCTGGTCCCCAAATCCCAAACCTAGATTTTTTTTGGGGGGCTTGATTTCTATCAATTATTGAACATTCACCAAGGTCCAAGTACAGCTCATCATTATTTCATTTAATGCCTGTCACAAGGACACCACAGTCCGGCGTGATGATGTGTTCTGCCCAGAGGCACACAGCCTGTGAAGGCAGGGCAGAGAATGGAACCCCAAGTTTAGACTCTAGATCAAACATCTTGCCACCACAGTACTCGGGGGGAGGTGACAAGAATACACAAACAAAAGGGACCTTGGGAAGTCTTCTAATTCATCTGCTTTTTTTTTTTTTTTTTAAGAGAGAGAGCAGGCGCATGTGAGTTGGGGAGGAGCACAGAGAGGGAGATAGAGAATTCCAAGCAGGCTCCACACTCAGTGCAGAGCCCAATGTGGGGCTCGATCCCATCACCCTGGTATCACGACCTGAGCCAAAATCAAGAGTCAGACGCTCAACCAAACTGAGTCACCCGGGTGCCCCAAATCTGTCTGCTTTTTGTCAGCACCTCCGTTTTAAGCCCCAAACTTCACCAGGGGGTATAGTAAGTTCCCTTTTCCTTTCAGAAAAACCACTGCTTCTTGACATCGCCAGCATCTCCTGAGGAAGGAGTGATAGTGCCATGGTCCAACGTCGCCTCCACAGACAGTGAAAGGGCTTTGAAACAGGCAGAACCAGGTTGCAATCAAAGATTCACCTCCACCAGCTAAGTGACTCTGAGCAAGTTATGTAAGATCTGTGTTGAGTTTCCCCAGCATCACCCAGATCTCTCTCTCTTTCTGTCTCTCTCTCTCTCTCTCTTTCTGGAGCTGGAGCAGCAGCATATCAAAGGGGGTTTGTGAGGACAGTGTCACCCAGCACTTGGCACTGAATGGGCTCTCAGTAGCTGGCGGTTATTACTCTGTGACTACGGAAATGAATGAGGAGTGAATGTGCTCTTCCCCCTCTGGGCTAAGAAAGATTCAGTGATCATTCAGGGTAAATATAAGGAAGGGCACATAAAACTGCTCCTTGGTGGGGGCCGTCCTTGATGTATTTACCCTCCTGGGAACTGGCCACCTTGTCTTTGCAGCAAGATGCAAAGGACATTACGGGAATAAGATAATGGCTTGAGAGTAAGCAGGCTTCTCAGGACTTTCGTCTCCTGTTTCCACAGCCTGTCATCACAGGACCAGAGGATCACCTGATCAGAACTGCACTTCGGCGACCTGAGACAGAACCCATCTCCAGTGATCAGTGACTGCACACCCACAATGTGCCAGGCACTGTGCTGGCAGAGACAGTCAGAGATACAGAGGGCGAGAGAGACAATCTCAAATCCTCAGATTAACCTGCTACGGAGGCAAGACAGGGTCGTGAAAGAGCATGGGCCTTGGAGTCAGGTGGAGGTGAGCTGAGATCCTGGATTAGTATATTCTCTCTGCAGGATCTAGGGTAGGTTCCCCCCTCTCAGAATCTCTGTAGAAACAGGGAAATAACATCATATCAATTGTTTTGAATCAGATCAAATACATACAGGGCTCGGGAGACTCTCAGGAGGAGAGTTGTAAGGAGTGTTCATTCCCATTTTTATTCACTCTGGAAACTTATTAACATCCTAGGTGAGGAGGTTGAACTCAGAGACATATAAGGACTTGTCCAAAATCACAGAGATAAGAGGCAGGCATGGAATTAATCCAGTTCTCTTGCATCTGAGTCTATTTCTGTTTCATAGTGCAATAAATATTCACTGAGCACTTAATTATGCCCCATACAATAGGAGAGGGGCTGGCGATTTCTAGAAGATCTAGAATCTCAAGGGTCTCACACTCTAGTGACATCTATTTGAAAAATATTCACTTCACCCATATTGTATTCTGGACACTGTGGTAGGCAGACCAGCATAGCTCTGTCCTTAAGAAGCACCCAGGTTTGAGGATGGACGTCCTTTGTGCATTAAAATTAAGTGTGATAAGCACTATGGTGGAGGGGGAACCCTACCGCCTGGGACTCACCAGGTTAGTAATGTTGAGATTTCTAGAATGGAACAGAGTTGGTCAAGGAGGGAACAGAGGGAGCTGGGAGGTCGTGGGGAGAGAGACCCCAGGCCTTTGAAGAACTGGGGGAAGTTCAACACAGCTGGAGCTGCAGGGGGGAGGGAGGTGGTCTTAGGTGAGACTGGGGAAGGAGGTCTGGCTCATGGAGAGCCTTACGAGACAGGTTAAGGAGTCTGGATGCTTTAATGAGGCCAGTGCCAAACTTTCGAAGGATTTTAAGCAAAGGAGTAGGATTTACATTTTAGAGGGAGAGCTCAGTTGCACTTTGGGAAACAGATTTGGAGTGAGAAAGAGGCAGAAACAAATAAGCAATAAAATAAGGCAATCGATATGATGGAGGTAAGAGCATATTCAAAATATCGAACAGTTAGCCTGGTGGCCATTAGCTCCCTGGAATGAAAGCCTACTAAAGAAGTCCCAAAGACCCTTGCCATGTCTGGCATCATCCCTGAGGGTCCCAGCAAAGGGCTGGGATGCTGGGTGGCAGGGAGGGGGGCATGCATGAAGGGGCACTGGTGGTGATGGGAGTGGCCCTTGACCAATTAGCATGGACTTATGTCGATATTTCAGCCATGGGTAAGGTTGTCCCGGTGCATTGCACTGTGAATGGCAGTAAAGGTGAGAAAAAAAGCAAAGTGTTTCTGGACCTTTGAGCCAGACCAAGGACTGCCCTACACTCAACATCCTGAACTCTTGCATCTTTGAACTCCTAGAGAGCCAATTCTGACTTTGGAGAAGGGTGTGTCACACAGCTGAATGGGGACACTGCCACTTTAAAAAGGGACGTGGTCTTACTGTGGTGAGCTGATGGCAGCCACAGCTGGAGAGCATGTCCAAAACCACCTGCTGTGGCCAAGCAGACTCTGTCTTGGATTTACCCTGACACCCCCAACTCTTAGATTCTTGACACTCTTTCCTTTGTCCTGACCCTGATCAGACTCTTGGTGAACAAGGCCACTCTACTAATTTGTCTGACTCTCCTGGATTCTTCTGGGTGTGTTTTCTTTCTTTCTTTCCTCCATTCTCTGCTCCTTTTAAATCTCTTTGTCTTCCAGATTCTTCTGCTTAATCCTCGAGCTGTGTGAACGTCCCTCATTCCCTGCCAAGGCCCCAGCTCTTCTCTGGGGGAACCTGTGCTCCAAGTAGACCCCAGGATGGGGTGCTGTTTGTTGCTTAACAAACTAAGATAATCAGATCAGCAAAGCAATTCATTCATTCACCCATTCATTCGTTCATTCATTCATTCAAGTTTTCCTGCCAGGAAGCTTGTGGGGCTCATCGCGGGTTCCAGAGCTCCGACACTCTGCCCGGGACCCACCGTGCACTCAGGAATGGCTGCTAAGTACCTGACTCTGTGAATTGTCTGAGTACCTACTGTGCTAGGGCTGCTGAGAATCCGAGGAGGAGACACCATGGTCCTGCCCTTAGCTAACGTCAGTCTGTGAATTAGTTCACTCATTGATTGATTCATCATCAAGCCTTTAGGGTTGACTGAGTGCCCCATTTGTGCCAGGCATGATGAACAGGGAGCAGTTTCTGAACCCAAGCAGATCATGGTTAGAAAGAGGACACAGTAAGGGAACAATTACAATGCGGGAGGTATCTTTAACCAAGAGATTGTGTCACCCATGAAAAATGAAGACGGGAAATAAAACCCAAGTTTCTAAAGCTCTTCTCATGTTAGGTATTGACTTTGGCAAGAGGATGGAGGGTGGGTGGTCCTACTTGAATTATGGGGCCCTAAACCTTAGGCAAGGGTTTTCCAAATCCAGCTCACTTCAAAGGGTCTAATGGGGTGGGGGGTTGCACTTAGACGTGAAATGTGAGCTGGAGCTGAGTTCATATGTGAGATCTACCCTCTTAATGAGCACTGCTTAGACCCTCAGTGGTGCATGAAGAAAAAGCCTTGCACATGCTCACTACACTGGCTCTCTCCTCTGGCAAGATGCAAAGCTTAGAACAAGAGAAGGTATTCCCAACACAGCCATGACCGATGTCATGATGACAATATAACATATTGATAAGATATCATAGATATTGATAGACATATTAATAGATGAAAATATGAAGCATTAGGACTCCGAAAGCAGTTATGGAAGTCAGGCCTCTGAGTTCCTTCTTCATTTAAAAATTATTTACTGAGCAGGGCACCTGGGTGGCTCAGTCAGTTGAGTGTCCAACTTCAGCTCAGGTGAAGTCAGTTCGTTCAAGTCCCACATCAGGCTCACTGCTATCAGCCTGTCAGCGCAGATCCAGCTTCGGATCCTCTCTCTCGCTCTTTTTGCCCCTCCCCTGCTTGCACTCTCCCCAAAATAAATAAAATACATTTTAAAAAATACCTACTCAGCACCTGTGAGTACCAGGCACTGTGTTAGGAGCTCAGTCCCTGGGCACTTCATAGGCAGACAAGGTGCCCAGTGTATGGCCAGGCAGTATCCTTTTTTTTTCTTTTAATAATTTATTATCAAGCTGCTTTCCATATAACACCCAGCGCTCATCCCAACAAGAGCCCTCCTCCATGCCCATCACCTCTTTTCCCCTCTCCCCCACCCCTATCAAGCCTCAGTTTGTTCTCAATATTTAAGAGTCTCTCATGGTTTGCCTCCCTCCCTCTCATCTATTTTTTCCCCTTCCCCTTCCCCCCATGGTCCTCTGTTAGGTTTCTCCTGTTTCACATATGAGTGAAAACATATGTTATCTGCCCTTCTCTGCCTGACTTATTTCACCCAGCATAACACCCTCGAGTTCCATCCACATTGCTACAAATAGCCAGATTTCATCCTTTCTCATTGCCATGTAGTATTCCATTGTACAGATAAACCAGATCTTCTTGATCTAGTTGTCAATTGATGAACACTTAGGCTCTTTCCATGTTTTCGCTATTGTGGAGAGTGCTGCTGTGAACATCGGGGTCCATGTGCCCCTAGGCATCAGCACTCCTGTATCCCTTGGGTAAACTCCTAGCAGTGCTATTGCTGGGTCATAGGGGAGTTCTACTGTGAATATTTTGAGGCATCGCCACACTGTTTTCCAGAGGGGGTGCACCAGTTTACATTCCCACCAACAGTGTAGGAGGGTGCCCGTTTCTCCACATCCTCACCAGCATCTAGAGTCTCCTGATTTGTTCATTTTAGCCACTCTGACTGGCATGAGGTGGTATCTCAGTGTGGTTTTGATGTGTATTTCCCTGATGAGAAGAGATGCTGAGCATCGTTTCATGTGTCTGTTGGCCATCTGGATGTCCTCTTTGGAGAAGTACCTCTTCATGTCTTATGGCCAGGAAGTATTCTAAACAAACCATTCACAGATGTGGAAACTGAGGTACAGAGAAGTTAACCTAACTTGCTGCGAGATAAGAGGAACTATATGATGGTCTCTGTGCCCAGTTGTGGCACCGAGCTCCTGAAACTTGTGTCATTTATCAAGTGATAAAAACACCATGTGCTCACCACAAAGGCCAGGCCATGACAACAAGCCAGGAATTTTCAGCCACACACCCCCCACCCCCCATCCTCTAGGAGATGGGAGGAGGCTGGCAACAGAGTTAATAACGTGAGGAAACCCCTATAAGATCCCGAATGACAAGATTCGGAGAGCTTCCGCGTGGGTGAGCACATCTGCACCAAGTGGGTGAGGTGACACACCCCAGCTCCATGGGGACAGGGACCCTTCCAGACCCCCGTGTGTCATCTGGCTGCTCCCCTGAACCCTTATCATACAAGATATGACATGTTAACCTGTTAACATGAGTGAATGTTTCTTGAGTTCTGTGAGCCGCCCAGGCTAACTACCACGTGCCAAGGAGGGGTGCATGGGAACCTCAGATCTATAGACGGTTGGTCAGAAGCACAGGTGACAACTTGCTACCTGAGATGAGGGGAAGGGGCAGGCTGGTGGGGCTGAGCCCCCCCCCCTCCCCCGCGGGATCTGACGCTGTCTCTCGGTGGGTAGTGTCAGAATTCGGTTAAACTGTAGGACACCCAGCTGGCGTCAGGAAGAATCGCTTGTTCTGGGGGAAACACCCTTTGGTGTCCAGAGGTGAAGGGCTCCAGGTAGGAGTAAAGCGGACACAGTAAAGGAAGACGCAGAAGGAGGAAAGGGAGTGTTTCCTTTCTTCTCACGGATGGTGCACGGCCAGGAAAGGGGGCGCAGGATTCGAGAGGCGCGCCTGCTGTAGCACGTCCCCAGCAAGCCAACACCAAGGGGTCTTCACCCAAGGTCAAGAGCCACGTGGAACAACACTGGGAGATGAGTGAAGGTGGCCAGAGAGGAAGCCTGGAGGAGGAGAGGAGCTCTGAGCGTGGCTGGGGCGCACTGGGAAGCTGCACTGAGGGCAGAAGCCCCCAAAACGGAAAATGGCATGAGCGCCAAGCTAGAGGAGCCCAGAGAAGAGGAAGTGGCAGGAGGCACAGGTTTGTGGGTGAAACCAGGAGCCTGCAGTTGGGACCAAGAGGCGTCGGTGAAGCCTGACTCACCAGAGGGCGCATGCGCGGGCCTGGTAGGAGCCTGAGGGTCAAGTGCAGTAGCACTGGCGTGAGGACAGAGCGCGGGGTCACAGCCCAGAGTCTCCATCCATCCATTCCCATCCCTGTTGAGGAGGAAGAGGTGATCGTCCCTCCCCTGTCGGCCCGCACGGGGGGATACAGGCAGACGGGAAATGGGAAATGCGAGGTGCTTGCAACAGCGCCAGGCAGGGGGCCAGCCGTCTGCAAATGTCCCCGTGTCCCCGCCTTCGCTCCCTGCTGAATACGGAAAAGCACAGACGGGCACAGAAAGAAAAACTATGACTGATGTTTACACCACCACAAGAAAACCATCGCTAATATGCTGTGGTTTTCCCGTTTCTCTTCTTCAATGCGGCCTCATAGAAAGTGCAAAGATTTTATCAGCTGGAGGCCTATTTCTCAACTTGGCAGTGTAGGGGCTCTCCAAGTCAACCCTGAGATGGTTTTGGAGGTGCAACAGGATGTTTACCAGGGGTCAGCACCGGTGGCCGGGGCAGGATGGGGCCAGAAGTCAGGCTTTCATGCAGGTGTGAAGCTGATATATATGCATATATAATATACCACGCGCACTCAAGTCCTATGTGCATACCTGGATTCTGACAGGAAACATGAGCTCTCTGGTTGAGAAAACAGACAGTTTTGCACCCACAGAGCCTAAGAGCACCACTTCCTGCTCCCGAGTCCCCACCCCGACAGGGCAATGGAGCCTGACGCCACCCCATGCACTGATCAGGAGTGCGCAGGAGGTTGGAACTCCTAAGTCAGGATCCTCAGAACTGAGATGAAGTGGCTGGCACATCTGCCCATTCTCTCCTCTGGATGAATAAAGTTCTTTCCTTTGCAATAAAAATATGTTTCTAAAGGACGGAAGGCATCTCCAGGCTTTTTACCCCAGAATGTGAGCACATGGCTTTAGGAAGGTAAATCTCTAAATCACTTTGGAACAATACACTATCTTTAACTTCCAAGGCATGTTAGCAATTCTTGGATAAAAAGTCAGCTTTTAGGGGCGCCTGGGTGCCTCGCTCAGTTGGTTAAGCTTCCAGCTTCGACTCCTGTCTGATCTCACTGTTTTGAGAGTTCGAACCCCGTGTTGGGCTCTGTGCTGACAGCTCAGAGCCTGGAGCCTGCTTCAGATTCTGTGTCTCCCTCTCTCTCTGCCCCTCCCCTGCTCATGCGCTGTCTCTCTCAAAAATAAACATTAAAAAAATAATAAAAAAGATAAAATAAAAAAAGCTTTTAACCAAGGTTGCCAGTGCTCTTGGCTCAAAAGTCCCAGCCACGTAGAAAATATGAGAAGATTCATGGAGAATGGTCTCCCAGCAGCTTCCATACCACCTGCTCAACCTCCGAGGGACCTCTGGAGCACAAATGGTGCACCAGAATGTTCTGCATTGGGTAAAAATGGCCACGCTGTGGGGCGCCTGGGTGGCTTAGTCGGTTAAGCGTCCGACTTTCGCTTAGGTCATGATCTCGCAGTTCGTGGGTTCGAGCCCCGCGTCGGGCTCTGTGCTGACTGCCAGCTCGGGGCCTGGAGCCTATTTCAGAGTCTGTATCTCCCTCTCTCTCTGACCCTCCCCTGCTCACGCTGTCTCTCTCTCTCTCCTAGAAATAAATAAAACATTAAAAAAAAAATGGCCATGCTTTTATACCATGCTTTAAACAGTCACTGGATGTGGGCCAGTCCCATAGGATGTGCCGCTGGCCAAGCCTGCTCTCTGCAATGGCCATGAACTCTAAAGGAGCAAATGGACATAGTAACAAGCCTTTCTTTAGACTCGGATCTGAGTGGCCCATCTCCACATCTGCCACTATAAGCCTTTTCTCAGTCAGTGGCTCCTAAGGGTTGCACAGCACTTCCTTGTTCTGATTCCCTTGAATGAGGAACGCCCCGTTATTGGCCATTAGGTTGTTAAGAACTTGCTGCTGTTCTAAATCCTGCTGCCCTGAATACCCTAATAGATGGCGTCTTTGTATTCTTCCCCGATTTTTTTCCTTAGGACAGATTCCTACAAGTGGGGCTGTCAGGCAGGTGTTTGGATATTTTTAAGGATCTTGATACATACTTAACCAAACTGGCCTCCAGTAAGGATGTGCCAATTAGACTCCCCCGCAGTGACTGAGTCTGTGCACTTCTTCTTTTTTTTTTTTTAATGTTTTATTTATTTCTAGGAAGGGAGGGAGACAGTGTGAGCAGGGGAGGGTCGGAGAGAGAGGGAGTCACAGACTGAAACAGGCTCCAGGCTCTGAGCTGGCAGTCAGCACAGAGCCCGACGCGGGGCTCGAACCCATGAACCACGAGATCATGACCTAAGCAAAAGTCGGATGCCTAACCGACTAAGCCACCCAGGCGCCCCGAGTCTGTGCACTTCTGAGTCCTGCTGACACCGATGACCCGTAGTCATTGACATCACTGTATTCTGCTTTCGTTCTATTTGCATTTTTCAAATACTGTGGGCACACGTTTTTTCACATGCTGTTTGACCATTTTAATTTCTTGGTTTCTGAACTGCTTGTGTACATTCAGGGTTTATTTTCCTAATGGGGTATCTTTCTTCTCTGTCTTGATTTGAAAGACCCCTTAAAAGCCTATCAACTCGGTCTTGCTATCCTCTTTATTGCCATTATTTTTCCCAGTTTACTGTTTGTCTTTTCATCTTGTTTACAATGCGCTGGGCATGCATATGTTTTATAGTTTGTGGGAGCCAATTCTTCAGTCTTTGCCATTTCAGATTCTGTCCTTGTCATGTTGTGTACAGAATTTGATTTGCTTTATAATCTCGATGCAGGACCTTGATTTTCCCCTATTACACGTGACCCAGTTAATTTCGGTTCACCGTGGCAGCCTGCCAGGATCTTTTAACGTCCTGATTATGTCACCCAGCGGCTGAGCTCCCCCTCCCAGCTTTGGGGCCAATGCAAATTTGGTCAGCCCTCTTTCTGTGACTTCATCCAAACCATCCATCACCCCTTTTACATTTCTCTAATGATGCTCATTCAACTTGTCTGACAAGGAGCCAAATGGGAGACTTCTCTGTCACCAACACCACAGCCAACTGGCACTGGACAGCGCCGTGGGAGAGGAGATGGTCTCTGCCAACTGGACGCATGGCCTGGTCCAAGAGGCCTCTTTGGATCAGTGTTTTCACAGCACCTGTCACCCTCAGAACCATCACGTCATGGCCACAATCATCTATTTAGATTTTCTCCTCCCTCCAGCATATCTTTTTCCTTTCTTAGCCAAGCAAACTCTTATGGGATTGCAAGGGACATAAATATGTAGAAAATAATCACGTATTAGATGAAAATGATTTGGCATGGAATATGAGTGCACACCATCCAGGATCACATTAGAAATTAAATTCCTTGTGGGGCGCCTGGGTGGCTTAGTCGGTTAACCGTCCGACTTTCACTTACGTCATGATCTCGCGGTTCGTGGGTTCGAGCCCCGCGTCGGGCTCTGTGCTGACTGCCAGCTCAAAGCCTGGAGCCTATTTCAGAGTCTGTATCTCCCTCTCTCTGACCCTCCCCTGCTCATTCTGTCTCTCTCTCTCTCCCCTAGAAATAAAAAATATTAAAAAAAAAAAAAGAAATTAAATTCCTTGTAATATTGGACAAGATGTGAAAGATTATCTGGTCCCCAGCTTCCCACCCTCACCCTAAGTTCATTTTTGCATCGTGGGGGTTAATTATAACCAGCATTCATAGGCACCATCTGGAAATCAGAGAATTTCCTTACATAATCACTAATTCTTTCACACACACACACACACACACACACACACACAAATTGCAAGACAAGTGTTGTTATGTCTCTTCAAATACAAGAAATAGAGACTCAAAGAACTCAAGATATTAATCCAAGAGCACACAGTTTGAAAGTATTAGAGGCTGGATTTGAACTTGTATCTCATACCAAATTGCCTCCCTGGATGAGGCCAAGGGTCCTACATTCCTTGAGTGTCATCAGGGATGGCAATCCACTCCTGAAGATGATTCCAGGAGGGTCCTACGGGAGTAACTCTGAATACTGACCTGAATTTTCCTCTCTACCTTCTTCCCCTTGAAGACACACAAAATCGATCTTCCCATCCTTCCATAAGCTTGTTCTTCTTATGATCAAATCCCCTCTGTCTCCTCTTCTCACGTCTGCCAACAGGTCCTCATGGGACAAAGTTGGGACACCCTTCATCTGATCTTGCTCCCATTTACCCCATCCCTCATGTGGCCCACTACTGAACGCCATGCCCCAAATGGGTTCTAATGACAACAGGACTCTACCCTGGTGACCTGCCCACCAGGTTCTCTCCTTCCCTTCCAGGGAGTCATGAGAAGAGGAAGAAACCCCTTTCCTTGCTGCCGATCCCCTACTTTCTTTCGCTCCATTCCCAGAGGAGGAGTTTGGGAACAGATGTGTGCCTCTTATACGGACACCAGCCTGGCCTCTGAATCCCTTTTCTGCTGTATGACTTTTTCATGCCTACTTTTGAATCAAGCTCCTGTCCTTGCTTGACCAAACTTCTCCCACCTCCCAATCACCCCAGAATCCCTTCCTGTACTCATTGAATATTCAGGTATGGAGATGTAGCCTTGGCCTCTAGATGCTCAGAAGGTGAGATGGGGAAAGTGTGGAGTTTGGGAGCAGGGCTTCTAAGGTGGGGGTCCTCTAACACAGAGCCAGCAAGGGTCCTCTCCAGAGTGGCGGGGCAAGGGCCGACCTCTCTCCTATCACTGCATCTTGGAAGGAGTTGGGAAGGGGAGCTGGAGAGGAGACTCCCAAAAGCAGGGAGGAGGGAGGAGGAGGGCAAGGCACTTCACAGTCCCTCCATGGTCCTATCTCATCTCGTTACTGAACTACATCTTTTCCTTGCAGCCTGAGTCCACAAGCTCGTTTCCCTTGTTCCTGCCCCAAGGATAATAATAGTACCTTTCCCAAGGCTTATCGTGAAAAATTCATGATATAATGACTAGAAAGTACTCAGAACAAGTGCTTTGCCTTCGGTGGTTATTACTACTTTCAGCCTAACACGAGATTTCATTACTTCAATGAATGGAGCCCCAGGCTGGGTACAAGAATAACATCCTTCCCTCTTCCCTTCTTGCTTTTAAGTTTTCTCAGATATCATCTCGTCTGAGGCTCACGACAACCCTGGGTGACGGAGCCCTTCCTGACCTTCAGGTAATGAGGATGCAATCAGACCTGAAGGGCAGTGACAGAATTTGTCCACGATGCTCTTACCCCACTTTCCCTTCCGCCATATTGCTTTGATTGTGATGAAGGTTGTTGACAACCACAAAGATTGACTGGGTTGATTAGCTTCTGTCTGACAGCCTCTAGTTCTGTTTTATTCTTTCTTTGCCTCTCTCAGGCCCCCAGAGGAGGACTCAGCAGTGGTCCCCACTGAGGCTTATCCGAGCATCTGAGCAGGTCATGAAAACAAGACAACCATTACTTAGCCCTGTATGTTGTTTCATAGTTTTGACTTCCAATAGCACTCTGGACTCAGTCCAACTCTTAGCTCTGGACTCCCACTTTGTATTAAGAACTGTGAAGGATCTGGAATTTTTTTACCCTACCTGAAACCTGACATCCTGACCTACTACAATTCATGGATGCTGGCAGAAAATGCGAAACTCCTGGTCAGATACAAAGGACAGCGTATTACTCACAGCAGTAGCAACAACCAGAATATCGTCATTGGTGCTGATTCCCTGAATCCCGGTTCCCACAGGGAATTGCAATGAGGGCCAGGTAACTTCTCCACCTGCCATGGGTTGTGTTACATGTGAGGAATCTCAAGTTTAGGAGACTAGTCTTTTAAGGAAGCTATAGGAAAATCTGCCCAAATTTGTCCTGGAAAGAGACATGACTGGTCAGCAGACAGCTCTGCCCTCTGTCCCAGAAGGAGGCACTATCTCTACAATTCCAGAGCTATGTGTTATACAAGCCATCTTGGAAAGATAGTTGGCAACAAAAGCTCTCAGTGCCTCTGCTCACAAGATGTGCAGAAACTTGAAATCGCCTCCCATTATCTTGTCAATCCTCCTCTGTGGTCTGTCTCATTGTTCCAGTCATGAGATCTGGGACACTCTTAATAGCCATGGCCTTCCCTGGCTCATCGGGGTGATGTTATGAAGTCAAAAGCAGGACACTGGGGAAGACAAATGTACCCTGTACTGCATACTGGGCACCGAGGACACAGGCAATGTGCCTGGCTGCTGGCAGAAGAATGAAGTGGGATCAGGGTTTTGAAACCAGTATGGAGGGGAGTATGAAATCTGAGATGGGTCAGAGGCAACACTGGCATGATTTGTATAATGACGTCCTAACACATCTCTCTAATGATGAAAGTTAATGAGTCTCTAACAATGAATGTTAAATAACCACAAGGCATGAGCAGTTAACCAATGTGGATTTTCACGATGTTTGTGTTTACTTGAAATTTATGAAGACAGGTGGACAAGGGCAGAGCTGGCTCAGATCCAGGGAAGTTCACACCTGTTGAGCTGACCTCTCTCTTCCATGGTTCATCAAAACATCCCTCCATTCGTTTATACCTATTAGTTGAAGATGTACTGTAATGTTTCCTATGTGCTGGGTTTTTAAGCTGGAATACTGAACACCAACATGCAGATGGTTCAAACTGTTAGTCGGACTGCACTGAAGTGACCTGGCATGAAGTCCCTATAGCTCTGCCAGAGTGTTACAAACACATACACCCTGTGCTCCAACAATTCCACATCTAGCATTTTCTCCTACAGAAGGAATCAGAGACGAACAAGATAGCTTTTCTGAGGATTAAATAAACTAATACAAACAAAGTACCTAAAACAGTATCTGGCTCAATATATTTCATTTAAATGCTCAGTTCAGTTTCACTTGTAAACAAACAGAATTTAGATAACCTAAATATCCAACAATAAAGGATTCTTTAAGTAAATTACAAAATGCACCTAAAATGAAGTGTAATGTGGGTATAAAAACCATACAGTACTGGGTTCTTCTTATGTTTAGGACGTAGAAGCTCATGAAAGACTGTTCCACTGGCTATAGCAATAAGCACTGATAAACTAAAAAAAAATTGCAAATATCTAAGAATAAATTAACATATCTGAAGACCCTATACTGAAAACTATAAAACATTGCTGAGAGACCAAAAAAAAAAGAGAGATAATAGAGAATGGCTTTTGTAGTAATGTACTAAAATATTTACTTTTGTTAAGGTGTAAATTCTCCCCAAACTGATCTACAGATTCCATGACTTTCCAAACCAAAATTTCAAAAGGTAAACATTAATAAGTTGATTCTAAAATTAAATGGAAATGGGAAGAATCTAGAATAGTCAAGATAATCTTAAGAAGAACAAAGTTATTGGACTCACATTAATGTATTTCAAGCTATACTATAAAGCAGTAATTGAGACAGTGGTTCATTATGAGTAGACAAATAAATCCATGGAAGGAATACAGAGTCCAGAAATAGTTAGTTCAGTGAATACCTGATGACTTGTTTCTTGACAAAGGTACCAGGACAAATCAAGAGAGAAAAGAAAGTTTTTTCAATAAATGGCACTGAAACAATGGAATATGTGTGTGCAAACAGTGAGCTTTGATCCCTGTCTCATACCTTAAACAAACATTAATTCAAGATGAATCACTGACATGTGAAAACTGAGCATCAATTTTTTTTTAAATGGGCACTGGATTCATGCAACAAGATTAATCACAAAAACAGTATGTTGAGGGGCGCCTGGGTGGCTCAGAGTGTTAAGCATCCAACTTCATGATCTCACAGTCCATGAGTTTGAGCTCTGCATCAGGCTCTGCACTGACAGCTCAGAGCTTGGATTCTACCTCAAATTGCATTACCCCCTCTCTCTCTGCCTCTCCCACGTTTCTGTGTTCTCTCTCTCTCAAAAACAAATAGCCATTAAAAAAAAAAACTTTAAAAAAATTATGTTGAGCAAAAGAAGGGAGACACACAGAGTATATACTAATGTTTCCATTTAAATGACATGAAGAACAGGCAAAATTCATCCAGAATGATGGAAACCAAAATATGAGTTAAGAAGGGGGCCAGGGGGCCTTTAATATGAGTGTAGACACATGAAGATAGATGATAGATAGGTAGATAGATAGATATGTTGTAAGTCATTGAGCTATAAGCTAAAGATTTATGAATATTATTGTATGCAAAACACATTTCAATAAAGTGCTGGGAAAGAACTTGTAGATACGACATGGAAACATGCGTGTGACATATCATCAAATAAAAAAGAAAGCACCCATATAATAGTACATAGTACGATTTCAATTTTGTGAAACACCCAAAGAAAAGCAAACATATCTATAAAGTATGTGTATGTAGCAAGATGAGGGTTTCTGTTTTCTTCATCCAGATCTTTCCCTTTGCCTCCTCATCATGGGAGGCTTCTTTGGTAACTCAGTGAGGAGACAGAATATTTCATTAATATAAGACCATCTCCATGTGATGCTGTGGGGCAGGATTTTCAATTCCAAACAGAAAAGTTAGCTTTTCTGCCCAAAGTTCTGCCGTAAAGACCTGAAAGATCCAGAAGCCTCCTCACACAAGGAGGGCAGGGAAAGAGAAGAGAAGGTGGAGAGGAAGAGAGAGACAGACAGGAAAAACAACGGGGGGTGTAGGGGATGCTGAAGGGACCACAGTAAACCCCTTCCAAGCCAGACAGCACACATCGCAAATCGACACCCGGCAGAGAGTCACGAATGCCTCCTCTTCTGGATTCAACGTTTGTTTCTCACAGGTTACTGCTTAAACTATTTTTCTTGCTAGTAATGAGCTATTCCTGCAGGCCTTTCCAGAAATTTTTTGAGTAAGTTAGAATAACAAATTTGAGGAACTGTCGGGGAATTTGTGGACCAATCTATTGTTAAAAACAGGACAACAGAGGGGCGCCTGGGTGGCTCAGTCGGTTAAGCATCCAATTCTTGATTTCAGCTCAGGCCATGATCTCACGGTTGTGAGATTGAACCCCACATCAGGCTTAGCATGGAGCGTGGAGCCTATTTGGGATATTCTCTTTCTCTCTCTCTCTCTCCCTCTCTCTCAAAATAAATAAATAAACTTAAGGGGCACCTGGGTGGCTCAGTTGGTGAAGCATCCAACTTTGGCTCAGGTCATGACCTTGCAGTTTGTGGGTTCAAGCCCCACATCACGTTCTGTGCTGACAGCCAGAGCCTGGAGCCTACTTCAGATTCTGTGTCTCCCTCTCTCTCTCTGGCCCTCTCCCAGTCACACTCTGTTTCTCTCTCTCAAAAATGAATAAACATTAATAATATACATATATTTAGGGGTGCCTGGGTGGCTTAGTCGGTTGAGCGTCCGACTTTCACTTAGGTCATGATCTGTGCTGACTGCCAGCTCAGAGCCTGGAGCCTGTTTCAGAGTCTGTGACTCCCTCTCTTTCTGACCCTCCCCTGCTCATGCTGTCTCTCTCTCCTAGAAATAAATAAAACATTAAAAAAATTTTTTAAAAATTATATACATATATTTAAACAAATAAATAAATAATAAACTTTAAAAAAACAGGACAACAGAATTTCCATTTATAAAACAGACAAGTCACAGGGATAAAAAGTACAGCATAGGGAATATAACCAGTAATACTGTAATAACTCTGGAAAGTGATCGATGGTGATTACACTTGTCGCAGTAAGCATTGCGTAATGTTTAGATTTGTCAAATCACTAGGTTATACACCTGAAACGAATACAACATCGTATGTGAGCTATATTTCAATTAAAATAAACAAACGCGTAAATAATAAGAGAATAGGCCCAAAATGGAGTTGCTGAAGCTAAGCCTCACGTCACCAAACTGAGACTTAATCACAGCTTTGGCTCTCCGAGAAATGGAATCTTAAACCATTCACTACTAGGTGGTCTGTCTGATAGATCCCTGCA
Organism: Proteles cristata cristata; assembly: GCA_017311185.1. Classification (NCBI taxonomy): domain Eukaryota; kingdom Metazoa; phylum Chordata; class Mammalia; order Carnivora; family Hyaenidae; genus Proteles; species Proteles cristata. Next base: position 722,859 of record JAESUZ010000837.1, read on the forward strand.
CCCTCCTAAAGGAAAGTAAGCCTGCAGTAACCAGTCTACTTCTTTGCTGAGTTCCTCATTCCTGCTCCCATCTACCTATAAGTCCTTCATTTTCTACAGCTTCTTTTTTTTAAATTTTTAAGGCTTTTTATTTGTTTCTGAGAGAGAAACAGGCTCCAGGCTCTGAGCTGTCAGCACAGAGCCCAACGCGGGGCTCAAACCCACAAACTGCCAGCTCATGACCTGAGCCGAAGTCGGACGCTTAACCGACTGAGCCACCCAGGTGCCCCCATTTTGTACAGCTTCTCGGAGCTCCCTTCTTTCTGCTAGATAGGATGCTGCCTGATTCATGAATCATCAGATCGATAAAGCCAACAAAATCTTTACAATTTACCCAGTTAAATTTTTTTTTAACGCGCTCAGTAGTCACCCCATTTTCTGACACAGGAAGAGCCTGTGCCATATGCACCTACCAGAAGGGCAAGTTGACACCCAGGGTCGGTCTGACCGCCGAAACTCTGGGCTGCTCCTCATTCTCTGCCAACTGCCCTTCAACCAACAGCCCAAGAAGATTGTTACCAACAGTGCTTCTCGCACTGTAAAGTGAATACAAATCGGGGTTCTTGTTAAGATCTGGATTAAGAAGAGCTGGGGGAAGGCCTGAGATTCTGCATTTCTAATAAGCTCCCAGGTGCTGGCAAAGCCAGCTGGTCGACGGGCCACACTTGGAGCAGTGAGGCTAGACCAGCCCAGAGGTTCTCTGATCTGGCTTCCTATTCGAATCACCTGGACACTTTACAAAACTGAGGCCAAAGACTCCCTTATTTAGAGGATCTAATCAAAGAGCATATGCATATATCTGACACAAGACTTGTATCCCTAATATATAATGAACTCCTACAACTCCATAATTGAAAGACAAACACCCCAATTTTTAAAATGGGCAAAAGGCTAGTTAGGAAAAGCGCACTTGCTGGCCCGGGTCTGAAGTGGTCATCGCTGATCTGAAGCTGTAATCCGAGGCCCAGAAAGATCCGGCTGCATGAAGACTGGAGAAATGATATTCCGCACAGAGGGACGGACAAGGCAAAGAGCCAAAGTGGGGAATGAGTTTGGTGCGTTAGCAGAGAGGGAAGAGATGTAGAAGACCAGTTAGGGGTTTGTAACCCAGAGTGCAAGGGATCTGAACACAACCTGATGTGTCTTTGTTAACAAGCCATCATTCTCTGCTCTGCAGAGAATATAGGAGGGGAGACAGGAAGGGAGTAGGTGTGGAGAAGCAGAGGATGGTCTAAAAAGCTGTAGCAGGAAAACACATGAGAGGGTCTGTGGCTTGGGCTCAATGGAGCAGAGGGAAGATGAATGGGCAGAGGCTGGTGGCATACCCGTGGGGAGGAGTCCAGTTGCACAGGTTGGACACAGATCAAGCCATTGGACACAGTCTCATTGACTCATTCTTCCAACAAATATTAAGTTCTTGTTCTGTTCCAGGCACAGAGGTAGCAGCTGCTGATAAGTTGGTTTAGAAGGCAGTCATGGTCCTTGCTCTGCCTCAATTTCCATGAGGAAACAGATAACTAAGCAGAGTCCAGAGAGTTTGATCTTAAACAACTTATTGTACAAAAAAAAAAAAAAAAATGATTGATTGCCCTTTGTGGCAAATGCTACCACATTCAGAAGTACACAGCCCGAGGGCATGAGTAAGGGATCTAAGATACTCGGGGATGTCAGGGGAGGCCTTTGTTGCCCAAAGTGCACTTTGAACTGAGCTAGGTAAAAATTTTTTTATTTAAAAAAAAATTTTTTTATATCTTATTTATTTCTGAGAGAGATAGAGAGACAGCATGAACAGGGGAGGGTCAGAGAGAGGGAGACACAGAATCTGAAACAAGCTCCAGGCTCTGAGCTGGCTGTCAGCACAGAGTCCGATGTGGGGCTTGAACCCACAAACCGTGAGATCATGACCTAAGACGAAGTCAGACGCTTAACTGACTGGGCCACCCAGGCGCCCCTGAGCTAGGTAAAATTTAATGAGGTAAAAGAGTTGGGACAGAGGACCCAGTACGTATCAAGTCCCTGATATGGGATTTGGCATACCTTTTTCAGGACCTAAGATAAGGTCAAGGAATGAAGGGGAGAATACACTTGAAAGTGAATGACATTCTCCAAGAACCCATATCCACTGAGAAGAGCAAAAATAAATTTTTTGATATTGTATAATAAAAACATCAATAAGTGGGATATCTGTATAACTCAGTGGCCAAATATTCTCCAAATAACCCAGGCATGTTGTTCAAACCCACACCTGGGTAAAAGATCCAAGTACAAGATAGACCAGTACATTTCAAAGGAACAGAATCAAAAAAATTTTTAACTGCAAGGTAGCTGAGTTTTCTGTGTTCTTTAAACACCGGTGAGGAGATGGCTTTAAATGGTTGCATCTAGACAATGCTTAATTGTCCCAAAGTTTATACTATCTTTTGTGCCAAGATGGCAGATTTGGAGGGACTAAATTTGGATCCCTTTGACTTCCTCACAAACTCAAGAGTCATGCTCTGTGGTGTAGTCCCAAATTGAATCCAGACCGTTGAATTATATATGAGGGATAAACCTTTCCTAAGAGGTCATGTCTCGGGCCAAAGCAACTCTACAGTGAGATCCCACTGAAACAGTCACTGGGGGGGTAGGACCATGCCAGGGGTCACCTGGTCCTCCCCAAGATGGCCGGACCAATTGTTAATGGTTAACATCTGTTCCAAAAGAATCAGAATCACATAGGTGTTATTCATTCAGTCAACATATATTCACTGAGCTCCTACTTTGTGCCAGGCAAGGGCAGATTTGCCATGAAGCTAATCAAACTTAACCTTTGGGGCCTCTCACTATCAGGCCCCCCCCCAGGATTCTTACAGTCTTGGGTGTTCGTGAAATACACCAAGTACGATGCTTTATCCATAACTGGTTAAGACCACTATCTTTCCAGTCTAGCCTTCTCTTGCTCATACTTTCCCTCATGTTGATTGATGTGGGAGTAGTTGCGTCATGTGGGGAATTCGGCTTAAGTTGAGATGTGGAATCATTCAGTGTGAGCCTCGTGGGGTATATTTATGTGGTTGCGGTCACTTCCGTGCTTGATGAAATTATTGTCAGTTGTACCATAAAGGCATGACTTTCAGAAATACTCTAGCTGCCCATCATGCCAACTCACTCAGAGTCACAAGGCACATCATGTCCAGAACCAGAAACTGTTTATTGAGAAACACATCCATCTGTAATACTGGATAGTCTTTCCAAGACCCCATAATTTTGATGCCATCAAGATATGGTGCCTGGCATCCAAAATATGGGATACTGAATAAAAAACAGGGGCAAAAGGACCTTGTGGAAAATCCTTCCCAATTTTATAGCTCACATACAAAATAAATTTGATGGAATCTTCCCAACTTTGACATTGCCAGTAGCAATTGGAGACGCTGGAAGAAATTTTGCAGAAATATCATTAATTTAAAAAGTATATTTCAATCAAACATACTGGAAAAAAAGGCTGAATTGTCTTTATGGTCTCCATATAGAAAATATTACGGGGCGCCTGGGTGGCTTAGTCTGTTAAGCCTCCGACTTTCGCTTAGGTCATGATCTCACGGCTCATGGGTTCGAGCCCCGTGTCGGGCTCTGTGCTGACTGCCAGCTCAGAGCCTGGAGCCTGTTTCAGTCTGTGACTCCCTCTCTCTCTGTTCCCTCCCCTGCTCACTCTGTCTCTCTCTCTCTCTCCTAGAAATAAATAAAACATTAAAAAAAAAAAA